>CM071628.1:8098719-9299553 GCA_036419045.1 Scirpophaga incertulas | reverse complement strand
AAGTAAACTAACATTTATTCTTAAAGAAGCGAATGTTTATATCTAGCTACCATAAATATGTATGACTTTGGAGACTACACGTATTTGAACCGACTAAATATTTACTAACGAATACTAACAGTAACGAAGACGTCAATGGTAAAGACTAATAGAGAATACTGAAAACAAATTCTCTTTTGTGTTTAGTTTTTGTCGTATAATGCGGTACCATTAAAGAATAATGATCGGCAGTATTCTTTAATGGCACCGCGATTCAAATAAATTCAGATAATAAAATTATCGCACTTACACGCGGAGCTTATGTCATCAATTTAAATACATAATAAAGAGGAGAGGAATAATACAGTACATTTAGTTTGGATATCAAGACAAAAAAGTTTCATTGGAAATGAAATAGCAGACGAGTAAAAAGAAAAGTTCCAATACATAATAATAATCGTAAAGAATGTTGCATATGCTAAGACAAATTATATATTATATCTGTCACTAGATTTTTTGCAGACAAAAGCATACATTTCCGTGTATGCTTTTGTCTTCAAAAAACTAGTTTAAATTAGTCTAAAAACTAGTAGCAAGTTTGCTAGTTCACCAATAAAAAGCTGCTCTTTACCGCGTCTCGATTTGAGATCATTCCCGTAATTGCCTTAGCCAGAATTGGAATTCTTGATGTATACATATCCAGCGAAGTATAGTTTCGTGGCTATTTAGAGAGTAACCTCAATGAAGCTTGATGTGTTCAATTGATTGAGGGGTATTTCACACCATTCCATCACCTGCTCCTTTATAAGGCGCAGGTTCAACCACGTATGAAATACTATTGTGACCTTTGGACAAAGGCTTTCTAGTATCAATTTCTTCCACTAGATTACATTTAACGGAGAGCAACTCGAATCATCAACTGCCTTGATATTTCTATCCGCTTGACCCTTTAACATTGCGTAGAGACAAAAAAGAGCGTATTTCAATTCAAAATGCCGGCAAAGCATCTGTAACTCTTCTGGTGTTTCGGGTATCTATGGGTGACGGTAATCGCTAATTATTTGGTTTGCTCGTTTATTCCTATAATACAAAATATTGTTTCATAACAACAGACAAAGATAACTTACAGTACTTATGTAACTTACAGTACCAGTAATTTATGTAACTAGTTACAGAATTAATAAAAGCAGGAAGAATAATAAAAAGACATCAAAATCAACGGAACTATTATTCTTTTAAAATGAAAATTATACTTGCGTAATCTCCTCTTTCCAGATCTCCACCAGAACCAGGGTGATGTCTGGATTGGGCGGTGTTATATTGGTATCACCGATCGAACAATAAGCAAGAACGCCTAATGAATGTAGCGATACAATTTTTTAAATTTATTTATGTAATTTGTGTGGAACTTTCTATAAATGATCGACTTATGTAGTATTCGGATCTTTACTATTCTATATAATATCCTAATTATTACTTCGGTCTTCGTTCCCGCTTCCTGTTCTTACTTACTTCCACACGGTTTCGGTACAGTCGTAGTTCGGCACAACAGTTCTAGTTATGTAGACTTTACATTACTGGAACTGTTATGCTACCGAAAAGTAAACACTAAGTAATATTGTCATCATGATCCAAAATAGCCCATCAGTTTTTTTTATATAACTTAAAACAATATTTTCTTCTCATTTACATTCCAATTATACTCCATTATCATAATGTTATTAATCTAGACATACGTTCTGAATAAGCATAGTCACTTGCTCACTCATGCTTAAATTGGTTTATACTCGTATCATTACTATTTTATGCAAAAAGAATTTAATTAATAAATAAAAAGGAAGCGCCATTGTTTTAAGGTTTATTTACTTGATATGCAACAGAATAGCGCACATTTTTTACTTTTACCAAATATAATTATTTATAAGCAAAACGTAACTATTTTTAAATAATAATACATTCCATGGTCCTTACTTTTTTTGAGATGCTATGTTATTTGGATAAAAAAATAATCGTTATTATGGAACATTTAATGGGTATCGGAATCTACGATATATATCTATATATATATATCTATGTATATTATATAATATATAAGATTGATACTAAAATGGGATAATTGTGAAAACAGCTTTAATATGTCACAAGTTTGCTACCTAAGTCGTTTCAGTCAGTTTGATTACTTGAAAATCTAACAATATGACAGCATGGTCATTTGGATTTCTGCGATTAGCAAATAGTATTTGACCTAAATCAGCTTTGTTGTAATTTTTAATTATATTAATAAAAGCATTGCCAGAAATGATGCTATTAATAAGGAATGCCATATTTTTCCGTCATAGCAATTTCAATTGAGAGCCAATTGTACACGCGTCAATGCCAACGGTGATTAGATGTTTTCTGCAGAATGTCATCTGAGGACGTGCTGGAATATTAATGGCTTCTACAGACTGCCAGCCATAATAATAATCTTGGCCCATCCTATGTGATATAATAATATTGTAGACATAAGTAATTTCATTATTTAATCGAAACGCGCGCTTTTCTGTTTCTTAATGAACATAATGTTTGGTGAGAATACATATTCTTTTAGAAATGTAAACCTATATTGTAGAAATAAAAAAAAACCAAATGGAAAGCATTAAAATATATTATGAAGGAAAAACTAATAAAAACGAAAATACATACTAATTCTGTAGTTTCATGTTATGAAAACCTTATTCATCTTCCGCGAAAGAAATTACAATGAAACGTATCCATTGGGGTTGTTTGTCCCTGCTTTACTTTTTACGAGTATATAAAGCAAGATGTATATAATGAAGTAAAGAATTTCTATATTAGCTTTTGACAATAAATAATACGCATAGTTCACGCAGTGCGTATTAAAGGAAAATATCAATGATGGCGGGTCGCGTGACATGTTATGCCTCCCATGTCCCATGCCTTTGTATACGGGAGGCAGGTAAAGGTTCGCAAATGGCGTTGTCTCCATTATATCAATAAAGTATATTTGCAAAATGAGACACCAAAATTGCTCTTTGATGTTTTTCTTTTGAGGAAAATACAAATAAATTAAAATAAGCGAAGTATTGAATTACATTTAGCTATTTTTAACGTAGTATCCATTAGGTATAGGAAGATAATAAATGTTTAAAACACATAACCACATTTTATGTAGCCATCACCCATTGATAAATGCAATCCTGATATAAGCCTGAAAGCTTAAGGTTAGCTTACATCACCAGTTAAAAGTTAAAGCTAGATTATTAGTAAATTATTTTAAAAGTAATAATAATAAAACTTTATTTCCACAAATCATGGATACAATTATCATCATTTTAATTCAGGCAATTAGGTATTTGATATTGAGCGTAGGTGCGCTGTGGTCTCGGCACTGGTTTGTGCGTCGCATAGAATCGGGAGGCCCGCGATCTAATCCCCACCGTGTACCAATGTGTTTTTCGTTCCGAATTTCATATGTACATTTATCCGACGCTCCTACGGTGAAAGAAAACATCGTGAGGAAACCTGCGTACATCTGCGAAGCGATTCAAATGTGTACGTAGTCAACCAACCCGCATTGGGTCAGCGTGGTTGACTAAGGCCTAATCGCCCTAACATAGTTAGGGTAGGCTCGAGCCCCTCGGTGGGGACGTATATGAGCTGTGATGATATATTAGGTATTTGATTGTTGGGTAGGTTACACATGCTTGAAGAAGGTCACAAAAAGGTTACACATGATCCGCCGATGTCAGCATGCAAAATGTATTTTGTATCGTGCTTAATATGGCTTTTATCACTATTAAACTAATTATTTTACACTACAATTATCAAATAAACCTAAAGAATCAATTTTATAAAATGTCAATTGAAATATGAAATGTTAAATCTAATTGTTATTTTTTTACTACTCACACGGTAATGTAATTTAAGCATATAGTGCATATAGGTTTCTAAGAATCACGATCTCGACACCTCTATAACTTAACTAGAGCAGCTGAACAACTAAAATAAAATCTCCGTCAAGCACCCTTGATCCAGAAAAATCCTTACTTATCCCTAACTTCCAAACATAGCATCTAGCATTGCAAACCCACTTTTAATTCACCCACACCACACTTGTCCAACAAGAGTGTGAAAACCTGGTCTACGTACTATGTGATATAATTGGCACAGATAGGTACTACTGGTTCCTCTGGCGGCTCGATATCTTGCACTGATTTCTGTCCAGATCGAATGACCTTGTTACTCTTCGGGCTAAGTGAATAATGGCACCTAATAGAGAAGTGTTTTTTACCACAACATTCGTAAATCTTAGATTTGCCTTATGACAAATTCAACATAACATTTAATAAAGTGGACCTAATTTTCTAACAACCAGTGATTAAGTCATTATTTCATTTCTTGACATCACAATGTCAAAAATGGTTCTGTATATTGATTACTGTAGGTGTTTTTGTAGCGAAAATGTTACTTATCAAAGCTTTGCAAATTTACTCAGCAAACATGTTATTTGGTAAAAAATTTGGTAAAAGCGAAAAATGTATTCAGTGAATATCATTACTTTACTGTCATGCAATAGTTATTGTAGTAAATAAATAGTCAAGCTGCATATGTTGAGTAAATTGTAGAGTTTGTGAAGTTCGGGCTTAAGTTAGGTCGTGTAGAGTTAGAAGCTTCGCTCTAGATAAGATCTCACAAGTTCTGTCGTTCTGGGTACATTTTATATGAAAATGTTTTTGATGGGATTACTTATTCGTTGAATATAACATGTGAATCCTTGAGTTTAGTATATTCGGGACCAATTGATAATTTGTACAATAGATAACTTCATAACAGTACGGAACCATTGATATTGGTAAAGTGTACAGACTGACAAAGATCCATTTTTAATCAAAACAGCAACTATAATGAACTCCAATGCTGATACACTGTTTATTATTTTTAATTAGAAGGATCAATTATTTTTTATTCAGTTACGTTACTTACCTATCACGCTAAGATAAAAATACTATTGGCAAAATTTCACCGCTTTGATCAGGAAATAGACTGAATTACGATTGCAAATTTTACATATAATTATTATTACTTATTATGGTGGATGTAAGTGGTATTTTGGAGAAATGTATGTATAGTAGTGCTCATAGTGTTTGGAAAAATAATAATAGTTATTTATCATGACATAAATAGAGATTAGATTATTACTCCATGTACACTTTTATTAAATCTCGCTTAAATGGCCTCTACGCATTGGATCCTGCGCACGCCTTAGATAGGACCATGTCTTTTACAGACGCGTGATATAAGCGACAATGATAATTACATAATTAACGTAACATCTATTATGAATGTAAGCAGCAAAAACTATAAATAAATATTTTAAATAATGTATTTTTTTTAATAAAAGTTTCTATAATACTTAACGATTCTATTTCCCGTGTTCTAAATGAAATAAAAAAAAGCATAAGTTTGGAACGATTCCGTTTGTAATTTGACTTAAATGGGTATTTTACTGTATATGGAAAAGTCTTTGAAAATTTCGAATGGATTAATACATATTATCAGAATAATGACACTGACCAGCGCGACGAATGCATGAAGAAAAATAAAAGAGAGGTGAAAAATTGTTTCATTTGCTCGACTGCGTAATTATTATGTTACTGTTTCCTTCATAATAGCACGATTTTTCATAAAAATTAAACATAAGTTTTAACATATCTGCTAAAAATCAAAAACTATCTTCTTTTAATATTCTGTATTGAGTTGATTGTTGGCTCTTGGTGGAACTTATTATACATGTTGAATAAAACTCTTGTACTGTTCCACTAATTTTAATTATTATCGACCTGACCGGTTTCGCTTTACAGCATTTTCAAAGGTGTTAAAGTACACAGCTGTTCGTGTTTACGCTTCTATCTAAAAAATTAAACTATAAATTACCTCCACAAAAATAACTATAATAAGTAGGTAGAATGAATATTCTTTTGTCATCCACACTAATAATAATTGAGAAAGTGGGTAGATACTTGGTAGGTGTAAACGATTGGGATATCAGATACGGAAAAATTACCCCAGTGTGGGGAAATTTAGTTACAATAATCTAAGTCTATAGGGTATATGAATGAAATGTCAAAATAGGTGTATAAAATGTCAACACGGGTAACAACTGCAAAATTACATACATAATTACGTAAAAGGTCAAAATAGGTATATAAAATGTCAAAACAGGTAAACAAAACAACAACAAAAGTCAAAACAGGTAATGCGTCGTTAAGCGGTAACAATAACTATTATACATTTGGTCAATATAAGAAAAAAAAAAATGAAAGAGTTCCATTCAGAAACGCAAAAATCACAAAGAAAATACCACGGATGTTGGTATTTTATGGAGTGGCGAAAACTTTCGGCGTGCACGTAACGGCGCCTGCTGCAGTTAGCATTCGTATTGTTCAATCTGCATAGTTTTACGTCTAGCCACGAGCGAGGCGGCACCGGGCTTTCCTTTCATTGCTCCATCGTTTCATATCGCTTACCGCGCGTTTTTAAGTTGGAACAATACGAAGCCAAGTTTATTTTGCAAACCTGATATTAAGAACTATTTTTCATTTAAGGTCAAGTTTATTCTTTAAAGTCAAAAATATGGCGCATACGAATTGATGGTAAGTGAATATTGAGTGCTAATATTAATTGCATTATATGAGCTTCTTCAGCGTTGCATTGTACGCGTCAAGACACTTTCTTGAGCCACTTATAATAGAAGCTTTCTAAAGGTTCAACTTTAAAGTATACCTCTTCTTAAGCTATGCTTATGGGTTAGCCGCGAATTGTTACTTTATGTTATAAGTGACAGGAGAGGCGTTTCGTGACGTCATAGAATATTTTATATTTAAGTTATTGGGTAATAGGTATTTATGGTCGTATGGAATCTGTGTTCTATATTTTGCATCATAAAAGGTCGCAAACCAGAAAAACGATCAATACAAGAGGCAACAAGGGTGACCCATCTTTAAGGTTCGTTTTCAAAGAACTTGTACTGGACCTGTCAGAATTATTCTTTTCGTAGATGAAGGTAATGGTTTAATTTTAAGTATTTATACCAAAAATATATAAATATTTTATAACCTTTATCACTTGTGTGTTCTGTCGGTATTTATCGGTATTTTAGTTTCAGCTGTTTGTTTTATTTGTACTATTTTATTTAAAAGAACCTTGGGAATGGAGATTCAGTATGCTATACTTACGTCGTCAAAACAGAAAATTTTAATAGGTTTTTCATTATATATAGATTAGACATCACTGACCCATATCGCCATATAACAGATTATCCATTGACTTCAGAGTCATTAAAAATCAGAAAATGCAAATAAATACTAAAAAGAGTTGAATTTGATAAAATTATTGAATATTCTAATTTATTTATAAAATATGTTTTATTTTTAAAAACTCATTTAAGTTTTAGCAATTGTCAATTGTACAAACAACCCTAATCCAAAATATTCAAATTTAAACAAAAAATATTGTAGTTGTGATTAAAAATATAACCGTAGAACTGATTTGAAAGTCTTTCAAGAAGAAACAGTTTTTTTTTATTAGCAAATTATTACCTCCACTTGTATTTCTATGTTGTAGACAAGTAATAAGCATCTCCACTACGCCTCAACTATTAAACTTAAAACTATCACTATAGTTTTAAGTTTAATAGTAGAAGCACTTTACGTAGATACGTAGATAAATTATGACCTAAATTGCGGGTACTCGTATCTGACTTGGAAACTGTCGTCGTTAAGCTGTATTTTTTTCATAAATAAGTCTAATAGCGTCATCTTAGAACTACATATTATAATTTCCTAATTTAAGTACTATTTTTTGAATTAGGAAATATATATTTATACAAGAATATAAATATTTCTATACGGCTGGTAAAAACCAATAAATATATTTGTTTAGCGTCGCTGAAACACATTATATATCTTTAAAGCAAATTCCTATTTTACACATAGAGTTAAATTTAATTAAATAACAAACTGACGTTTATTATTTACTTAAACTTAACTCTATGTGTGTACTCTACTCGGTTGTTAAAAGAATTAATAATTAAGCTTTAATCAATATTTTTTCATTCTGGACAAAATCAATACTTTTGTTAATATTGTTACTGTAATTGTAAAACTGTGTTTGAATTTTAGCTTTGGATATGATCACATTATTCAAGTTCATGGTATATTGTAAACCATGTATATAAAAGTAAAATAATGCTATTCTCAAAACTGTTATCATAGAGTTTTCATACGCACGTGAAAATTTAATATTTTTAATACAACATTTTAGAACGTACCTTTGAATATTAAATTCATTACCAAGTATCCAACCAATTTTATTTATTTGAGCTATCGAACCCATTCGGTCTTTATATGTCCCAACAAATGAGTCACACAAGTGAAAATTTAATACAATATTGTTGTGAACAATATCAAACACCTTCTAGAAATAACGGTTTATTTATGTAAAGCAATGGAATACTAGCGTAACTTTTAGGACTTGCACTCTTCTCGACTGACTGAATACTGTCACTGACCAAGTCAAATCTAATCATTACACCTTATAAAATCAAATATGCAACTGTGTTACCCACGTGACTCACTGTACTACTATCTATTGGATAATGTCACAAACAGAAAAGAGACAGTAGTCAAATCCGCAATCTATCATCATGGTATAACCTCAAGCAGGAGAAGTAGAATTGCATATTTACATTACAATGACTGCGTATAATAATTAAGGTTTTAACAATTTTAATTAATCAAAATTTGTTTCCGTGTAAAATGAAATTGATAAATTATTTAAAAATATTGTTTATAGTTTTTGGTTACATTCTTTACGACATACTGACGAGATAACATTCGCTATATTACGGTCTCGCAAATGGCCAATTCCCTCATACTATGGCGAGATTGCTTCTTTCAATGTCTTTTATAGCTTTGCCTTGGAGGATGACATAAGCGAAGCGTAATGACGAGTTTATAACTTGTTGAATTTGTAGCTACGTGTTACATTGACAATAATACTGTTTCTATAATGTGTAATTTTACGATAATATTTATTAACAATAGTAAATGTTCAGGAATAAACGATCTTTTTATTTTATTGGTAACCCATTGCAATTCAATAAAAATAGAAATAAATAAAAAATACTAAACAATTTTCTCATCCTCCGTAGTCATATGATTAGTACACCGGTTTCAAGATGTCGTTACCTCTGAAGTCCCGGGTTCGAATATCCCGGCAGATATTTATGTGATGAATGAGAATATTTGTGCCTTAATCATGATTGTTAATGTATATTTCTATGAAAAATATTAATATATGTATGTCATCCATTACCCTTCCCATGACTCAAGCCTTACAAAACTTACTGTTTTATGCTAATTGGTGTAAGTTTAAGAAATATTCATTCATTCATACGATGCAACAGGAAATGAACATTGCAAGCTGACTCTGTGTTGCAAATTTTTATATGCATGTATAAAGTTACGTTACATTACAAATTAGATCTTTCTATATAACCTATTGCTTCGTAACTTCAATATTTGAGCCCTTACAAACTTTATAGTTATTTAAGAGGCAGTGGAATTACTGGGTACTCTTAGATTTTGTGAAGGTTTTCGATATCCTACGAATCTCACAGGAACCACAAATATTCGTATTATAGGCGAGTGTAACCACTAACCTTTCACGCCAAAACACAGCAATACGAACACTGCTATTCAATAAACGATAAGTGTGACTTAAAGAGGTTTGTTAGGAAATTTCAAAAATTACAAGTACTGATTTTTTGCTCTTATTGAAGCCATTAAAAACAATTTAAAACACCGATTACTTTTTAAATACAAGGGACAAAGTCGCAGACGAAGCTGCGGGCATAAAGCTAGTATAACATAAAGTCACGTCCGTGATAAGTTTTTAACATGTTTAAAAACGTATTTGGTTTTCTACATTTATGACAGAAAATTTGACAACATCCTCATAAACTAGCCATAAAACAACCTGATATAAAAATGTTGAGTAAAGTCGTTTAATAGGTCATAAAAGCTGGAACTTGATCTCTTGACCTCGACACGCTTATGGTAAAGAAATAAACTTGATATTATTGTTTTATTGGCAACGACGGGTAAAAATGCATAATGTACAATCAACAACACGTTAAGCTTTATATATGCACTACGAAAACCGCCGCTGTTATCTCAAGACCAACTTGCAGTTTAAGTCAATTTGAAAGTTTTGAAGTATTGTTCTGAAAGTTCTATGTGAAATGCACCCGAACCACAGCCGCCCACTTCACGAGTCGACTTGAGGTTGGATTTATACTACAGGATATACAATATATTCAAATTATATATTTTTATAAGATATAATGACGAACAAGTAGACCTCATGGGCTTACTATCAAGTGGGCAGCGGAGCAGCAACATCAGAAGATTAGAAGCGGTTACAGTACAACTATAGTACATGTGGGTCCTGTAATATTCGCAGCGAATCTAGAATCCCTATCCCCATAAAAACCACAGTGTACGTTACCAACATATAAGCACAGATATTTATTTATTTATTTATTATTTTACAAAGTTACACTAGAAAATCATACAATTTAGTGCAAACATAAACTTACATAAGTTTTTCTGTACACTAAAGATTCATCACATCAGTCACTTACATAATTTACAAAAGCGTCGTTATTGGCACAGGTTGACGAATACGTGGGAAGATATATATTACTAACATATTTACAATTCACAATAGATTCTATGGTATACATCTATTGCGATGGTTATTGTAAGTAAATTAATTATTTTTAATGCGAATATACATTTATATTAGTTGAGTGGGTGTAATATTTAAAAAATAATGTTTTAACTTGATCTTGATGTTCTAGTTGTGAGGGCATTTTTCAGAGATACCGGCAATTCGTTAATAAAGCAAGGAACAAGATAGTTTATCTTTCGTATACCATACAGGTTGATGTATTTCGGTAAGGTTAACTTAGGATTACTAAAGCTACGAGTTTGTATCTTTTTGGTAGCGTTAATTTCTTTCCGGCTTTCGTTAAAGAACTCTTCTTTTAAAATGCAATATTTTACTTTACTATGTATAGATAAGATTTTACAATAGTCGAATAACATTTCATAATTGTTTTCATATTTTCTTTTTATGTTATATGAAACTACTGTTTTCAGGAGTCGCAATTGCAACATGTATATTTTGTCAAGGTGTGTTCTGAAAGTCCTCCCGTAACTTATTATAGACTCAACCAAAGAATTATATAAAAGTAATAGGGTCTTGAATGGCACTTTCCATTTAATAACAGAGAACTTTGCAGGTAAAGCCCTTAGTTATTATTGCATACGTGACGTGTTATTACATACGTGATTTATGTGGTCTTTCCAATTCATGCGGCTGTCAATTACTAGTCCCAAATATGTTTGTTTGTCTACTGTTTCTACAGCTTCACAATCACAATCACATGGACTTAAGTTGTTTACATTCCGATGGAGACAATCATGACCGTGTGCTATCAATTAATAATAAGGTATAATGTCCCATTACTTAGTAATTTTACTTCAAACCGGATAACAGCAACGCGGCAGTGCTATTTTGCGACAAAAATAGGTAAGATGGATGCAGATGACCGTAGTACGTTAACTCCCACCTGAACCCTTGTATAAGATATGCTTAGATATATATAAAAACCCAACTATCGTTTTATTAATAAGTATGTCATTCTAATTTGATACACTCTAAAAAGCAATGGTAAGTAACGATAAAATGAAATACAATTCAAAGTGTCTACGATAGAAACTATATTTAAATTATAAAGGATATACAAATCAAAAGTCATTTTATTTTAATACAGCAGCAAGTAAAAGTTAATAAGAACTTTTAAGATTCAAAGTTAAAGGTCATTATTAAATAAATATTATTATAAGCCATTGCTACACTATAAACATTAATTAACTATTGTTCAGTTTACTCATAATCAAAATTCTTTTTGCCTCAGCACATGACAAAAGACCACTATTTTTTTAAAATGTGTAACAATGAAAAAGTAGAAAAAAAGATTGCTTTAGTCTATCTTTTTTTTTTCAAAACCTCGCACACAATAGGTTAATAATTCTGTATCATAGGTGCAGTCACAATCATATATCTTACATGCTTTTTTGTAGAATATTTTTTGTATTATGTTTGTATATTAAAATAAATGTATATTGCGTACCATTAAAATTTATAGTATTTTCGGCTTACATCGGGCTTGATCGTAACGCGTGTTAACCGGGATGCAATGTATGTATGCATTCCTATGAACAATAAAATAATGAAAATAAAATAAAGCTTTAAAAAGAATGTGTCTGTATAATATAATAAATTTTAATTAGACGTATCGTCCAAAATCACTTACAGTTATCATCGGTTAGTATTTTAATTAACACAAGCAAATCATAAACTCAATTTGGTAGCATTATGCTCAGATAATATTTACGTCGACATCAAAACATAAAATTACGTCCAGCTCATCAAGTTTCCCGTCACGACCGCAAACTGATTTATCTCCCGCGACGCCGATAAATTGTACTTCAGCCCTTAAGCCCTCAGAAAGACATTCTTCAATCAAAACACCAATTACTTATTTTGTCAGAGATCTTCACATTTTATCGAGCCTTGTTAGTTTTGTCCTTTTAGGTCATGAAGATAGAATATTGAAATTTTGTGGTAATTCGATTAGACAAGAAAACCTTCTGCAAACTTAACAGGAACTACAAAATAGCGTTTGAATATTAATTTTGTTTAATATTAATTCCTAAGGTTACCGCATCTATGGTCCATCAGTATAATCCATCTGTATGACAAAAATCATTGCGGTATGTTATTATATCAGTCTAACATTACCTTTTTTATTGTCACAATAAAATTTTACGACAAATTTGTATAGTTGTAAATAAGCTACGAAGGGTGTGCATGTGTGATAAAAAAGAATCATCATGATCCTTATTTAGCTGAATAGCATTTAGAACATAATCGCCTTCTAAAAACTCAAATTTCCTATATTGATCCGATATTTTTGTTAAAGATTTTTTAATTATTCTCACACGTATATAAGTTTATGTATTTATAATCGTATAAATATTTTCCTAACTTTATACGTACACAAAATTTATTAGTGATTTTTAAATAGCAGGTTCGTTTAATTCACTAAGTTTTCAGTATCCAAAAATATCGTGTTATAAATTTTAATGTCACTTGAATCGCTATTAAAAAGAGTACCGATTGGAATTTGGATCGTTTGGGTGGCGTCATAAATCTAATAAATCTGATTTTAGATCCTAACTGAGTACCTTTTTAATAGTATCACGAATAGCAAGATTCCTGTTATATCTGCACATTTATATATCAAAAAGGCTTCACTACGAATACAGGCTTTACAATTGAATCTATACAAAATAATTAACAAAAGGTCAAATAATAGAAGATATTTATTTTCGTATCATTTGAAATAATCAAGATGGATCTCATAGGTCTATTAGAGTCCCGGAATCTCTCGTTCGACTCAAACGGAGCTAAAAACTTTGGGCGAAGAAGCCTGTTGAGTACTTAGGTTCTGGTAACCGTTAAGGCTACTAATACGGTTCTTAGACTGAGTGCGTAGCAGGTAACTCTGAGCATTCTGAACTCGTGCGGGTGCTATCGGGGTACAGCAAGTAACCGTACCAGTAGATCGCTGCACAGAGTTAGGAGATAAGTTGACTACTGAAGTCATCACTGTAAAGCAGATTACAGTGCGCTTCACACGCTAGCTCACTGCCCGGCGTTGCCCGGCTACAATTCAGTAATTTCCCTTTCGTATCAAGAGGCTATTTGCGCTAGTCAAAGCCATAAACACTGGTCAAACGGAGTTAGATACCGTTTCTCGCTTCTGCAAGGTAATGATGTAAGCAAGAAACTAAGCAAAAAGCACCGTGAGCTTGCCGCGACCCTCACGACTGGCATCGCAGATGGAATGTTCAATTGCCCTAGTGGACGGACGCAATCGCAATCCTATGGCAAAGTAACTGTGGGAATACCTTCTGTACCTTCAAAAACAACAAGAAAAATAACTTAGTTAAACTCACTACATTGATTCGACAGATTAATGTAAGATTTTGCATTAAGTTTCTCATGTCTGCGCGAGCGTCATAAACTTTTGTTTCGCTCTCTCTATAAAAAGAGGAGTGCGAAAGAGAGCACAAAATAATAAATAAATATTTCTTATACTTACACCATTTATATAATGCTTAAGGCTTTATGGGATCAAGGGTAACGGATAGACATAAAATATTATATATATATAAATATTTTTGATAGAAATATATATTAACAACCACAACTAAAGCACAAATGCTCGAATTCATCACACAAACATCTGCTCCCACCGAGACTCGAACCCGGGACCTCAGAGATAAGGACACCTTGAAACCCATGTACTAACCAATCGGCTATGGAGATCGGCAATATGATCTTTATTCAACATAGGCCAACATAAGTATATGTAAAGACCGGTACTTATCGTACCCATCAACTGCCTAGAAATTTCATAAAGATTGAATCAGCATAACTTTATGTGTAAAACGCACTGACGAGCTATTAAAGCTTAACAGGAGTAACTTGAGCGTGATGGTTAGGGCTTTGACCGGTCACTGCAAGTTGAATAGACACCTTCACAACATGAAACTTAAGGACACTGACACATGCAGAGTCTGCGAACAAGAGCGTGAAACACCAATACACCTCTTGTGCTACTGTGAACCGCTGATTCACAAAAGAAACAGACACCTGGGGAAACACATCCTTGACCCAGATGAAATAAAAACAATCCGAACTGGGAACATCCTATCTTTCTTGGTCAGTGCCCAGTTAAGGGAGCTACTGTAGGGCCTTCATATATAGAACCTACATAGGAGGCTGGTCACAATAGAACTCAATAGGTCGCAGTGATGCACATCAGCCCCGACTTACATGAAATAATAATAAAAATAAATAATAATAACTTTATGTATCACTCAAAAATATTCGACTGTGAATCTATACTAATATATAAAGCTGAAGAGTTTGTTTGTTTGTTTGTTTGTTTGTTTGTTTGAACGCGCTAATCTCCGAAACTACTGGTGCGATTTGAATAATTCTTTTTTTGTTGGATAGTCCATTTATCGAGGAAGGCTATAGGCTAAATAACATTACGCTATGACCAATAGGAGCAAAGACAGAGCGGTAAATGTGTAAAAAACGGGGAAAATTATTCATTTTTGAAGGCTTTCTTTGCGTGCGCTGCGAAAACGGTTCAAGATACACAAAAAATATGTATGAAAGAATTATTCCTCTATACATGATCTAAAAAAAAGTCCGCGACGGCATATGTCTATCTTTTAAGGTTTAGTCACAATGACCGTTTTTATGGTACCAAATTTGGTCGAAATAATTTGTTTAAGTTGTATCAACATAATAATATTAATCTTTATTCAAATATAAATATAAATATAAATATAAATATGTTGTTGGTTAACCAAAAATCTGCCGGAAGTCACTATTCCACGCGGACGAAGTCGCGGCAAAAGCTAGTTAATTAATACAAGCCTTTAGCGCTTTAGCCTTAATCGTATTAATAACAGATTCCGATTATATTTTTATAACGCAACACAACACAAGAATTGGAGACTCAATTATGAAATAACGTCAGCCTTGTAACAAAACACGATCGCATCCATCATAGAAAGAAGCAATACAGAATTCGTATACATTCGCATATCATTCCCCGCGTCCAAACATGTGAGGACAATTCAAACAGATATATCGCCAACGAAATGGAATATAAGTAATTGTATTTTTACGTGGGGTCTGCGTATACTGTTTACAGAGTTAAACCGATATGGGATCTTTAATATGGGCAAAAGCGTATCAAATGAACAGTTCTATTTATTTGGGATGGAGTAAGTCGAGTCATCAATATCATTGTATAAAAGTATTTGGTAAGATTTTTCTTTAAAAAGATGTTCTCCAAGCTGTAAATAACCAAATAGTGATTTAAATAATCCATACGACGTTTCTCGTCAGGTTCAAAGTACATTCAATAACAATAACATCTACTAAAGACGTCGTTGATGAGTAACAGAGATGTTTTCTTATGACTTTATTCTCGCATTAGAAATGGCACACAGAAAGCCTCCAAATAAAAATATATTTAGCAAATCCAACTGTTCGTACGAGAAGGATGAACGAGTAATAATATATGTAAAATTAAGTAATGACAAGGTAGTGAAAATACCTTTTTTTTTTTTTTTTGTTTCCCTGAGAAAAATGCATTAAATTGCATACCCCGGCTGTGGCGAGCCGGCGGTTATGTGGGGCTCTCCTCCCCAGAAGGGGGAGGCCTACCCACTAAAAACCTCAGGGATGGCCTTCCTCAGGCATGTAGGGAGCCCCCGGGAACATCAAGCCCCTTCCGGGACCCCCAGCCATAAGGATGCTTACTATTTGTTAAATGTGGCACTAAGAGGGAGTACTGTTGTCAATAGAATAGATCAAAAATGTTTGGATTTTGTATTTGTTCAGTCTGAAAAACAAATAATAATAATATATTTGCCACTTCGGTAATACATGCTACGAAAATGAGAAGCGCTTTTCCATCTAACGAGCTTTGCTAGTTTAATCAACTATAATTTTAACAATGAAGTACTGCAACCTTGTCAAATAATTTTATATATTGACAATAATTAACAAGAGACGTAAATGAAATCAGAAAATAAATTGACATTATATCTACTGTAAAGTGTGTGATTCTTTGTTGACAGAGGTCTAGTGCAATTACGTCTCGTACGATACAAATTACAATACGAGAATGGGGGACTCAGGTGATGACGTTCTCCAATACACAGTTAATAACGTCTCTCAGAATACATTACGAAAAAAACTAGCAATTCAGTTGCTTTGATGACACTGAACTCAATATTGTGCCAGCGTTGCTACGTATTTTTGTCACACGTTCCATTCAGGTTCATTCACTGTTCCTGTGAACGGCCTTTCCAAGTCTTTTAAGGAAGTGGCAAGGGCAGTTAAATGAAACTCGGCGCAATATAAATTATGTACCCCTACAAAAATTCGTAGTCATCAAATAAATCCAAGCGTGAGTGCTCTCTAAGTATCATAATGTTTTGGACAACAAGCACTTGCTTCGATAAAGCTCGGCTGTCCTCCATTACACCACTCCATTCCATAAATAACTAAATTCTGCAAACATAGGTATCTTGAACTCAAACCTATAGGCAGGCAGATCCTTTATCCAAGATATACTGGCCTTGCAAAAGGCCCACAACTATTTCGGTTTAACGGATTCACGATATTACCCATAGCGCTTCTAAACTTAGGTAAAATATGAAACGACTGATAATTATATAAAAGAAGAAATTTACACTCTATTTAATTCACAATTGAAATAAGAAAGATAATAACACTAATGGTAGACATTATTATACATTGTTACTGAAAATCATCTCTTAATAGCTATGTTGCAAAAATTTCAACGAAATATTATTCTCAAGGCGGCAAGTTGTTACCTGTCAGCATTATACTACAACCACGATCTATGAGACTTGATAAATTAGTCTATCAAGTATGCCTACTTGCTAAAATATGATCTGGAGATTCCTAAAATATCCTGTAGCCAACTGAGCTAGATAAGAATTGAACTAAAAGGTACGGAGGAAAAGGTATCTTATTTCCAAGATGTAAAGACATTAATCAAGAGACATTTTTCTAAAAGACACTTGTCAACATGATTAAATACCTGCTGACTCCAAGTGAAAATTACTTACAAGGAAAATTTTTACCGGTGTTTTGTGTGTCATCTTGGTGATGTATCAGTATTCCACCTGTATGAGGATTTGGTGATTTTTCTTTATTTAATAACTAAGTATCTAATCAAGCTTACAGCCTACTTATAGGGCATGATCTCAAATTCATTTCTGAAAGTATTCATCGAGACCTGATTTTCTGAATTTTTTAATTTGCAACACTGACTTTTAATAGAATCTGTATTTCATATTTCTTAGAATGTAAGAAAATTAATTAACATTGAAGTTATGTCACTCATAATTCACAAAATTTTATGCTTATATGACGACCTTCTAGTGATTGATTCTACATCGCTTTTAAAGTGTTGCTATCTCGGAGATCCCGGGTTCGAGTACCGGTGATTGAATGAAGAATGAAAAATTTCACATTCTACACATGTGAAGATCAGTTCTAATGGCTCTTTAGAATAAAACCCTGACAGGTTTCAATGGCTGAACTTTTGAAAAAATAACCGCAACTACTCCTGTAGTGTCAATTGTACTCCTGTAATCAGTAGCCATTTGTCCATCCAGCTCATATATATGAGCGTCTCCACCCAGAGGTTCCAGCCTAGTATCACCATGTTAGAGCGATTAGGGCCTTGGTCAACCACGCTGTGTGACTGGTTGACGATATATAGTTTAGAATTTTCGTCACAGGTGTTTGCAGGTCGCCTCACGATGTGCAAGATCGACCACGGGCCCCCCGAATCATCCGATTCCTAGATCAGTGCTGAGGCTACAACGCCACCAATGCAACATCAGATCACTAAGGCTCACTTACGCCTTAGAACTAGCCCACTCTAAGAGTAGCTAAAAACCTATTACGACACAACACACTTACAACAACAACAATTTACAACACTGTTATGGCAAAGTGGTCGGATATAACGATTCTAAGACATAGCGAATAATACATTTGCTAACTGTAAAGCAAAGCTGAACGCTGTATCCAGACGGATTGGTCGCACAAGTAAGGCTAGATAGATTAATTAAATTACTGCAATCATTAAATGCATCAAGTAATCTATAGTAAATTATTTGAACACATGTTGATTTACTCGTCTTTGATGACAGTCCTAAATACTTGTGTGTGTGTAAAAATATAATTAAGTTATATGTGACCACATTGGAGTTATTAAAGAAACATTTTCGTCAAATGCTCATATTCTAGCTTTAATAGCTTTTGTAGAAGAATTCTTTAATTTCAGATATTGAATATATCTGTATACACAGAAAAACCCACAACTCCATTTTGTATGCGATCGCTGCTATTGTTGCCGGTACCATAAATACCGAATAAAACAGTAACATTTTTGCGCATCTGTTTATTTGTTACAGTTATTAAAACATGACGCGTCGTACGTAAAACCTAAGCTGAACCATCACATCGTAATCAGCGAAAAACTCACAGCTATATAACGTTACAATAAACACGATAAAAATAAAATTTTCACTATTAGAGGTTTTGGGGTTCTATTAGGGTAAAGGATTATCGTACAATCTAAACTCCAATCTAAATGCAATGTCGCCAATACTATGAACTAATATTTAATATTGTTAAATATACTTTATGACATATAATATTAAGTTATACAATTCAATAATTTTTTATAAACATTTTGCAAATTACAAACCTATTATGATAGAAGGCAAGTATGTTATTCTACTATACTCGTATTAATATAACTAAGAAAGAATGATTGTGAACTATCGTTACTCAAAATAAAATATGTCTTTATGAGAAATACTTACATATTATGTCAGATTATTAAATACAAATTAGATAACAATTGTTAAACTCTTATTTAAATTTTGAATTTAATAGAAAATTACAGTGAACCATATAAATTAATATCAATCACAATATTTTAAAAGTGATGTAGAATTAAATATTGATTCTAGTAAGAGAATAATGCAAATTACTAATCTCATTTCTAATATTTGATTCATAAGAATCATAAGTATATTTATTTATTACAATTTATAAGCGTTGATCAAATCTATATAAAGATACTTATACTTTTCATTTTTATATAAATATATATATATATATATATATTATATATATATATATATATATATATATATAATATATATATATATATATATATATATATATATATATATTATATATATATATATATCATAACAATATTTTTTAGGATGAAAATGTATTACGAAAATCTCGAAAAAGGAAATAGGTTAGAACATTTTAACTCCTAAAGTAGGTAGGTAAGAAAGGTACGGAAGTATAAAAGGTCTTTAAAATACACGAGAATCTAAAGTGTATATGTCATCGGAAAATAACAAGACTCGTAAGTTGATCAATGTTCTAGGTAGTTAATCAACTCTCGGAAAATAATAAACGGCATTTGAAATGTACTATTTAACGCATTGAATTTTAGTAAATAGATTAACTTACGGCGTCTTGCCGTTAAATCATCCGACAAAGGCAAGGTGTACGTTGATTGGTGAAAAGACTCACGTGCTTTTATACCGCTCCCCGCCACCCGGCCGCCGCCATTACCGGCTTCAACGTAAACAAATCTATCTAGTCCGTACTTGTTTTTCTTTATTTACAGTAGTAAAATTAACAATTGTTGTTTTGTTTGATAATAATTCTTATTATAACGCGTTGTTAGTGAAATGGAGTCTGTAGTGGTAGAAATAAACGAACAATTTGTGAGCAATACTAGTTTTGTTGATCGTGAACACTTTGATGCAGAGTTACAAAAGTACTACAGTGGGCTAAGTACAGAAAATAAAAAAACTCAGTGGACAAGTGAAATAATCCAAAATGTTATTCAAATGATAGAAGAATACAATCTTGCTAAAACTTTAGGTAAACGTATCGGAAATTGCAGTCCTTTCAATTCAAACGGCATATCGGTTGGGATCATCGGTATCCTCGGAATGAGAACTTCCTCACCTTTGAATTTTTCTATTATTATCGTAGCGTAAATTACATTGTTCATTAATTTCCTAACCACCAAACGCGTACCCTTGCACAGTTTTGGTTGGTTTATGTTTCGAAGCATGATTACTACGGAACCAACCTTTAGGCGTAAATTGTGTAGTGGTAAGTCAGGCAGGTCTAAAGAGTTTGAAACTTCAATTGGATAGTTGGTGGCTTCATTGCAGCCGCTAAAATTTCCCGCTCACTCAACCCTTCATTATTTTTTTTATAGTTAGAAATATTTTTTGAAAATACATTGTTGATAAGTTCGTCTAGCATAGACGATCTTTAATATTCCTATATCGAAAATATAAATATTAAAACAACATATCTAAGTGTTTGTAACTCTATGAATAAACACTTGCTAAATGCTTATAATGAATGCTGTCGACCAATCATAGAAAAGTGTATTAAATGACGGATAATAGTGTACCGTCAAATAGTACACTGGGCAACGATTGGTCCATTTGTGGATGATTTTACTTGTAGCAATATAGTTAATTACTAAATTACGGCTAGGTACCGTAAGTTGATGAATTAGCTAAAATTCAATGCGTTAAATAGTACATTTCAACTGCCGTTTATTATTTTCCGAGAGTTGATTAACTATCTAGAAAATTGATCAACTTACGAGTCTTGTTATTTTCCGGTGACATATATAATACAATAGCATACCCTAATATTTAATGCTTATTCCCACAATCTCACTACATCTTTCAGATAGAGCATCTGCTCTTAATACATTTACATAACATACCCTACGAGTACTTCTAACATCGAATATTTAAATATAAAATTCGGAGGACATTTGGTCACCCACTATATAAACAAATCACTTAAAACTTTTTCAAAACTAAAAGTCTTGACTTTCACTTAACTGTAATGACTAGACTAGAAAATAAAAATGTGCTTGGCACAATACCGTGTTACATTTTAATAAAACGTACTAAGATTTTTAATCTCAATCAAAATGTCACTACACACAGTTAGACCGGATCAAATGAATATGTATATTGAAATTATTCCCTTTCAGTCTTGAGTCTGCGAAAGTTTTGTTTTGGTATTTTTTGGAGATCCTTCGTTGATGACACCGCTATTAAATCTATTGACTACGTCACGCACTTTACCCTTACTAATTACCAACTCTTTATCATAGGTAGGGGTGATTAAACCTTTACTGTTACCGTTGCAGACAGATTTGTTTGTATTTGTTACAGACGTAAAATTGGCGCTTTGTGATTTCCTGAATTCTCTGACGGCGTTATCTATGTTGTTTATCAAATCCTTGGCAACGAATGTAGCTATTTCGTGTTTGATACGATCTCTTTCACTTTGTATTTCGTATGGTGTGTGATGATTTACATCTTTCGGGTCGTTCATTCGGTCTGGACTTTGACTTTGTGTGAGTGAGTGAGACGCTGGACTGTCCGGACCTTGGAATGTAATGCTGGGATTCACCGTAACATTTTGACAGTACTTAACAAATGGACGTACTTCTTCGCACCCTGACTTTTCGCCAATCAACCAGTACGTTGTCATTTTGCCCTTTCCCTTGATAGAAATGAAATTTTGAATATTAAAATTATTAATATTAATTTATATATAAAAATTTAATTATTAATAATGCCAATTACCTTCATTGTGATTTCTCCTCTACATTCCAGGTCAAAACAATCGTAGAGATCCAGAACCTCTTTCGTTTTAGGACTAACGTGTATCTTTAATGCTTCACCATGGGATTCCATTCTGGATGCTGTGTTTACTGTGTCGCCGAAGAGACAGTATCGCGGCATTTTCAGGCCTACCACCCCTGCCACACATGGACCTGTAATATGAATTACTTTTGAATTCACATGCCTGAAAAATTATTATTATTTCAATGGTAATGTTATCAAATGTAAACAGCTGTACCGTTTTCGCAAAATCTTTTTTGCAGTATTCTTTATTATCAGTAGAAAAATCTCGAAGTAGTAAAAAAATATACGGAAATTGGAAGATTTAGGAAAACGGAATTAACTTATCGCTTTTGACAATACAAATATATTATTAAAATGTGGCTATTAACATCGAAAAAAAATCTAATTTAGCTTAACAAAGTAAAAAGCAAACAATGTAAAAAGTTAAAATGTTTGCTCGTTGGGAAAATCAAAGCGTCAATACAGCATGTTGAAGAAGCTGGTTCAAGTTTCTCTTATACATGTTCAAATTTGTACATTTATCTTTAAATAAAAATCAAAGCCATGATTACAAATGTAGGAAATAAATAAACGTTAAAGATTCAGATTCACTGTATTCATGACAATAAAAATTTCATAACAAGCAATGTGGCGGCTGGCCACATTGCTTATTATGAAAACTACCTTTTTTATTGATTAAGAGGCAAACTAAAAGACGAGCCACCTAATGTTAAGCGATTATCACTGCTCATGGACACCCGAAACATAAGAGGCCCGAAATAAGTGCTTTGAATGGGAATACACTCTTTTTTTTTTAGTTTTTCTACCTACAGAAGAAACCTGTTTTCTCTATTCAGGAAATGACAGAATTGACAGAATGGGATCGTTAATTACATTAACAAAAACTGTCTTTGTAACATCTTTTTATTATTTCAAATTCTATATTTATAGTGAGGGCAGGTCTTGGTCCATCTAGTCAGATATTTGTAATTCTTTCCTATCGATTATTATTAAAGTTGTACGTTTACAGGAAAAGTTTATAGGAATCTTGGCTTGGAATATTTTCAGCAATATTTATACTGCTGGAAATAAATGAGATGAAGTCACATAAAATTGTAATACCTTGAACACATTCTAAGGATTTCATTATACACAAACCGAAGGGATATGTGAGAGGAGGGAAATCTACTTCTTCTTAGGTCCTCCACCTTATTTATTGCTACCTCAAATCTACGATAGTGGCATTTCCGTGTTCCAGAGAAAAGGGTAAAATACAATAATATATGCAGTAAAATTACTGGATACCATGACTTTATATCGTATGCCACAAGTTAATTTATGTGGGGATTGCAGATTTGCTGAGAACCTCGAAAGACCCACATGTTACCACCTACCATCAGGTGCAACGCCTGCTAGTTAAGATTTCCTTAATATTTAGCTATAAGAACCTGAAGAAGTTAATAGCTCCTCAGTATTTATGTAGGTATAAGAACCTGTATGCATCCCAATTCTAAGCAGTAGCTTCTCCCCTGGCCGGTGGGGGACCGTCTTCACGCGAACAGCCCCGAGTAGCGCAAGGGACATGCGTGCTATCTCAGCAGCGTGTCGGTTTCCATTCCTCATGGGCAGACCAGACACCACCATATAAGCGTCCCCAATCGTCTCCACCTTGAAAATGACGTTTCATTTTACGAAATATTTCGCCGGCTTTTTGCAAGAACTGATGATATCATCCAAGCGCAATTAAACCCACATATAAATTTTCCCAGCCTACACTAATGTTACCAATCGAAACAAAGGATACATAAAATGAACAATTTTTTGTTCTCTGTACCTTCTGCAAGTTGAGTGGTAGAAATTGGTACAGGCATTAAGTTCGCCATTTCACACATGGTACAATAAAGTATAAACAATAAAATAAACGCTACTTTCGAAGCGTACAAGGAGAATAAAGCACATACGATGAAGACATATTGGTATCTATAAAATATATGGAAGGTCTAATTCTTCCACCCGGGTAGATAAATCCGTTCCAATAAGATAGGTATTAATGAGACAGCTACATTACCTACATCCTTACATCTCGCACTATGAATTATTCAGTATACCTGAAATAGACCTCAGTTCTCCAATCTGTAATTTACCAGTGTCTTGAACACGAATAGGTTTCTTTCTTATTGGCAGATAGTATGATAAAAGAAACTTTCTTCGAATCTGATTTTCGCAATCACATGAGTGAGAAAATTTGGATTGAGAAAAAGATTTGAAGGAATACAGAGACCGCATCGCACTGTCATTAATAATTCATAATAAAGTTTCGTGTATTGATAATTTAAGAATTATGTTTTTGAATAGCATAACAAACTTAAGCAGTAACAAGAATAAAAGGAAAATATATCGTCTCGTTTTACTCTGTGACATTGTAAAAATGGCTATGTATTTGTTGTAAACTAACAATTGAGTGATAGTTTACTGTCAATATAATTTTAAGTAACGGAAATATTATTACATAAATTATATGTCATTTTTAAAAAATATGTAATAATTACGAAACTACTGTAACTTTTAAAATCATTATTCTTATTAATATTTTAGTTTTTCTTTGTAAATGAACGAAGACTTGAGTTGTAATCTTTCAAGTTCCAGACACATGTCTATATTAAATTGTAACCACACATACAAATACTAACGCACACAAACACACAATCGCATGTTTCAAGAAGCATGCAATAGGCAGATGTTATTTTTTAAGTTCCTTCCTTTCATTATTTCTTTCAAATCCGCAATTTGACCCGCTAATGTTTTTAATAATAAATCTGTGAATTAAATTACAATATGCTAGATATACTGTCCCAATGATTACCTTATAAACATCGAAATTTTCGATTATAGAATCGAAGCTAGTGTATAAGTCGTTCAGCAAATCGACGACCTCGAGAGGAGTGGATTCAGCGGAGAGCTGCGTAAAGCCGATGATGTCGCTGAAGTAGATGGTAACCTGATCGTAGGTCTCGGCCATTACAGGTTGTCCCATGATTAACTGGGAAGCCACTGACCTGCAAACCGTACTCAGTTAATACAATAAGCAGACAATATTATACCTGAATCAAACTGGAGAAAAACACAAGAAGAAATAATAAAGGTTGTTTCGACTTTATGCTGACATCGAGTATGTTAGTGAAATAGCTAGGGCTTTGCAAGTAAATGAAGACAGATCCTTGTTCCATATTAATTTGTACAAATGTTAGTGACGCTGTAGTCTCTACACTGGTCTGTCAATCGGGGTCATTCATGCAATATATCAGTGTTATACATCTTTTGAAATTCATAGGTACATTTATTAAATTCAAGAAAAACATCTAAACAAGAAATACACCTGTGAAAAAATTCTAACATGTACATGAAGTTGATCAATTCGCATTGGGCCAGTGTGACTGACTTAATTTGAGTAGACTCTTGCCACTCAGATAAATATTAACACGGCTGAAAGCGTTTATAGACTTTTACTTTTTTCTTACATATGACACAAAGCCCTGATATCACTTGATGATAAGACTAAAGGCAGAAGCGAGTATCATCTAGCAAGCTGAACAACAAATTCTTCAGAAACTAGCTGATTTTCTATCAGATAAAATGAAGGCTTCGTTGTAATATTTAATCTTCTGTGTCAGATGACAAAATAGTTAATTACTTATTGGCAACACATTAGTGTGATATTCTGTAAATCTATATTTCCGAAAATACTATAAATATAAATATAATAGCCGAGACATCTTACTTTGGTAGCAACTGATACAGAAGCTCTTCACATTTCCTCTTCTCTTCGAGATAATCCGATGTGCGCTCTTCCACTAGAGCCTCCAAATTGTTCGCGTACTGTTCTACTTGCGTCAGCAACATGTCTAGCCTTGTTGACGTCTCGCAATCCCTTTACAAGAACACGCGTCAATAATAATGACGTAATACGAAAAGGCTTAATAGAATTACATTACAACATAATAATTGAATGAATGCTTTTATTCTATATAAACGTATTTATGATCAAGTTTCGTTTAATTCTTTTTTAACGTATTAGAACTTAACTGTTGATGTAAACATATGAAAACAAAAACAACCACTTTGACCTTGCTTCATTCTATCCATTGATTAATTTGAAACATTTCTTCAAAACTCATTACTTTTATGAACAGAAGATATGAAGAATCTTACTATTAAATTGATATTGTGTTATAGCCCTTATGAAAATGAATAGATGATTGCTAAGCTTGTAGTACTGACTTACTTGTTGATTCTGTGTATATTTTCCTTGAGCGCCGAGAAGTCGGGTCTATCGTCGTCAGGCAGAGTCCAGGGAGGTTCTCCAGTTAGCGACTGGCGAGGAGATGCCGACAATGGCGACGTGCCTCGGTTGCGCATCTCTGCACTACCTATGAATATACAGATCAGAAGTTCTATTAAAACTCTGTTAAGATTAATTTGTTGGAATATTATTGACATAATGAAATAAAATATAGATTTTTTAAAAATGTAGTTCAGGAAATAAACCAGATATTATTCACGAGAAATGCCAGATCGTAACTTACAATATCTAGGCATCATTATCAATTTATAAATAGATGTAAGAACATTTCCGTTAATAATTATATATTTAGTTGCAGTTACATATACTTTAATATACAAGAATTTACTTGAAAATAAAAGCAAATCAAAATAATATATTCTTTACATTGGCCTTTAAAGGCATTTATTGGCGACAAACAAAATTAAAATTCAAAAAACACAATCAGATTAAGAGCTACATAAACTTATAAGTGAATACATATAAGGAAACAAAATACTCGACATCCGTTTGGATGTTAGAAATTTAGAAAGTTCTCGAAAAGAACAGGCAAGAAGCTCTGAAGATCTAACATTAATCTCTACTTTTCAAAATCATAAAATAATACAATTACATCTACATATCCAAAGGTACAGGAGACGTATTTTGAATCATTAGACGTGAATTTGGAATTCGAATACAAATACAAATCGTGCGCGAAATTATTTTCTACTGCTTACAATTTTATATATTTTTGAATCACTTGAATTCAGTTTTGTCATTAAAAACAAATTCTTAATTAGATTCTGTTTCACACAGAAAAATTAAAAATCACAAGAACTCAAACAATATTTACTTATATTATACCGGGTGTCTCATTCAAATCGGTCAGTATGGGAAAGTCTGAAACTATAAGACATACGAAGATCTGTTCTGAGGAACCATGTCATCGATTTTAGTAACAAGAAAAACTGCATTCATACATTTTAAAAATCATCTGTACTCCGTTCGGGAATCGAACCCGATCGTTTTGAAAAAAAAACCTACACTATTTCTATTTAGATATCGATTATGTAGGTCTTAAGCAGTAAATGTCTCTATGAAACATGATGTCTAAAATGAATAAAATGCATTGTTGCCAAGAGACATTGCCATTTTTGCCCTACCAAATGGCCCGCAAGGTCGCCCGATTTAACGCCTCTGGACTATTTCTTGTGGGGATACGTTAAGGATGAAGTGTACAAAACAAGTTATGATACCGTTGAAGACCTAAAAGTTGCCATAGAGACAATTTTAACGCAAATTCACCACATGAAGATACAAAATGCAATCATAAGATCGTTACCTAAACGTGTTGAATATTGTATTGAAAAAGGCGGCGGTCACTTCGAGCACCTACTAAAATAAAATAAAGTATGTGAAAACAATGCATTTTATTCATTTTAGACATCATGTTTCATAGAGACATTTACTGCTTAAGACCTACACAATCGATATCTAAATAGAAATAGTGTAGGTATTTTTTTCAAAACAATCGGGTTCGATTCCCTAACGGAGTACAGATGATTTTTAAAATGTATGAATGCAGTTTTTCTTGTTGTTAAAATCGATGACATGGTTCCTCAGAACAGATCTTCGCATGTCTTATAGTTTCAGACTTTCCCATACTGACCGATTTGAATGAGACACCCTGTATAGAGTAAATTTATCACTGTCAACGTCACGTCAGCGTTGGATATTCTACTAGTAGAAATCAAAAACGAGTGGGTTGAACCACTCGTTGTACAACGCACGAAATGAAAGTTCAGAAATAGTGAATTCGGTAATTCGTATAAATCTCTCGAATGCGAATAGGTTTTCTATTGTTTCAAAAATTCGTCTCCAGCTTTTTCTATAGTATTTTACAACACCGTTGTCATTCGCATAATAATAAACAATATCCTGTATATTGCATTACTATATTTACAGCATTTACAGCATCACCTTCACATTTACCTTTAACAGATTTCCAGAGCCATGACATTAAAACCATTCTTTAAAAATAGTTCGTAGGCTGGCTTAGTAACTTACATTGTGAATTTTTTTTTTAAATAATTAACGTTTTTCTTTGTTTACTATTAAACATTTATGTCTATAATTCGACATTATTTATATACTTAAATATTTAAACTTTTTTTTTATAAAGGATGGGGCATCAAACAAGCAAACGGATCACCTGATGGTAACCGATAACCGTTGCCCATGTACACCCGCAACACCAGAGGAGTCACAGATGCGATGCTGGCCTTTTAAAAGGGAATAAGGGGGAAGGGGGGATGGGACTCCGGTACCCTCACTCACTCGGCGAAACACAGCGCAAGCGCTATTTTACGCCGGTTTTCTGTGAGGCCGTAGTATCACTCCGATCGAGCCGGCAAAATTCGTGCCGAAGCATGGCTCTCCCACGGTAAAAACTGTATTTACAATATAAAATCTCGTATAACCGTAATTATATTTCCATATATTATAAGGCTAATTTTGGAAGGACCTAAAGGGTAAAAAGTGGTCCTAATACTAAGACGCAGCAGTTTGTCTATCCGTCTGTCTGCCACCATGCTGTATCTCATGAACCGTGACTAAATAGTTAACATTTTCAAAAATACTGAATATGTAGTATATTCGCTCCAAAAATAAATAGATAAATTAAAATAAAATATTTAAGAGGGCTCCTAATATACAACAAACAAGTTGTGCGCGAGACCGGACGATTATATAACAACAATACATAATTAATCTATACATATAATAAGACAGTAAAAATATTTTGTCTGTACATTTAGTATTTTTGACTGAAATGGATAGAGGGGCACTTAAATAGATTATTAGAAAGCAAAAAAAATTTTTTGGAATTTTTTGTCTGTCTGTCTGTATGTATGTTCACGTTTATCTCCGAAAGTACTGAACCGATTTGCTTGAAACTTTCACTATTTGCTTTGTTTTAACTCAGAATAATATCTAAACTTTGTTTCATCAAAATCGGTTCATTAAAAAAAAAAGTTATCGTCATTTTAATGAACTCAAATAAATAAAACTGGAGTGTCATCTGTGAAAATTGAAGACGGTGAAATTTTAATCAAAAGTACTGTGAAAATAGTATTTGTGGAAAAGCTCATTGTTTTGTGCCATACTATACATACATACATACTAATATTATAAATGCGAAAGTAACTCTGTCTGTCTGTTCCGCTTTCACACCAAAACGACTTAACCGATTTAAATGAAATTTGGTACACAGATAGTCTAGAGGCTGAGAAAGGACAGAGGCTACCTTTTAAAGCAGAAAAGGGTTGTAAAAGGTTGAAAGGAGGGGGTGAAACGTTGTATGGCAGTATTGTTAAAACATATCCTTCCTGTGGGAAATTCGAATATAACGCGGGCGAAGCCGCGGGCGGAAAGCTAGTTAACAATAAAATTAATATTAATAAATCAAGGTTTATACAATAAAAGAGTACGATATTGTATATATATATATATATATATTACACCACTTTTGTGCGAGACGAATAAGGATACGATTTTACTGACGATATAGCAGTAAAAGTGTAATGAGTCTCAGGAACGGCGAGGTATGTTAGTTATTAGACCATTTTTCTGTTGTGGGAACTACTTCGTAAGCGAATGATGACTTCCACAAAGGTCGTGAATATTTTTTGTATGTTTATAGTGGATTTCCTTTGCGTACCTGTCGGAAAAAGATAGATAGAATTTTCTTTATATAACCAAGATTTCTTTTATAGATATGTTCAGAATTTAATATCTCTTTGTTTCTTAGAATTAGTTTATTATATACATACATTAAATCGATATTTGACATAACTTTTCATAATTAACGTTTATTTCTACTCATCTTCTTCATTACAGAGAAACATTGGTACACAAAAAGACTTTAAGTTATATAAACTTAGCAAGCGCCTAATGCAAACGAAATTGTGTGCGCTGCGAAAGTGTAAAAGCGTCGCAACTCAGTGAGAGAAACTCAATCACAACAGGATGTAAGTAAATTTCAGTCGTGTTCTACAACCCGAGGATTTCTTATTGAACTGAAAATAGACAAGTATTTACGCAATTATTACATCATTGTTGTATCTATAAGGATATATATATTAACATATGTATACAAATTAAATTTGCTTTCCTTATTTATTCCAATCATTTTACTAAGCATTCAAAGGTACTGCAAACCAAACAAAAGTGTCTGACACCGCGTAACTTGGTGATCACAAATTTAAAAATGTAGCAAAATAAGATTGTGCAAATTACGTTCGAAAAATAATAAGTGCTAGCAGACCATCTGCTCTGTTTAAGTTTTTTTTCTCCTATGTATTTAAAGCAAATAAACACACATGCTATTTGAATATAGGTTTGTAACACTTTTTTTTCACTGGTTTTAAGTACTATTAAAGACACTTTTTTATTCATATTGATTAAAATCACTTTTACAATTGTATCTTGCATTGGTTATGTTTACGTCGAATTGTTACTTTGACATTGACAGTTCTATAGTGTGGACCGCTTATCATGATCCTAACACCATTATCTATGGGCAAATTAGGCAATCAAATCTAGCCAAGCGTCGTCTACAAAGATAGGTTCTTTATCAATAATACTGAAACGCCACTCCGGAATTCATAGATTAAAAACAGTGTCGTAGATTAATAACTGCCCACAGATTATATACCAACAACAAATTATTTGCACTGCCGGTTACAAAAATATCATTTAAGATTAAACTTAAATTTAGGAAGATCAATTCTTCCTTTCCTTTATTTGTGGCGGATCGACATAGTTTCCACACCATCCTAGTTCCATTTAATAACAAACATCACATACTATACATTCTAGTCTGGGATGCACGTGGGTGAATGTCTTTGCCTCATCGGTGGTAAGCAATCTGTAATGGTATACTAATCTGTGACTTGGAGAGATCTGAAATCTGGGAATCGATCTATTGTAATAATCTCACGCATATTTCGGGATAAAAACGTATAAAAGTTACGGAAAGTGGTGTCAGGATCACAAATCCTTCAGGATCGATTTCAGGAGTATTTCACTTAACCAAATTATCCACATCTGTTGGAACGTAATTTAATTCAGTTGCCACCCGGCACTTGAGAAAAAAAAGTAATAAACTAAAATATTTACATTTTGAAAGCCCGATAAAAAGGTCAGTAATAGTTGCATTTATCTCTTTAATTCTTTAATCTCTTTAATTTCAATTTGTTCCCAATAGTAATGATTTTCACAAATAATTATTGATATTTGTTTTGAGCGGGTAGGCTTAACCACCCATACAAAATCATGCTGAAATTAGTTGCTCAGCTGCTAATCTCATGTATTTGAGGTAATTGGTGTTTGTATTTAATCATAAATGTAAATTCTTGTTCTTTTAAAATGTAAATGTACCATAATTTGATGAATGTTCAATAGATCATGTTTGATATTTTTCTTTGTAACCTAGTTGTCAGATTTAATTGTATGAAGAACAATAATGTATATGGGTTCCTTCTGAACCGCATAGACCACCCACAGTGAGTCCATGACTATGATAATGTAGCATTTTTATGATATGTAACAGGGCAAAAAGGTACCGGGAGGTATTTATACCTGAAAGGCCCGGCCCTACAAATTTATGTAAGAAAAACATATATAAATTACAATATCCTTGAAGAAAGTTATATAAACCTGAAGAAGAATAACTGCAATTTATTAAAAGAAGAGTTAAAATAGAGTGTCTGGACCCAGTCTCAAGGAAGGTATTCAGTACTAACCACCGGGGGATGGGAATCTAGCATTAGCTTAAGAGTTCATGTTTTAGATTTTAGAATTACCATTAAATAGTTTATTTCAATACCCTGATCAACCATTGTTGCTAAATATCCTTGCCGAGATTGATCAAACAGCACCAGAACCAACCTGCCCTTGTGATTAATGATTAAAATTTGTTATTTTAATAAAGTTGTTCATAATAAAGAGTACACTTATTTTTAATTGATTATTATTTTATTTTTATTTAATTGTTAAAAAACTTAAATATATGGAAGTTGATAATTAAATCAGTAATTTTGTTATTTTGTATTATTTGTGTTTTCTTTATAACTCTAGTTGGTGAGTAAGAGAATTATTACATTACAGGTTTTTCAATTTGAAACTAAATTTTCCATACTCAGCGAAGGTTTAAATCACAGCTTCAATGTCTGCAGATTCGTTTCGATTGACTTACGTAATTTTGATCATACATCTGAACGAATCGTTTATTCGTAACGTATGTTATATTCCCTTGCAACGTCGTATATGCCCCACATACTTCGTTTTATTTAAACAGCATTTCCAATTTCTCGAGAATAATCATCATCAGAGATTGCGGTTCAAGTCGGACATTCTCCTTATACATTTCACTGATTCAAGTTATTATAAAAAAATTGTTCGTAGTAAAATCTATTCGGATGTGAGATGGTTTGTCATAAGATATCTAACAAAGACACTAGCCATTTTTAAAACAGACCCCAAAACAATTTTCTGACATAATCTTTTTCATAACTTGTACGACATGTTAAAACTTATTATTGTTAATTTTCGTATATATACATTGATAATTTATTTTATAATATTATATATATATATATCCTCTCAAATCCTTTCCTATCCTCTCATATCCTTTCAAAATTTGCAGTATGTGTTCGTTATTTTTTTAAACCGTACACTGGTATTTCTTAATAAATATAATACACCCATAAAAATTATCTAGCTGCTCACATCAGTCTTAAGAGTTCATTTATAGACGACCTCCATAGTCGAGTGGATAGTACACCGGTTTCAAGGTGTCGCCAGCTCTGAGGTCCCGGGTTCGAATCCCGGTGAGGGCAGATGTTTGTGTGATAAATGCGAGCATTTGTACTTTAGTCATGGTTGTTGATATATATTTCTATAAATATATATATATATATATATATATATATATATATATATATATATATAATATATATATATATATATATATAATATATATATATATATAGACAATCGTAATGGAAATAGAAAACTAATTTTTAGAAATAATTATTGACCGATTAATATAGTATATGTCTGAGTCACGTGGACTAAGAAGTTAAATGATGCGTAATATTTAAATAAAATTCAACCCACAGAACTCAATACATCTGGTCGGTAATAAAATTCAATTTGAATCCCAAACGTAAATTAAACCTAAATCATGTTACAAGCACCAACAACTTCAACTTATGTTCTGTCCTGTGAACATTTCCCCGTTATCAACAACCCTTTCATTATACAAGTAAATCTTAACGTAGAGCCTTATTTACTCAACAAATAAGTTGCTTGTTCCTGGATTGTTGGCTTAATGTTCCTTTGTGTGAGTGGATATAGAACACCGACTTTAGTAAATTTTGATACAGATGATATTGTAACTTCTATAAATAAGAAGAATTAAATCCAAAAATTCTTAACACAAAATATTTGAACATGTTGATGCAGTAGTTATAGTGGTAAAATATTTGTTGTTCGCTTCCAAGCTTTCAAACTCTAATATAATTGTTTAATAAGTGATGACCTAAGTTATATAAAGTTAAGTAACGCTAAAAAATAATTTAAATATAATAAATACTTAGCCAAATAAGGTATAATGTATTACGCCAATTATATTAAAAATCAAACAATTCTAACAATCCGTCGCCGTTGGTTGGTGTGCCCAAAATGGTAGTTCTATTATTACTAGTACTAATTACTAGCATTTTAGTCACTCGTTGTTTCCATCAGACAAACCCGAATTTCATTTCATTTCTTTGAAAATTCTATGTACTCCTGGTAGAGACCAGAGCCGAGCCCAGCATCTCAATATCTAACCGCTGATTCAGCAGCCTTATTTTGTATAGTTAAAAGATCAGAAGGGGATTACTTGGACTAGAACGATTTTGTTGGAACCTCAAAATACCTGGCCTACAAATAGGTATAACTAGCAATTTTAGGGAAGCAACTGAACTCAGACAAATTAAAATAATATTTGTTAATAGATCTTAACAAGCACATATTGATGTCAAAAAAAAATCTATAAATACAACGAGCTGCTTATCCTTGTACTTATGCGTACATATACCTTCATACCAAAAGACAACATTTTTTATTAGTTTCTATTTTGTTAGAGTCAGATGTTTTCCCTGTTCAGTGTTCGAAACAGCTTTCGGAGATAGTTGTTTCTACGTGAAAGCATAAGACACCGAAATCCCAGCTATACGACTGTAAAGCTCTGACACTCTGAAGTAGTAGTCATTTAAGCAAACATCATGATGCCTGACGTCATAAAACTCCTACAAGATCCGATGATCCCACTTTCATGATGTATTACGAAAAAATTCTAAGCGGATCTAAAATCATAATAGATCTATTTGAGTCGGAGTAAGGAATTGCTACTATAGCCTAAAGCCCGTCAGCCTAAGCTAAAATCGTGACCATGAAAAACAGAAATCTTTTAACTACAAATATAAATTTTAATGTTTCGACCATTAGATTCAGATTTGAAAGTGAACTTTAAAGAGTCCATACGTATACTAATAAGGTAATAAATATGTAACACATGTAATCTAAATCGTAATTACAACACAGTTTTAGAAACCATTTCGATAGGCCATCTAATTTATTTGAAATATGTGTACTAAAGGAAAAAGCAATAATAAGTTAACGACACTGGTAATAAAACATTTTCGGAGAATAATGTATTCAATATAATTCTTCGAAAACGTACATTTATGTGGTATCTCTACGAGTAAAGAGACAAATTAAAGAATACGTAGAATTTCGTTATTATACAAAATTGTTAATAACACCGGCTTCAGTTCAAATAAATCTTGTATGTTTAGGGTATCAAAATAAACTTTAATGTATGTTTTTCTTAATCGTACATAGTTGTAGCGCTGAGTTGTATTTTTGTTTATACAAGAAAACATTACAATCTATATTAATGATGATATTCTAGGCCTGGCTTAATAAATTTACGTCTTTGTCTGTGTAATGTATGCTAATTTAATAACATCGCTACATTGATTAACTAAACCAGACTTAATATCTAAGTAAAGCATGTAGCTAAGTAGACTAAGCAACTAAGGGAACTCTACATTAAATTTAGATATAAATTGTATTTTGCACAAATCCATAAAAACATAACAATTATTATTAAATTTAATATTATTGCTCATAAGCACTCCGCTAATGTACAACTGATTCCTATTAAAGTCGCTTACGCGGCCATCATCTGGAACCTGTCGATAACTCTTATTGACAACAACAATACGTTACTTATGCTCAAAAAGTCTTTTTCTATGCGTTATAGTTATATACTTAGTTTAAGTCATCGTATACGAGTTATTTATAAGGTCTTGTCTATGTGATATATTGACAAACAAGCAAACTGCCCACCTGATGTTAAAAGGTTACAGTCGCCTATAGTATACGTGGTTTCTGTGAGATTCGCTTCCAATCTGCAACCTCCTCAAAACACGATGTACGTACGAGTACATTGCCAACAAATAACACAACATATAAAGACACATTAATTTCACTGCTTACAGAAACACTGCTATTTTATGATAGATATAGGTAAGACATAGAATAGACACAAAAATAGACGACTTGCAATCAGCGACAGTATACCTGTTTGTCAATATACAGACATAAAATAAAGAATGTGTATTCCCAATTCATTTAAGTACCATCACTGTCATGTTAATTTTATATGTGCATTATGAAACCAATCTTTGTTACACGCGACATAAGAGATGTTTCAAGGTCAACTTATACATTCTTGTATACTTTCTATTGCTCATCTAATATTTATATTCTTTTCAACTTAATAAACAGCAGGAAAAATACATCAATAGCACAGATTCAATCGTAGATGGCTGAGATGACCCAGGTGTAACATGCACCTTTACTCCCCAGAAGACTAAGCAGAAATGTAGTAACAAGCTCGATATTTTTTATTAGATTATAATGTTATAAGGGAGAGCATATTGTGATCTTGTCTCTTGATCGTGAATCTTTCCAGTTCGTAAAGTTTCTAATGGTGGAAAAAGAGAAAAGAAGGAACTGAGGTATTCTAAATATGTGACAGCACAAATAATACACTGCACAAAAATACAGAACAAATAATGCATCGCACAATCAACACAGCACAAATAACACGTCGACAATAATAAACGACATAAATAATACACCGCACAAATAATACACATCACAAATAATACAACGCGCAAAAATACAGAACAAATAATACACCGCACAATCAACACAGCACAAATAACACGTCGACAATAATAAACGACATAAATAATACACCGCACAAATATTACACATCACAAATAATACAACGCGCAAAAATACAGAACAAATAATACACCGCACAATCAACACAGCACAAATAACACGTCGACAATAATAAACGACATAAATAATACACCGCACAAATAATACACATCACAACGCGCAAAAACACTGTATAATATGCAGTATTTAGAAAGCCTGGAAGTAGCACCAGAGACGCAGAACTGCATTAATATATAGCTTGATATAGCTAAATCATGAAGAGAAATGAAACACACGTCATGAGAAGAGTTTTGAGTTTAAATATGGATAGGTAAAGAAATAGAAAGACCGAAGAAGGTATAGATGGATTGCGCGAAGAATGATAAACGTATGAAAGATGTAAGCACAGATGAGACGTGAAAGAAGAAGAGTTATCACGGCAGAGTGGATGAAGAAAACCACGTAAGTGATAATGAGATTTGTCAACGGGAATGACAATTATTTAAAACTACTCCTAAAATGTTTGATCTCTAAGCTCACGTACATACAACAATATAAATATTTTTTAAATTTCTTTAAAGGACAATTTGTACCCTTGCTAAAATTATGGCATGCTAATTTTATTTCAGTTTTCAGTCAAATATATGTGACTCAAGTAAGATTATGACTGAAAGGAATGAAAGAATGAAATTGTATGTAAAAACAATATATGTATATGTACTGTATATAAATATAATGGTCACTTACGTTTAAATTTGTCTTCCAATATAGCGGCACAGTAGTCACAAGCCAATGTGCAGTGCGGTCTTCTCATCTCTAGAAGTGGACTGACTGCTCGCCTCGGGCTTGGCGAGTCAGCCCCTCCTGGTGGCACCAACGACATTGTTCTGTAAACGAAACCATACATTATATTTACCTATCAACGAACTACAGGAATGGTCACCAACGAGTTAAGCCTTGAAGGAGAAATACTGGTTACTTCTAGGCTCTAGGCAAAATTTAGTTCATAAGCAATCTAGACAGAGTCATCTCTGTATAGGTTGGGCTTGACAAATTCTCCGCGACACTTGACTGCGGGATTACCCTGGATGGATTTCCGACCACTTATGAGGGTTCTCTGCCTCTGATTTCTTGAGGGGAAAAAAGATGTATGTTACTGTTACATTTTCACACAAATACTACTGCGCGAAGTTTATTGAAATTTGGTATGGGATAAAAAGTTAGAAGCACATAAGATAATTTATACCACGGTATGGTATCTCCTTCACATAGGAAAATCAGATAAAAAGAACTGAAATGATTCTAAGTTAATTAGATGTGTGGTTGTGTTGAGATCCCGAAAAGCACGTAACATGTTTTTTACCGTCGGAAAGTATATTTTACTTGTATGAAAATCCAATGAAACTGGGGCGAAGCTGCAGCGTTGAGCTGGTACAAATTTATAAAATACAAACTTACAACGGAGTGACCGGTTAATCAATTCTATTTCTAATAAACTTCCTGTTGACTCAAAATCATAAATGTATATATAGCGAGATCTACTTTAGGCATAGCGAAGATAAAGAAATTTGTTAATTGATAGTTATAACCCAATTATTCACAATATTAACGCCCTGCTACGCATTCTGACCTCATTAATCTACGTTTATTTTGACAGCAAAAAGTAAAGTTTTATCATTTACGTATGATATTATGAAAAATTGCTATTGTAATACTCGTAGATAAGTATATAGAGAAATTAATACATTTAATTATTAACAAAATAAATATTATTAATAATTAACGTTTATGTACAACAAATTTTTAATATTTTAGTAACAGAAATTAATAATAATGCTTATTAACAACAACAAATACACTGAGTTACATAGCCCATAATATTACATAATTGTATTAGTAATTGTAGTAGGTATGTATAACACTACGGTTATGTTAATTAAACAAGAAGAATATTTATAAAATATTGGAATTTTATTTAGTTACGTGCAATACGTTGATGTGATTCGTTTAGCATTTCCTATGTTTTGCTAACACCGTTATACGTAATGTCAGTCGTATATAGTCCTATAAACTTATGACTTTTAACACAGCGTAGGTTTTCCTTGCACACATCAAGTGTGAACGCAACCTTAAATGGAGTAAACACTCAAGAAATACTTTAATATAAAAGCTACCTTTTTACAGCTAAAATACGGTACTATAGAAAGCAGCACATCAAGCCAATCCAAACCAAGTGAAAATAAACCTTGCCACGTTACGCGAAGGTACAATGTTGATACTGGCAGTAAAGTTGAAAGAGTGAAAGCTTTAGAAATATGAATTAATAGTACGAATGCAATTTTCAACTTAAATATTGCAGACCAAAATGCAGCAAACGTCATTTCGCAAATGTCATTCCTTTTTTCAACAGATGACGACGATGCTATGAGTGATTCTTCGAACCCTAAATTTTCGATGTCTTGAGGTTTATTTTTGTAAGTAACTGACAAATCAGTCTGCAATTAATTTTATAACATATTTCAGACTATTGTCTATCGTGCACAAGTTATTTTTTTAAAATAATATTTATATAAATATTTCAAAAAAATATTTAAAAGTAGTTCTTCTGACTAATATGGTGTGTCCGTAACCCAGTTTCTTGAACATTACTAACAATAACATTATTTCATATTGATAAATTGATGTAAATTATAATTATTACGAAAGAATATTAGTTGTTTCTTTTCACCAAAAAAAATGGTACTAATATTTACGATTGTTTATTTATAAATAAAAAAATAGTGAGTGTCCGGCACAAAAGTCTGATTCATATTCACGCGCTTCACTCGAACGTACCCAGCTAATTAAGAAACATGAGGTGCCCTTTCCCGCGCTGGCGGTAGCCAGTGGCTCGGTTGACGTGGTCGTGGCTGAGAAGTGTGGCTGGTTCGTGTCGTCGCGGAGATATAAAGGTAAATATCTGATTCATATAGCCTTGGTACACCTGTGTTTCTGATTAGTATGTTCGTTTTTATAATTAAAGTAAATGGTTTTCAAACTTGAATCTGCGGGAAATATAATGCCATTGGGGAACAGAAACCTATGTATAAATAACAATCTTTAATTGCACACGTGTGATGATTTATCGATGTTTATGGGTAAAATTCTGATTGATATGTGTCTGATTCATATGGTAAAAATACTATATTAATCAGAATGTCACACATATTGTTAATGAAACGTTATATTGGCGGCACGTTACGCTTGTAACAAGTCATTTCGTATGAACCTAATGTTATTTACGTGTCTAAAAACAGTAGCTGAAAATTTCGCAGCAGTCCTAATAACGTCAAAGGGGTTTCATATCTATCGACGACAAAATTTTCGAAAATTAGACTATACCTGAAATTAAAACTAATATATTGGTATTAAACTCCGTTCGTCTAGGTAATAAAATAAAGGTAAACAATAAAAACAAACTTCGTTTAAATGAGAGTTTAAAAATAAAATTAATTAACTAAATAACATAAATAAAATAATAACGAGTGGTTAATGAAACTACCTACTTACTCAACTATTAGTTTTAGCGGTAGTTTATAGGCTCAAACTACTGCTTAGACGAAAAGGGTAATATACTGTAACAATATATTAACTTTTGAGACCGTTATAACGTAACGTGATAAGTCGTGGGTTCGATTCCCGCTCAAGAATTTTTCTTACAATTTTTACTCACCTTTTAATAGGTATACATTATTAATATACATTATTAAATATTGAAATTTCAGTCATGTGTCAAACAGTGTAGGTATTATTTGTATACATACCTACTGTAGTGGCAAATACAAATACAATACTGTACCTGCATGTTGTCAAAATTGAGACAGTCTTATTTAAAGGCATTTTTAAGTATGATTATTAATAAATTTGTAATCTTCGTTTTTATATTACAGTACACAAAAATGCCACCAGTACTATCTAAGGAAGAAAAAAGAGAGAAGAAGAAAATTGCAGAACGTATTAAAAAGTAATTAATATTGTGATGATTGATATTGTCAAGTGCCATATTACGCTGTGATGACTAGATTTAGGTATTATGATAAGCATCATGTGCATTTACTGTGATTTTAATAAAAATTGACTGATTTTTCTAACTAGAATTTCATTTCTATCCCTAATTCTGATTCATATGTCACAGATTCTGATTCATATGGCCCCAAAATTTTTAAAGTTAATTATCTCGGAAACCATTTTATCAAAAAGTGTGCCTTTTTCACACATTGTATCTTAGGTTACCATCTTTCGTAAAAATATGTTTTATGAGCTTAAATGTGAAAAAAAAATTAGGCCATATGAATCAGACAAAGAACGCAATTTCGGAGAAACACTCCTATGCATTACAGCAATGGATTCCATTTCCAAAATCTTTCTGAAAAAATAATCGATTATGGCAGAATTTTTTACATTGCTTTACTGCTTAGTTTTTTTCTCTCTTCCAAAAATGATATAACCAATAGTAACGGTGATAAAAACATCATCGAAGTAAATTTCGTTAAATGATGATCAAAAGCAAATATTTCATCTAATTAAATCTATTAGTTTCCAAGATATTAGCCGTCAGTATAGATTTTCATTATTCCAGAGTCGACGTATTTTCTTTTTATGACCGCTCATATTCCAGATTATTTCTAGTCAAAATACATTTGTTGCGATATTTTATACCAGCCAAACCAACCACAATTCCTGATACACCGTACCTGTTGTTACGTGCAAGTACTGTCTCAGTCTGTACTCACTCAGGCAAAAATTTGGAATACTTGCTGTAGTTTAAGATAAAAAGTCGCAGCAGGAAGACCACGCGAGTAATCGAAGAAAATATAAATCAACTACTCTGAGGGGGACCTTAGAATCTGAGGTCCATGGGACACATTACCAGCAGAAGAAAGAAAGAAAAATACTTACGTACTGCAGAAGAAGATTTATTTTGAATGATAGTTATATCCTGAAATAAGACTTCAATCGAAGAGTATCACAGTTTAATATTTACCTGTATTTACTTTTAGCAAATCAGATTATAATCCAACCCCAAACGAATGATGGACTTATTATTATAGTCTAAATATTATTATTGGCAAATTATATGTAGTCTTTCAAAATTCATTTCAGATTTACATGTTTATTTTTCTAATATCCATTCAATCACATAATGTGAAAAAGCTTTCTTGTTTAAAGTTTATATACTCACGTTTATAGTTAAAAATATAAATCCGGAAATCCCTTACAACGAATTAAATAACATAGTCCAAAGACTACAGGCACAATTTTAAACTTAAATATACAGTGTGTAAAGTGCGTTTTACTTTGTTACGCGTATAGCCGTTACAATTGTTGTTTTCGTGATTGTGAGCCTCCTATAATGGCCATTATAAATGTCCAGATTTCGATACTGTGCTCGGCATCACTGGCAACACCTTTTTTTTTTTTTTTTGTTCCCCTGTGGAAAATGCATTAAATTGCATACCCCGGCTGTGGCGAGCCGGCGGTTGTGTGGAGCTCTCCTTCCCAGAAAGGGGAGGCGTACCCACTAAAAACCTCAGGGATGGCCTTCCTCAGGCATGTAGGGAGCCTCCGGGAACACCAAGCGACTTCCGGGAACCCCCAGCCTCCGCTCCCCTGCCGACACAAGGGAGCCCTCCTCGGGGAGGCTACAATACCTCCCCCGATCTCCGCCACCGACGACGCCCCCCGGCCACGGAAGGGGTGTGGTTCCTCCCGGGTCGCCGTATCCGCGGGCGCGATTTGTCGCGCCCGCCGGCGACCTGCGGCCGCGCCGCAGCTGTGCTACCGAGCCCGGCACCGCCTCCTTCGAGCGGGATCGGCCATCTCCCGAACCCGCTCGGCGGGCTCCTTCTGGAGCATCACTGCTTCACAGAAGGAGGCCACAGCCCTCCAACCTCCCTCGTCCGCCAGCATTGCCGCAAACAATGCCGGCGGAGACAGATCTCGCCCGATCTCTGCGACCAAGACTCAGCGCTCGGAGGCCCACGCGGGGCACTCCGCCAGTGTGTGCTGGGCCGAGTCGAGGTCGGATGCGCAGTGGTGGCAATGTGTCGATCCCTTCCGTGCTATTCGACACAGATACTCACCGAAGCAGCCGTGCCCGGTGAGTATCTGAGTCAATCGGTAGGTGACCTCCTCCTTCCCGTGGAGCCAAGCTTCGAGGTGCGGGAGTACGGCACCGACGGCCCGCTGGCGGGCGCAGATCCGTAATTCGAGCTGCGCACGCCATCTCATCTCGATTTGTAGTTACTTGTATGATTACAAACTTTAATATATAAATATATATATTGTTTTACTTTAAAGTGTCTGATAACAGCACAAAACACATTACATTATCTAAAAAAACACAAAAGGGTTCCTGAAAGCCCTTGTTTTCCGAAAACTCCAAGGCACAAAGTACGGAAAAGTACTTAAAAAGAAAAATCTTGTCATTGTCGCCTTGTAGGTCTAAATATATACATATAACTGTAGTCTTTTATATTCCTTTGTAAACTCGTAATGCGATTGTCTGACGGCTCGCTCGCTTCGCACAGCTGTAAACATTCGTACGATACTAAATAAAAATATACAGTTATAAAATAATGACACAGAAAAACGTGACGAAACTAAAATGCAGAATTCTCGGTATTTTCTTCGAGTATATTTTGAGGGATGTATGATGTGAGAAGTGGTGGTAGCTATTGTTTAAAAAAATCTTTTAGCTCATCACATTTAAATACGTAGACTGAGATATTACCTGTTTGTGTAACGTATGATGCTGGGTGATTTCTATGCGAGGAACACCCCTACTTTTTCCCATAGATGTGACAAGTCTGCCATGAGCGCGGAAAATGGCAATAACCTCCTATTGGAAGGTAAAAATTAAAAGCTAGAGAAATATTCTTTACCGCTCTGCTTTATCTCCTCAAAATAAGGCGTAGTTAGTTATATGTCATAATCATCATCACTTCAGCAAAAAGACGCTCAGTTGTGGATCTATGGAGTACTATTACGAACCTTACCTGTTGATTAGCTAATTAATAAGCGTGTGTGGAAAGCCATCTATGTCCTACTGGAAGTCTACCTCTATAAGGTTCTCCACCCTGATCAGTACCACTGCGAGCATCCAACACCTTACAATTTTCACCAAATCTTGAATTACCTTGTATTATTCTTTTATTATAACTTACTCTTTTACTACTTTTTATTATAATTACTCTTAACTTACTCTTTTTATTATAAATGTAATGTATGTGGATGACATTTGGACTTTCTTGCCTGTTCTTTTCGAAAATGCCCTCTCTCTCTCGAATTCCGTACAGGTGTGTTTATAATATTTTTTTTTATTCCTTGTACGTTTGCACGTCCAAGTGGTTTTCAAAATCATAAGATACCCCTGCAATAAGGACCAAAGTGTATGTTTCCAATGTGACAAAGATGTGATGATTACACGAAAAGTTACACATTATGAAGAGATTATCACATGAATGTTTTTAAATCCGGTACAACACAAATACAGAAAGGCGGTAGAAAAGTCCACAACCAATTCTGCTTTTCTATATTGCGTGCACTTGACAAGAGAGGTTATTGCATTATTCATGTGTCAGTAACCGCCCTGGCGGAGTAAAAAGTTTTAAAAGGCAGTGTGAGCGATTCAAGTGACTAAAACTCAACTATAGCAAGGTCCGTTAAACCATATAGAATTTAATCTTTTAATTCAGACATAACTAAAACTATGAAAAAACTGACCAATTTTATGTAATCAATATTATATTAATATTACAACAAATTTAAAAATAAAAATGATGAAATGGTTTTCTTCTGAAATAATTAAAATTATAACTATTAAATTTAAAATTAACCCGTATTCCCTTTGTATATTATAACGTAACTGAATGAGGATGGCATTACCGATTCTGTTCATATTTTTTTTATATTTCCTAATGATATTAATTGGAATCTTTGTAGATATAAAGAATGTTCATAATTTGTATTTAATTTGTTGGTATGTCTCACTTGATCGATAGTTAACCAGCGATCCGCAAACAGGTAGGGTTGGGAAACAAACATGTCAAGTCACGATAATTCTGGTAGAGAATGCCTTGCTACATGAAGTAACAGCTAAAGAAATTAATCATACCCTAAAGTATATATTATTTATCTTCGTATATATTATACGGTAGCGGTTTTATGTCATTACTGATAAAAATACAGGGAAAAATATACCTTTAGCATTAAAAAATTTAATCGCTCTTTTGTGTGTGTTTTTATGACCGGTTGTGTAATGTATCCTAATGCTTCTCTGGCTCTCTCCCGTAGAAAACGAAATGTGGATATTTCGTGCCAGTCATGTTTATAAAAAGAGTTAAAAGGATACATAACAAAACTATTATCCCAACTAATATTATAAATGCGAAAGTGTGTTTGTTTGTTGTTTGTTTATTTGTTTGTTTGTTTGTTATCTCTTCACGCTTAAAACTACTAGACCGATTTCAAAAATTCTTTCACCTTTGGAAAGCTACATTCTCCCCCAGTAACATAGGCTACTTTTTATCCCGGAAAAATCGACAGATCCCACGGGATGCGCAATAAAGGCTTCGCTCAAAAACTACTGCACAGATTTTTATGCGGTTTTCATCAATAGATAGAGTGATTCTTGAGGAGTTTTGCGGCATTTTTTATCTCGGAAAAACGGATAGTCCCACGGGAAGCGCGATAAAATCTTCGCACCATAAACCGACTTCCGCGTATATGTAGCCGTGGGCAAAAGCTATGACCCTTAACCCTCTATACACCCAATCCCGAAATCCACGCGGGCGAAGCCGCGGGCAGAAAGCTAGTTATTTAATATTTTTTTTAAATGAATAAATAAACGCGTCCAATGGGTTAGATAGAAACTGAAAATGGAAATAATGCCACTAAAAATCAAATGGCGCCGGAATTACGAATGAAATAACAGAAATTGCACCCCGAGCCTTCTTTTTTCAAGCACCTAACTTTCCATTTAGAGGGACCTCTCCAGCTGTTGTCGAATTCACGATGCTCCCTTCTAGCCTCTCATTTCCGCGTTAAGGCCAATTGGGTCAACCCATAGCGACTTATTTCTATTATAAGTGACAATTGATTGAATTGAAATGTAACTATATAATATTACTTCTAGGTTATATAAAATAATGTAGCTTTAATATTTTGTTAAATAGTGATTGCACGACTGTAATATATGCTTATTCAAAAATAAATTTAATGTTGTCGTTATTATACGTTTAATACACGGTAAATTTTTTGAGATATTTCTTAGACCTAAGCTGTATAAACATCGAATCGAGTCGAACTAATGGTTTGCAGATTTTGAGTTATATACATTGTTTCAGTAAAGCACGATATAAGCCTTGGTCGATATAGTCATCACTACAGCACTTGCTGTCCCCTCTATATTAGACTGACGAAATAGTACTAGTTTTAATAAACTAGTAACACATCTGTATCACCTGTATTTGCAAATAAATGTGATTAGATTTGATTTGACGATTGAAAAGAAGAGATATAAAAATAGAGCTTCAAGAATAGGGTTTCTTGTCTCTTCTAATTATCGAACAGATATAGGGTAAATAGAACAAAATGTCCTCTTATTTTTACATTTTTTTAGACGTGTATATGTGGCAATAAAAACCTATCTAGCATAAAAATTATTTTGATTTCTATATTAATTATTAATTTCACACACAGCATAGTTACAGTATTGTTAGCCAGAAGTCGTGCTAACAATGGAAAGAATAGTTTTCGGTCAGGATATTTTTACATTCTGTAAGTACGTTTGTGATGCCAAATATTATGCATTGTATTTAAATTTTTACTGGATTTTTTACGTGAATTGATGCTAATATAAAGAAAATATTTTTCATATCTATCCCCTGGATTTTTCCAAAAGATATTAAGCTCGGTATTTTTCGTTACTCTGTGGTGGAGAATTATTCACATGAATTATGGATGATTCAATGAAAAACTTGTTTGGTCTCTGCCCAGTAATCAAAGAAATTGTCGTGGGCGGTTACTCTGTCAAAACACGTGTAGTTCACGTTTACACATCATCTGTACACAGTAATATACTTCTCATCAGAAAAATCGTAACATTGTTTTTATTTCTGTCTTAATACAACACAATGGAGTTTTGATTGAAAAGAATCACATGATTTTACAGCTGGCAGTTTATCCGTTACAGGAATAAGCAATAATTCTATATTCAAAATTTGAATTTTATTTATTTATAAATATAAATAATTTAATGAATTACTGTTTTGAAACACACAGTTAAGAGTTGTACGTTTCACGTTTGAAACTAAAAATTAGCGCACGTCTTAAAAGTTTTTGTTTTTGTCAACTTGCACCTCTACCTAAAATCAAGGAAGTGCAAACGTCATTACTAGCATTACTATATTGAGCTTGAAGTTTCCAGGCTTACTTATTGTAAGGCTTAGGTTATTGTTAGGCGGTACGTACTTCGCCGGGTCTAATAGTTTTTGTATTTAGATCAGTAAGATTATAATATTTGTGTATATATATATATATATATATATATATATATAATATATATATATATATATATATATATATATATATTATTTGTTACTTACCTATTTCAAAGAATTATCCACATATAAACAAAATATTAAATAAAATATCTCTTGAAAAGTTCTACAGTGACTTATGAATATATTTCCAGGCGTACCACAAATCCCCGAGGGCGGCGTTTACCTGCCTCTCGCTTCGGTAATAGCAATACTTACCAAGAATATATTGCTTTCATATCATTCATTTCCATTTTGCTGATGTAGGTTCTAAGCCTTAAATATCAGGCTTAACTGATCACATTGCACCCTGCTAATCATTATATAGGTACATATATATAATAGTTAAAGTTATATTTGAATGTTTTTGTTCGTTTTGTTTTGAAAAAAAAAACATCGCCCCACACTACAATTTTTATCCTGTATCGTGGGAGCTGTCACAAACATAGATTCTTACGTGCATATATACATATATATATATATCCAGACCAGAACATATTTTTGCAGGTCATACAAAATATCTGTCCCATGCGAGAATCAAACGCGCGTAGAAGTTTTAAAAGCGAGTACTCAAAGATACAGACATATAAACACACACACGCACACACACAATAAACAAAGAAGTTATAATATTTAAATCACCGCACTTCTCCTGAAAAGCGATCGCCTTCCATACAAACCTGAAATGTTAATAAAACCTGAGATTGAGGCAGAGTTTAGTCGGTAGCCAATCTCAATCAAGCCGTCTCGATTTCAGAAGCCTAAGTCCGACATGATCTTCGCGGCGCTCGGCTACAATGGTCTGCTGGGTGGATTTCCCACTACTAATAAGACTTCTTTGCCTCTGCCCCTCTTAAAGAAGAAGAAACTAATTGCACTACTTCGAAAAGACTCGACCACTTCTCTTATCTTCTATACCATCAAAATCCTTGATTTAAATGAAGTGACCATTATTTCAACAGACCCCATACATAGCTACATACAGCTTCTACGTATGTAGTATTCTGTATATATGATATCTACTGTATACTATCCGCGCAATCATAACAGTAAACGAAACGGACTCCGAACTTTTTTATATTCCTCAATTTGCTTACGTTAGAAGCTCCTCAGTCACTAAATAATCGGTCCATTAAGTCTGCTGATTGACATTTAGCACAAAAGCACCACTTAACAACGCATCCATATTCGAACAACAATTCGAGCTTGGTTCCCAGCTCGCTTGCATTATGTTTATTAAATTATTATTTATAATGAAAAAACGGAGAATGCTAGTAGAATAGTAAAAATATTGGCTATAGATCTCGACAAACTTACTAAAAATATTTGTCTATTTTTTTTTTATTTTATCTGAACTAAGAGTTAATATTTCCCTACCCTAGCATTTTCACAGACGATTGAAATGTAACGGTATTTAGATAACGGAGGACAACACAATTCTTAAAAAACATAGGAGACTTATTTTGCATTCTTGAAGCCTACTACGACGTCAAATGTTCGTGATATGGTTTTATGCGTATCTTAGAAAAATGAATAATTCAAGAACATATCCCTAACACGGCCAAGGCAATTTCGCCGGGGACTCCACAACAACAGTGAGTACTTACAATTTAATTTTCTGGAGACCCGTTAGCATATTATGGATACAGAGTTATTCAAAAATGCCTGCCTTTCGTAATAGAAGATAGAGATGAGATGTGAACTGACATTATATCAATATAATAGACTAAGTAACATTTTGACAAGAAAATTATATTGTGGCATGTGCGTTTATTTGTTCTTGTGATGGATAAACAAAACATATGTCAGCAGCCCTTCCTTCTCGTGAATCTCGTAAAAACCTAGTAAATGAACAATATACACCCTTTAATATGACAAATTAAAATATACCTTTTGACAAATTAACCAGTCACAATAATTATTAAGTTTTATATCTCTACTTTTCTTTTTTTCCCCTTATGGCATTTATTAATTATGCCAGCGTCAAGTGAAAGATAAATACGAAACTAAATATTGTGAAAAAGTAATTTTGAAAGAATTGTACACCTCTACTTTTCTTACTTCACCGCCTAATTATATTTTTTTGTCGTCTGGGCCAAAAGACAAACGGATCTAAGGCTATACAGCCATTTGAAGATAAATTATAGCTAGCTTGATAAAAGATATCTATACGAGTATTCAATTGCTACAACCGCACACTGGGAATAAATTTTCATGTAAATTTTGAGGATCGTTATTTGTTCGAAATACAAAAATGGCACCAGCAATAAATTTGGCTTATTTGTGTTACGTACACAAATAAGCCAAATTCATTGCTATACGATTGCCGTTTTGTATGGAGATTCTAAAGATTTTTTGTTTTTCATTCTGATATTTTTTTTATACCACGATAGTGGCAAATAGGCCTACGGCCCGCGTGATGATAAGCGGTTATCGTAGCCTATGAACACTTGCAACACCAGGATCACTCGCGCGTTGCCGACCCTTTATAAACTTATTTACTCCCCTTTTGAAGAACCCCATATTGTAGCGCTCATTTATTTAATAATTGAAAACTAAAACTTATTATATCTTTTCACACATTTCAACAGACATTAACTTAAAAAACAGTATAATTTAAAATCAAGGAAATTTGTTTTTATACAATTATAACAAATAGACCATTACAGAATACTGGAACAAAAAAATTGCGTTACTTTTAAGATTTATTATTTCAATTTAATTAAACAAAATCTCAGTTCCTATTGTAATCAAAACTTATGCGATATGCGATATAAAATTCTCTAAGAGCTTTATTAATTCACATTTAAGAAATTCATGGCCCTTTGCTTTACTAATTTTATCCAATAAATATTATTTCGTATCGTAAGGTTTGAAAAAGTTTTTTTAATTTTATATCTTCCAAAATACCTACATTCCTGTAACAGTATTAATTCTCCTTTGAATATCTTTGAATAGCTAAACACTTTAAACAGGTACGAAGTAGCTTCTATGTTTGCAATGAAAATGAGTTTGAAACGCAGATCTATTGAATATTTACAAGCAACGTAGCTGCGACTACAAGCTTGCTTTTAAAATAACATTTCCGTAAATAGAAAATGTATATGGATTTAGTATCGTATGAAATATAGAGATTTGTACATGTGAATTTAGAAGAGTCACGTTTTATATTTTATAAAAACCATAATTATCATCACAACTCATATCCGTCCGTACCGAGAGACACAAACCTGTCTTAACTAGTTGTTCTGGCGATTAGGCCTTAGTCACCACGCTGTCTCAGCACGCATTGGTCTAAATCACATCTATCTTTGAATTTATTTGCAGGTATATTGAATGCCAGCAAAGTAAGATAAATGTACTTTTTCAATGTCAAAGTGAATTATGGTAATGTTTTTGACTGTTATTAATATTGTGTGTACTGTGTGTGTATTGTGTGTGTTTATAAATATACATACATTATTTATGTTTAAGGTTTTACTTATAAGAAAGTAATGTAATCTATTATAACGTTAATAACGTTATATACTATATATGAGACTTTTAGTATTCATGTTCATTCCAGAAATATTAAGCAGCCTTTTGATCACATAATTCAAGCAGGATCGATCCTTGGCCCCCGATTCTATCGGTACCACGGACCAATGACGCTTTATACATTTTGTGGAAATTGTAAGATTCATTTCTAATGAATACACAACTCAACAAAAATAAACAGCTGGTAGCTGATTTCAAAATTTAAATGTGAGCACTACTGAACCCTGAATGAACAGATATCAAATTTTTATGAATTTCCTTTTGTTTTATAGTATCCAAAATAGTAACCAAATGAATATATACTGATATTACAGGGGTGAAAAGTTAATCTCCGGTACTATTGACCCTTTCTATCTTGACGAAAGTTGGTAATCGGAAATAGCTGACATGTCAGATGCATAAAAATTTTATAATACTAACTGTACCTTAAGCGGAAATCAAACTGTGATTGAGCATGTAACAAATATCTTCTAAACATCTTCTAGTACTTAATTTGAAATTCTCAAATCAAATAATAATGAATAGATTGTTTAAATTGCAGACATTTTAAGTCTACTAATATTTTTACTGCAATTAATAACGTTATAACATGAACAATAAAGTGACAATAATAATAACATAATAAAATACTTTATCGGGACAATTCAATTCAATTGGGACATGGTAAATATTTACAAGTATGACAGATCAAACCCATAATTTTTCAGAAGCTAAACATTGCATTGAATTCGCTCTTGTAACTACAAAGTGAAACGTAGCAGTATTCATTAGAGGATGAGGGTCAAACCGTATTTAAGTAATGGAGTTCTGAGAAACAACTTGAGAATAAGAACATTACTTTGTGCCCATAGTTTGAGCGAATGATAAAGGAGAAATGTGATAAATAAAAAATGTTCTGAGCTTGTCGATGAAAAAATGTCGATAATATATTGTCATTTTTTTTAAGGAATTTAATTTATAAATATATATAAATTATTTATATTTTAACATACAAATAAAATTGTAATACCCAATTGTTCATCATTTGGTGAAGATCGTAAAAATATGCTAAATAGCTAAAAGGCCTATGTCCAGCAGCCGAAATGATGATGATAAATAATATCTACGAGTATTAAATAATTAAGGTGTGAATTTAAAACAAAATATTTTGTTTATTATCTGTAATTTTCAGAACAAAAAAAAACTTACTACTTCCGCTTAAATCAATAAAAATATTTTATTTATGTGAATATCGCCAATACGAGTATTATCGATAATTTTATCGCTCTTTACTATGAGGGTGTGTCTGGAAGAATAAAACTATCGTAAACTATATGAGACGAGTCAGCCATATCTGCTAATTGATTATTACTTAGGGCTATATGAACTGCTATTAATACAAAAACGACCAATCTTTATACTCTTCGACTCTTGTATAGATTGTCTTCAATTTATTATGTGAATAATGACAATCTTATTGTGTTCTGAAACTGTAATCGAATTTACACAACCCTCCAATGTAAATTGTATTAATATTCCGATAGATTTAATTAAACGAAAACTATACCAGACTTGTAGATTGATTCGAAGTTAGCAGCGAATAGTAGCACCTAATGTAAAACCCCGCGAAGTCAGCAATTCAATTTTTTAACATATTATTACATCAAATAGTTTTTTTTTGTCAAATATTTGTGTTTTTAATTTATCAAGGATTCTTATATATAACATTTTATTGCACAATTACACAACATGTAAAATATACAAGAAATAATATATACAATGGGGGATCTCTAATAGAGATCTCTACCAGCCAACAAAAAAGGACGTCTTGAAAGAAATGTGCGGGAAATCTTTATGTGCAACTGTCGTTATAATTTAATAATACTTAACATATAAATAATAAATACATATTAACAGTGCTATATATACTTTTAATATATATATATATATATGAACATATCTATATACATAGATATATATATATATATATATATATGAACATATGGCAAAAGTAAAATGTTAACTGACTGTTAAGTTAACTGTATTTTAGCTGTATTTTAGTATTACTTTACTATTAGTTAATTTCCCTAACAACTATCATAAGGCTGTATTACTATTTGTCAGAATTTAAATCTCAATTGTTACAGTCTCCTTACTGCTTACGCTGTCACTAAGTAACACACGGAAAAAGTATACAATGCTAGGAACTTTATTGCTATTCTACTCATATATAGGGAATAATGAAAGTTATTGAACTGGTAAAAGCAGAATTGTGACAGTTTTAAGCCAAAGATATATGGAATGGAAGTAAATAGCTATATACATAAAATAAAGTTGAATTATTAATATAACAGTTTTGTATATGTATCTTTTGTAAGATAAACATACCTATACCTATTGTCAGTTATTGCTCCATTTAAATAAAATAATAAATGTAGTCGTGTAAGCACACTGTAGCCATAACACTAATAATTTATAAAAAGAGCATGACTCTTGTCTTTCAGAGGCTTCAGCTAGTAATTATGACAGCGTTGTAATTTTTCCGGAGCCGTTTTTCTCCCTATTTACTCCCGCCGCTGGCCAGATTCCAAATTGCTTTTACTTAGAGTTTTCTATCACTTTCATTATTTATTTTCCGAGCAATTCATGCTCATGTCCGCGGGTGAATGACTCGGCTTTTCTTGTCCTAGGTCGCTGACATGTTTATTAAAGAAGGATTTTCTCCTTAGTACTTTAGAGACAATTTAAGACATCGAAAAGTCTTTGATGAAATATAGACAAACATTCAGTTCACAACTTATGGAATCTCTATACCAGGATTGTCTACTTGGTTTTACCTAACCAATAGGTAAAACAAAGATCTGTCGTACCTATTTCTGCCACAAAGCAGCAGTAATCCGGTTTTACGGATAACGTATACCAATTAAATTACTGAGTACCGTTATTTTACAAGCTATCAACGTCACGTTTCGGCACACAAAGGTTAACTACCAAAATGACAATTGCATTAAAATATGCATAATATATAAACTCTTTACCTCTGGCCACTTTTGTCAATTATTTTTTCATATCATGACACTATTATCAAAATGTTACATTAACTTGCTATCAAATATTCGTAATAAAGATATGTTTAGAATGTAAGGGGTGCTGGGAAATAGACTCTATAGGGATGACGTATTAATTGTGCTGGGCATGTTAAAACTAAAATGATTAAATCGGAATTTATAATATTCTACATTTTTATTTATTGGATCTTTCGGTGAGCGGTGATTGAGCCATTACTTCACATCTATAATAATCTGCATACTACAGTTTTTTTTTTCGATGTATGCGAAATAGCTCTTGTAATATATCTGTACCAAATTCAAACTTAAGTTTGAAACGAACTTTATCTTACTTTGATTTTCGGAAACCATTTGACTTGTAACCACGTATAGCGAAATATGAGAAATTAGCTATCGTTCGCCTCTCCCTCACATCCACTGAGATTCTATGTAAGTTATTTGTGTTATATAATTATAGAGGAAAATATGTCAAGTTGCTACCTCCATTATAATGACGTATAGGTTTATTGAGCATAGATTTCTAAAATAAATATAATTACTTATGAAAATAAATACTTAATAGTGAATTTTACTACACTATACCTACCTACTTTTCAAATTCGCTTTTTAGTATTAAATTTAAATCATAGTCGGAAAAATATGCTTCAATAACATTGAATCCTTCTCATCAATCTGTCCAAACCTTATCATGCTGAATCAATTTAAAATCAAAAGCTTTAAACAATGATCACTAATTATTCCCCCTTTTCAATGGTTGAACAAATTCAAAACACGTATTTAATGTTAATGAGATATTCCATGAACACGAATGCTCGAAAGTATTAACAATGTCGTGCTGATCAATTAACATGTATTAACATCAAATATACACGTGTTGAATCCATAGATTATATTATACTTGCTTACCATAAGTGCACTATTATAAATATTTCATCGACTTTCCTACCTTTATTCACTTTTGCGAAATAGTTTATTGATAGTTTATGAAATTATTTACATAATTGATTCTCAAATTCTCTTGAGCGTCATGTCAATAGTCATATAATTTTGTCCACATTATTTTTATAAGAAGTTATTTTATTATATCTGAAGTAAAATAAAATAAAATTTATTTATTTGAAGAGATGTAGGCTCATAACAATGCGTTTTATGTTAGTAATTTACGATTTTCTATTACAGTCGTAGCACAGTGCACCTCAAATCACCATTAGAATATTAAAACTCAACATAGCTCATTACATTTACATAAGTATTTCATGGACATTGATGTCCGAGTATATAAATAAGACTGAAATTAAATCTCAATTCAAAAATAATATATTTCATGTCGATTATTACTTACTATTATACATTTTAATTATACATCAATAATGCTATCATGATGTCTAACATAATATAGGGTATAATTTGAGTAGCTTTATATCATAATTCATGTCGCTACATAGCGTGACCCGTCACGTTAGCACAGTCATAACTTCTTACAACGAAGGACGCCTTACTTGACCTTGTCAGCTTTGCTTTCTGCAAATTTTATAAGCTGCTGAACTATCACGCAATATTCGTTGCGGGTAGACAGTGAACGCACGCTATTAAAGTGACTAACCATTAGCAACTTCCTGCAGCTAATCATGTTTTACTATGCACAACAAAGAAACCAATATTAAATAATTTCCCTTCTTTTAATAATCATATAAAACGTCATATTGATCTATTGTCACTAAATCTTGATAGTGAGGTACGAAGTTCGATTTCTTCTATTCTGATTTCCATCATTACAATATGAAGACCATTGTTGTGCTCAGCTAATAGATAACCTCTAGGAATTCCTCTGAATATATACACAAATTAAAAAAGCCCTTTAGATGCTACAGTCTATACATAGAGGTCACAGAGACATTACAATGAAACAATACGATAAATACCGTACAAGGCCAGTGTCATGCTACCATATCTTTTAATAGCGACCCATGTGAGAAAATGCCAGTTATATACTTTATTTATGTAATCACATTAAATAATCAAGTTACTAATCATTTTAAATGATAGACACAAATTACTAGTAGTAATAATTATTACTTAGTGGTTTGCCGATATAGATCCGTTGTCATATGTTGGCAACGTATGATTATTGTGTAGTTATTATAGGCGTTGCATTTTTGCTGCGAATTTCATAGGTCTTATAGGCGACTGTAACCACTTACCATCAGGTACAAAGTTAAATGATTTCATAAAAATGTCTGAAAAATGGACAATTATCAGCTTCTTAAACAAATATAGTCTGATGATGAACTGAAAACCAACCATCAGTTTTTGCTAAAAGTATTTTTACAACATCTGTATAAATTTTTATTTTGAAGTAATAGGTATTTATTTATGAAACTGCAATTTATTTCTTTCATGCATCTCAGTTTAAACTTTTATTTAACTTGACTTATAGTAGTTGTTTTTTGTTGCGCAATATTTTGACAAGCAAGCTTTGATTATAATAGTTCTAATAATTTGATTTGAATTGAAAAAAGCATGTTCGCAATTCGTAAGTTGTATAATTCCTAAAATAACATTCTTCCAATTTCATTATTAATTTGTTTTATTTATTTTTAGTTATTAGGCGCTTACTAATATTTAAAGTAATTTAAAAAACTAACAAATATTGTATATAAGCGAGGAAAGGCGACCCCACTCAACTCCAAGTCACAGAAAACTGTGACGCAGATTTCCAGTGGAACCGCAAGAACGATAACGATATTGTTCACCCTGAATATATACGCAAAACTTTGACCTCGTCCAAGCCACAAAATGCCTTATGCCACTCATCAAACTTCTAGCTTAAACCTAGCATCAGAATTTAATACAAGATATATTTTTTATAAATTTCGTTGTTTCGGTTTTAAGGACTTAATAAAACTTCAAAGTATTTTATTTTTTAATTAATGAAATAGGTGTAAATCTATTATTTTCAATGTTTAGAGTTATTACTTCGCTAAAGACCTTCCATTTACTGAATTTGTATCTAATTGCTCTTTTTCCCTTCATCTATATTGATGCGAAGGTTGGTGATCCAGTATTAAGTCACAAATTTTTCGCATCGCTAACGACAATTACATTCTCCGAGAATCCGTGTTTATATCATGGGGTAGCTCGAATTACGCTGCCTCGAGCGATTAAATGTAGGCTCTGGAATTAATAGCCGACGTGCTAGAAAAAGTTTCATTTCATCCAAAACTTTGTATGAAACGAAATGAAATAATCGTTCCTCAAAAAACTGTCAAGCAGTCATTCTAAGGTCATACATTGTTGTTCTCAATAAAAAGTTCTTTGGCTTTATTACCCAAACTTATGTGTGTTTTATTATACAAGTTTCTTGATGTTTGCCATCTTTTATACGTTTTCAGCATTTGCAACTAGAAACTATACTTATATTGCAATACAATAATCATTTATTCAAGTTTTTCTAGGAAGTATAGTATGGGGTTCTTCAAGAAAGTAAATAGGTACCACTATGGTGGACAAACCCCATCTAAGGTGCTCGAAAAAAAGGACTGCGCAAGCTCAATTAATAAAAGCTGGCCTTTATGTGAAGTACTGGACCTAAATATTATTTAATGATTAGCCTAGCCTAATCAAGTTGAAAATAACAATATCTTTGCACCTACCTACATTCTACCTACTAACCGCATAAGTAATGGTTAAAAGTTGTTGAATTTCAAATATCTATAATCAAGGTACTCTTTGTAATGGAACATTTTGTTGTAACATTTTTCTTAGGCAAGTTTTATTTAAAAACAATAGCATCCCCAGCACAAAAGTCGTTACATTAAAAAGTTAAACACTTCCAACTGCAGTTCCAGTTTTCCCTTGTAAATAAAAAATATGTAGCGAGGAAGCGAGTTAAGTGACTCTTATTAGAGTTGACGTAATAACAAAGAAGCTTTAGAAAATAGAAAGTTGTGAACACATAGCTTTTATTAAGTTGATCGCTTTGTTACTAAATAGACTGAGGGAAATAAGGGCTCTTACGTACAACAAAACTTTGCTAATAACAAGTTATATAATAAATACAGTAATTGAGATATCATACCTACATTTATCCTATTTGCTCAATTTGGAAATAGCCAAGGAATTCAACAAGTAGTTTTAGTAGTATTGAAATAGACATGAAGTGCATAGTACACATATACAAAAAATAATGTTGCTTAAAATCAACCCAAAGTAGTCCCTGCCTGGTGATAAAAAGCTACACCTCCTATCACCTGTTTTCAGAGATGGATTGCTCTAGCCTGTCATTGGAAGTACTTAGGGACTAATTCATCCAAGTTAATAAAACCAGTAAACCGAGAGATTTTGACCAGGTCCGAGTAAAATATAGTGGTAATCCTCAGCAACAGGACCTTCTAATAGTGCTCGTCAAGATCCCTAATACATATGTTTGTCGTTACCTAGCTTATTACATAAGATAACGTACTCGCACTAATTTCACTGTTATGTCTTTGTGGTGTACTTATATAAGTTAAAACTGTAACACAGATATACAAATACAATTTTTGCGACAGCACTATTTTGCACTACCTAAGAAGCAGGTCTCCAAGTAAACACTTGTCGCAGAGTACTCGGTTTAATTAGAAATTAATTTATTTAATTAAATGGCATGTACGTGAAAATAAATTTAAAAACAGATCAATGTAGGATCAGATACAAATTATATTGCATTTTCAAATAATCTCATCTGACAATTAATAAAATAAATTAGGGCAGTCGACAGATAAGTCTTTCCAGACTTATACTTTTTATTAATTTTAAAAAGCCCTATATTTTATTTTATATATAATTATACAAAATAATGATCTTCCGCATAATGTATTGCACGAATATGAATTACGGAATATTATTTTCATGTTGTAATGATATTTGAAATATAAAATATAATTATAGCGCGTAAATAAAAGTTTTGCCGCCCAGACCAAGTTATTAAGTGGGTACTCTTCTGGGTAATTGACCTATTTCTCACATACAACCACGATATAATGAGCGTACGATGCTGAACAAGATTTTTGCCACGAATAGTCAAAACATGTTTATTTAATATTTCAAATTAGAACGAAATTATACATATTTTTATGGCAATTTAATTTAAAGAAACTTTTAAATGATTTTCAATAAATATCGAATATATTTTTTTATTATTTCAATTATACTACAACAAAATTAACTTTCCTAATTGCAGTCGGGAATCAGATACATACAAATTTTGCATATCACTAATAATGCACTAATCTTCAGGTCAATCAAAACTAATCAAAACAATCTAAAACTTGACAAGATTAAATGTCAAAATTAAAATCACTACCAAAATCTATCAAATATAAAATATATTTATTTTTATTAAATAAAAGTATGTTAAACTTACGTACATGCAGAAAGCTTCGCGTATGCCGAAAGCACAACACAACTCAATGACTACGAGTACGCTACGAGGCCTACGTCTCTACGGGCGTAGCGCGCTACGCTCAGCCGGAGACTGGGTATTTGGTTCGTAGCTAACCAGACCGCGGCTTTAGTTTCAGCGATCTTTTTCTCATATTCATAATTTAAACGATTTGTTTCCACTGTGTGTTAACTAGAAATATCTATTTCTAGTTAACACACAGTTATATTTAACTATACCTACATTTTAAATGTCACAAATTATTAAATTGTATGAAAAATTCTAAAACATTTCTTACTGTATATGTCATGTCACTAAACGGTGCCGTCCAAAACATAATTATTACATATTATATGGTTGCCAGTCATGACACTACTAGAGCGTATCCATCAACGGAATACTATTTAATTAATCATATCATGAACTTCATTTCATTTCATTTCTTCAGTATTTGAACACTAAATCACATGTTAATTAGGATATTTCCCAGCCTAATTTTAATTAATAAATATCTCGCAAAATTTTAAATGTTTATTAAAAAAAATATTAAAGTTAAAATTATTAAGTAAAACACTAATTCTATGACTTGTGGTCCAACCACATGGTCTAATTGCCTAATGACCTTTGAATGGGTAGATTCCGTGATGAGATAAATTTAACTTTTAGAAATCAAATGCAGTTTTATTATATTTCAAAAACATACATTGAATATATTCTAATATTTTCTATTTTCCACACCACCGCTCATTAGGCAGGCACAGCTCTACGACACAGCCTACGGAGCCGCGAGAGATGTCACGTGATCGATGAGGCTCCTAAGCTTCCAGGGTGTGCTGTTCACGGCTACCGTGGTTTGCACGCATCCGTAACAAACACGATGATCGACAGTTAACTGATTCGTTGAAACGTTTACACGATGTCAGGGCTAACGTAACAGTCGGTTATGGGGTGTTTTTATGACTGCTGGAAACAATTTGTTAATTATTTCATTATGTTTCATATTAATAGTAAAATATAGATCTTCACCTCACGCCATTAATCAATATACTATTGCTGCCAGTGTTAAGATAGAAGTTCTACATTATTTTAAAGTCGCATGAACTCAAATGTTAAACACAATTGAGCGTAGGTCATTCCTTTTACAAAGAGGATTCTCTAGTGACTCCTGATCATTCCATATCCCAGACAACCTCTATGCCTTTGCGTATTCTATTGGGAAGACATGAATATTTACAGTCTGATAAGGGCCCTTATGTTGTACATGTACAAAAAATTGATGGTGAGACACCTGCTTCATATCTTCATCCAGTAAACTTTGGTCGGTTTGGTCTGATTGTAATCAAACGTAGTAATATAATTCTTTTTGCTTTATTCTTTGGAATTAGGAAATTAGTCGCGTATCGCATTTCAGAGGCTCAATTGATTGATTAATTGATTGATTTGCTCAATTGATTTTAATTATCAACGAGATGTTTTTATTTTTCACATATTTGAAATGAAATGACATATTTGAATATTAATTTAGTGAACTGGCGTAGTTTTATTGAATCGACAAATAATACTAGTGACAGGTATATGTCGAGAAATATAGCGTTGTAAGGTCTCCAGTGAGATAGACCGACGATTGATGAAGGTAGCAGGAAGCCTGGACGCTAATAGCGCAGGACCAATCAGCGTGGAGATCCTTAAGGACAGCCCATGTCCAATCATGGTCGTCTCTAGGCTAACATAAATCACTTATATATTATAGAGTCTAACCCAGGTAGAAATGGACTTTTACTTCGCGCGTTTTTCCTAATGACAAAATGGAGGGTCGCAGGGATAGCAGCAGTTGGTAATACAGTTCTTGTAATTTTAGTCACCATGAGTCATTTACACGGGAGAGTACGACGTGTTTTGTGTCCGTGCAATTTACAGGAATGCTCGATATTATGGAACTGTTATACGGCTTCACCGTGTTGAATACGATTTGGCAAGTACCAATAAGTTTCGAAGCACTAATTTAATACAGCAATGGATTGAAAGATTTGAAAGGACAGGATGGACGTAAAAAATGCTACCTCGGAATCGTCAAAGAGTATCACGGACCGATGAAAACATTTAACGGGTTCGAGAACCTATAACCTATAACCGAGAATACACGAATGTCAGATTGCAAACGTTCATTGCTGCTGAGAAGTTTTTGATTCCAAAGCTGCAAAAATCTCGAGGCTATAACGGGAACACTTGGTTCCAGCAAGATAGGGCTACATGTCACACATCAAACGAGAAAATCGCCGTGGTGAGATACATGTTGGCCACCAAGAAGCTTCGTTATCATTTCAGCAGACTTCATTTTGTGGGGTTACCTAAAGAGGGGGGTCCATTTCAAGCGAAATTCAAAAGCGTTTTCCTAAAATTTTTGATGCCAGTTTGGAAAAAAGCTGTAAACATCATGGACACCATTTAGACGAAGTAATGTTTAAAAAAATCATTTCATATTTTTATTATAAATATTAATATTATAATAAAAATTTTACAAAATTGTACAGATTTTTTCATGAATTTAGAAAAGTGCATTTCTCTCTGGGCCATCCTGTACAAACTATACTAGATAGATGATATGTCAGCAGCTCAACCACACAGAAAGCAAATTTAAGACTAACTCGCAAACAGATTTTATATAGAATATATTCAAATACCTTTAGATACCTTCAGACACCAGATATAGGTAGTTAGCAAATAACTCGCTATCTATTAATTTTGGCACAAACAATAATAATATTCTATATATATATATAGCTTATATACACACGTACAAAAAGACGGAATTGAACAATTCCCACCTGTCGCCGCTGGGCTCCGAGCCTGGAATACTTTGGATAAGAAATTTACGCTTCGCTGTATTGAGCTTATAGCCTTTTGTAAAGGAGCCTGATTTGTTATTCAGTCCATGTTTGATCCGTGCAAACAAATGTATGTAACTTGCTGAAAATATTTTTTTAAGCAAATCATCTATTAACAACTTTGGGTTACACGAATAATAATACATTAAGAGTATTTTATAGAATTCTATTTTGTTTATTACTGGTAGACAAAGAAAAGTACGTAAATTTATTATAAATTGTGTGATCCCGGTATGGAATAATTATACAGAGCTAGAGATCACCTAATCTAAAACTTAATGGCCCTCCATTTTGGTACTATACTGCTTTTAACTTGTACATTTTGTTAGTATAATATATTGTCAGCTCAAGATACGGAACGGAATGGCGTAGCAATAAAAAGAGTAAATATATCACAAATAAATTTATTTAAATCTTTTAAACATAAAATGCTTTAATATAAAAAATAATACAAAAGCTATCGGTGAGTTAGGAGCCTCTGGACAAAATCTCATTGCTACAAAAAGTTATCTTTAAGAAAACTTGAAAAATGTCAAAACTTTCAACAAACATTCAAAAATTGTATTTTTTTTTATTTCAGTGAATGCATAGTCACTTTTAATTTTTCTGTTTTAAGTATAAACAAGTCAGAATATTTAAAATATTAAATTTACAAGTAAACAAAATTTTTTACACCAACATAAGTAACTTATATATGTATTTCAAATCCGTGATGTTTACATAATGTTCATTTCATTGACATAACATTATTTTTAGAGTTGTCTAATCGTAATAATATAATTATTATGTAAATATACACACTCGAAACTTATAAAAATAGATTTCATTTACTTTAACTCAACATGAGTCAATAAAACATTGAATAGAAAAATATATTCAATCGCTCATAATTAGATTATCAATATGCTAAGTAAATATTTGTTCTTATAACAATGTGAAGGCACAGTTTGTACTGAAAATTAGTATGTGTAAATAAAAATAAAATATTATTGTATCACAAAGGAACGGAATTTAATGGCATATTCGTCAACATTTTTGTTTATAATTTTATAAATAATCAACATTTAAACATTTTAGATTGTATAGTAAATAATTGCTTAATAATATCAAGTCAGAACAAATGTAAAAACAAGATTAGACTTAAACATTTTTTTATATTTACAAACATCTTATATACTACTTATACATGGCACATGCTTGGCTTTTATCTCATACTTTTACTTACTCTATTATACCTATCTTATCCGTTGGATCGAAAACAATCACACTATCTAATCCTCTTTTGTTGCTAAGATAAAATTTTCTTGTTTTTGATTAGTATTTATATTTTTTCAATACTAATAACATGGAAACTTAAAAAGTTTCTAAGATTTTAGCATGATAACTTTCATTTAGCTGCTAAAAAGTACCAAACATAAATAGACGCTGAGTTGTCTATGACGTATGTATATGAAAAGAGATTACCTCATGCAGTATAATAAAAAAAATGTGATAATAAACACCACTACAGGAACTGGTAATCGTAAATTCACCAACAATCGCTTACACAAATATTTAACTAAGTTTAAGTACAAAATCGTAAAAAAACACAATCATATCTCACCAGCGAGATTGTATCTGATAGTGTTGTAGTGTCAATCATCTCACATATATAGTACTAAACCAACTTGTCTATCTATAAATTAGTCATACAAATTTGTATTGAAAATTGAGTAATTTGTAAATTTACAAATGAGATCATTTTCATAGTTTTAAATTTGTAAATAAAAAAGAAAATACAAAACATATTTGAAAAAAAAACAGACATAACAAAATAACGAATTAAAATTACTCAATTTCAACTGGCAAAAGGTGGGCAGGTACTCTTTACATAACACATAAATAAGATTTACGTTTCCAAGTCAGCAAAAACACAGCGCAGATTATAGAAGATATTGAACAAACACTTGAAATCTTAATAACTATAGCAATTCGCAACTATTTTCACTAACTTCGAAAATAAAATTATGTTTGCGAGTGACACAAAACTGTCAACACACTTCAATTCTTGTATTTTAATCAAAATCAATATTTAATAAAACAGTAAATATTGCAATAACATAAAATCATTTGCATAAAATTTAACGTCAGTTATAAAGGATCTGAAAGTGCTCAACAACTCATCAGGTATTGAAAATTTCAATTGTTTTTAATAAAATAGACGGTAATAATAATATTGTTAACGATACTAATAAAAACGTATATTATATATATTTTAGCGTTAAATTGCAGCCAATCTGAGATGGCCCCGCACCACCGACTCATTTCCAAGTAACCCTGACTGCTTCTTCGTCGTACACGAAACCTATATTCGTTTTCATAATCTGTGGTTTAACATTTCTTATTTGTTACATTAATTAAAATTTAACGTAAGTCAAGTTTATCAATAATAGATTTTCGTCAATGGTCAAATTATTATTTTTTTGGAATGCCTTCCCAGCATCATCACTTTAAGCTTACACAACGTAAATCTTGTTAACAACAGAATTGGTTTTCGTCCAGATCTAAACCTGTTTTACCATTTCGCTGGTTGGATCACCATCTATGCGTACCATTATCATTTGATATGGCCTTCAGGTAGAGTTTGTTTATAGAGCATAAAGGTCATAGCCTCTCTGAAAGTTTCCGTACTCTATGGTTCGTTATATCAATAAAACTTTTCCTCGTCGAGGTCTAGATTACTCTTGTTATTCGGCTGGTTGGAATGCCTCCTGAGCGTGCCCATAGAGTCGTATTCGTTGGCTATGGCCTTCGGATAGAGTTTGGGGGTAGCCGAAGAAGTGTTGTGGTTGTTCGCGTTTGAAATGTTGTTGCTTTTGGACAGAACTATGCCGCTTGAGCCGCCAATGCCAGTGAACGAAGGTTGGCGTTTAGCTTTGCGAGGCTGCAAGAAAAAATAAGATCAAATATTCATCGCTATTAAACAGTTTAATTCCAATTACGAATTTTCATTTAAGAGGTGTCGATAACGACATTTTAGTAAAGTACCCTTAAATTTGTAATTACTATGGCCTTATAGTAAAGAAATTTAGATTATTGTTTTCTTTTTCAGGATTCCTACGAATTCTTCATCAAAATAAAATTAGGAATAATAAAACATTTGCGTATGAACTGTACACAGAGTAGAATCATAGAATAATTTTTGATAAGTAAATATTTAGTTTATAATAATTTCACCAATAACCATCAGTGTCTGAAATTGGTAATTTTTGACGCTATACAAAAATAAGCCGCTGCTATTTTCTACGTGGTCCAACAACCTTAAATTATGGAAATCCAACATTCTGGAGTAAAGTCAAAAAATTTAAGTAGCGAGAAGAGAAATGCGATTTTGCAAACCATTCTAGTGCGATCTAACAATAACTACCAACTAGCACATATTGGGAAAGAAGCATTGCGCAGAAAGAATCAACTTTCAGAAACATTAACATATAATTTGGAAGCAATTGAAACTGCTCGCAATGTACTACGAGATATTTAAAATAATATAAGAACACAGTTTGTAATAAAATATTTATTTCATAAATAAAAAAGTTGTCTAAGCGAAATTGAAACTAACGAGACAATCATTTTTGAACAAATATTTTCACCATAACGGACAATCTTTTTTGAACGGAGGTAGTATAATAAATTATTATTGAAAAAATAACTTACCACTTCTTTTAGTGGAACAGTGACGTAGCTATTCTGTTTAGCGGTGATGTAGTGAGGACTTGAAGGCACTCTGGTGCTCCTTCTCCATGGCCACTGAGAACCGCGTCGCTGCAGAAATATCACACAGGCAAGGCAGGTGAGGCAACCTGCGGGAAAGCTTTTCATTATTGAATGTCGAAGAGAAATCATGTGAAACTATCAACTTTAGCTTTGTTATAACAAGACTTATACAGTATGTCACTGATGGCAATGAACCAACTATTACAAATAACACTTATAACGATAGATACGCTACACTTAGACTTCCCGAGTCGACTCTTGCTTACAAACTGTCCGTGTCTAGTGACCTTATATTCTTTTATTTTCCTGTCTTTTCATTTTAGTCAGCAACAGCAGCCAAAACCATTGTTGCGTACTTTTTAGTTAATTCAAATACTTTTGAACTTTAGAAGTACTCAACTTAATATACAAAGAAATCTTTTTCTTTTTTAATAAAATAACAATCGTAACATGAGAAGAGAAGATAATATTTTATGTATATTTTGGAGCTAGTGATATACATCACTCTTTTATATCACTCTTTAGTTCAGTTGAGTAATTTATCTCTCGGATTTGTCGTAAGAATTAAATCAAAAACTTTGTATGTGGCTTTCTGAGTTATGGCGGGCGATCTATAGTTCTCGCTCTTTTGTGTCAAAAAGAGATATTTTGATATCTCTTTTTGACTATTAAGTAGTTTGATATCTCTTTTTGACTTATTGCTCCTATCCTAACCTATTTATAACATCCAGTCAAATGAAAGAATTACAATATTGAGTCAGTGCTGTTTCAATTTACAATACTGTGATCTCGGTCCTTTCTAGTTGTTTATATTACAAGTAAGAGCTACTTGGCTAAGTGAAGTAAAGATACATTTTAAACTGAAGTGGTACACTAATACTAATATTTGTTGCGTCGGATATATATATCTTTTGAATCAATCACGCTTGAGGTACACAATTCTAGTCATAACTAAACCATCAGGTTAGGAAGGCTTTTCTATCAAAAGTAATGAAAAAAAAATGTAAAGACGCGTCATCGTAACGAACTTTCCGTCTCGGCGATTATTCACAAAATAAACTATAATAACTTACAAATAACAATAACTACAATAGTTTCATTCGCATAGTTCTATACTACTATTAATCAATAGAACGGGAACTATGATTGTTTTTGACTATTTTCCTCCCGAAAACGAGAATTCTAGGAAGACAAGACTAAGAAAATGTAACATAAAAAATATTCCTCAACAATGATTCATACAAATAAAAAACCATTAGACAAAATATAGACCATTAATAAAGTTGGTAGAACGCTCACCTGCCACGAACGCAGCCGCTACGCAGCCTACTATCCCCCCGACACCCAAAGCACCTGCGTCTGGAATCGTCACAAACGACGCCATCTCCACGCTCTGACTGTATGCTGGCATGGCGAATAGCTCTGAAACCATACAAATTCATGATCGATGCGACGCTATTGCACATCAACTTGGAAAATTGCTAATTTCATGATATCTAATCACACAGTAAAAGCCTTAAAGCTTTCCTTTATGGCACATTGTAAGCGATCAGTTTTCGGTCCCGTATGTTGTTATAAGCAACAAACGAGATGAAGACTTTCGTTTTTAGGCACTGTAGTTTATGGGTCATGAATATGTTGCATAGATTAAAAACCAAAATAATCTTTATTCAACATAAGCTTTAACATGCACTTATTCATTGCAAACAAAAATAAAAAGAACATAGCTTAAGTAAATGTTACACAAACTGATACGCCGATACATACAAAAAATCCCGAACGCTTCCAACCCTTTGCGAAAGTTACATTTATATTTACTAAACTCGCAAATAAATATACTCTGCATATCTCAGTGTAGAGCTTTTTTCAAAGATATTTTCAACGACCGCCAAATGCCGAAACACACGTATCAGATTTGTCTACTTACTTAACTTTATTTAAAACAATGTGTCTGGTTTAACTATATATCAGCATTGCCGACGACGTTCATGACGTACAAATCATATCACGAGTTAGAAATGTTTACTATGGGTTCTCGTGGAAGTTGAAGAGTTATAGCAAATCTCACAAGAAGCATATTTACTACAGTTAAATCATGCCAAGTACCACTAGCTAAACAGTCTGGTTGTTTTGGATAAAATATAAAGGAGCCTTTATTGGGTCCCATTTTTTATTATTTTTCTACACTTACTGTGTGATGTTTTTCTGATAGATCTCCCCTCTAAGACAAAGTTACTAAAAAGAAAAAATATATAAATATTTGAAAAATTATATTTAAAGTCTCGAATATTGGTTTCTTTCATAAAGTTTTTTTTTTATATTTATAGGTTTTAATGAAGCCGTCAAGCTATTTATATTATTTTTCCGAAACTATTAATAAATTTTGATAGTAATATATGCTCTTACTGCAGATCTTACTCATTCCTGAAAATGAAACTGTAGATGCTGGCTGTATTAGGTAGTTCCTTTGCATGTTTATTAAATAATGAGAGTTAACCTCCTATCATCGTTATGTCATTGTCAGTATGACAGTGACATCCTTCTATTTTAGTAGTGGCGGCATTGAGATATGAACTTATGGAGACGCTCTATTTGTCTGTTCATTATACATATGAATATTAAATCGACACGGAAATGTCATAATGCCCTTTATCTCTTTTCTACTTACGTTTAACTCCGTGTAAAAGAAAACGATAGAAGAAAAATGCTATCTAAATTTTGACAACTCTTTTTTGTGACGTCATTGATTTTCTGTCCATGACCGGTGCCGCCATTTTATGCCAATGTCGGGTCCCGTTCATAATATCGACAGTCACTACATCGATGGTCGCTGTATCGAAAACGATACGTATTTTTTTAGGATTTTCCTGCATCCAGTAAAAATATTTTGTACAAACACAAAATATTTCTGTATATATTAACGTATTTATACTATAATATATTAACGTATTTATTATCGACATTAAAAACCTCAAAAGGCACAACACTAGGATGGCGGCCATTTTATGCGAAAAATGTGTGTGTAGTCACGGTAATTTTTAAGGTACAACCGGTCCATATCATTATGTATCTAAGGTCAATAAGTGGCGATGAAGCTTTTGACATCGATTATGTCACTCATTGTCACAATCAAAATCGAAGTTGCCAATATAAAAAAAGATTTGGGTTGCTGTTTTATTGATCTTAACTTCAAAACCTTTTCATTTTTTTACAATGTTTTGCGGATTTTAAAAAAATATCTTCTTACGGGTAAAGGTTCCTTATTTTTTGTTCTTTCCATAACATTTTATTACTGTAGGCTGAGAGCCTCCCAACCTCCATACAAAAATGAAACATCTCCTTTGGGTTTCATACCATTATTCATGTCATTGTCATCGCCACACAGCGCCACCTGCAGCTGAGGGCCAACGCAGGCGCCCTCCGAGCACATGCGTCGCCGCACCCGCTCCCCGCCCGAACAGTCACCCCACGGACCCCAATCGCTCCAGCCCGTGTCTGATTCTGTACAAACAATCTTCTTCTATATTACAGTAATCGTAACAATGCTTTTAAAACTACCGTCAATATTTATCATTACTGTTAAATCATGAATTACTTGAAAAGTCTATTAATAATAGGTTGGGTTTTACAATATAACCTGTATAGGCTACACAATTTGATTTAGCCTATGCCACTACCATTTGCAGTTGTTATAACAGCTCCTGTACTGCTACTGTCTTGCTTCAACAACTACTAGATAGCTCTACTAATGTAAAAACCCATACAATTTGGACCGTTTTTACACGAAAAGACCTGTAAAAGCGCTTAAACAGCCTTTGTTCAGCAATATGCTTGTCACCATCATTGTGTTTGCATTATGTTTTTTTTTTTTGCAAATTTGCATATTCAATAAAATAAAAATTTAATTAAATTTATGTTAAAAGATATGAACTACAAAAAAAAAGTTTCCTTTGTAGAAGATATGTTTCGAAACAAATAACTTACCCTCACAATTGCTGACACAGACCCTCCTCTCCAAAGCAGCCCCAGCATCGCAACCTTCAGGAGAGAGGCATTTGCGCGTCCGGCTTCTATGTCCCGTAGGACTGCCTTCACCGCAGCCACCGCTGCACTCGCTCCACTCGCTCCAACAGGACCAGTCCCCTATAAAAATGAAGTTATCGTTAATAAATAATGAAAGTCTTTATCACGCTTCACACGATTCGACTGCTACAAACTACGTAACCTTACGCCGTTACCTAGCTCGTAGATTACTAGATAGTTTTACGTATGATTCAACGAATACTGTGGGCCACTAAATTAGGGATGGAGTTCGCCGCCTGTACGAGGATGTCGTGCAATCCGTGGCCATGTATGGGGCTCCCGTGTGGTCGCAAGACTGCGCGAGGTCCCCCCGCTGCAGAGCTCTGCTACGGAGCCTGCAGCGGATAATGGCCATACGGATCGTGCGAGGCTACCGTACAATCTAGTACGAGGCGGCGACGGTTCTGGGACGCTCCCCCCCCCCATTCGACATCCTGGCCGACATGTACGCGGCGACGTATGCGTCGCGGCGTGTCGACCGGGGGAGCGATGGGGGGAGCGCCCTGGAACCCGCGCACGAAGTGCCTAAGTGGGAGTGGCACCGACGGATTGTGGCGGCCTGGCGTGCGCAGCTCGAATTACGGATCTGCGCGCCAGCGGGCCGTCGGTGCCGTACTTCCGCACCTCGAAGCTTGGCTCCACGGGAAGGAGGAGGTCACCTACCGATTGACTCAGATACTCACCGAGCACGGCTGCTTCGGTGAGTATCTGTGTCGAATAGGACGGGAGGGATCGACACATTGCCACCACTGCGCATCCGACGCGAAGGAAGCCATCGAGCGGGGTCGGGAGATGGCCGATCCCACTCGAAAGAGGCGGCGCCGGGCGCGGTAGCACAGCTGCGGCGCCGCCGCGGGTCGCCGGCGGGCGCGAGGAAATCGCGCTCGCGGATACGGCGACCCGGGAGGAACCACGCCCCTTCCGTGGCCGGGGGGGTTCGTCAGTGGTGGAGATCGGGGGAGGTATTGTAGCCTCCCCCGAGGAGGGCTCCCCTGTATCGGCGGGGGAGCGGAGACTGGGGGTTCCCGGAAGTAGCTTGACGTTCCCGGGGGCCCCTACATGCCTGAGGAAGGCCATCCCTGAGGTTTTTAGTGGGTCGGCCTCTTCCTTTTGGGGAGGAGAGCCCCACATAACCGCCGGCTCGCCACAGCCGGGGTATGCAACTTAATGCATTTTCCTCAGGAGGAAAAAAAAATAGGGCCATTAAATTAGCCGTCAAATTACATTTAAATCATATTCATTACATAGAATCACACGTAATCATTTACAATTATCAGTAAAAGAATGTCAATCAAATCATTAAAAGAGGTTCGGAATAGCATGTCTTTTAGGCTCAAGACGAATCACAACTTGTTTGGAATTTTGTTAAGTTGATCATTATTTAAATTGTTAATATGATTATAATCTACGATACTATTATCACTACAATGGTATCGTAGCACGTCAGTGAACACGTGAAAACTTCCCCTAATAAGTAAACACGTTGTGATGTCCGCTATCGGCCGTTTACGCACCCGCACAAGCGTGCGTGTTGCAGGCGCGCAGCACGCGCGCGGGCCCCGCGCCGGGCGGGCAGGGCGGGCGGCGGCAGCGGCGCGTGCGCTCCTGCTGCCCGCCGCCGCACAGCGCCGAGCACGCGCCCCAAGCGCCCCACGCCTCCCACCCCTCCTCCGCCGGCGGCGTGCTGCTGCAGCGCCCCGAGCTGTCACAGTAGCGCTCTTCCTCTCGCGCCAGAGATAGCTACAACAAATCAAATTCCTTTTTAAATATTCGATGTCTCAAAAAATCTCATCACTATATTGCCGATCAAGATCTATTTCTCGGGAACACATAAAAGTATGTACTTGAAATTAACATATTATTTTTGCGGTACCTTGAAGCGTTACAGATTATTTTGACGACCTCCATAGTCGAGTGGATAATACACTGGTTTCAAGGTGTCGCCATCTCTGAGGTCCCGGGTTCGAATCCCGGTGGGGGCAGATGTTTGTGTGATGAATGCGAGCATTTGTACCTTAGTCATGGTTGTTGATATATATTTCAATAAAAATTATTTATATATGTATAATATATGTATGTCTATCCGTTACCCTAAATCCCATAGCACAAGCCTTATAGAGCTTACTTTGGGTTAGGCTAATTGGTGTAAGTGTAACAAATATTTATTTATTTATTTTATTTTCTAATATATGTATATTCTAATATGTCAATCTGTAGGTACTAAAAATGTAGGTTATTGACCCAGGCGTGGAATATCGCAAAAGAAATCTGAAAATAGTTAAGTAGTTACCGAATCACAATTTCTATTGTTGAAAAAAAATATACGCAATCACCCACATACGGTTTTTAAAGCATTACCTTAAGAATTATAGTTTGCAGAAGACGTCTATACAGGTTATATAGGTCTGTACCGAATTTATGTAGAACTTTAGGTACTTTTAAGAAAAAATAAAATGGAGCAAATCCCATATAATCTTACCTTTATTTGCTCCAAAGACTGCGCCTTGCAAAGGAATTTGAATCTCTTTTCCGTGTAGCTTCCATCTGAAGAGTTATCTGAAACAATGACAAACTCATCATAAAATCATTAAAAGTAGATAATTTGGTTTGGCGCTGTCTTCATCAATGTCTTCTGCTGTCTGAAAGGGATTTTGCACATTGTTTCCTTAATGCTTTGATAGTGTTACGAGGACAGCTAGATCTTTTTCTGTCAGAAATAGAAGAGATTTCATTACTTACTTTGTGTAATATGTAGCTACTAATTGGTGCAAAAATGAAAAAAAATAATACAACTATTTATAATGATATCAGCATTTATGGCCGGATTAAATATAATACCCTTAAATAGACGACTTTAACCATTTACAATCTTGGAGACATTCTATCTGCATACTCAAATACTTCTTTCCATGGGGGTAGGTAGAGACCATAGATTCACAGTTGCTACGATCTTAACATAGAGCTCTAGTTTCCTCAAGTTTCATTAATTTAAAAGTAAAACTTACCAGGTATATGTACCCAGGGAGTCCAAGCGGTGGCCTTGCGAGTCTCACACGGACGCAGGTCGCACGTCTGCCGTTCTACCGGCGAGCCCTCACATTCGGCGCCTCCATTACGAGGTGCGGGGTCAGAACAGTTCCGTCGTCGCTCCTTCCATCCCCCCGCTTTGCCGCATTCGCCGCCCGTGCACGCTGACCATGGTCCCCAGGAGGACCAACCACCGTCTATTGGTGCTAGGGCTGGATCTGAAATAATGCATTTGTTTTCCACCGTTTGAGCAAATATGCAAAATAATAGGTTATTTTCCGCACTAATAATTTATGTTGTACTCTATCTTATAACGTCAAAGTATACAGGGAGGGTTACTAATCACAAAAATTCGGTGTGTATATATATATATATATACATACACATATAATATTTAAAATTACACTATTTTTCATTTATATCGTGTAAATATGAAAATATGATACAATTAAAATTATTTTTAAATATGTTTGTCGTTCCGTGATCTACAAACAAAGAAACGTGAAATAACGAATAAATCGTAAAAATTGACATAGTTGTATCGAAACATTCTATTTACCCCAACTAATTGAAAAGTGTCCATTGGTTCGCAAGTTAATACCAACAAAATAGGTTTTAGTATGCGCTTATGTGTAAGCTTATAAACAGGGTAGAAATATGTTTTGAGTTTGAAACATGAGTTATATACAATACAAAAATAGGACAATTACATTTGTTTTCCGTAATTTATCTGTTAAATCCTATAATATATAATATTTTTTACTCTCGTCTATTTTGTGTACAGTATATCTCCGTGGCTTGATTGTTCCCAAAATCCATTGCAAAAGAAACCTTTTTCTTAAAAAATTAAATATATGTATTTTTTTTTAATTATAATATAAGAACTTTATAAATACAAAAGAAAGACGTAAAGACAGACACAAAAAAAGCGGTACGACACAAACATGTTTAAAATTTCTTAAATTTCATGCTAAGTCGGAGAATTTTTAATTAAATCATGGATTACATTCTTTTCCAACAGATAAGTAAATAATATCTATGTTAATTAATATTTTTTAAATATTTGTTTTATATGCTTTTTCATGTTATTTGTATGCATGTGTAAGAAATCCCTCTAATGCGCTCTTACTCATACATACAGGTCGTTAGGACCACGATGTTCCTGAACAAGTGATATATTTACCTGGACAAGGCGGGACATTAGTGCAGTAGACGTCTTGTGTGTCGAGCCCCACACACACGCGCCCCCCAAACTTGGGCTCAGGAGCGGAACAGTAGCGGCGACGCGTTTTTACGGCGATGCCGCACGACGCCGAGCACTCTGACCAGCCGGACCAAGGTGACCAAGCGCCATGAACTGTGCAGTTGGTTACTGCTGTTGTAGGACCTGTGGAGATTTTAACAAAATCACTACATCTGTCGTATGTGAAGAAATAGTGTTGATGCGTAAATTAAAAGGTATGATTTGAATCGAAATAGAAATGCCAGCTCGGCAAAAAAGAAAAAAAGACTATTGTCGTCAGTTTCAACAATAGTTCTTTTAAGCACCGAAAAGACACAAGCTAACTTAAATTAACTAAATAAAATATAAAGGACTTTTTTAAATTATGTGGTAATTAAAACTAATAAAATAAAGATTATTTCAAAATGTATATTGTTACATTAGCATGACTTTGTATGTCTTTAAAAATAAATTAGAATTAATTTGCATTAAATTAAATCTTAAATCATATGAGTATTTATAAAATGTGTCATTAATAAATTTTATAGTCGGGGTACAGAACAGACGAACCCGAGACTAAGCAGACGAACTTGGTACACAGTCTCCGTCCGTTTGGTGAAATGCATGAAAAATGTCAAATGCATACCTTCGCAGTTCTGTCCGCCATTGGCCGGGCGAGGATTGTCGCACTGTCTCGATCGACACATACACATGTCGAGCTTCTCATCACCGTAGAACGATGGAAGAGAGTTGTCCTGCACACATGGCTGCCATTCAGACCATGACGACCAGCCGCCATCAACTAAAAATAGTATAAAACAAATTATAAGTCTCCGAATTCACCAAAGGCTATAACATCGGTCTGCCATAAACAGCACCGAACTGATAGAAGAAAAGCTATATTTGTGTCCCTATTTTGCTGTGTCTGGTCTGCACTGGACTCACTGAAATTTCGGGCTATTTTTGAATATTTCTAGATACATATTTGTTATACTCAATAATGTATTAAAATAAAATAAGGGACATTATTAGAGAATTTGTGAAAAAAAAAGTTTTTGTGGAAAATAAGGCTTACCTCTAAATTTACTAGTTTGGTTAATTTTATTTATTCTATTTATTAAAATATTAGGTTGATGTACAAGAATTCTCACTTATTTTAGAGAACGTAAGACTTAATATAATTTAATGATCATTCACAGTGGAGCAGTTTCTAAATAAAATCTAAATAAAGTCTAAATCAAATAAAAAAATCAAACAAAACCACCCAACAAAAATTTTAATAATAAAAATCTAAATAAAGTCTAGATTAAAACTTTGTACAGCGGTTACATAATTATATTGATTTGTAATATTAGATTAACATGACTGCTATAGTTTATTGTATGTGAAATACCTACAGAAAACGATACTAATCTCATGATAGAGTCATTGTAGTTCCACGACAGGATGGGACCCAAGTATACTGGAGTCTAACTTACCAGGAACATCTACAGAAGGACAGCTCCCCGTAGTCTGTATAAAGTGCGGCTGGTGCGTGTGGTCCCTGGCGCCGACGCACAACTGCCGTTCGCTATCCCAGCCGCAGTGAGGATCTGTCGCGCCAACGCATCCTGATCGACTCATGTACCGTGAGCAACGCTCGCTGCCGATACGCAATACCCCTCGGTCGCTTCCGATGTATACTGACATCTATGTGTAAGTAAATAGGAAATATTAAAGATTAAAGTAAAAAATGTTCATTTTATATGCAGATTTCGAAGAATATCGCAATATTCCATACTAACGTTTTCCTTGTTTATTTAATAAACCAAGCGAGCAAACATTATTATTCTTTAAACACAAGTCAATAGATATTAAGGTAATAATAACTCAGGTTTGAAGGCAAGAAAATTAGTTGGCATATAGTTATAGTCAATATTATACAAAATGCTAAAGAAAAAAAGCAGATAGTTTGTGAGATTTTTTTTATTTAAAGTCACCTTGTACGATCTTGTACCGTACATTGATCTCAATATGTAGGTAAGCGCGTCAGCAATTCATATCCAACTACACGTCATTTACGTAATTAAGTACCTAGTTTAGAAAGATCAGTGTCTAAGCATTCACCAACCAAACCAATCGCACATAGGCATTCATACCATTAAAACCAGTTAATTCACCATAACTTGTAACCATAGTTTTAGAGTATTTTATAGGCTTAGATAAAGTGTAGTGATATAATAAACTATATACATATACTATTCAAGTGACTTTTTATCTACAAAGGTGTACTTTCCCGTACACACCTAATTCTGAGATTCAACTGGAATCGAAACTTTAAGGTTATATAGTAATGCAAAAAGTAATATTTCTTACGTAAGCTAAATTTAAAAAGTAATAAAATTTTAATATTTTCGAAAAAACTGCAATTTCCTAATTAAAGACCTATTAAATTATAACCATTATACATGCAGTATAGACAATTTTATATTATACTCTTGAATCCTCATATTTAATTATTTAGAATGGATTTATTCCATATAACAATTAATGTAAAATAAAAATAAAAAGCATGTTTAATTCTAAAAAGCAAAAAATTTGCAAAATGTTATTTTAATTAAATAGTCCACGTCCCCTCTATTAATACTGTTAAAACAATACTAAAAAAGATGTCAATAAATGTTCTCACCGTTTCTTTCACAAACTGCATGCTTTGCACTTTGTAACCCTTCAGACTCCACACCTCGACCAAACAGGCTCCAACGAAGCGCGGCAGAATCACCAGCTTCATGATATTCCCAGAATCGGTCGCTACATACAACACAAACTGTCTCCCCACTCCTTTGGCCGTAGTGACGTCCACGGTAACGTACGTGAATCTCTGTGACGTCACCTTGTACACAGGCTCCCCCGATATGGGATGGATAGACTCGTACATGAGCTTGTAGCGATGGAACTCTAGTAAGGCTTGGTGAGGTCTGTAACAACAATTTAAAGATGTCTAAGTCTATTCCAAATGACATTTGGACATAATAGGAGACGCATTGATTTCAAGTCTGTGATCTACTCTTATTTTCTTATTAACTAACTATAATCCTTGACTGAACTCCGTGTTAGTGTTTCTTTCTACCTATGGTAGCACTAGCATCACTACTGATGGTAATGGTAGGGTAAGGCGGGCACACGATATAAATTATATATCAAAATAAGTGTAATAACAACTGACACTTCGAAAAGAAGGATTTAGGGAGAGAAGCAAGGGTATAAAATATATTAAATCTCACTTACCATGTCCCTGGCTTAGTATGCAACAAAAAAGTAATAATTTACTTTATGCAGTGTAGCGTGTAGAAGAAACGTATAAAATAGTAGTTCGTACTATTTTCTACTTCCATAATTAGGTTATTGTTATTTCGTTGCCACTGTAAGATCCAAATATTGTAAGTTTAATCTCACCTGACATCTGGAACGCATCGAAAGTGATCCCGAGCTTGTACAGTGGGGGAACGCGGCTCCCACGTGGATGACGGGGAGTCCTGAACCTTGAATGGGCCCTCAAACGCCAGCTGGATATCCGATATATTGTACATGCAGACAGCGCTGCCTGCTATGCTGTTGCTGTTGATAATTAAATGGAACTTTAGTATTTTTGTGGCTTATATTATATTTATATTTGTCTTAATTTTAGTTAGTTTATGTCTTACATCATTTTATTACTGTCTCGTTTTTCATGGAGTCGCGTTTTCTGTGATTTTATGAAACATATAGTTCTGTTAGATTAGTTAGTTTTTGTTAATCCTTCAGAATCAGGACGCAAAAAGACAACTTGACGATGATTCTACCCTCACAACAACTACCTACGTTGCCTGCTCAAGTAAAGTCACGGGATGCAGTAATTTCTCTGCCAATTTATTACAATCAAACACAACAATATACGGTATTAAATAATCGCATACCTGGCTGTAGTGAACGTCGCCACCAACACTTTCTCTTGTTGCAGGTACTCCACGCTCTGTACTTCGTCGTAGTGGAACGGCACGTCTCCAGGTACCGGACAGACGAGACGTGCCTTTAGGTACGTGCTCCATTTATCCCTCATCAATAGATAGCCGCCTGGGTCGTTCTTGCAAACTCGCGCGATACGGGAGTAGATGGCCTAAAGAAAATAGGAAAGGAGTGTCATACTTTTGTACGTGAAGGTTAATTTTATTGTGGTGCATATGTAATGCACAATACTCACGATGTTTAATAATTATTAACGTCGCTTAGGTTACAACACCGCATAACTCAAAATGGTGAACTCTTCATGTAATTTTTTTTTTGCTAGTTATTAATTAATCAACATTAATTAATTATCCCAAGTTCTTTAATTTAATAAATTAATTAATTTTCGGCAGTAACATTATTTTCTACTCCCAATATAAGTTGGCGACGACAAAATCGATGAAACTACGGGATAACTACTGAGGTCGAAACCACTCGATAAGATAATAAAGTCGAGTTTTAGAGAGCCTCAAAATAATCTTAACTTTATATTTAATTTGAGCGTTATAGCTCTGGGCGTCTGTCATCGGACATAATATATATTCGGAAATAAAATCTAATTAAAAAATCTAATTTCTTTTTACTCATTTATATTTGCAAAGAAATCAAAGGAAATGCGTAATGCAAAGGAAAGTATATATACTTAGAATAACATTTTACAACAACATTCTGCTACAACAAGTTTGCTTCTCCAATTTTACCTGGAAATAACCCATTGTAATGAATTCACAGGGTTATCTACTGTAGAAATATGACAACTACAATAAAATAGTACCTATTTTCGTCGTTATAACATACCTTTCCACAGTTCATAAACTCCACAGAAACCTCTCTGAATACGAAGTACACAAATGAGTCGTCCTCGAAACTACCGACGAATTGGGGTTCGTTCAACCAGTTGAGGTCATACTGGGGCGTGCGGAGCGTGTCAGAACTATGTTTCGCCGCGCCGCTGCTCCTGATTTGAGAAACAGTCTTATAAATTTACTCAGCCTCAGCTATGCTGATTAACTACAGTATACAACGTAAAAAGAGAGAAATCGGTATCATGGCTCGTAAGCCATCCTAAAGGTCTCCAATTTTTTCCTCATTAAGTTATTTAGAGGTTTATTTGATTTAATTTATGTATATCACTGAAACGTTTTTCATTTTACAGAGCCTGTTATTGAGGGAATAACAGGCTCACAGGGAAATAGTATGTTGATACTATGGTATAATTTATGACAAACCAACAGAGGAGACTCATTAATGGTTACTTATAGTAGTTCATTATCTTTACCAGCCATTCCTTTCACCATTTCCTTAAATAATATGGTACTTAAAATTACGAAACAACTGTGTCAATGTCTATTACTTTATATATTACTGTGAACTTGTATGAACATTATATAGTTCTAGTATTGTGTATTGAAGTTCTGGGAACAGTTGCCATGCCAACCTAGAGCGAACTCATTTCAGAGTGGCGGTTGTAAGAGCAGTTGTTCACACTTTTCATCCACTGAGTTACGGTGACAATGTAGTCGATCTTACCTGCAGATAGTAGTATCAGAGCTGCTGAAGTCAGCTGGCGTGCCAGCATAGTATTCGCCGTTACTAGAGAGCAGAGCAGTTATATTGGAGTGGGGGTTGTAGGGGCAGTTGGCTACGCCGTTCATCCACTCAGTCACCGTGTCAATGGACTCGATCTAGTATATAAAAATTATAAGTTACAATATCAAGTGTGATCTAATATATAAAAAATGGTACGTAACGGCAAATCCTGATAGTCCTCTTGCATATATATTTATTGAAATTGTTAATAAAATAAAAAAAGATACACATCACACATGATATTCGGAGAAAATTGTAAATAATCTTCTGAAATATTTATAAAAAGATTATAAATGATATATAAGTTAGAACTAGAGATCGGATAATCGGATGCATATTTACCTAAAGTTAATTTTTGGCTCACAAATTATGGAAGCGGCTTTTTAAAATACATTTTGTTAAATAAAAATCCCGGGAAAATACGGGACTGCAAATTTAACGTAGTGATATTGTTTGAAAATTACTAAATTAGCACGTGGTATTTATTTTCAAAAGACCGAGACTCCGGGTTCATTTATACAACTATGCATACGTATTTACATGAAGTTTAGTTTCAGTTCCCCGTGCGATTTATGAATGAACGATTTATTACATGAAGAGTGTTATACGAAAGTAGTGAGCTAGTTTGACTAAAACAATAATCAATTAAATAATTGATTAAAAAAGCAGAAATGGTGACAAATTTTATTTAACAAAACAATAAAAAGCCGTTTCCATACTTTGTCTTAAACTAACTTTAGGTAAATATGCATCCGATTATCCGATCCCTAGTTAGAACATAATGACCACACTTAATTTTAAGAGGTACCTACGTAAGACACCAGGTAGGAAAGGAGTGGTAAAAAATCCTCAGAAAGAGTGGGAAGCCCACAGAGACTATCCAAGTGCCGCGAAAAATCACATTCATAGAAGCCAAGGAGAGATCACGTATGCTGTTAGAAAAAGGAAAGTAAAATATTGATTTATCTCATAACCACGAATTATATGTCTCAATCATTTAAGTAGTGGGTAAAAGTACCTACTTACTATTTACATTTATATTAATAAGAACGATTTTTATCACATAAATTTAGATATGAACTAAAATTTTTATACATAGATAGTTATGTGTAGTTAACGAATGTAAATAATAATGTTTCGTAAGCGAGTGTATTGCGATAACATTAATTTATTTGTTGAAAAGGTAACAAGTAATTCATTTTGAAATAGGTACTAGAAAATTATTTTGAAATAGATACCAGAAATTACTACCTTTTAGAAATTGAAACTAATTGACTAATTAATGTCCAGGACAAGACAGGAAAAGGACGCAAGTAGGTAATTGTGTTTTGACACGATGGCCAATTATCGCAAAGTGGTAACATCCGACCGTTTTTAAGATGTTACACAGACGTATACAAAGCGGCAAATAGGATGTATGAAGGTAGTAAACAGTTTCACGACATGCTTAAAATTGCTTACGAAAAAGTCATCTCACCTCCCTCCAGCTACAAATAGGACTGAACGCATACGTCCCACATGCTAGCAGCTTATGCCCGTGTGACAGCAAAACTTTGACGTGGTTATGGCAATCATCCTCAGTCTGGCCCTTGTCCTGGCAGAGTTTGGCCTTGTCCGCAGGGGCCGGCCAGTCGGAGCGCTCGTGCAAGCGAAGGCTGCGCAATGACAGGCGATACAAAGCGTCCCTGAAATGATGATGCAAATGTCAATATCTCTGTTTCAGTACACCGCGATAGAAGACGGACATATTATATAAATATTCAATTGGAAATCAAATACATTTTATCACAACAATAATTTTAGGCAATTTGTTATGGCAACAGTATCCTCCTGGCTAGAATGTTTTACACCGTAATAAGCCAGTTCAATAGGACGACTACAACTGATTATGGCCGTTTTTATACTATAATTATCTGATTTGAGCAATTTATATATCTAATGAAAATATGTCAATATAGAAATTTCAGTTTAATTATTAATTTATATTGTATTTAGATTTCTAAAAATGAACAATTATTATTTATGTAATTCCAATGAAACGAACACATTTCTAGCATTCTCACATTAAATGTAACATTTTTTTATGTAGAAAGTATACCTATAAACGCAAAAATAACAAAGTTATTTTAAAATTTGCTTATACGCTCATACAAATTAGGCGAGTTTATGACGTGACGAGTGACGAGAAGATTTTTCTATTTTTCATTCATTTATGAAATGTATTATTGATATTTAATTGATAAAATGCTTGCGTAGCATTCCATGCAAATGTAACATTAAATATTGTATATATATATATATATATATATATATATATATATATATATATATATATTATATATATATTATATATATATATATATATATATAAACTTTTTTAAACGACTTTTTTTAATTTACTTCCAGAATTCGTACACTGAAAAATATTAATGCTACTGTGAAATTGATGTCTGACATTTGAATTTAAGGAGAGCTGCAGGCAAATATATCTAGGTTGCTATCAATTTTCATTGAAACTAATAGTGCACTTACATACATTGCTGCTTTAATAAGTTACAATGTGCAAATTATCGTCATAAAATAGCAATGCCACTACATTAATCTATTAATACATATATATATATATACATACATTCACGCTTCTTTCCCATGGGGGTAGGTAAAGATCACAGTTTTCCACTTATACGATCCATACTTCCCTAGTTTCCTCGACTTTCACTGACATTTTTATGCACGCTTATCTGTTACGGGTACTCTTGCCCTGACCTTACTTCAGTATATCACCTATATGGTCCAAGTATATTCGTCTAGGTCGTCACCTACCAACTCACCCATTCATATTTGCATTATCTGTCAATATTAATTCTATGTAGGTATATATAAATACATTCAAAATGATGTATTTATAAATACATTCAAAATTAGATAGAAATAGCCTTACATAATCCGGGTGATCGCAAATTTATTTATCGCGATACATTTCGACAATTAATGTTAGTAGTTATCAGTTAACACTTGCATGCTTATATTATAAATCACGTGCATGTTGTACGTTTTTTTCGTTAGTTATTAGGTACGTTAAGATATTCACATAAACGGTACCTACGCGATTTATCGATTGGTCCGAACGTAATTGTCAAAACGATTTATTCACGACACAGCTTTGTACGTGCCGTATTTTTTATAGATATTAGAGACTGGATGAACGGTTAATGGAGCTGAGGAAATCAAACAACAATTAATTAATCCCTTAACAATTTTTAAGGTTATGTAATTATTCACTAGACATGTTAACTTGGTTAATTATCTACATATTAACGTATTAAAACATTAATGCACAGCTATAAGTGTTACTGAATACAGTTTTATACCACTGCTAAGTAACCATTCTTCACTAATAACTTAAGCTATTATTGATGTGAAGGATAAATCTGCATTCGCTTCAAAGCTGTATTTTAAATAAAATCTACTCGTGCAGACATATGAATCATTTGGTAAAGGCATGGTGGTTGCTTACTGCGCTATTAAACATACTTATAATATATAATGCAATAAGTGGAAGTATTATATTGAATCTCTATAATTATACGCATAAACTCTATGATAGAATATTTGAAACATAAACCACTAGTTGTTGTATCCAGTCATACGAGGTTGATTCTTATATTACAGGTATGCACGAGTGATTCTGTATATTGCAACTATGTAAATTTACCTTGAGCAAACATTGAGAAACAGTGCTATTTTGCAACATATTTAATTTATTAAATATAATACAGCGCATGAGTGAAATAAATCCATGGACTCAGCAGTGTACTATATTGATCTAAATAATAAATTGTTTTCCAAATAACTATTTTTAAAGCGGTGAAATATCTAGAATTGGGTATACGACAATTTTTTAAATTCTATATATAATAAGAGTACTCTCTTAAGTAAGAAATATTGTAGAACCAACAGTACACCTGCACCTATTACTTTTGAAGATACATCGACATCGATGTTTGCGACGCTGTCGTGTCGCGCTCAAAAACGCTCCATACTAAAAACACTGCAATTGTGACGTCTTAACTAAGTAAACTCGCCTAATTTGTATGAGCGTATAAACAAATTTTAAAATAACTTTGTTATTTGTACGTTTATAGGTATACTTTCTATATAAAAAAAATGTTAATTTAATGTGAGAATGCTAGAAACGTGTTCGTTTCATTAGAATTACGTAAATAATAATTGCTATTTTTTTGAAATCTAATAACAGTATAAATTAATAATTAAACTGAAATTTCTTTATTGACATACTTTCATTATATTCAGTTGTAGTCGTCTACCCTATTAGAAATAAGAATCTAGAGTTCAGTGAGTGATTCTAAATCACTTACACAGCATGAAAAATATCACTTAAGAAATTGAGGATTTATTTTTATCACCCTTTATGAGATAATAACGGAAACTTGTCAATAAGAATATAAACTTATTTGATAATTTACTAAAATACACATTTGGATTTTAAAAGTAGCATATACACAAGAATAACACAGCTTATAATTTATAAAGATACTAAACTGGTGCCTGCGACTTCGTCTGTACAGATGGTACATTTTTCCTACTTACTTGACACTTATCATTATATTATGAAAAAATCACACAAAAATAATGCGGGTTCTATCGCAAGAAACACTGGAGTTCTACCTTTTTACTACAGAATTCCATGTCATCTGAAAATCATGTCATTTTTTATACTCGACAGCAAAATGTTCTAGCATACTTTTGAGGTTAACTTTAATTATATTTCAGCGGTTGAAATACAGCCAAAGCTCCTTATTCACGCTTCCTTCGTTCGCGTTTTCACTATTGACGGATCAAAAAAATGCGACTTACTTCCTTTATACGCAGCTAAAAATTTTGTCATTCGCGGATCTAATAAATAGTATATACATAAAAATTAAAATAAATCCAATTAGCGATTTCTTTATTAAACATTGATCCGTCTATGGAACGACGTCTTATTTTTAAGAGGCAAATTGAAAATGTGAATCAGACTGAATTGAAGGAGCTTTTTCAAAACTGCCAAGCAAGAGAAAATGACAAAATTCTTCAAACTATTACTTAGCCTTAAGATAATGAATCAAAATATTCAAAAATTTGAATTAAATTGATGTTTTTATGTATTATTTTTTTATTTTGTCACCTTAGGAACGTATCCCCTATAGTCCCATACAAATTACCATTCTGTATTCGCGGCATATTTATGGAACATATCCCCCGCGAATAAGGAGTTTTCACTGTACTTCAAATTTTCTTTTAATTTATATAACTCTAAATACATGAAATCGTACTAGTGAATGGTTTACTGAATATTTCAAATTACATAAAAATACGTGTATCTTGCATTCAAAGACCGTCCTAGATAGTCTCAGTTACCGGAGTTGGCTTAACGTTTAAGAACACGTATTCTATTGTCTTTACCAATTGGACAAACATAATGTTTGATAGCAAGCTAGCCAAACGCCGTGTATTGACAAACGATGGTAACGCCAAACACCATTGCATCCTTTGATGAACGCGGCGGTATTTGCTCATGTGGGTTAAATTCGAGAAATAACTATGCTATGAGATTTTTTAATCGGACTTTAAGTCCATTAACTTTTAAAACGAGTAATAAGGAAACGCGGTACTTAAAGTGTTAAAAAATAACTATAATATACTATAATATATAACTATATAATATAAATAACTATATATTTTCACAATTGCTTCTGGTAATAAGTCTGGAAACTTTGCATTTTCACGTGTTTCTGTACTACGTCTTGAAAATATCAGTTTTATATAAAAATTAGGTATAATGTTAGAGAAGAAGAAATATAGTTCCTGTTTTAAATTTACGATTCACTTTCGCGACTCGGATTAAGAAAAAGTTTATATATTAGGGTGATTAATAATAATATATTAATCATCTTACTAAGTACATCATATAATTATATGAAATAATACGCAGCGTAACCGACCGCAACTGGTTACGAAACACCAGTCAGCTCCCACGGAACGGATACCTGGTGACCGCAACGGGCTTGGATATCAAACATAGTAATTTACACACGTTATTATAGAACTCACACCTAACTAAGCGTATGATGTAGGGCCAGTAAAGGTTTTTTTTTTTATTTTTCTCAGAAACTGAATACAAAAGGAAAATTTTTCAACTTTACCATATAAACTTTTACCAAGCAATCTATATTTAATAGTTATACAAAAATATTTGTTACAACAAAAACATCCTTTACATAAAATATTTTTGTTATTTTGATTATTATCTATACTAATATTATAAAGAGGAGAGATTTGTTTGTTTGTTTGTTTGTAATGAATAGGCTCCGAAACTACTGGACCGATTTCAAAAATTCTTTCACCGTTGGAAAGCTACATTATCCCCGAGTATCATAGGCTACTTTTTATCCTGGAAAAATCGACAGATCCCACGGGATGCGCAATAAAGGCTTCGCTTAAAACCTACTGCATAGATTTTCATGCGGTTTTCATCAATAGGTAGAGTGATTCTTGAGCAAGGTATTGCGGTATTTTTTATCTCGGAAAAAACGGATAGTCCCAAGGGAAGCGCGATAAAACCTTCGCGCCATAAACCGACTTCCGCGCATATGTAGTCGTGGGCAAAATAGACCCAATCCCGAAATCCACGCGGGCGAAGCCGCGGGCAGAAAGCTAGTTTGTAATAAATATAAAAGAAATTTATAAATTATGAACGGCTGAAGCGATTTAAATTAACACATATTTCTTAGATTAGTCTCCTTTAATAATAGCCGGATAACTATTCAAATATTGTGAAAAGTAAGACCAAAACATTTTGAGGAAATATATTTAATATAAATACAGTTTAAAGGTTCCTCATTTCTCGAAATTTTTGTATAATTTGAAATAAATCTATAAATTGTTGACATAATAGAACAAACAACGCTTTTATCATAGGATGTGTCAAATGTATGTTAATTTGTCACGATATAATCTTTGTATAATCCTATTTAATGTGTTACAGCATACAATTATTCGTAAAATAAACAGAAACTAGCTGAAAATTGAATTAATGCAAAATATATATATTGTACATAATCTACCGAAATGAATAAATACTGTTTTTAATCTAAAAAATGTAGCTTAAATTTAAATAAAAACGTAACGCCATCTATGAACCAGTCTTGGAAAACTCGTTAATCAGTCACTTTTAAAATCCCTCATTAACAAGTCACTACCGATATTAGTGGATTAAATGAAAGAATCATCACACAGTGTGAAGTATAATTGCATCTTTTATTATATAACTGGATATTTTATCCTACAATGAGCAGCATCAATCATGGTTCATCTTGCTAATTTACGGATAAGGATCTAACGCTCCTAAAACCTGTTTAAGCCGTGTCCATACGTCTCTCGTTCAAAATCCATGCACAGAATGTTTGTCTTGCCTTTTGTGACAACATAATTATAGATAGAGCCACTCATTATCATGTTACTAATACACTAATAATCAAGTAAAAGCATGAGCAAGCTCATTAACCCAAAGCCCGTTAGAAGTAGGCCGGACCAGTTCTTGACAATGTTACGAGGCCTGTTATAAACATGTCACCGTATTGTATGGCTAAGTTATTAACATTTCAAACCTGATATGCATATTGAAAACATATTAACTATAGTTTACGTAGAAATAATATGAATATCTTTAAATACCTATTAGTTCTAATGTAATAGTTATTTGTAAAATTTTTATTGAAGGTGTCAGAATCTTATAGCACACAAAGAAAAATTCTAACAGATATGCATATTAATTGAATTTTGATCTCAAATTAGAAGATATGTAAAATAATAAATAACAAAAATCCGTATTAATACTAATTCATTCAAATTCCTCTGATGCAGGTACCAAGAAATATTGTTTAACTAAACCAGTATTCATCAAAGTTGATGGATCGAGAATATTTAATTTTGTTGTTGCAACGACTATCTTTAGGCTCGCTTTCAGAATTTAGTGAATCTAGTAAAGAATATAGGTGCGATTTGTCAAAAATCTTTACTTCCCATTCGTGTCATAACAGCGTACTAAAGCATTTTATTACACCAATCGTTATTGTACTTTCTACCAATTGTCAAAACGGAAAGTGTCCATAGATTTTTAAGGAAATACAAAATTGTGACTCCACCATAAGTTTGCTAACTTTACACTGTCAATTTCAACTGAAACCGAATGTGAGCTCATGGTAGCTTCATTGTATTATATAGTATATAAACTATTACAGTGTCTTTAATAGTTAATGACATTAAAAATCAAATATAATCAGTGAGAAATAAAGCGTGCTTTTATGAAAAATAGTTTTGACTATTAATGAAGGATGGTGGAAACCTGTATATTTTGTCTCTGCAAAGTGCCTGAAACTGAATAGGGTTGACCCCCATAAAAAAAGGAATTGATTAAGTGTGATTGTTTAATAAAAAATGTAAATCTGAATGAAATAATATTTGATCAGTTAAATAAATTTAAAAATAAGACACAGAACTACTCCTCTACCACCACCTGTATTTCCCAGATAATTTTTGTGCGTTGTTTTGTAAAAAAACATTCTTTAATTTTTAATTAGTGTAAGGTATATCCTTTATTTATATATGCCTATTATGATATATTATTCTATGTTATAGTAATGGTGTTTAGTGTTTACTTCACGCTTAGAGCAGTCATCTTTATCACTATTGACCTTAGTTATCTATATCACAAGTCCACCGGCAGGTGAATGACACAGCATGTTTGAATAGCTTATTAGTATACAACGTCTTAAACGCGTTTTTATCGTCGTTAATATAACATTACTCAGATTATATAACTTTCGTACTCAACCGAGAAAGTGCTTGTAGAGATGTTTTAATTCTAAACTTACAGAATATGAGCATTTGTTTTAATTGTAATATTTTCATGTTGACTTATTATTTACCGCATATACTCGTACGTGTTAATATATTAATCGAAAATAATTCTAGTGACTCTACTATGTGTTTGCGAAAATTTCCGATATGTATTTGACGTATCTACGAGTATAGTAAACAAAAAATTCATCATTTCATATTCTAACTAAAACTGATATTTTAGTTCATTCCGTGTCCATTAGGGACGCTATACAATGCTTCTTCCAAACAAACAATTACGTTGTATATATTGACAGGTATTTTAATTTTGTTTCAACCCTGAGCAAATATACAAGGCAAATTATTCGTATTACCCTCGTATTAGAGATGATTTTTTAATAATTATTTTTTGTCTATGCAATGTGACAAGTGTTGTGTAGATTTTTTGTGAAACTGAAAAATTTTAGATTTACGAGACAACTGACTGTGATGGTCTTGAGTTATCAAATCTCTCTCTCTCCAGTCGTTCCCTCATGTCTGAGGATCGTGGTCAGCATCAGGGTTGCATGTACAGTGGATGATCTGCCTCCACTGGTTTCGGTCCAGCGCGTCTCTTGCAACCGTGTAAAATTTGGAGGTCGATGAGTCTTTGATCTCGTTGGTGAACGACCGCGCGCTCTTTTGCCTGCTGTGTTCCCAACCACAATCAATTTCTCCAGACTATCGTCTCCTCTGCGGACTGTGTGGCCGAAGTAAGAAAGGATGCGCTGCCGGCATATGGTTGACAGGCGAGTTTTAATTCGAAGCTGGGCCAGGATCGATGCATTGGTGCGTTTCGCAGTCCAAGGTATTCTCAACATTCGCCTCCAGCACCACATCTCGAGCGCATCAATCCTTTGTCTTGAGTTATCAAATAAATAAATGAAAAACAGAACCCTGCATGTACACACAGACTGTCAGACTTTACGTATTGACTTTAAAACACCTCTTATATTGTTTGCAATAGAAGCAGTATTCGTAGTGCGGTAAATGTATATCTTGATGTATTGCTGATTGCACTTTGTCAATGGAGTTCTATGAAAGATGTAAAGTGACAGTAGCCTAGATTTAGTTAGTATGGATACTACGCATCCATTGTTAATACCCAGCACCTGATGCCGCTTTAATTATATTACATTCTAATTTTGTTTTTTTGTAAATCACATACTTGTAAATTAATCATTTTCCAACAATCACTTTTATTTTCTAGAATGTACGTTGTAAAAGTACCTTGGAAAAGTATATAGTTACGTAATACGTAACTATGTACTTTTCCAAGTTGATAGTTCAGTTAAAATCACCGTAAAAGCGTTTTTTCAATGAAACATTGTTTGACAGTAGGTATATTAACAGCTAACTATGTCTTAAACTGAAAAAAAAAAAAACAGTCGACCTCGGTCGCCAGCGACACTGCAATGATTGTATTTTTTTACTTTAAACAAAAACAAGAGAAGCTATTAAAATAACGTACAAGGTACAACTTCCTTCCCGCGGCGATTATATTTTAAGTTTCTCTTTAACCTTGCTTATTGTTAATAGTAAATTATTAGCCTACCTTTTGCTACTTATCTACTTACACACTAAATATGATATGATGATACGTTATCCGACTTCGAATTATTGATTTTTTTCGAAAAGTGTTTAGTTTTTTAAGATGTTAGAGAAAATGAAGGCTCTGATGATATTAATGATTGTTACTTAATTTTGCGATGTTCACGAACTATTCTTTAAAACATAATGAAAGTAACCTGAATATGCTTACAAACGAATTTAAAACGATTATCATTTGAATTTTATATTTATTCTGTATGACATAACAACCAAAAGGTGTATGAGCAATTATTTTGTTACTTGTATCATAATAAATGACTTCTAGTTCTTAAGTGATTGTATGCGCGTGTCCTGCGGTTGTTTTTTTTTCATAGTTGTGATAATGTACACGGGTACCTGCTTTTGGTAATTTGTATCCTTTTGTGGCTTAGGGGTAGTCATACTCTCATTAAAATCTCTCCGGCAATGTCGTGTGAGGCGGGTCGTTACGTTCCCTAAAACATGGTTAAGCGAAGCGATGGCTGGTTCATGCGTCATGCTCGTGAACGGGTGCTGCCAGCGGAGATGAATCTGCTCTTTGCTATACTGGGTACTACTCGTATTTATTATAATTTTAATTTAACTTTAATATATTCTTTTAAAACTGTATGACACGGCATTCCTAATATAGGCATGTTTTCAAATTATATTTTTATTAATTGTATTTCCTATATGTAATGTATAAGTAATGGAAAGTGACTTCATGAATTATCAATATTGAAGTCATTTTCCAAATTGACGACTCTGTATCTATTTAATACAGGGAAAAAAACCAGCCCTTGCTGAGTTTCTTGCCGGTTCTTCTCAGTACAAGGTCTCCCGCCGTAGGTTTGCGAACCGATGGCGTAGCTTTTCGACTTTCATAAGTGCTTGTAACAGCCTAGACTGAATAAATGATTTTAAATTTGAATTTGAATACGAGTTTGAGAAACGAGTCGGTTCTAACACTCGGTGAACATTAAAAATCTGCTACTTCATAATTTAAAATTATGAATTCTTAGTAAACTAAAAACAAAATTGACAACCAAAATTTTATAAATAATTTAGGTTTATAAGCAAAATACTGAATTTAATTTTTGTTTTTATTTACTTCATGTATCAAATATTTAAAAGACTGTAATTTTGATGAAAAAAATTTATAAATGTTTATCATTAAAGTAAAAAAATATATAACTCGCGATCCCTTTTTAGTAGGTGTTAGTAAAACTGATTTAATTTTATTATATATTACAATTATATCTATCTAAATCAATCATATCTTGTAAAAATTGGTTGTCTGGAGAACTCCGTCTACTGCCGATATTTGAACGTGACAACGTCTATTACATGGTAATTTTTTTCTGGGTGCAATGAAATTATTTAAAATAAAGTAATGTATAACATTTATATTTTTATTTAATAGTTTGTTTAAATTTTCTGCTTCTGAAGTTATACATAAATTAATTATTATGAGTAATGTGCACTTGCACACTAAATACAATAAGCATATGATTGCACATACATATGAACATACATTCATTCATCTTCATACAGAAGTTTATAGTTACAATAAAATTAATATTCCGTATGGCGTCAGATTCGGTCGTTACGGTGTTTTCGAGAATGACTCCACGCCGTACCAATTTAATAGACGTTGTCACGTCAATAAAGTAATGTATAACATTTATATTTTTATTACGTTGCCGTGTGGCGTCAGATCGGCCGTTACGCCGTTTCGGAGTATGCCTTCGGGCGCTCTAGGGGTGGGGGTAAAGTAGGCGTGGACTCCGTGTGGCGTCAGATTCGGCCGTTACGGTGTTTTCGAGAATGACTCCACGCCGTACCAATTTAATAGACGTTGTCACGTCAAAAATCAACATTGTGTATGTTACTATTTTATTTCGCAGTAAGCACCATTCCACCAGATTTCCAGATTTGATTCCACCAGATTTCGGGAGGTTTACCAGAAGTAAACCTCCCGAAATCTGGTGGAATCAAATATCAAACAAATTTCAGCCCACTTCTACCTAAGAAGCGATATTAATTATAGCATTCAAACTCCCTGATTGTTTAATATTCTTAACATGCGTATAAAATTACGTTACATACGAGTATAAGACGGGGAAAGCTTGTCTTGCGCGTGAGCATTTTAATAAGCAATAAATGCGAAATTAGTTACGTCAATTATAAAACGAACTTAGAAGGTAAGGCCTTATTTTACATTGAGCAACGGAGCTTTAAATTTCTACAAAATATATTGACGTTATATTTACAAGCCACCACAATTTGAATACTTGTAGAATTTAGAATGCACGTATCATGACAAATTGGAGTCCCTTAAGCAATTAATAAGATTGGCAATGTAGAATTTCTCATGGAAAGAGTGCGTGCTTATATTGAAAACTGGCCCCAACATTCAACGGGCTATTTGCAGCCAATGAAGATAATTTCGAATAATCTTCATAATTTTTTTTTAATGTTTATAATATATTATTATTGTATTAACTGCATTTATATAACACATATTAAACTGATAAATATGATGTAATAGAAAAATAAATCTGATAAACCATAATCAATTTTATTTCTTTTTTTTTAAGCAACTATATGTTGATAGATGATTCAATTATGTGCACTGTTTCCACGCACTTGACGCTCAACTTTTGAAAACTTTATAAAATAGAAATAACGCTGTAAATGATTTGGCGTTAAAAAAGTATTATGGTACGAATTCGCTTTCTTTTTATGTCATGTGAGAAGTAAAAATAAACTCTAAAGTCGATAATATCCTCTTCTGTATAACCTTCCATTTAATTTGAAGTATCCATAATAACTTACTTATGAACCAGGACATCTCTTAACAAGAAATGACCTTAGTCAAAAGTTATCATGAATGCAAAAAACGTTTAATACGTTGTACAATAGCAGAAATCTTTAACGCAAAATGCTATCAGTACCATGTACTTTTAAGGTCGACCTTGCGAAGATTGTGTGCGGAAACTCAACACTATAACAATGCCGACACCACAACTATTATTGGAATTAGTACCTGGTTATGTCTTGTAAAAGTTTATTGTACAAAATAAATTACCATTATTTTCCTGAAGGCCTTCCATCTGAAGCTCCTAACTGTGTCGTATTATATAGGACCTTCATTCTTTTCATAAACTTAAGAATTAAATTCATTTCTGTTATTCAATTGTTCTGACATTTCAACCAATTTCGAATATTATTTGCGCGTTTAAATGTCAAACTAGTAAATTATGGATCAAACACGTAGATTCGTATAAAGCGCTTAGTATTACAGATTAGTGTTTCAGCACATGTTAATAAGAGTATGTTGATGTATGAAATCTCATACAAAATGAAACAAATGATATCTAATCTACTCTCAAGTAAATCGCGTATGTAACTTTATTAACGATTTTACTCGATTTGAGTCCTACACTGAAACGCAATTAAGCATAATGGTAAGGGGGAAATTACATTTCCAATATAACATAGCTACACATTTGAGATTTTGTCTATGACGCATAACAGAATTGTGGTTGAGTAGAAATGAAATTTAAGCAACGAAATAACAAATAGTTATTAGAAATGTTTAATGTGAATAATTTATTTTAGTAATTTGAAGCTATTCCTATTTTAACAAATGGTCGGCCCAACTGTCCAAATATAGCTGCACTAATTTCCGGGACAAAACGCGTGCCCTAAGAGTTAAACCCAAAAGATTACTAGAAACAGGTCATCCTGTAAGCCGTACTCCCGCACCTCGAAGCTTGGCTCAACGGGAAGGAGGAGGTCACCTACCGATTGACTCAGATACTCACCGGGCACGGCTGCTTCGGTGAGTATCTGTGTCGAATAGGACGGGAGGGATCGACACATTCTGAGATCTGTCTCCGCCGGCATTGATTGCGGAGCATAATTGCAATTGCATACCCCGGCTCGCCACAGCCGGGGTATGCAATTTAATGCATTTTCCTCAGGGGAACAAAAAAAAAAAAAAAAAAAAAAAAAAAAAAAAAAAAAAAAGTCATCCTGTAAAACGCGGGACAAAACGGGTGTGATGATTTCTAACTGGGTCTAAACTCTATCTGCATAATAAGAGGTACAGTTAAAGACACCCCTCTAAATGCACAGGAGCACATTATGACTGCACGTAATGTTTGGTTTTGTTTCTCTTCTATATAATTAGGACTACCTGATGTTACTGACTGAATTAAATGGCAAAATAGCAATCTCACCTGGCACCCACAATGACCTGGTCTCTGGCTACATCAAACAGCAGCTGAGAGAAAGACGCGCTGCTGTTGTCCTGAAAGATATCGCTGTTCGACGAGAGAAGGTCTGGAAATAAAAAGAATAATATTAATATTTAACTAAAAATAATTGTACATTCTTTTATAGTTATACAAGCTGATGAAAAGTTAAGGAAGTAATACTGATACACAGCTGATATACATCCCCACCGAGGGGTACGAACCAATCCACTATGTTAGGGTGATAAAGCCTTAGACAACCAATGCAGATTGGTTGAATACACAATTCTTTGAATTTTCTGTCACGGTGGGAGCGTCAGATGAAAGGTGGGAGTACATATGAAATTCGTAAAATATATTGGTACATTGCGGGATTGGCCCCGGGCCCACACCACAGCGCCACTGTCGCACTTAACGAATTGTGACCAGAGCAGCAAAATAACGATAAAAGCTCAAATGGGTAAATTCATCAGTATACAAATAAGCAAACACTATTCCGTGCTTTCTAAATCAGCAAATAGACACGGGACACAAAACAAAATGGCGATGAACTTTTAGCAGATAATGCTGAAGACAACTGGTTTAGCTGTCGTTTCTTTTTCTCATATCATTACTAACTCTAGCCATATGCGTTACGCAAGGCATGCATCATCATCAACGGGGCTATTGTAATTTTTCACTTTATTTTATTACTAGTGTGAACGTCTTCGTTCTAGATATTAAAATGGTAGCCTCGATCCATTATGTCATTACTATATCGCAAGACTTCCTGAATCAATATAATATGCTAGTTTAGTAGCAATATATACATATATGTATATATATCATATGATTACAAAGTTACAATGAAGTTACTAAATATTGTTCACATAGTAAACTTATCTCGACTTTCACTTTCTTTCAGCAAACTTGACCCCCAGAGCCTATTATTATTAGTGAGAATCCTCAAATCTCATTTAAGTTATTAATGTAAATTGCACTAGGTTTACTATGCTTTTACTATGACCATTACATTCGGTATTAAACTATCCCGGTATAGAATTTCACTAAAATCGATTCAGAGCAGTGAAAGTACCATACAGAATTATTTCATCATTAGAATAATATTTACATTCAACATTAACAGTAGTTATTGATAATTATATATGGCTAGTGCGATAGACAATTCATTACTTTACCACCATGGTCAACAAACCTTTACCTTTCATTTTGGTCCAAAGTCTTGAGTCAAAAAACTTTGCGACTATCAGAACCTACCTAATTGGATCGTAGTCATCCTCTATCTAAGAATGCTTTATTTCCTAATAAACTAGGCGTTATATTCTTTCAAAGTGCGGTGAAAAAGCAGTTAAGATTGAGGATATGCAATAAGGCAATTGAGGATAGATGAGTGATTAAGTAAGTCAACAACATTATTACCCAACGATTATCAAGACCAGTTCCACAGCTTCAAGTTAACGAAACTCATTACCGGCAATAATATCACTTCATAAGCTTTCATATCAAAAGGGCTGCTCTCTAGCACCATCGTCAACGATTTGAATACGCGTGTCGCCATACATTTCTGCTTTCTATCACCGCATTAACGAAGCACGCGCACTATTACTAGATGCATTGTACAGCAAACTTCGAATTACAAATTTCGATTATGGATTATATTAGTCCCAACAGAATCAAATTTAATAGGTTTTAAGAATAGGAAATCAAGGAGCATTGGCCATGCGTAACTTTCAATCATTTATTGCCTACATTATTACTGGCGTCGTTAACGTGATTGCAAAAACATTACAGACTGTGGCTCCAAGCCCATTATGGTTCGCCTTTTGTGCTTTATCTCTGCGTTTCTCTATTTGCTACAAACCATGCTATTAGTATTAGTCACGAGGTAAACTCGTGTTAAATAATAATAATGTCTTCTTAACTGTTTGACATTTGTCAAATATTTAGGTGGATGTGATGAGAACATTAAAGCTGTAATGGATAGGACGATCATGATCTATGCATCAAAAGCTTTCAAGCACATTGATATAATAATTATACTGGCTAACTATAATAACTGGAGAACTATTAAAAAATGTGGTAATCAAGTGGGTCAAGTGAAATGTAATGCAAATAGCGAATATGGTATTTGTGAGAAAATCGAATGGCAATAAAGCTTTAGTTATACTGCTCAATAAATCCTAGTCAGTGGAACATCTCGTAGTTTCGTTCTTATAGAGCAACAGTTGTAATGCGAAGAACAATATAATACGTGTGTCAAAATCTAATAACAAAGCATTGAAACTATATGATATAATAATTTAACTGTTGATAAATTCTGAGTTTCAAATAGACAACCTAGTATATGCATTCTTACAGTAACTAACCATGTTTATTTATTATCCTGAAGTCATCTTCTGGAAGCTCGCCATTAGTGACTGCGAAGAGAAGCAGTATGGACGCCACTTTTTGCACGCTATACCACGCCATCGCCTAGTCATGCTGCAACAAAAAAATCCTCTTTATAAATGATTTCTAAAACATCACGCTTATTCTCCCTGTAAGGAAAGACAAAGGTGTATATATATATATATATATATATATATATATATAATATATATATATATATATATATATATATATATATATATATATTATATATATATATATATATTATATATATATATATATATAATATATATATATATACCCACTAATTATTATTAAGGTTTATGGCACCGGGTCAACCACATCACAGAGTAACACAGAATTAACTCTAGTTTGATTTTGGAGCATACGCCAGAGGGAAGGGACGATAATTTTAAATCAAATCAAAATAATCTTTATTCAACATAGACCTTAAGTTTTGTTTGTTGACGTCAATAAGTGCCTGACTTATTGACGTCAACAAACAAAACAAAAAAAACAAAACCCTTGTCCGTACGTACGAATAAGGAAAAAAAAAATATTGACTCGACACCGTTCGGAAATTGGGAGAGCCTTCTCGAGAAGAACAGGCAAGAAACTCTGAAGGTCTATTTTTTATCTCCTCTTTTCAATGTTAATAATTATAATAATATAATATAAAAATACAATATAGTATAAAATACAATCATACCTAATACGATTACAGTCGTATGTATGTTTACATACACATATAAAAATAATACTCAATCTGTTATCGTATAGGCACTTTTAATATAGTTTTATAACATAGGCCCTAATCTATTAAATTTCGCTTAAATGGCCTCTACGCGTTGGATCTGTATTCCCGCGCACGCCGTATAAAGGACCGTATCTTATAAAGGCGCGTGATATAAGCGACAATAATAATAATAATAATCCTTATTTCTCAGATACACAGCAATATTCAGAAACAGAAGACGTATTTTTGAATTATTAGACGTGAATTTGGAATTCGAATACGAATACAAATCGTGCGCGAAATTGTTTTCTACTGCTTACAATTTTATAGATTTTTGAATCACTCGAATTCAGTGTTGTCATTAAGAACAAAATTTAAATTCCGTTTCACGCAGAAAAATTCAAAACCACAACAACAAAAACAAAAATCTGGCGATGTGTCAGCGTTGGATATTCTACTAGTAGAAATAAAAAACGAGTGGGTTGAACCACTCGTTGCACAACGCACGAAATGAAAATTCAGAAATAGTGAATTCGGTAATTCGTATACGAATCTCTCGATTTCGAATGCGAATTGATTTTCTATTGTTTCAAAAATTCGTCTCCAGATACTGTAACATCCACACAAGTAAAGGTTAGGGCTGACTTGTAATTATCAAAACCAAAGAAACTAACATGGTGTACTTAAAGGCTATAGAAATAACAAAAAGAAAAAAAATATTGGTAGTGAGACGCCCATATACATGTTGCAATTTATATATATTACTTAATATCTATTGACATATGAGAGAAAAGTGCTTTCTTGTTTATAAATAAATAATGAACAAAATCTTAAATCTTAAATATTTTTATACGAAATTTCATAAATAAATTACGAGTACATAGTTTCCACACACGCCATCAACTTCCTCTCATAACAAATCAACAACAGACCTATCGTTATTGAACAAAGTATATTATCTTTCGCAACGTTTGTGATATTGAAATTATGTATAACCAGATCAGACACGTGTTCGTTTGATAGCCACACTTACTCATAAATATCTCAAGTGTGCAATGTACTCGACCAGGAATTAAAACAAACACACCGGATGTTTTAGAAGTTATCAGTAGTTTTATAATGGCATCTTAATTACGACTGTAATTTTCCGGTCTATATCCGGATCTTAATTGACTTTTAACAGTATCTAATCATGTTAACATAAGTTTTACATTTTTATTTCAAAATATCATGATAATTTTAATATTGTTCAGATGATATTTAATAGAATTTATAGCTTTTATAAGTATAATATGAATTTGTTTTAAACTTGTAAAGGAAGTTGGGTTCAGACTATTTATTTGAGATCAGTTTCTAATTGATGACTGTAAAAATACGTGGAGAAAAAAAATTCCATGCTGGTTCTTTCCAGTACAAGATGTCCCGCCGTAGACTTATAAGTAGAGATCGGATAATCGGATGATATTTACCTAAAGTTAATTTTTGGCTCACAAATTATGGAAGCGGCTTTTTAAAATACATTTTGTTAAATAAAAATCCCGGGAAAATACGGGACTGCAAATTTAACGTAGTGTTATAATATATTGTTAGTGATATATTGTTTGAAAATTACTAAATTAGCACGTGGTATTTATTTTCAAAAGACCGAGACTCCGGGTTCATTTATACATCTATGCATACGTAACATGAAGTTTAGTTTCAGTTCGCCGTGCGATTTATGAATGTACGATTGTTTTATTGTTTTATGTAACACTCGACTTTCTTCCTCTAAAACTCTATATACCTACTCACAAATCACACGGGGGAACTGAAACTAACCTTCATGTAACGTCGTTTTTAAGATCATATTACCGACTAGTTTTGCATTACCAAAATGTACAGTACCGGAATTCCGGGATTTTTATTTATGGAAATAAAATAAAAAGACAGTTCCATACTTTGTCAAAAACTAAATTAGGTAAATAAATAAACATCCGGCTATCCAATTCCGCAATCCCGGGACTTTTATTTAACAAAACAATAAAAAGCCGTTTCCATACTTTGTCTTAAACTAACTTTAGGTAAATATGCATCCGATTATCCGATCTCTACTTATAAGCCAATGACGTTGCTACGCTGTGCAAAAGTGATTGAGAAAAAATATAATTTAAAGTATTTTTCAATCACTTTTGTGTCTGTGCAAAATAAAATTATGATTTTCATTTTGATTGATCCCAAATTGATAGCGTGTACAAAATCTTGTGTGCCAAAGTTTTTCATCTTGTGAACACACATTTCTAATTAGCAGTGTTACCCATATTGTACTCTATTAAGACGAACAAGATAATTAGCCTACTTGCAACTTTGTCAACATAATTCTACAAAACATTTTTTTAGTTGCAGTTTTTGGAATGGCTGAGGTTCGATTCCAAGCATATGTGAAATATTTTTACGTTAACATTAACATCAGAATTAAATATACGCTAATATATATTGAAAATCAAATCAAAATTACAAACATTAATTTAAAAATAATATTTTATAAATATCAAGAAATATTTGCGCATATCAATGAGCCCATAATAATTTTATGACAGTTTAAAACTTTCTAAACTCTTTAAAACTGAACATTTCAGATTCAAATTACTATCATCACACATTTTTATTAATACATATATGATAACATTAGTTTCTATTGACAAATTGTCATTCAGCAGTATCTATCTAGATGTTCACAGAATGAATTGCTTCTTTCAAAACTATTATTAACTACGCAATTTAGTTTTTGTTCTATATGAGATTGAAAAGGTGTTGGGAAAGTTGAAAAGGTTTTATATTCTCTGCGTCCAATCGAGCGTGTCATACTAGTGAAAATTCACTTTCTATTATTATTCACTGTTATCACCTGAAGCATTTATTACACAACAGTTTGTCTGTCAATACTGTTTCTTTTCTTCGGTAAGACATATATTGTTGATACCGGAACTATTGTTGCTGGATCTGATCTGATGACATGTGTCAATCACTTACCAACAGGTATGTACTCAGTCTGCGTGTAAAGTCGCTGCGTCATAATTTACGTATTCAGATTTGCAAGTTTTAAGTAGCGACCCCTTATAATCACCTCCAAAATAAGTACTTCAAAATAAACGTGATAAATAAAGTCGCAAAAAAACGTGATGTACCATCATTTACAAATTTTCACATTATTGCCATATAAATTAAAGCATAAACAATTTTCTTTAATATGTACATACGTTGATGACTAGGTCAAATATTCACAAAAATATTCCAATTCATTGTCATTCATCTCCACAAACATGCAATAGAACCAACTAATAAGGGGAGGGCACAGTGTGGGTAATTCACTTCGGGATGAGACTCCGTATGGTAGTATTTCAGTAGTTTTGGAGAAATGAGCCTTCGAAACGCCACGTGTAACAAGTAACAAGATTAATATTACATGAAATAGAGAACGGTTTCTCTTTCAACTTAATTGAAAGGTTTGTCAGAATTCAATGGGAGAATCCTTGCAAATATTCCTTGGTCGCTTTTAGTTTTAGTATGTTTATAGAAATATTTAGTATTTAACATTTCTTATGAACCAATGTTTAAATAATGTTGAAAAATGCATTACAAAATAGAACAAGTAATTTTATTTTATTTTTACTTTTGGCAACAAAATGCGTTTGTTTATATTACTTATAATACAGCCTTTTGTAACTAACTGTAATGTAAAATAATAGGTATGTAATTTTGAAATTACTTACTGTATGCGCTTGTCATTTCCAATCTTACCAGAGCAACGTATACCGTTTTGTCGACTGAAAGTCAACTGAAAGAAAGTCGACTGTTTTGTTTTATCATGTTGTAACTTCTCATATAAGTGAACTGTAGATTATTTTTGAGAAAATGTGCATATCCATTTTTGTTGTAAGAGTACTATTAATGTAATTTAAAAAAAAATGACAATCCAGGATAAAACTTTATAATTATATCTTTTTTTATTAGTATTGATATTGATATATTGACACGGCCATACTTATCTCGGATAAGCGAGCTACCGATCGACAAATCTAGTCCAATTACAATTATCTGTTGGATGCCGCCGATGGATCTATTTAAAAAGCTCTTCATATATTTACAGCACTTCGTAAGAACCTATAAGTTGGTAAATATGCTCTAATTTCTTTATAAATAAATTGATAACCTTATCTATTCTATATGATAAAAACCGCATACCGTTAACTAAGCAAATAGATTTGAAAGTCTGCAAATTGATCCATAAAACGGTAGCAGGTTACTTTGCAAATAAAGTGCGACAAGAGTTCAAACCAAAAGTCATCCTTATTACGTGCGATGTAAAAGCTGTATTATTAAGAACGTGTAAAGTTTCACTTGTTTATGTTATATAAATTCAATCATCAAAATCCTTATTCATATAAACGTTATACCAGACACTTACTGATATCAAACCCAAATATATAATTCTAATCAATAGAGAACAGTATTGAACTAAACATTTAAAGTACTAGCTGTACCCGTGACTTCGTCCACGTGGATTTTAACAAAAACGTGAAACGTCTATGTTAGGGAATCGCTTTTAAAGTAAAAGATTGAAATAAAAAAACAAGATTGACGGTGTTTTAAGTATTTTAATAAAAAACTCAATGTCACAATAGCGAGCTGACTATATAAGTGAAATATTCACACCACATTTTTGTTTCTAAGACTAATAGTTTTCTCATTATTAAGGTACGATGATATCGACCTTTTCGTTACGGTCCACTTTTTAAACCTGGTACCCGTATGTTTCGGCGCGATTTTAAAGACGTTTCACGTCAAAAATTAGTTTATTTAGTTTTTTTTATTTTATTTTAAGTGTAGGACTTTGCAACATTACTTTATTTTTCTAAAATAATTGAATTTTTCTAAAATGAAAGCAGCCTAAATTATTCAGCTACCTGCCAATAAAAGTCCCGTCAAAATCGGATTTAGCCGGAATAAGCAAACAGACAGACAGACGACACTCCAATTTTATTTATATGTATATAAGACTACTGAAGCCTGAAACTGAAGAAATAGACTACTGAAGCTAGAAATAAAAGCCTAATGTGGTATATCCTAGTAGGATAAAAACAGCTGAACAGATTCTGATGTAATTTGGCATGGTTAGGAACCCCGGGTAAATAATCTTTCAGATAATTTTACCGCGAGAAAATGTCTAATCTATTGAATAATTTAATATATCGCAACTGGGCGAAAAGCTAATATGTATATTACAAATCGCATTATACACAGTAAAAAGATAATATAATCAAAAAGACTATATTATCAATTCAATCATCAACAAACCTAATAAATTTACAAAGAAATATACCGCATTTTTAAACTAGGTGACACTATGTTTAAATATATCAATTACACTTAAAAAAAGTAAACAATGTCGAATCGCATACTATCGGTAGTCTTGATAGCGATAAAGCACACGAAGCGAAGTCATTTACGTCTGATAAGTTATCTATCAGATTGACCTGAATCGTTACGGTGTGTCTACTCACGGTACCGTCAAAACCTTCAACTACATGCTGTACGAAAAACGCCGCTATTTTAAAGACCATAAGAGCAGCCCAAAGATAAAAGCATAAACTTTGAAGTGGCGTCCTCTGTACGTCTGATAACGGACCATGGCACTTACAAGTCAATTACGGAACTGCTTTCAAGAATTTCTTAAATAGCTCACTTTGCTTGAGGACTCGCTGTCTTGCTGTCTCTCTCGGAATGCGCACGCAAAGCTTTAAAGGATTATTGCAAACTAAGCTTCCTGCATCAGTGATTCGGTGAACTCAATATTACTCTTGTAATCGAGAAGTTCAGAATTCGATACAACAATTTACAAATGGGTTTGTTGAGATTAAAACGTCAAACATACAGTCTAGGAATTTTAATTCTCGACTCATTATGTTGAAATATTAAACACTGACAAAATCGCAAAGAATAATAATAAAGAATAATAATATACAAAGAAGAATAATAATTATTATATAATATGATATGCGGAAAACATAATTTGATCAAATTTCCATTGATAAAGGTATCTGGTACAAAACTCATGTGTGTGAACCACCTCATGTACCGTAGTTTTATGAGAGCAAATTAAACCGACGAGAACTTGTTCTATGTATGAGAATTCGAGCTGGGCATATTCCATAAAATTCGTTTAAATCTAGGAAAATTTATTTCACATTTTAATGTGCCTGCAACGAAAGAGACAGTAGAGTTAATTAAAGAAATCAAATGTAGTAGGCAAGAAATGTTTCTTGTTATTCATATATATTTAAGTTTGAAATGTCATAATAGTAATAGAATAGTAAGTTTTCTCCTTTGTTCTTTTATTTCTAATAATGTCAATGAATGAAAATTACTTTGTAGCCGGCTTAACCATTATGGTGTAAGGCTTTAAAATATTACAAAAAAAAACACTGACAATGTATTTTGCGAAAATTATTCAGAAATATCAAGTGAAGCCAATTTGCTACGTGTATTTAATATCTTCATACATATGTAGCACTTATGGTGCCAGTTTTCTGTACGATATTCAACTTAAGGTGGGTCGCGAAATTATATTGTGCGATTGTATGTATGTACTTAGCCTGTGAAGTCAATGATTAAGAATCAATGTTTCCCCGTTCCCTGTATTTCTGTAGATGTCATAAGAACTTATTAAATAATATCACCGCAATAGACTTGCATCTATTATACTAGCAGTAATTAAAAACGACGAACTTTGGATTTTTGTTTGTTTATTACCTAACGTTTCAGACAAAATATCTTCATCATTCACAATTGTAGAGACACCTACTGCATAGCCCTTCCTCGAGAATCAGAATAGACGAGTTTTAGACTGTGTCTACCACGCTGGCCGAATTGGTTGGGAGTAGAGAGCTTCTTTTGTTGATTGGGAGAGCAGGTGATGATCGCGGTGCATTCCCGTCCCGTGCCGTCAAATGTTGTTCGTATGCACTGAACAGAACAGGCGAGAACAAGCCGCACTGGACCAGAATCTTTGATTAAGGATTTAACACTGTACTGTACGGGTAATTTTCATTATAATCATCTTAGAAGTGGGGTGTCTCTTTGCCCTCCTGACTCCTTTGCACTTTCGCCCACTGTAGATCTAATGTGCTACTCTTTACTCCGCGTTCTAGTCTAGCAAATGGCTTTCATCATCGGTCCATATACTTTGACAGCATGATACGAGTATTGTATACATGATAGGTCTTGGGTAACCAATCCCCGTCTGCTTTTGCAAGCAAAACATCGCAACAGGTCTCAAACTCCTTTTATAATAATTTAAAAAATCTACATATTGTTAAAACTATTATTTTATTATTATTTAGCTATTATTCAATAAAAAAAAATAAACAAATGTTCTTCATCATTAGTAGTATTTAATTAAACATACAAACAAAAGTGAAAGAAAAATTATTTATTTTTATATTTCCCACGTCAGTATCGATATTTTAATAAACCTGTTACTAATTTTAGGTAATATAGATTGTAAACTAAATACCTGCGTACTCCAGCGGTATCAGTGACGCATCCATGATATTTCGATAACAAAGGGCTACGTGCCTTCGCACATGTGACCGGTATTACCTATACTTACTCGAGTATAATGTAAACAAATTGAACAATACCCGCACAGAACTGTGCTGAGAACAACAAAGGTACTGTTTCTGAGAACGGCGGTATAACGGCGTGGAACATTTCAACGTGTGGTAAATCCATCGACTTTGAAGAGAGTCCATTCCACTGAAAACTACTGACTGTACCATTGCAATCGACCAATGGGAGCGTAAAAATTTACTTCTAAGCTTTATAATGCTAAACTGTGATTCGTCGATCACAAATGCTCGGTTTAGGTTTCCCCGCGGCTTATTGTTGAAATGGACCCTCTAAAATATGTTTGAAGCATACTGGCTGGTGAGGAACAATATGTCCACTGTTTTTCAGTAATAAGCAAAGAATAAAAAACTAAGATTTACTTTCCCCGGTAGCTTTTTCAATAAATCATGGAACAGTAGATCTTTATGATCCTGAAACAACATATAGAAAAAAATCTTGTACACCATTGTGCATTACGTCACGCGTCGACGTTTCCTTTACAGAGCCTCAAAATATACCGACACCGATTCAGATTTTCCCATAATGTATCTCATTCTATGGTATATTATTCCATAGTAAAAATCAGGTCAGCAGTTTCAACGTGAAAACGTAATAGTCAGAATTACTTTCAATCTTTATTAAAATATATTAAATTAATAACACATTACGTGTGCCATTAACAATACCACATTTTCTAATACATATCTAAGCCCGTTTCTTTATTTTGCCACGATAAATATTTTAGAGAATAAATTAAAAACAACACACTGACCTTAGTTACTATTAAATATTTGAATTTGCTTATGCTATTATGAAATTCATATTATGCAAAGCATTCCTATCATGAAAAGTGATTTTTTACACCTACATCTGTGTCTCTATAATAAACTAGCTTTCCGCCCGCGGCTTCGCCCGCGGCTTCGCCCGCGTTATATTCGAATTTCCCACAGGAAAGATATGTTTTCCGTCGGTAAAATTATCTTATGTCCTTTCTCGGGCTTTAGACTATCTGTGCACCAAATTTCATTCAACACACAACATATCGGTTCAGTAGTTTTAACAATATTTCCATACAACCTATTATCCCTCCTTTCAACCTTTTACAACCTTTTTTGCATGAAAAAGTAGCCTATGTCCTTTCTCAGGCTCTAGACTATCTGTGTACCAAATTTCATTTAAATCGGTTCAATAGTTTTGGCGTGAAAACGGAACAGACAGACAGACAGAGTTACTTTCGCATTTATAATATTAGTATGGATAACATAAATCTGTAAAAAAATATATTTTTAGTAAAACAATGAATGTAGAGCAGACATATAGATATAACACATTGATATTTTTGTTTACTTCATCCAATTATGTTACACTGATGTCTGCATGTCTAGTCCGTAAAAACATAACTACAAACTAGACTGTTAACATTTTTTGAAGATAATTAATTAGCATGCTCGTGCTAAATGATAACAATAAAATTTAAGCGTTTATGTTTGTGAATTTATGCAAATGTTTCATGCTAGACACGAATCATGTGATGCATTTTCACTTATTTGTAAGCATCGTATCCGACAAGTTTACATATTACCTCCAATTTTTATTTGATTTCGTAAAATATGGAATAGCCGAAACTACGAACGAAAAACTAGACTTTACGTTGACTTCTATCATAAGTCCTAATTTTACCTGTAAATTAGTGGCGGCTTATAAATATTTTTGTATATATATATATATATACATATATACAAAAATATTGTCATCGCATCTATAGATGTATAGATTATTCCGTCAAAAGGAAAACGGTTAATTTTATTTCCTTTTGACTCAAGAAACATTCTTCATCTCTTAGTTTACTTTTCCACATGGAAAAGCAAAAGATTTTGATTCACGGCCAGTGCGTGGGCGTGTCCGTATGTATAGGGGTATAAGGGTTAAACCCCACCTACCGACTAAACTCTACCTGCCGACTAAAGTCCGATCAACCTTGCAGGCTTAAATGAATGACAACTTCCCCTCATGAAGGGCGATCCAAATATCTAATTTCGCGTAAGTGTGAATATTCTTTATGCTTCTTACCACATAAGAGATTTACGTGGATAGATATACTAGTAGCAATATTTTCTTTATGACTCGCAACCAATTGATAAACAGTATTTTAAAGCATTTGCCCCAGTTGTCTATGAATAGTATGTCTGAGTAACATACAAACATATACACAAACATACACATACAGTTTCACACATATAATTGCGCCCACATCCTTATATTATTCCTAGTGCCACGTATGTTCTTTTCTGCATGATTAATTTTGTTTCATCTAAATTGTCGTTGTGATTCCTTATTTGATGTATTTTGCTATAACAATTAACTGCGTTACCTGCAGATGTTAATATGACACACTTTGTTATTGGCTGTATATGTGTGTTTTAATTGAATATTATAAGTAAATGTATATATGCTGTAAAGTTTGCTACATAAATAAATACATGTCTGTGAACGCTTCTGGTAAATATCAAAGAAAGAAAAGAAGCAAAACGCTGACATTTCATGAGAATATCGTTTTAACAAACGTAAACTGGTCTCACGCGAGCAAAACTTCTCAAACGAAAAGGATGTTACAATTACTCGCTGTTCTTTGGTGGATAATAAACGACGGCTTATGTCCAGCTCCTGATAATCTCGTTTAAATAACACTAATTATTATGCGTGGGAATCGAACAGGTTTATTATAAAACTTCACTGTGAAAGTACGTACGTACGAGTACATCAAGTAACAGGAACCGTTTCGTTTGCTCGTTGATTTTAATAAATTGATTGAATTGTTGTAACGTACCCACTGTGCTTTAATGAAAGTGTGTCGCCATGTAACAATTTGAATTAAAAGACTAATATCATTCATTACAGAAATAATTTATATGGTTTATTCTTCAATCACACAAAACCGGCCTTCATATTTGTAAGTATATCAATTTTTCATAGTGTGATGTAAGGCATTTCCAACATGAATTAACAATGTAAGTAACAAAAGTGATTTTCATTTGATTTATACTAGACAAAATCATATTTTAACTTTACGAAAAATCAGGCTACAAAAAATAAGTAAATCTTATAAGGTCTTTGTGTACATTACTTTATCTACAATAATATTAAAGAAATATTCAAAAGCAAACAAATTCTAAGAAATTGTGAAAAAAGCTTTTTTTTTATATTTCATAAGCAAATGTTTTGACATTTATAATTCCAATCAGACGTTTCAATAAATAATCAGAGTTTAAATAAAATAAAATAAATTATTATTGTAATGTTGATATTTAAAAAGAGCAGAAGGCTCTTCTGTTCGAGAAGGCTCTTCCAATTTCTGAACAAGTGGTAATTTTTTTTTTAAATTTGAAGTTAATAGTGCCAGTAAAGGTCTATATTAAATAATTTTCTTTGACTTAAATATACATATGAGGAGAGTCGCAACGAGCACAGTCTATTATCCCTAGAACAGAGGCGTATTGCCCAGGATATGAGCTTTTTGTACGATGTTATTAATAGCAAAATTGACTGCGCAGATTTATTATCAAAAATTAGTTACATTTAATACGCCAAAATACCGTACACGTCACACATCACTGTTACAAATACGCACATGTCATACCAACTACCTACAAAATTCGGTACTATTTAGAATTGCTAGCACATATAATAAAAATTTCAAAACATTGGACCTTTTTGCAAACGCGGATTTTTGCAAAGAGTGATCGAGTTGATAAAAAATAATTAAAAAGCTATATGTAATAATAATTTTTATGAATTTGAATATTATTTCTCAAATACTAATTAAATTCGAAGGGTTGCTTGTTTTTGTAATTTATATACATATAGGTATATATTTTTTAAATGATCTCTTGTGTGTTGCTTGTTACTGACTTATAGTTGTCTACTCTAAATTGTAATAATGGACAAATTAAGGGAAACCTGTTATTGGCTATACATTCTAACATATATTTATTGTCATTTAATCTAAGTTCATGCTGTTGGTTTTCTCAAGAAATAAAATAAAAATAATAAATAAATACCTATATACACAATACAAGAGGGGAACCAGTGTCATTTATTATGGCATATGTCTTATTTATTGCTGCCGTGTTACTACTGGGTACCGTAACTTTACGTACACTTAGCAAACATAGCATATAGCAACATACAGATCTTCTTGGGTCTACAGATTTAGTGCGATTCTTAAAAGAAGTACGTATACTATACGTGGCGACTGTAACTACTTTGTCTTCATTATTTTGTATAATATAGATAAAATCGCTTCACCATTGAATCAAAATTCTGATTTAACCTAACCTAACCTAACAGTCTTTTTTTTATTTAAATTTTTATGTTCTAATTAAATTTAATTATGTTCATTTACTACTAAATTGAAATCCAAATCTAACTAAGATCTACGTATGAGTTAAAAAAATAAAGGACCAATATCTTATTTAACTCTTTACTATACTTTTTTTTGTGTTTCACCGCTATTTATTAAAATAAACTTCAGGGATGATACAAATATAATATTAAATGCACGAGTAACAATGTATTTCATTACATAAGTATGCATCATAACTTCTTTATATCATCAATCCAAATTATCAAAGATCTGTAATCAAATCATCAATTTACATCCGTGCAATCACGCGAATTGACAACACTTTCACAATAATTGATATCCTCTCTGCGATAGGGTTGTCAAATGCACGGCTAAATAACACAAATCAATTTTATTCTTATAATTCAATGTCATTTATGGGGATTCCAGTTAAAGTTTCAGGTTACAAGTTTCTCAATAACATCTTAAGGTGCCTGTTCCATACGCGCCTGGCCGTAACTGGAAAGTACTAGCGCAAGCCTATTTACGCCTTGTTTGTCTATCAACAGAGTTAGAGGTATAGCATAAAAAGTTATAGATACAAAAGTTTTTTTGCCATTTTAATAACAAGTAAGAAGAAAAATGTACATATATTGAATTTGACATTATGTATCGAGTTCAAGAACGAATTTTCGAAGCCCTGAATACTAAATCTGCAGAAATAGATAAAAAATTTATTGCCAAATTGATAATAATCATTGATAAAAATAAGCAATATTTTTAATATGTAGGTATTGCGTTAATCAATTAGAATTTTTGCCAACCCTACATCACAATAATGTATGGACTGCTGATTAGTTTGACCATGTTTGATTGCAAGTATATATGTTGTTGTCTGCTACTGAAATATGTATAAAGGCTAATTGGCCAATATTAATAAAACATGGGTAGAGATATTAAGTATTGTATTTAAAAACAAAATACCTACATTTGATTTTATTGACTCCAACACTATTATGTCATAGTGTCAATTATATTAGTACATACCTACATTAAAAAATCGATTACTCTTCGTTCTTCGTGAACTGTACGAACTTGTTGAATCATTAATCAAGTCAAAAACTCGAATAAGTAGAATCATCTCCGTATTGATTCAAAATCGCATTATGTGCGTTTTTGCAAGTTGCCCCGGCTACAAGAATTGGTTTTACATGCCCTCTATCTATATCCATAATTTCTTGCGTTCAAGCAATAATATCTTTTCTGATATTAATCTGAAAATCGCATGCCGGCTCATTTATAGTGTTCACTTTTGTAATAATCTTTTCAGAAATTCATGAAGTTCTCACGATCTCATATTTCAAATTAACACCGTAAAATCTACATAAGCCGGACATTTCAACAAAAGACTAATATCGTATTCAACCAATGAATACCGAATTGCTGTCGACCTCTCTTTAATAGTTCTTAAGCAATTTGGCATTGTATTCATCAAGATACTGATTTACATCTGTAATTTGCGAGCTCGCTTTTACAACTGATGCATTACGAAGCGTATTTAGTTGTGATACATATTCGTACCTACACATTTTTATTTCTGCCTTTACAATAGCCCAACTCGAACGAAATATATGAAACAGCTGTTTTTTATTCAATTTCTGACGCCCGACCATAGCGAATTTTTTCGATTTGTTGAGTGTCAAATTTATATCGATAAGCACACCTAATAACTTATTTTGATAAAGTAACATTGAGGTTGTAACACCAATTACTCGATTAATTATAAAAATTTAGTGTATTTAATACGAAAAATAAATTTAATCGCTTGTTCGCCTCAAAAGGTTAAGCATACACTTATTAACTTAGAGATTGTCCATTTCTTTTGTGTAGGAGGCGCACTTATTGCTACTATCCAGGCGCTTCGCAGGAATATAAATGGGATTAACTTCCTTAGTCGACACTTAGGATTTAAGAAGAAAATCAAAAAAATTAAAAAAAAACTTTTTAAAAAAACACGCTTTTTACGCAAAGACTAAAAAACGTTTGAAAAAAACTTTTGTTTGTTATAAATACATTTGATCTAAAAAGTAGTAAATAAAAAAAAATTAAAAAAACTTTTTAAAAAAACACGCTTTTATTAAAAAGACTAAAAACCGATCTAAAAACTTGAAAATAAAAATAAAGTCACGCTTTTAGAAAATTTGGGTACATATCAAGAAAAATTTCTGATGACAAAAAGAAATGTAACTCAAAAATTTGTCTATAAAATTTAGCAAATTAGTCCAAGAACTCAATGACTATAAAAGCGTGGGGTGTTCAAAATTAAACATTACTCATTTAATGGTCTTAACATTTACACCTTAACTTAACAATTCTCATATTAAAAAGTTTTTAATTTATTACAACATAATTATGTATTTTTATGATTCGAAAATGATTGAATATTGTATTGTCATCTAGAAAACACATGTAAAAAAATTTTGAGCTCGATTGGAGCAGTAGAAGTGGTCGAAAAATCGATTACAAGATTTGATCACACAACAAACAAACAAACAAACGGACAGAGAAGTCAATAAAAAGCGTGTAAAAAACGTGTAAAATCAAAAAGATCTGTAAAAATTAATAAATCCATCAACGTTGATTTTATGTTCTTCCACGGATCTCTATCAATATACTGAATTTGAATAGTAGTAAATGGACAGTAATTATGTTTAAATTTAACATTTCATGTTTTAAGTATTTAAAAAATTAAATGATGATTCATTACAAAAAAAATCCATTACAATAACAAAAATTGTAATAAAATCGAAATATCGTAAATATTAATTAGAGCTTTCAGATTTATTCGGTAATTTAAACAGCATACATGTCGAAATAAGATAATTTTTAATTCATTTTTGTATGTTACAGGGTTGTCAAAAGTAGAAAAAATAAGTATACCCCACAAAATGTATTTGAAACGGCATTATCTTTGTAATTTACGCAATAAGAGCTGTTTCCTAGTTAAATTGTATACTTAGATTTGTTGCCGAATGTACGAGTACGCACTGAAAGTTGGCCCAAGTAGTAATAATGATACATAACAATAATTTTCATTGGCTCAATTTGTCTCATTCCTACCAAAATTATTATCCATTTTCCTTTTTTGTGAAGTGAAGTGAAGCAGTAAATAGTCGTAGTAATAATAAAAGAATCTCATGATGTACTAATTATGTAGTTTAGTTACTGCAGCAGTTAAATATATTTTAATACTACAGTAATAATAACCGGTTTGTTCTAATAATTCACCTGTATACACAATTGGCTAAGTAAGGAATAAGAAGTAAGCAAATGCCTTGCGGGTTTCGTAAACGCGGTTTGTGTGGGCTAGGGCTAGCTTACCCACCTACCCATTTAATAAACAGAGGTAAAAGTTAATGACTCGTATTAATAAAGTTCTTTTAAAGCCTGACTCAGTTAAACGCAGTTTATTGAGACTTTCTTACATATGATAATAAATTTAAGATTGAAAGTGACAATAAAATAGATCAACCAAACCAGACTTATAAAATTATTTCGCCCAATACTTCAAGCACCAGTTGTTTTACTACTTTTAATTTTACTACAAATTTGACCAAATATATTTAGACTTAGATTTATAACAGATAAATAGTATGTAATTCATAATATAATAAAATAATTACCTTTAGTGAAATAAAATAACAAAAATATTGATAATGCTTGCTAAATGTCAAATTTTTATCGACGTATTTTCATGAATCTATCAATGCTATTAACTAAGAGAATTTGCCAATTAATTCATTGCTATATTGATGAGCTCTAATTAAAATTTAACTCACACTAATTGTAGTTATCGTTAAACCAACAAGGACAAGAATGAACACAACTAAACAAACGGACAGTATGCGGAAGAAGCGAATTCGATTTCCCTAGGTTAATATAAGTAGCTAGCCACATTGTTTATATTTTGCAAACAATAATTATAAATGTTATTATTCAATTTGATTTATAAACGTTAGATAGCTTTGGTACGGCGGTAAAAGCCGCTATAATCAAGGGTGTCAAGATACAAAGTAATATAAATCAGGTAAAGGGACAATAATTTTCTCATATTTAGATTCTTTATGTGTTAGCAAAACCGTTTGCTTTTGTGTACTACCCTACATAAAATTGTAACACATATATTTCGTGAAAGTCCCAATAACTTATATGAATCTTTAAAAAATATGACGAGATGTTACAAAGTACGGAATGCAAATTTTAATAGCAACTACCATAATAAGCGCAGAAATGTAAGAAAAGCATTAAGTCGTAATGTCCGCGCCAAAAACTGAGTTACGAAAGAAACGTGAAACTTTTATCATACCATAAACGTAATGTGGGTGAGATGGCGAGCCGGCACCGAGACCCATTCTCCAAGGAGCATCCAGTTTAGACCTCTGTTTAATTCATCACAGGTCACTTCGGCGAAACGCTTGTCCGGAACACTGTTTATTATTATTTGTTGACACGAAACGAGGTTGTTGCCGTTTGCACCAACATCTGGACCTTACTCTAAAGAGATTTCACTTTACACCTTACAAAATGCCTACTAACTTCAAACAAGGTGTACAGTTATTGACAGATTTATAGAGAAATAAAATACAAAGTTAACACATTAGTCGGTATCTTTAAGAAAACAAGCGATTGTTGTGAGTTGATTAAAAAAAGACGCAAGGCTGCCTCGCCACAACAGCACTGGCACGACGCGCGCGACAGTGTGCGTGAATGAAGAGAATAGGCACTAGAATCGGGCTCCGCGCGCTGTGCTTGGCTCGTGCGCGCGCACCCGACGAGATTAGTATTGCCAGACTTGGCATATACTACTAGCATGGGTTTCCTCGGAAGTAGCAATCTTAACATCCCCTATATTTAATTTTATTGCTTTCGTTTGTAAGAATCATGAATGTCAATCGTCGGACAGCATCCTTGTTAGCGGTCTATTTTTAAGGAGTGCCATTGGCTTGGTCTCCTATCCGCAATATTTTTCGAAGTATTGCCTTGACATGCTGTTACTGCTGCTGTATAGAAATCGAATATCACTTTTGATAAATATATTCAATTTCAAGTTATTTATGTATTAGATAAATTAAAATAAATGGATGTTTGTTACTGTTTCACGTAAAAACTACTAAATAATTTTTAATGAAACTCTACAAAAATATATTTCATATATCAGAATAAAATATAAGCTACAATTTATGAAAATATACGTCACGCTGAATTCGGAATAACTAATGATTTTGGATATCGCGAGGGGAAGTAAAAGCCTACTCATAGAGTCTTTGATTTTGGCAATCAGTAAACGGATTTGGGATTGTATAATTTTTTTAATGATAGGATTGTTTAATAAATATATTATTCAGTGCAACCACAGTGAAACCACAGCATTAATTCAACACGTACTAATACAATAAAAATCGTATATCAGCAAGAATCATTGATTATCTGATTTACCAAAATCCGTGAGATGTTCAACACATGGCAATACAAATCACTAGGTCGCACCATCGAAGCCAGCGTACGGGCACACTCCACGCACACAGCGGCATCAAATCTGCGATTGGGCAAGAAGCTGTCGATCGTCGCCGCCGCCCGCGCACCAACGTCCTTGCGGTCGGGCCACCGACCTGCGGTGCCTACCTGCGTACACGGCTTACCTAACTGTGCGCATCATTAGATGATCCGAGCACAATCATTAGCGTGGTCGACCTTCAAGCTTTGCAGATAGATTCTATTTGTGGTGCTATAATAATGCAGGCCATTGAGTGTAATTAAACTGAGGAAATTAAACTTTGTTAAGCTCATAAAATAGTTGAAAGTGATATACCCATGTACCAATGCATTTAATTACTTTCCTGTAATGATTGATGAATGATTAGAAAGCAAAAGAAGGGTTTTGTACACACATACCAATATATTAAAAACACTTTTTAATGTGACAGCCCTAGCTCCAATTCAAGCAATACAACGACGGCGAGTTTCGTGAACTACAAAATAATAAGAAATATTAATTTTAATTGTGCTGAAACACTAACCAATGTTAAGGTTCTAATTTACATTAGGGGCCGCCGAATTATAATAGGGGCAGGGGGGAGGGGGGGGGGACCCCTCCTCCTCCCCGGAAGTCTTATGTTGCGGGAATGCTTAATTTATTTAAATTAATTTTTGAAGTTTCAGTAGATGCAAAATTTAGCAAAATCCATACAAATAAGAATTGATAATAATTAATTATATACACTTAATCTAAATTGTGATTAAGCCCGCCTTTTATATGATTTCTTAATGAAAGCAAGTCGGATACGCGTGTGCTCCGGCGCCTCGGGGATCGCAGCCCCTCTGCCCTTGCGTAACAAAGCATGAGCAACCGAGCACGCCGGAGCGGCCGAGGCTGGTCGCCGAAGGCCGAAGGCCAAGGCGACCAAAAAGCCGAAGCTGCGGCGGGCAGGGGCTCCACCCCTCCGCGCCTCCGCGCTTATAAAAAACGTTCTAGGGGTAAGAGCGATTAGAACCACGTGGAGTCGGGGTTGATTAAATCGGTTCTGTGACACATAGCATATCGCAACTTTTAGTATTAATTACCTGAGGAGGTAGCTGAGTTAACTAAAGAAGTAGCAGCAGAGAACCCAGCAATGGGTTCAGGTACGCGCACAAGTGGCTCACTGGAGTCCAACACTTGTACACTAGGCACTAAAGAAGAGTTCGTAACAAGCAGCTCACAAGAGTTCAAAACTTGCTCTACACCCAACTCTTCAGGTGGAGACGGAGAACTCGAAGCTGATGACTTCGGAGACGCCATGGTAGTCAGTCGTTGTACGATATCAACAGGAGTACTACTAGTAGTAAATGATGTCAATTTAGCAATGCTGCCAACATTCCAAGCGTGTATTTGTTGTAAAAGTTCGTCACTCAACCTAAAAATGTTTAATTTTCAATATTTTTTTTCTCGAAAACTATTGATCTCCGCAATATAATATTTTACACACAAGTTAATAATTACGAGTTCTTTCACAAAAAAAATATTAACTCCTAACTCGATGGCCCCTAATGGAAATATGAGCCAATTTATTAATTTCATTCTAAAGTTCTTGAAAAAGTCGTAATTTTTACCTTTTTTCAGATGTTTAGTTTAGTAATTACAATTGTAATGTGTTCACCATTTACCTGTATTAAGTTCGTAATAATTACTAATTTTCAACAACTTCAGGCCAACAGATAATAAGAGCCATTTAATTATTTGTATTTTTTTACACAAATAAAATACTCTTAGCTTTGTCAATAAGGAAGGTGGAAGAGAGGGTTACTCTTAAACTATCGAGGAACTGAGCTGTCTACCTTCTAATTACCTATTTTATTAATTCCATTAATATAGTAACCCTACAGTACAAATAATGTTTACTACTTATTTATATACGAATATTTGAAGTCTGTAACAACCCCGAAATGCACATTTTATTACTATTTTGAAGATAGCTAATATTTTTATGTACCTACTTTATTGGATAAAAAATTTAAAAACTTTGTCTTCAAATGTATATTATTAATTTATTAGTTAGCGTAATATGTATATGTATCGTGGATTGAATGTATATAAAATTTTCAAAAAGTTTGATTTCCAAGTTATTATATAAACTGCCAGATTCTTAATGTAATTAGGTAGTCAACTAAGTTTATATGCACAGATCACAGAACCAACGAGTACCTATAATGGATAGCCTATAATAGAAAAATAAGTATCAACATTCTTATATCTAGTTTAAGTATATCTTATGGAATCAATTTTGTATGTTCTATCTTTTTGATTACGATAAAAATTCTAAAAACTCATGAAAATTCTGAAAACAGCAATCGAATAATAACTGCAAAGGTCTGACCCTCCTCTATTACTAGCCATAATCTAAATATTTACAGATATTATTATTTTAATGTTTTAACCGATCCCCCAATTAGAACCTATTTAATAACAAAAATAGGCACTCAAAATTTACTAGTATGGTAGTTAAAATTGAACCAGTTTTTTACTCGGTCTTTTTAACCAGCAGTTATTCCACCTAACCCACACTCAGCGTCGTATCGTGAGCTTCGCTTTAAAATAAGGGTCGCAGGGCCATCTCATACAATATGTATAACAAAGAAATAATATGCTTATCATTCCGTCAGTAATACAGTAGTACAGTGACTTCACAAAATAGCTTTCGTAGATATTGAGAGAGAATTAGACGATGAAGTTCCTGACTTTGAACTTGTTTCAAAGTGTCGCAAATAATAATGTTTTTTTCTGGCAGACCGACAGTAGATACTCGTAGGAGCGTTACACATTCCAACTACAAAAGCTTTTTACGTCACAATGTAGATTAAAAGCTCCAACCCAACAATTTTGCATTACCTTAATCCGTAAATAGCTTCAGCATAGTCCTTACTCAAAACAAACGGTGCCATGTTTCCAGTCCGTCCGGCATCACGACTGGTACAAACCAAGCTAAGGTCGGGCAATAATATGGTATATCCTGTTAATTTAGGATTTTTTTTTAAATAATATGTTATTATAATAATGATGAAAAAACTTACATCATAATGTTCGTTATAAATTTTAATATAAAGGTGATTACTAACACATCACCCAAGCTTTCTAAATGTCTTATTACTAGTAGCTGCTTTGATATCTTCAATTTAGTAATTATTTTGGGAAAGCAAGGCCTTTGATAGGTTCTTAGCTCTGCTGGTGCACAGACTTGTTGATTTTCTATCGGTAAAGTCTGACCACAAAGACATCGCCACAGATTACCAGTCTGTGATCTATGAGTGTCCTGCATGAACGAGAAGAATCACCGAACCAAAGTCCACGCGAATTGGATCGCGCTACTAGAAACTCAGACGCTGTGGTTCGTCGAGGAGTAGAATTTCACCCGGATGACCATTGAATATACATAAAATATGTTATTAAACACTTAAAGGATAAAACACTAATGCGAGTCGTAATCTATAGAATCATTTGTGACAGAAGTATTTAGGAGAGTACTCTCATCGGGAATAGCTAGCAAAGCTCATCTTCACTGTCCTGTTGTCCAAATTGGTCGGTGAATTTAGGCTTACGGATCTGAGTCGACATTCTTTGAAGGCGATACTCTAAAAGGAAGCTTAGGCAGATAGCCAATAGGACACTATAGAACAGCCCTGGTGCTTCTAAGTTTAATGGAATACATTAGGTGGTACGGAAAACTTCTCGAAAAAGAGGTCTAGTTAAAGAACATTCTCTGGATCAATTCTAAAGATATGATAGTCGTGTAACAAAGAACAGTAATGAAATGGTAACCAAGACACTAACTTTTTATTATATAGTTATGAATATATTTAAATCTTTATAAAGTAAATATATGTTTATCCGGTACAGTTACTTTCAATATTGTTTTACTATAATTATATTTAAAAAAAAAAACAAATATATTTAACATGTCTAAAATAGAACAGAACATAGTGTTCAGTAATTCAGTAAAATATAATATTAATAAACTACTAAGCTTTCATGCTTTACTGAATTACCAGCAGAACAACGGCTAGGAAAAGACAACATCATCATCCAAAAAAAACACAAACAAAACGCCACAACCTTTACCAGATAGTGGTTGAACATGACTTTTACTGGTTTCCGAGACCACTACCAAGTGATCACTAGACTTGAATGGAACTGGCTGGGGAACTAAGTTTCTAATTTCCTTTATCTAATTGAAATTCCAGTGTTGCAGCCAACAACGCCTTTTACGTCGGCGCTTAAACAAGCCTCGGGTTTCAGTAATCGAAAGGAGTAAACCCTTTTTTATTGTACTATTGCAACCGATCAAGAAATATAAAATTTACTTTCCTATATAAAATTTACTTTACAAAATTTTGAGTTGAACACTCAGTCCATAGCAAAACGCCAATCAAAAGTACAGAGACCTAATTTTTGAATTGCGAATGCGACTTAGAAATCACCGATGTGACTAATAATCACCGATTTTCAATAATTCTTATTTTTTTATATCACTGATGTGACTACCATAGTCACAGGTGTGATTTCATTACGAGTGCCCTCACCCACTCGTAATCACGTCATACTTACATTTATGTGTGTACTTCATCTATGTTGGCAGCTCTGCGATCGACTTTCGAAAATTGGATGTTTAGGAATCCGTGATCTCAAAGTCACCGTTGACTATTTAGTCAGCGGTGATTTCGAAGTCGCATTCGTAATTCAAAAATAGGTCTCCTGGCCTTAAAAACCCGCGATATTAATTGCAATGCAGCTTGTTCGATTAATCACTAATTCTTTTTTGATTTTGGATTTCAGAAAATGTATGTTTGTAGTTTGTAGACTATAGTTTATAAAGATATACGCGACGCTAATATAGACTAGTCGAAATACTAATCCTGCGCTGATGAAATCGCACACTCAATTCAAGAAACAAAATAAAACATGTATTCACTGGGACACATACAATAAACAATCCACGTAATAAAATATAAAAATGTGCCGCGGAAATGAATATCAACTCGGCATGATGTCGGGGACCAGCGTTGGAGGTCCCAACTGGCCTTCCGTAGACATCCCATATAAAACATTGCTGTGGCACAGCAAAATGGCACAATACAATCACATCAAACACATTTACAAGATAAGCTTTAGATGAAATTTGGTACAGACAATCTTTAGACCCTGAGACAGAACATAAGCTACTTTTTATTTCGAAAAAAAGGGATGAAGGTGTTGAAATATAGATTGAAAGTTTGTATGGGATTTCTTCATTTTAAAAGATATAAACATGAAACTTTATATTTAAGCACTTGATAAGAAATCATTAAACATTTGGTCTAGCATTTTTGAAATTTCGACCAGCTAGGGGGTGAAATAAGGGTTGAAAGTTAGTATGCAAGTTCGTCAAATACGAGTATCACGTCATAAGAAACAAAAAATCGTTTGTTTTAGCATTTTGAAATGTTTATCAGTGAGGGGGTGAAATAGGGGTTGAATTGAAGATAAGACCATGAATCTTGGTACCTTAGACATAAGGGACCAGGAGACCTATTTTTGAATTACGAATGCGACTTCGAAATCACCGCTGACTAAATAGTCAGCGGTGACTTTGAGATCACGAATTCCTAAACATCCAATTTTTGAAGAGGGCGAGGGCGGAAGCTAGTATGTTATAAATTTAATTATAATATAGCCAGTGTTGTGCTATTTTGTTTTTACCAGAACGCATGTCTCAAATTTAACGACGGGGGTGGGGGGTGATTTTCCATGATAATCCTGGCGGCGACGTTTTTCTTTTTGGGTTTCATGTCCAGGGGAGGATTTCCGCCAATTTTCGCCCATCACCAAGATCGGCCCTGTATATAGCATAAAAAGGAAAGGAAACGAAAATCATTACGAAACCCATTTTGTGTATATGTTCCAAATGTTTATTATAAATAAAGTTTAATTCCCGTTGAACCGGTTCAAAAACCAGTTCAGCAGAAAAAAATGTTCCGGAGTCCGGATCACGGTTCGGAAAATCAATCCGGTTCATTCCGATTTTTGTTCCGGTTCGGGTTCGGTTCAAACCCTTGTTCGTCAAAAATTAGAAAAAAATAATTCAGCAATTCTTTTTAATTTTTTTTTTAATACGTCAGCCAATTCTCGTTATCAGAAATCATCTTTAGTTCCGGAACGCGTTCCGGTCCAATAAGGAAGTACCGGAACGACGTTCCGTAGCGTTCCGGCTCGACAACACCACTGAATATAACGTAATAATGCTTTAAAATCAAACACTATCTATCTAAATACATACATACACAAAACTGAGCAGTATTTACAAAAGAAAACCAAAAAAAAAAACATATAAATGCACTACGACAAATAGATTTAAATTACTATTAATGAATACATATATTATATTACTATAGTTTCCTATATAATACTTACCAATTTGGTTTCATTCGCCTACATACTCAAAACATGGCGGTGTTTATTATGAAATTCCGAGACCTACGCAAAATTGCCGTGAGTATAAATGTAAATTGATAACGCACAACCTCGATCATACCTTTTAAAAGAGTTTCTGTGTTTAATAATGTTTGAAAAACTCATTTATTCTACCGCGTGGTCGTGTTGAGACTATAGGTTCGGAGCTTCTGGTTTGAGGTCCATTCCTTGAGAGACTAGAAAGCTATGTTAGTCAGAGTTGCTATGGTCGCAGCAAATCTGCAACATCGGAACTAATCATAGTATACTCGTATATACACTGCTAATTTATGATATAAGATTTAAACTCCCAGTACCTAGTAATTTTACTATATCTTACTAACTGTAATGCGAGAAGTCAAGCAGAAAACCGTGGTATCAAGACTCTCTCCAGTAACATTAGAATCTCGGAGCTAACATATACGAATATTTTTTATTTTTCATGTGTACATTCCTACATATAAAAAGCTCTAAGATGTATGTAAAGCTAATTAGCCCACACTGGGTGAGTGAATTTAACTTAAAGACACTGATATTGAACAGACTCAATGGTGAAGTCTTCTGAATTTATATCATCAATTTACTAAATATAAAATTTAAAAAAATGCTTAAGATAATTATCACAGCAACGAGTACACACACATTTTGCCGGCTAGTGTATATTCAGAATTTAATCAGGTTCAAAGGGTAGGGTTATCTCGAGTATGGTTGATTGATAAGAAAGCTAAAATACTTACTAAAAAAAAAATGTACGCTTTATGAAAAGACAATTATAAAAATCTCTGAAAGAGTATGATGATGATGATTTAAATAATTTGTTTGGTTTTTAAACAATATAGGTACTCATATTAAAAGGTTTCTCCATTGGTTCCATTCGCTTTTACTTAATTTTTTGTTAAGCAAGAATATTGTAATATCTGAAACAATATATTTCTGATCATTCAATATATATATTAACGAATTACATGTTTAATCTTAAAGGCACAAGATTATTTACACTTCATTTAAATGGCAGACTGACTGTAACTTTACAGTTACAGTCACATGTTCGATAATTTTTTTTTAAATTTTCTCTTTAGTACGATTTTTTTCAATCAAAATTTGTGTCTACTTATTAAGCATATCAGGTGAGGCATATCTCCAAATTCTCTTACCATATTAGTTATGATATATTTTTTAATATTGGCAAGGGTAGTTGTTTACTAGCGCTAATTATAATTTTCTAAGTTGACAATAAAGATTGAGTAGGACAAATATAGTGGGAAGCCTTACGTTGTCGAATACATTCACGACTAAGCTGTATTTGCTGCGAATCTCAGAGGAACTTCACGACTATAGGCGACATCAGGTGAGCAGTCGGTTTTTTCGTAAATAAATTCACATAAAAAAACCAAACAAAAGCTTAATAATGTGCTTATGGGTAAAGGTGGTTGCGTCCTTCTACCGCAGCAAACGCCCTGAGAACCAAGTTCGCACCACTTTCGCGACATTTTGACCCACATTCCCAGTTAGACAGATGGTCACACGGCTTGTTTTGTCGTCTTGATATTGAGGCCGTGTACATCTGACACCTAGAATAGTAGAGCAAATTTCCTGGCTCGGAAATCAATTATTTATCAAAAAATATTTACTATTAGTATAATAGTATATTAGTATAAATCTTATTTTAAATAAAAATAGTTATATTAGTATAAATCTTTGATAAATTAGTATTTGCCGACCTCTTGACAATCAACCTAATATGCCAATTTTAGGTACACTTGTAGCATGTTTCCATAGTTCGTGTATGCATAACTAAATCCAGGTAATTATATATGAGAAGGATCCACTTGTAAATATTCGGGAAACATACAATTAATTTCGTACGTTTTACATAAAAATTTACATATCAAAATAAACGTTATCAATTTTATTATACTATAAAACGTATTCAAATATTCTTAATTTCTATCACAGTTAAAATTTTCTCTTAGAAATCCTATACAGTACTATCAGAAGTTAAGTATCTGTAGTCTAGAAATAGACAATATTTCATTTGTGTTACAGCTGAATAGGGATATATTTAAATGATTTTACATCCGTTTCGTCCTCAAGTTACTAGGAAAGTACTAGGTTTTCAGATCTTAGGCCAGCATCCAGAGTTAATTCCGAAAAATCATTATTGGTTGGTTTTAGGCGATAATATTAATAATGCTTTCATAATGACAAAGTAAACACCAAAATTACAAAAAAAATATGAATTTATTCATCAAATTCATCAAATCTCATACGTCATTATGTAAGTAAGATATCCTCCATGATAAAATGTATCTCGGCAATGCATGCGTATGATCAAATTGTGTCAGTAAAGTTTATCACTACCTCTCGAGATAAGATAAGTCGGAACCAAATGGCAAGGTTAGATGGAGCAAAGCGTAAATTAACAACATCATTTGCAGATGCATGCACGGCTTACGAGGCCAGAATTTGCATTAACTAATTGATAATGCTGGAGATAAGAAACATTACTTCAATGATAAACCATAATTAACTTTTGTTTTACCACGATTATAAAATATCAATACCTATTAAGTCTACATGAGATAAAATCTGACATATGAGGGTTGGTTAGTGAAGTAGGCGTATGACGGGAAACATAACGTCGATAGACCACCTATACAAGATCGTAAGAACTAATCGGTGTGAATATCTTTGGAGAAGACCTATGATAGGATATCCAGCAATGGAGGTGTCTCAGCTGAATAGATAATGGTGATGAGGTAACAGAGCAATCGGTTGGTTTAAGTTACGTGTGGTAACGTAGATAACTCGCTACGCTACCCAACAAACAACCACCGAAAAACTTGATAACTGTTCGGGACATTGTTGACGATCCATAAGGATTACCTCCATAAGGATAATCTCTACTTCTTGTTTGTAATATAAAGTCATTTGACAGCATCGCTATTCCCTAAACTTAGCAGAGCTATGCACAGGTAACATTAGAGGTCCGTCAAAAAAGTTATCTCTTTGATCTTGCCCGAGTGCTTTACGAACCCGCATCGAATCGCTAGCAATAATCGATTTAGATGTTATTCATTTAATATTTGTACTACTGTTATTAAATTTACATTGGGTTATGGTGTTATTGTTACATTTTTATCACATACTGAGATACATCGATCGGAAAGAAGTGTAATATTATAAATTCCGAGCTGACAGCTCCACAAAATAAACGGTACCGGAATTCGAGTGTTTGCGTAGGTAGATCGCGGTAAGGTTGGCAAAACTAATTATATAAAATTTAAGAAAATAAATAAATAATAAATCATTTATTCAATTAATCGCGTATGCATAGGATAATACTTCTGCTTACACAAAAACTTTAACTTAACAATTATTTTATATATTTCTGCAAATGGTGTTTTCAGCGATTATACCCTAATTGTCCTTCGTGGGATATAAGGTAATGCAAGCGAGTACTGAAATTACAAGTGACCATTTTTTGTACTATTTACTTGCCACTTTTATGATAGTAACCAAATAAAATTGTAAAACTAATCGTAAATAACGGTGTTTTGAAGTACAATCAACAACAGGACAAGCTTTACACTAGCACTGCCGCCGCTTTTACGAGCGTCAGATCTGTTTAAATACAAAATGAAATATGACAAATACAAAAATGAATATAGTAAACATATAAACACAATGAAAATGAAGGAGAAAGACTTACCTGTAAAAATAGTAGGGTAGGTTAAGAGGAAATACCCATTTCCTCTTAGTTGTCTTTTGTAATAAATAATATCACGTGTAATTAGAATTTGTATATTTAATGTCGCATATGGATTTATGTATATTTACCATAATATATACCATAATATATACCATAATATATGTATATATATAAACCATAATGGTTAAGCCGGCAATAACCGGCAGCGGTACATTCTGTGTGGAACCGAACTCTTATACATTTATAGGTGTACTTTATCTATGTTGGCAGCTCTGCGATCGACTTTCAAAAATTGAATATTTAGGAATCTATGACCTCAAAGTTTTGACCTAAAATTTCGAAGTCGCATTCGTAATTCAAAAATAGGTCTCCTGGCATGATTATACGTCGTTCGTGCATATACGTTCATGCAATAATTTGAATGTATTGTGACAATATTTTTCCATTCCTTTTTTGTACAAACAATGCGTTGGTAACCCTACCATACGGAACAATATGGGCACAATAGTATTTGTCACAATATACAGCATCTATTGTGCATTATGTCAAAACAGGGAACCGCAATTTGATTGTAGCTCAAAAAAATAGTTGTGAGTAAACAGATAACAGATTGTAACACTAACTAAACCTTTAACTTATAAAGCGAAAACTAGTTGAATTTGAATACGATTTTTTTAAATTTTTACAAAACTGTAAAAGTATTCAAGGCGCCAGTGACGTGAAGTACCAATCGATCATATTAATTTATATTATAATAATAAATTAGAAATTATGATAATACTAACTTTAATAACTTTTTTCGTTCTTCTATGTAACAAGAAGCAAACAGACAAATCACCTGATGGGATGGGATGGAGGGACCTTTGTTCATGGCCTCACCTGTGCAACACCTGAAGTATTACAAGTACGATACCCAACTTTTAAATAGGAAAACGTTCTTTTTTTGAAACTTGGATATCGTTTATATCATAATTTCCTAATGCGAAGCAGAAATTTTTTATATTAAAACATAGTGTTGTGGACTGCCAATTGTCTAGATCAGTGATTCTCAACCTTTTTTTTGTTGCGGCACATATTTAACGATTTCAAAATTTGGCGGCACACAATGAAAAAGATAAAAATTATTTACTTACTACAACACACTGCAATAGTTTATGACAAAAATTATAAATATACGAAATAAACTAATATATACTACAATAATAACTTAGCGTTTATTAAGCTAATAATAAAAATATTTTTAATGCGAAATTTGAGCTTGATGTTTTTTGATAATTTCATTTATATTTGGTCGTAAAAATGACAATGCTACCCTGATAATGTCTACTACATTTAACAATCTTGATCTTCTTTCAGTTTTAATGTTGGCTAATGCTGAACATCCGAATTCACACAAATAAGATGTGGAAAATTGTGATAATATGTTTAAAGCTTTTTTGGCTATCATTGGATAATCGCATCTGATGTTAATCCAAAATGAATTGATTGATTCTTCTGAATGTTTTAAAATTAAATCTCGGTTATTGGAAACAAAATGAGTTCTTTCTCTTCATTCAAAGTTAAGTCAAATACACAAGTATCCGTTGTGAGAAATGGATTACGAACCCAATGAAATCTTAATATCAAATTTTGGGAAATAATGAATAATTATCTCCTCTAATGTTGTCTTAAAAATATTTTTCTATTTAAATGATATAATTTAATAATATTAAAATTATTATATATTTGTAAAATTTGGCGGCACATAAAAGTGCCGCGGCACAGTGATTGAGAATCACTGGTCTAGATGGTAAGCGTGGATGATATAATGCGTGGATCGATAGCGGAAACTTGCAGCAAGAATGCCTTAGTACACTCCCCATAATAGACAATGCGTTATGAGGCTACATTTCTAGGCGGCGGCGGCGCCAGGGAATCAAGCCGATACGAAATATCCTCGCTGTCAACGATTCGAATGTACTAGAGGTAGAAATAAGAATTGACTGTTTAACAGGTGTCTGACCTGTTGGATTGTTGACGCATTCGTATTTTCAGCAGCAACACAGCCGCAGCCATCCCAGGAAATACTTTTGAGATGAATAGGACATGGCGGTGATGGATACCAAAATACATAGGCTGTCCCTAATAATTGCTGACAAACAGACACAACGTCAACACTACTAAATACAACGATAACAATATTCGAACAAGTATCTATGAGGTTTTTTTTAATCTTAAACTTTATGAGACTTTTGAACAAAATTTCATGCTAGCCTCAATCAAAACTTATATAAAAATTTCAAACTAAACTTATTATCTAAATTATACATTCATAAAGTAAAGAAACATGAGGACATATTCTTTGTAAATTGCAAGACAATTATTTATTTTTACAAAACTCGACAAGACAGATGCGATACAAAAATAACGACACAAAACACGTGTGCACTGACTAAACATCTTGTATCGCAAAATGAGACAGCAGTAGCATGTTCTGCTTAAAAAATGATCCGAAAATAGTCGATCGAATACCAAAACCAACTCTTGCGCACCCGGTTACCTAATTTGGCACTGCAAATATAGAACAAGGCCACTCAAAAGAAATACACACATTAATTACTTAAGCGTGGTCGACGCGCGCACCATTAAATGAATTTAATAGGTTATAAATTCACAAGAAAAATAACTTTATTAATGAAAGAATAGAGACTATCGGAAGACTATTTAAGGTTTATGTAATATCAATGTTGGTTTAACATTAAATAAAAACTAACAGCTGTGTTATTGAACTAACGAAATATGTACCTACGTGCAGGATGTGCAGATGTTAAAGGTGAATTGTGGTATTACTAAAATAAAATTTACGGTTGGTATTTCATAGTTCATATTGGAATTTAGAATAAAATTAATTATATTCCACATCGGTTGACTATTGGAATATAAATATTAGAATTTGAATTAAAAATAAATGTTAAAAAATTAAGTTTTACTTGTACAACTATATACGTCGTAACTAGCAGATAATGCAGATATACTAAAACACATAAAAATTAAACTATCGTCATCACAGAAATATGGCTTGCTATACGCTATCAATAAAAAAACAATATACACACTATATAAAAAAAATCGATTTCCTCAGCAAAACATAAATTTGCTTAAAAAGTGAGCGTAACCATGATTTTCGGAATAAAATTACAAAGTCCTCTGATATTTTATTGGACAAAATGTCAATAAAGATAGTAATGTCAGCCATACGAGTATGATGTGGTAATGCCTAAAATCAAATAAGGGATAATTGATTGTCCAATCTACAACGTATAGTAACTGGTCACGGCAAGCTCTCACGTAATACAGACATTGACTTAAGCCTCCAGATATGAATCAAGGATATGGACGTTGTTGAAAATAACTTTACCCAAGCTAAAGTTACAAAGGAAATATTAAGAATTTGATGGCATAGGATACGTAAAACTTAATTAAGAGTAATGCTAAGATATAGTAAAAATAAATTGTTTGAAAAGGAAAGTAAAGTCAGGCACATCAGGTAAAATACCCATTAAATGAAAGGCTAGGTAGGCTAAACAAAAGGTATTTGCAATAAGAATCGGTATATTGTCGTGTTTAATGTCTAAATCGAGGGCAATTTTTTTTTTATTTTTCTGCCGTGGTGTAATAGTTATAATCGGAGGTTCTACTTAAAAGGCTCTTGATTTATCTTATCTTTGTCTGTTGTAATTTAACCTTTTAACCTTTATATATTCTGAGTTAACATGGTTAGTTGTTAAAGACCCTGGTCTAGGTTAATCTATAGCGCTATCGCAACATATTATTGAATGAGATGTAGACCAATAATGCTTATATTATCTGTTGTTATATGTATAAAATATTTCCATTATATTAAAGTACCTTAGTAATAAAAATAATTACGATGTTGTTCAAGGTTCTGTTGATTTACATCAAGTTATTACATAAAGCTAAGATAGATAACGAAATTTTGTAGCTAAAGATCATCTCTGTGGTCTCAGCACTGGTCTTCTAATCGGGAGACCTGGGGCTGATACCTACCATCATTTATATATGTTATATTATAATATAGTATTATACATTGTTTGTTTTTAGAATTCGCATGTTCCATCAGCAACTCATCATGCTTTACATTTGCACTACGAAACCCGCCATTATTACGATCGACATAAGAGCTGTCTCAAGTTTAACATATTGAACCTGAAGATTTACTGTCTAGATTTAAATGTCACTTTTACGGTGAAGCAAAATATAGTGAAGTAACCTGCTTAGACGCGAAGAATTCGCAGAAAATCAAAGGTGTAAGTGTAGTCAACCAATCTAACTACTGCTCCAACGTGGTTGACTAATAGCCGTAACATATGGTAAGCTCGTATCTATCCGTATGAGGAGGGATTTAATCTGTAAAAAAGAACTTTTTGCTTCTTTATACACTCTCATTGAAATATGATACATTTTTATATCGCCATTGGCGTCAATGAATAATACTTCAGTACTTTTTATCACTTACTAGGAAATGCAAATATTGAAAACATAAACAATGAGCTCATTCATAAGTTAATGTATACATTGTTAGCGCATTTTAATTTATGCCTTAACTATATCCAAACAAAAGAGATAATACTTTAAAGATTTGCCGGTGCTTTTAATAATGCGCAAGCGCTGCGTTTCTCAGTGTGCGTCTGCAAACTAACATGTCATCGAAATGTCTTCGAAGATAAACATAAACTGTTTGACCAAAAGCCATTAGAATTTCTTATCGTTTGTTTTGCTGCACCTATGTTGTGTAACTGACTTACACTAGTGTTCTCTACATCACCATTGTCATTGAAACGAGATTTAAAGATTGTCAATTTTTTACATATTTAATTTGATGATGATGCTAATTAATTAAAAATATTTGAATAAAATGCATTAATTATTGATTTTTAAATATACAATATTTTAAAAAGACTATGAATATAAAAGTATATATAATATAAATTCAATAGGGCTGTTGTAAATTCAATAGTTAAACAAAACGCGACTACTTTTAACACAGCATGAAACTCCGCACTATTGCTCCTCTGTAGCTCATGGTTAAAATATTTTTAAAATCTAAGGCTAATCGACCCCATGTGAACAGACTAATAGTGCAAAAAAAATTCTCAAACAAAAATTCGCTAATTTAATCTCATTTGCGACCTGCAGGTAGATACTATGTTTAAAGCCACATCCCTTTACCAGTAATCAGATGAACAGGTAAATTCTTCCCTTACCACTTTAGAAGTCGAATATATCGTACTCATGCACCTCTCCTACATATACCACCAGCGCCGAGAGAACATTAATTTCGCGCTCGATGCATAGCCAATAATAACCCATATTCATTCCCACAGGAAAATCCCAGCATCCACCACATTCAGCGAGCATTCGAATTCAGCGACGAATGCTTTCTCGGAGCTCTTTATCGATACCGACACCGCTTCCCCCCCTATTACTTAAGATCGCGGTGGTGTCCATGAGGACCACACCTCTCCATTCAAGCCGTAGGGCCCTTATGGCCAAGGCTAGGCTGAGTTTAGTCGGTAGGTCTGTTGGGTCGAGCCGCCTCGATTCACCAGGAGTCCGACATAATCACCGCATCCCTGCTTGCCTGTTGCGGTGGTATCCATGAGGATTCTTAGCCTCATCTCCTGAGGAAAAAAAAATCCATGAGGATTTATCCTCTCCTATAAAAATAAAACAAAGTGCAACTTAGTTTCCCAAATAAGCTGCGCTCCCGTTCACATAAATGTAAATTCGTCTTACACATTAAGGTCAACTTTCTAGCTATAACGTTAAGCTTTATTAGGCGATAATGAGAGGCTCTAATGCCCCTCTATAATGATATGCGCTAAGTTTAATACACCACCATAAAACTGTCACATCACAAAGCTGAATACATTGTTACTTTTGTAATATTGCAGTCAATTCGTTCTCATGTCACGACGTTAGTTTCACTATAGTTGTTATATTACCTTTGATGCTAGCTTCAAGTATTTTAGTCGATTGTCATAGTAATTGTGTCTTGAAACTTACTGTAAGAGGTTATGTGGAACAGGAACTGTGAAATTACTGTATCATCGTGGGCTTTGTATCGTCGTCGAGTACCTCCGTTTTACTTATGTCTACCGCAAAACACAGGTTGCCGCAATACACTGATATTGTTTTTACAGGGTTTGCAGATTTACTGCAAATCTCAGTAAAGGATCTCAGGAACTGTAAGTATATGTTATAGGCGACTGTAATCTCTTAATATCAAGTTGCTCACCTGATATTAAGTGGTTATGTGTTTGTTGTTCAATATAAAATCGTAAATCATTGCTACAAGAGTTAACCCGACTAAACTGCTATTACTGTTTACGGGCTAGAGAATCCCTAAAAGAATTGTTCAAAGAAATTAATATTTTAACTTTAGCTAGTCAATATATATATAATAATTTAGTTTTTGTATATAGAAACTATAATAAATTTAATAAAAACAGTGATCTACATAATGTGAATACTAGAAACAAAAATAAACTTGCCGTTCCAATGTTCAGACTCCATAAAACTAGCTGTTCGTTCTTGGGGAAATGTATATCTATGTTTAACAAACTTCCGCAAAGTGTCATTGATTTGCCTTTATATAAATTTAAAATCCATATCAAAAAGACACTCATGAGTAAAGGTTATTATAAAGTAAGTGACTATCTAAATAATCACACTATTTGGGAATAGGGACACTATTCATAGAGCCATGTTTGGTAACAATATTATTTATAATATTGTATTATTTTTATATGTGTATGTAAACATACATACAACTGTAATCGTATTAGGTATGATTGTACTTATACTATATTGTAAATTATATTATTATAATTATTAACATTGGAAAGAGGAGATAAAAAATAGACCTTCAGAGTTTCTTGCCTGTTCTTCTCGAGAAGGCTCTCCCAATTTCCGAACAGGTGTCGAGTCAATTTTTTTTTCCTTATTCGTACGTACGGGCAAGGTTTTTTTTTGTCTGTTGACGCCAATAAGTGCCTGTAAAGGTCTATGTTGAATAAAGATTATTTTGATTTTGATTTGATTTTTAAAGGGTTTAAATCTTCAACAAACATCTTCACAGACAACACCTTCACAGTTGACAAAGCCTTCTCGAGAAGAACACTTAAGAAACTCTGTAGGTCTAATTTTAATCTCCTCTTTTCAATCTTTATGTTTTGTAGGTTTATAGATAATCTTGAGATAATGCAAAAAAAGTTTAAAATTTAATCCTTTTAAAAGGTTTTTTCTCAGAGATTCCATATGTATAGAACGCCTCGCAACACAAATAATTGTAACCCGTCTGTAGTATATATATATACATTGCTCTCTTCTCATTGGCGGCCGTTGCAAAGAAAGGTCGTCGAGTGAGTGCCAAGTGTCCGGAAACCAAGAAAACGGATACTAACTAAACTAAGAGCTGGAAACTTAATACAGCGCTGAGTTCTTTAAAAAATCCTATTCATCACTATTGAACATAGGATTTCCTTTCTGTTGGTTTCTTTTGACCGATTTTTTTTTTTTTTTTTTTTTTTTTGTTCCCCTGAGGAAAATGCATTAAATTGCATACCCCGGCTGTGGCGAGCCGGGGTTATGTGGGGCTCTCCTCCCCAGAAGGGGGAGCCTACCCACTAAAAACCTCAGGGATGGCCTTCCTCAGGCATGTAGGAGCCCCCGGGAACACAAAGGCCACTTCCGGGAACCCCCAGCCTCCGCTCCCCTCTCCAGAGGGGAGCCCTCCTCGGGGAAGCTACCACCTCCCCGGTCCCCTCCACCTACGACGCCCCCCGGCCACGGAATGGGCGTGGTCCATCCCGGGTCGCCGCAGCGGTCGCGAACTTCCTCGCGCCCGCCGGCGACCCGCGGCGGCGCCGCAGCTGTGCTACCGAGCCCGGCGCCGCCTCCTTTGAGCGGGATCGGCCATCTCCCGACCCCGCTCGGCGGCCTCCTTCTGGAGCATTACTGCTTCACAGAAGGAGGCCACAGCCCTCCAACCTCCTCGTCCGCCAGCATTGCCGCAATCAATGCCGGCGGAGACAGATCTCGCCCGATCTCTGCGACCAAGACTCGGCGCTCGGAGGCCCACGCGGGGCACTCCGCCAGCGTGTGCTGGGCCGAGTCGAGGTCGGATGCGCAGTGGTGACAATGTGTCGATCCCTCCAGTCCTATTCGACACAGATACTCACCGAAGCAGCCGTGCCGGTGAGTATCTGAGTCAATCGGTAGGTGACCTCCTCCTTCCCGTTGCCAAGCTTCGAGGTGCGGGAGTACGGCACCGACGGCCCGCTGGCGCGCGCAGATCCGTAATTCGAGCTGCGCACGCCAGGCGCCAAATCCGTCGGTGCCACTCCCGCTTAGGCACTTCGTGCGCGGGTTCCAGGGCGCTCCCCCCATCGCCCCCCGGCCGACACGCCGCGACGCATACGTCGCCGCGTACATGTCGGCCAGGATGTCGAATGGGGGGGAGCGTCCCAGAACTGTCGCCGCCTCGTACGAAGATTGTACGGTAGCCTCGTACGATCCGTTGGCCATTATCTTTGACCGATAACTGATGATAGATTTATGTATTAATTTTAAATAAACTGTCTAACTTAACACACAATATATTACTAATAATCTAGGTATGCTACTATGTAATCAAGTTATTTCATATCGAATTGTATAACCACCAACCACAAATTATAAGGAACTAAAATTTTATAAAGCTTTCGCTGCTTCTTAATTATGTAGAAAAAGTAATAAATCGTCTGTGTTACTCGGGTCAAAGCACGATCTGAATTATTTAAAGCCTGAAGCTATTCATAATTAAAGCAAAACCAATCAGTACTCACCTAACGAATTTCTGCTTAAAAAACTAATGCGATTTGTAGCGGAGAACGCAATTTGGTAGAAAGTGAGATCGGCTAATGAGCGAGTTTCGCGCAGATACATCATCGTCAATGACACGCCAACTGCCTGGCAGTCAACTAAAATGTCTATACGAAAGTTATGTGTAATGCAAATAATAGGTGAACCACAGACATCGATGTAATAAGACAACCTTATTCCAGCGGTGCGGTTCTATAACATTGTTCATTATGTGTATTCTCCGAGTGATTTGTCTTTATGTTTCACAAACGATATATGTTTTTGTCACTATAAACTAAGTTGCTGTATTTCATAAATAATATTATCTTAAGAATTTACTGACAGCGACACTGCAGCGAAAACAGCGCTACCACAGCGTACAGAACTAGACACAGAAAATTTGTAAATCGCTATTCATCTTTCTTCTTCTTATTATTTATTCTTCATACTCATACAAATCCTCATAGATCCCTTATTTTTATTAGAAATATTTAAAACATAATTTTATATTTCACATTGGCAATAGTGATTTTAAGTGATTTATTTTTGAATTCATTGCATAATTTTAAATTACATAACATTAAGATATTGTTAAGCTATACGTCCGCACCGACTCAGCCCTACCTTGTATTAGGGAACGAATAAGGAATTTATTTCATACTGTCTCACGGTGTAAAATCGAGAATCCAAATACGTTTTGTTACACGGTGGACTCGGCAGTTTGAAGACTACTTGTTTGACAACCAAGCTGTATAAAAATAAAAGAAATAAAGATTTAAGGCGGTCTACGTAAATGAAACAGATTAGAAAGTTGAGCATTACCTTTCCTTGTGGCACATGTAATACTTTCCGACAGCATCTGTTCTGTTTAATATCTGCGATTTAAACTTAGTTCTCTTTGCGGTTGATTTAAAAAAAATAATTACGACAGAGTATATTTTGTACGTAGAAGTCTACGAGTTTAATTTTAAATTTAACGATTTAGTTTTAATTTAAAAAATCTGACCTGTGAGTAGAGGTATCGCAATGTAGATTTAACCCAACGAACAAACGAACCCAAAAGGGAGGAAGAACACCCGAGGGGTATTAGCGAGCTCCGCGTACCAACAGTCGGGTTAAGTGCGATCTTACGTCTTATCTCCGAATAAAAAAACGCCTGACCTCACCTCAATTAAGTGACATTCAGATAGACACTTTAATCGGATCGGTAAGATCGGTACGAGTAGTTGGACCCGGTGATTTACTAATTGTACTACAGCCCGGTACGTGCTACGCTACGTATAAAGTAAAATAAGAAAAAAAAATAACCTCAAATTCTATTTTAACATTTATTCAAACATAAAAATATTTTATTAATTGCTAGCTATTTTAAAACTTAAACCAAATATTTGGATAAACAAATTGAAATGACCGCATGAATGACATACAAACATGCTTGTACTGTCAACACTGAAATATGTTGCAATATGACAGCACAATCCCCATCTTAAAAAAGTTTCAATATGACACAAAAATCCCCATTAACAAAATTATTAAGATACAAAGATACAAAAGATGTGAACCGCTCGATCGATTTTGTGCAAACTTCACATGAGCCATCTACTAAATAGTCCGACTAAGCCTAAACATTTAGTTTGGATAGGTGAGCCCGTTCTTGAGTTCTAAAATAGCGGCAGAAATACATAATCTGGATGCCGATAAGAGCAAGCTGAAATCTAATATCCAGCCCTAACTCAGATGACAACACAATCTGACAAATTTTGGGTTAGAAGCATGATAAAAGTCGATTTAGGTTTTCGTAGTGCATTAACATTTGGTATGCAAGCTCTTACTGTTTTGCACTGGACATCCTCTGACGATATTTGGAATAACATATCCATCAGCACCTTTAGCCATGGATACCAAAAAGGAATAAAATATCCCAGAAGTATTTCATAAAAAGCAAGTGATTAGAGTTTAAAACAATCACCAAATCGTATAAAATAATGACGAATAGATACCGAGTGATAAAAAAAAAACAAAAATATTGGAATAATAAACATGTATGGGTAACAGGTAATTCCAATATAATAAGCAAAAAAAATTAGATCATTAGATAATTTTCCAATCGAAAAGGTATCACAATAAAAAAATAAATCCTTTAGCAACAAATACTTGAGCGTAACTATTATCCCTTATTCAACAACAATGTGCACGAAGGAAATACTGCGACCTACACTAATAAAACCATATTTATTCCACGAGAGATAATTAAGTATGATAATTTAATATCGACAGGCAGGAACTGTCTTGATATGGTGATCTTGCCACTTTCTACGTCGCTGGCTGTGTACGCTTGAACTGCCAATATGAATCAGAGGGTCGATTCCACAATAAAACAGTCGAACTAAAACGCCAACATTGAAACATTGTTATCGAAGAAGAATTTAAAGAAGAATTATGCAAAGAAATATTTAAACAGTCAAATTTCATTAATAGTTTATTATTAATTTTAAATACGAAACGTAAATAGTGAACAGTGCTTTTACCAAAATAACAGTAATGACATTCGCTATTGTTTCGTGATGAATTAGGTGAAAATGTTTCAGTAATTTGGAATCATTTCCATAAATTCTATTAGATCTCGAAACGAATCCGATAACGTGTATTATTTACTAACTTTGTCTAAGAAGCCTGGATCCGTACGCTTAAAATCAAACTGCGACAAATTGTTGTCAAAATCATCATGCATCTTCCTCTAATATATGTGCTCTAGTGTATACCACGATTTTTAACTATTCCAGATACTAAAAGTGGTTCTTCAACCCAACAAACATAAATATGATTTTTATATTGGCAAGTTTTTATATAGTTGCTTGACAATGTCTTGATTGTACTAGGTAAAATCAATAATCGTAAAAAAGTCCTAGTTTTTCAATCAAATAGCTTTTCCTTAAAACCGTTAGTGTTAGTTTCAAATTGAATAACCCTATGTGTTTAACTTTTGACGAGAACTTCTCCCTTCTGTATGAAATTTCTATCATATTACTTCCGTCGGAGAATAGATAATTCAACGTTCTATTTTTATTAAAAAATTTTGCCTACCAGCCACATAATTGCAAATTTAAGACAACTCATGATTAAATAATCGTTCCTAAATAAAAATAATTTTCATACTAGTTAATGAGAATTTCTCCACTTTTATACTGACTGACTGAAAGTCAGTACGACTCGATAATATTGTTTGAGGCGTTTTAATTCTTTGAATGTAACAATTCAGTTTTAGTTTTACTTTCGCCTCAGCGGAATGGATCCTTAGGTCTGATATTGTAGATAGTGGCCACCACAGACAAAGGTCAAGTTATATTGGATTCTCTCATGGCTAAGCTTCTGTGAGCCTCGGGCACTCTTTTATTGATCGAAGCTTTTTGAAATAAATGACAGTGCATAATAAACTAAAGGCGTCGAATATTTCAAATTATGATTGAGTTTATTTTCTATGGAACTTAACGAAAACGCAAAATTATTAATACAATATACTTTAATATTATTTATATTCGTATTTATTTATGTGATTATTGTGTGATTAAATAAAATAATATTTGCCTAGAATAAATATATTTTATAGTTGTAAAATCATACTATGACCATCTTTCATGTCTCAAATTCTCCCCATAATGATATGTTTTTTTTTTCAAAACCGTCTCAATAACCATAATTACCGAACATTCAAACTCACAAGTTTACCTCTGTTTGTTATTATAATAGTTAAATTATGGAAGTGCATTTATAAACTGTTCTCGAGAGCCATGACGAACCGTCTCGCGCGCAGGTTTGACGACTTTCAACCTCCCAAACAAGCCGGATTCTGGACATATGTACATACGCTGCTACAGGCTATACAGAATACCGAAAAGCCACTTAATCTGCCACTATACATGCATTTATCGGCTTTAACTGTGATTCTGAGAAATCTATTCTGTCCCACAGCCTGGACAGTCTCTCCAAAAGTGCCTTTTTTGTTTTTTTTTCTTCAGGAGAGGAAGCCTGAGAATCTCACAAGGAGCACGAAACGTACAAAGAATACCCCCGCAACAGCAAGTGTCACGGAGGTTATGTCGGACGCCACGTGAACGGAACAGTCCAGCCACGTGACCTACCAACTAAACTCAACCTGTGCCCAAGTTCTAAGAACCATGTAGGCTAATCGTGAGGGCGACCACCAATCAGGGGAGGGATCAAAGGTGCCATGTAGATTATCGATACATCCAAATGCTGCAGTCACTCTACAGCTACGCTACAATCTCAGTCCATCTTCAGGACCAGAACTCAAGACCTTGAGGATGTTCATATCGTGAGACACGGCGACATAACAATTCACTGAACTGATTTGGACGATGTATTTATGCTTTTGGGCTAAAGAGAAAAGAGCATAAATATCGACCTCAACAAAATGACGCATCTTCTTCTGCTAATGAAAACGCTGTCATGACTGAAACCACGAACTCGTGCACAGTGTTCGAACACCTCTGTAGCCTTTTCCAATAAGTGAGTCTAAAATGAACAAGACGAAGATTATGCCGCATTTCCATGCTGTGTTACTTTTGTGAAAGTTGGATGCGCTACATTAAAAGTCGGTGACTACTATATCACGAGACAAATAGTCTAGGTAACTAGCAACTTCTAGAAAAAGTGCAATCGACGGATCAAACTCGGAAGGGCGTTCGGCTAATTACGCTGCATGTCTTGGCCTACCTACCGCATTGCCTCAACACAAAAGTCTTTTAATCATCTTTCTTGCAATGATGACCTTGCGAGTAGCAATAAGCGTTATAAGGAGACTCGAAGCAACTCAACGGACATTGGAGAGGGCTGTACTCAAAATTTCTCTACGTGATCAAATCATGACATCTGATGCCCAAAATACTGCGAACCTTAGGCGATAATATGACTAATAGACATACAAGGTCGATACAAGGAAAGATTGTAGTGTCAGGCACATCACAGGAAACTCAGTGTTAAAAGGTCTCCCACAAGGTGGATAGATAATTTGCTGACGATCGCAAAAAGGCGTCGGATGCTAGTAGCACAGAACTGATCGGCGGGGATATATTAGCCGTGGGCGTCCCTCGACTGAATGGATGATAATAACATAATGAGTATGCGAACTAATGGAATCACTACATAGTATAAAACAAAGTCGCTTTCTCTGTCCCTATATCCCTATGTATGCTTAAATATTTAAACCTACGCAACGGATTTTGATGCGGCTTTTTTAATAGATAGAGTGTTTGAATAGGAAGGTTTATTTGTATAATCATCATAACATCCATTAAATTGTAGAAAACCATTGTTATTTTTGAGGTTGTAATGTCGTTGTGTTCCACTTACATTGCAAACGCATCCTGAACCCTACGAGATTTATCAAAATAATGTACTAAGTATTGTACACATTGATAAGTTCTACAGAAAACTTCGTGATGGTATATGTCTATCTCTTATGGATATCCCATTATATATTTATAATAACATTTACTTTTTCTTCCGTTTTTAGTTTTAAACTATAATTTATTATTCATTTAGTATCAGCATTGCACTTGTGCAATATAAAAATATAGTCCACTAATATAAATTATTGGTTATTTTAGGATATCCAACGCAAATACAATCATAATCATTATATATTATTATTTAGATACTAAGTAGAACCTATTAAATTTACGTTATCTTTGCACAAAATAATATTGAAATCAGTTAATCCTAACATATTCTACATGTGTACAGAATTCGTAAAGAGGTTTGTTACTTATTATTACTATTCGTTAAAGACAACATTCAATTTTTATTTCGCCTTCCGCACAATCTGTCTATTGAATACAAAATTTTGTATTATTTCATCGGCAACCACATAGAATTACAATGGATTACATTAATTATTCACGGATATTCCTACATTTGATATCTTGCCTTCTAATTTATAAAAATAACGAATGACCAATATCACTACATTACTAAAACAAAGTCGCTATCCGCCGTCTGTCTGTCCCTATGTATGCTTAGATCTTTAAAACTACGCAACGGATTTTGATGCGGTTTTTAATAGATATAGTTACTCTTAAGGAAGGTTTATATGTATGATACATGCATAATATAGTAGAGAAACACTGATAAATTTAGAGGTTTCTAATGTGATGTCGTAAATAAGCACTTTTTTTGCACTTATATTGCAAAAACCCTACGAGATAGACCAAAATAATGTACTACAGTTTTGTCCACCTTAAAAAGTTCAACAAAAAAGTCTACGACGGTGTATGTCTATCTCTTAGAGATAACCCACCATAACCATTTTTTCATTGCACCCGTGTGAAGCCGGGGCGGGTCGCTAGTGTAACTTAAAGTAAAAATAAAAATAGTTTTTTTTTTCAACAGAGGAAGGCGGATAATTATCTCCAGGCTTATTCGTTATTAGGTAAGGACTCAACCACGCTGACCTACTGCTAATTGGTTGACCACATATATCTTTGAATTTTCTTGATGTATGCCGGTTGCCTCACAATATCTCACTTCTCCAAAGAAGCGTCAGATAAATGTACATATGAAATTCGATAAACGAAAAACACATTAGTACATGGTCAGATCGACGCCGGTTCACCCGAAACATTCGATAGTAGACTAGTGCGGAGACCACAGCGCCACCAAAGCTCCTTTCATTTTCATCTGTACAAATAAAAATTATTGTCAATCATTATCATTGTAACTTAATTTATTTTTCACTTCAGTAGCTCAAACATGAAGGTTTTGCTGCTTCAAATCAGTGAGTAAAATCGATTTTTACTCACTAGTGAGACAAAGCTAACCACAGATTATAGTAACCTATGTATAGTAACTAAGGGGCCATCCATAAATTACGTCACACGGTTAGGGGAAGGGAGGGGGTTGACGAAGTGTGACATTGTGTGACAAGGGGGTGGGAGGGATCTTAAATTTCGTGACGTCACATTACAAAATCTATTAAACTAACTAATCAAATAAGCTAACTGTTAAAACCCAACTTTAAATTATTACTATTAGTATGAAAAGTGCTGTAAATATTAACTTTTATTGTAAAGTCTGTATACTCTCATAAATAAAGAAAGGAATAGTATCTTCTTCTATCTATTAATAGGGGTACTCCCGAAACGTACTATTTTTCTAATTGATTATAGTAGGTGATTTTGAAAAATATAATAAGAAAATCATGAAATGACTATATACTTATTTAATATAAGTAATCGTTTTTTGTTTTGTTAATTGATTTGATGTTAATTTTATTAAAATGAAAATAAAACTGATTTCGAAACCGCTTTTATCATTGAATAATTTCTATAATTTCAAAATTTGTGACGTCACACTAGGGGGGGGAGAGTCTCACAAATGTGACTAGCTGTGACAAGGACGGGGGGAGGGACAAAAAATCACGAAATTCGTGTGACGTCATTTATGGATGACCCCTAATGGGATAACCATACAGACTATGTTTAACTTTTAATTTGTTGTATAATTTTGAATTTAAATAAATGAGTTATTTTACAATATACTCGTTCCTGTGTCTCATTTTATTTCCAAAGTAGGTATGATATTTGTTCTCGCTGCTGAAGTGAAAAGTTATGTGTGTCACACGAGAGCAAAGTTGTTTGCATCTCGTGCCTTTGAATCCCTCGACACGTTCAGGATTCTACTCTAGAATCACTCGCTTCGCTCGTGATTCAAACAGAATCCTTCGCTTGCTCGGGACTCAAATCAGCACGCGCAGCAAACATCAACTTTGCTCACTTGTTGCACAAATAACTATTTCCAACTGTTACAAGCTGTCACTATCACAAATTCACAAAACGAAAGACAATATACAGGAACTTAGAATATCTTCTTTTCAACTATTTCTCGACAGGATCAACCTGTCAGAAATTATATTATTCTATTTTTAAACTCTACAGTATTTCTGTTTAAATTCACATCATTTATTCCATGTTTACAGTTTTTAATTAAATGAACCAAACTAACAACTTTAGCCAATGTGGAATGAGACCTGGTTCAGTAACAATTGGCCTTTGAATTTGATAACTTGCATGTAAGCATGATAAAAATGGGGAATTTAAAAACGTTGTGACCGAGATCAATAAGTTACTCGTATGTTAGTAAGTGGCCTCCGCGATCATTATCAAGTGCGGTTACTTATTCACAAGACAATACAAGCAGTTTTGTGAGACAATAAATACAATGACTGTAATTTTAACTTGTTTTATTAACAAGTTAGGCTAAGTTTAAAAAAGCCTCTCTTAGAGAAACATATAATACACAAAGTGCAGTATTTAATATTTTTATCTTTATTTAAGACAGAGATAGGAAAAACCGAAAAATAAAACGACAAAACTGATCCTGATCTAATTTGATATGGGGATTATTGGAGACACAGGGATGGACATAATTTATACTAATTTTATGTTTTTGAACTTAGATTTTATTTTTATTTGTTAGGTAAATTAGTATAAAAGAAATATTTAACAAAACCCTATGGATCTCAAAATACCTTGGAATATGACATGAAAATGTTATTTACTGTCTACCATACTATTCAGTTCTGGATACAATCAAGTACGATATAGGTCAAAAGACCGACACACAAGTACAATACACACATACAATCGTTCTTTGGTAAAGTGGAGTGCCAAATGTTAGCCGTACCATCGCTAGTCCGGTATATGGATCGTATTAACCGTAAGAAATGCGCTGTCAGAGAGCCTGACTTGATCAATTAGAGGGCTGTACAGTTAGCGAGGCCTGCGCGTGCGCCGTACATGGGCAGATACCACGGCCACGGCGTTCCTGTGCCAGTCCCCGTTTTTACCTCCTTGTCTATCATTATCGGGATGAATGCTATGCGGTTTCCGCAAATAAGCTTCGGCGGCAGGTTTTTAGGGCCAAGTATTCAGACGTGAGTATAATTTATGGATACGTTTTCAAACTTTGTAAAACCGACAAATGGATTTTTAAGACTCATAACAAGAGCAACTGACTGACAAAAATGTAAAGGTGAACTTACCCTAAAATCGTTATTTTCCTGCTATAAGGCTGACCGTCGAATTTGTGAAGTCGCAGGAAGGCACCGGACGCTAACAAGCAGCAGAAAGGAGAGACCTATGTTCAACAGCTGACGTTTCTCGATAAAAATGATGTATAAATATCCCTTACGATATTTTCATATTACAAAGGTAAACAATCATTTGGAGCACATGATGAAAAGCAAACCTATGACGGATTATGTTATAATATAACTTTAATAGGAGTAAAGCTATAAAAACCTCACCAAGATGTGATGAAACCTGTAGATTTTTGTTATTTTTACACTTGTTTATGACGCCGACTGTTAGATGCTAAAGTGGAAACCTATAATTTTAATGATAAGCAATACAACAGCATTGCCATGAGAACAGAATCAGGCGTTGACCACTACTACAACTAATGAGAAGGATCCAATAATAATACTTACCAATAGTCGGATAAATTGCTTTTTTTATTTGTTTTCACTACCTGGGTTAGAAAAAACCCAACTGCCACCACCTGAAGCACCAAATGACACCTGAAACATACGTCTTATAGGTCAGATCACGTCTAATTAGAACAGATAGTATAGAACTTGGCTTGTATGTGTTATAATAAATAGTCCCCAAGTTCTGCGGAGTCCCAGATGCAGCTTATATATGGAGTGTCATAATAAGAACATGTACAGTTATAGGAGTAGGCATGACATTTTTTAGTGTACCGTGTGTGTACTGCAACAATAATTGCTAAAACAAATACTTCGAAGAGACTTTGCAATGGCTTGACTCATATCAAGTCGAAGATCATTCTCTGCACCGCTCGACGTGCGACAAAGCAATTTTTATTACGTAATTTTTACACTTAATTTATCAAAGTTAGGCGTAAGCAATTACCTTTTAGAAGTCGCTTTCTTTTAGTAACATAGACGTATAAATAAATTCAATATGTGCAGGCAGTTTTAGCAAGTTTTATGATCTTTATGTGCACAATTAATATTGCAGCCAAAGACTATAATGCAACGAAACTAGTACAGCTATAGGCAAACGTAATGCAATGTCATATTGATGGTCCACGTGTATGAGTTCTTGCATCTTGTATAAGTTATGTCATCGACATCACTGCTATTATTATCTATACTAATATACGAGTATTTATATTTTCTAAAAGGGTCGCAGGATGATATATTATAAAGGGTGGTAAGAGCTCTACAGTACCCAGTCAATCCGCGTAATACTTCGACCCAGTTCGAATATCGTCGACCCAGGCACGTCATTTCTGACCCTCCCGACTCATTGACGCTGGCTCTTCAAGCCTTGCGAGAGGCGGCATCTGCGCCGCCATCCCTTAGTTAGTCCATACTTCGCAACTTGCTGCATATGTACGAGTAGGCCCCATCACTTCAAGGCCGGACCACTTTGGCGTACCGAGCCTTCCTTCGCGCATATGTCCTCTTCGGAGGGCAGCGCCGACGTGCCCTCTCCTGAGGGTACGCCAACCATTCCATTCAAGCCATAAGGCCACTAGGGCCAAGGCTAGGCTGAGTTTAGTCGGTAGGTCTGTTGGATCGAGCCGCCTCGATTCACCAGGAGTCCGACATAATCAACGCATCCCTGCTTGCCTGTTGCGTTGGTATCCATGAGGATTCTCAGCCTCCTCTCCTGAGGAAAAAAAAAAAAAAAAAAAACTCTACAGTACATTTTTTTCAAAAAAATGTTGGAAGCTTCAAGTTAGATAAGATTAATAATACCGAGAGATACACACAAACGTTGATCATTAATGAATCAAGTAACAAAAGCGATATAAAAAGCAGTACCATTGAACTTGCCAGTTGCGTAACAGCCGGTAATGAAGCCCGCACTCCAGCGCATGGCTGCGGTAGTTTTTCAACGACAACGGACGTGATGAGAACTTGAATGATTGCGAACGAAAAAACTGCGCCTACGCATTAGTGTAGGACTTGAATGAGCTTTTTGGAATGATTTATAAATTTTTCGTTACACATTACGATTGTTTTGTTAATGTTTAAAAAGATAATAAAATAAACCTCTTAAGCTTTTGAATTTGTGTGGTTTTGTTTTTTGTCTTGATTTTAATTATGACAAGAATCATGTTACCTCAGAGACGGCACACATCATTATATGTGCACTTGTTTAAAACTTGATAGTTTTAAACTTTTCTAGAGAGATCTATTTTTACCTATAAGGGAACACACATAGTTAACAAAAATAATAAGTATGTTTGTGATTCAATTCAAATCAATTTTTATTAAGTTAAATCATACCTTTATTTTTTTTTCTTCATTAATGACGTCATGCGAGTAATTACTCGCAGGGAGTGAAATGTAAAAAAAATTAAAAGTGTTTTATTAATGGATCTTGCAAACGTCCCCTCGCTGTTGTTTAATCCGGAAATCCATCAGCAAAGAAAGGTCCCCGAATAAATAACTATTAGGTCTTTCATTTAACCTATAAAATTACAGATTTTTTTACGTTAATACATACACTTTGTAACGTTATACGTACATTAATATTTTAAAACAAAAATAAAAGGAATAATTAAAAAATATATATAAAAATAAAACTAAATAACTAACAAAAAATATTATAATTATAAAAAAAATACACCTTAACATCATAAATACATAAACTAAGATTAAAATAAATAATTTCATTAATTACAAATTATAAATCACACTAACCAATATTATATAAACAATAAATAAATACAATCAACTAAGCGAATAATATGTAATCGATGATGGAGCCCCCGGGAACTACCAAGCTACTTCCGGGAACCCCCAGCCTCCGCTCCCCCGTCGATACAGGGGAGCCTTCCTCGGGGGTGGCTACACTACCTCCCCCGGTCTCCTCCACCGACGACGCCTCCCGGCCACGGAAGAGCGTGGTCCATCCCGGGTCGCCGCAGCTGCTCTACCGAGCCCGGCGCCGCCTCCTTCGAGCGGGATCGGCCATCTCCCGACCCCGCTCGGCGGCCTCCTTCTGGAGCATCACTGCTTCACAGAAGGAGGCCACAGCCCTCCAACCTCCCTCGTCCGCCAGCATTGCCGCAATCAATGCCGGCGGAGACAGATCTCGCCCGATCTCTGCGACCAAGACTCGGCGCTCGGAGACCCACGCGTCCTATTCGACACAGATACTCACCGAAGCAGCCGTGCCCGGTGAGTATCTGAGTCAATCGGTAGGTGACCTTCTCCTTCCCGTGGATGGCGCGCGGTACCCTAACCGGCATCTATTCATTCCTTACGCCTTTTGTTCTCATAAACCAATGGTGCGCGCTCTGTGCACGCGCCGGGGTCGTGCGTAACCGATTCTTGCCGATCTATTCCCACTCGTCGCAGGAGCAAGCCCGTGGTAGCACGGTCTGCTCATAGGGTAGCCGACTACAACTGATTATGGCCGTTTTTATACTATAAAATTATCTGATTTGAGCAATTTATATCTAATGAAAGTATGTCAATATAAAAATTTCAGTTTAATTATTAATTTATATTGTTTTTAGATTTCTAAAAAATTTGCTATTATTATTTACGTAATTCTAATGAAACGAACACATTTCTAGCATTCTCACATTAAATATAATATTTTTTTATATAGAAAATATACCTATAAACGTACAATAAATAACAAAGTTATTTTAAAATGTGTTTATACGGTCATACAAATTAGGCGAGTTTACATAGTTACGATTGCAGTGTTTTCAGTATGGAGCGTTTTTGAGCGACCCGCGACAGCACCACAAACAAGTCGATGTATCTTCAAAAGTAAGGTGCAGGTGTACTGTTGGTTCTACAATATTTCTCACTTAAAAGAGTACTCTTATTATATATAGAATTTTAAAAATTGTCGTCACTATTTCGTGAATTTATAATAGAAGTCACGCATTGACTATTATTGTGATACCTATTTACGGTACCTATTACATATTATCAGTGTTCGACGTACTATACTTTTGTGAAGTGCTTTATTTCCCCGACAGGGTAAGTGATGAACAATTGCTATTTTATAATCGCTTAGTATTGTTAAAAGTATAGATAAGCAGTAATTAATAGAATAACGTAATGCTTTATGCTTAAAAGTTTAATTAATAATTAATTAGCATCCTTTCTTTCTTACTACTATTTTCCTTTTGTGTTAAATATTTTATTGTCGCGTTTTAGTGATATTAATTTAAACTTACAGACAGCGTCAGCATTGTCTGAGGTAGCAGTGCTATTTTTGTGCAGTGCAAAGGTCAATAAGGGTGACTTAACGTGACGTCGTGTCTACATATTTTTGTATTTAAATGAATAGTAAATAAAATGAATTGTAAATAAATAAATAAGTAGTAAGCAATCGATTACCTATTTGCTTTCAAATTTCTTTTGTTAGGTGTTTGTTCTCGTACTCCGTTCTGATTGTGATTACTGCCACTTCACCTTCTACCTACGTTTTGGCACCAGACTTCGCTTGGCTTGGCTTGGCTTTTATGCTGATTGCAATCTACGGAGGCGCTTAATAGGATTATGGCTTAAGCTGGATGATTATTTCTCCAGGGAACAAAATACGGGCTTTTAAAGCGGCGCCGCCACTTACGGGCATCAACCCCGGCCTGTCGTCGTTCGCCAACGCCACCTACACCTCGCTACTTGGTTCCCCCCACCAGCGGTCACCCATCACCTTCGGCTGCAACCCACCAGGGAGGTCCGGGAATCACGGAAGCAACCCATCAGTCGGGCCTAAACTACCCACGACCCATTTGATAATAATTTAAAAAATAAATACATTTCTTCGTGTACGCTGGAGTTGGCTTTATATTTAAACTTTATCTTAACCACACCACCCGCGACAACCTGTAACATTTTTAAATTGAGACTTATACAAACTATTTATATTTGCATATCAGTTTAACCCTGAAGTATATTTTTTGAAAACTCTCGATTCTCACAATATCTTTGCTCTTATTTTTTTTTTCTAATATAAGTAATACTTAATTGCCTGAAACTTTCTAAAAACAATATCTTTGAAGTGTATGTTATTTGTTAGTTTAATGTTTATTGATAAATGATAAAAGTGATGAATAGTTTGCTTTGTCGACTTTTAAATAAATAAGGGAAACGTTAGTATGGGCAGAGCAAAATACATTAAAATTCAATTATCTTTAAGAAAAATCAATTTTATACGTACAGGCCTTATATTGAAGATCGTTGACACGCCATTGTACTAAAATCAGAATATCGGAATGAGCATATTAACCATACTCTATGTAGAAACCACTACCTACGCGGTCCCTTCACCGAGTGAGTAGTCTTATCAAGTAACTCGCGATGAAGGACGAATTCATCTATGGTGATTAAGGCTAAATATAGCTGGCAAGATCGCAACCTGCAAAGGTTGTAGGGTACAAAGTGCAGCATGTGGATTGTTTATTGTATCTGGGTTTTCTGACTACCCACACTTGATTGCTATCAGAGATGTGAATTATTTGAAATACATATATTTCAAATGCAAATACAAAATCCAAAATACCCATTTTTATTTTATATTTGAAATACTTTTTTCTAAATGTATTTTGTATTTTATTTGAAATACTCTATATAAATATTTAGTATTTATAAAATACAAAATAGTTTCGTTGCATTTTTAATTAATTTTACAATTTTTCATTCTTAAATCCATGATTTCCTTATTTATGAACGCACTGTTCGTGATCGTAGTGTTGTCATTGTCATTTGTCAACTAGAACAATAATGCCAACATTTAGGCCCCATAGGCGGAACATGAAAGATGAACTCTTTGAACAAATACTAGTTTTCAGTTCAATAAATAAAAGTGGTTATGCTTAACAATGTATTTTATTTTCAAAACCTATTTTAAAAATACGTATTTTGCATTTTGTATTTAAATACTTTTATTCAAAACTATTTTGTATTTCTATTTGAAATAGTGCTAGCAACTATGCATTTGCATTTTGTATTTAAATACTTTTACTAAACTATTTTTCACATCTCTGATTACTATTTCAGTTGTCTTTTGTTTATTAATCATTATATCACCGATCTGAAACTGGGCCTCTAGATGAAGCATCAGTCGCGTTAGATTCGTTATCGAAAACGTTACGATATCCAACAGCAATGTTACAACGGCAACGGCATCGATATCCAACGGAAATGATGCGAAATTATGCTATAAAGTCAAAAAAGTCAAAGTCAAAAGTATTTATTCACTCAAGACATGGTAAAAAATGGATATTAAATAAATATGAGTAATGAACATCACGTTACCGTTACCTTTACCTTTACCTTTGTGTTCCTTACTGGTTTTGGGTAGTTTATTATATATTCGCACCATCATTGCATGGCTATTTCGGCTGTACAAATCTGTTTTCATTCGTGGTGCCACTAACTGTCCCACATGTCTACCACCATATTTATCTTCGAACTTTTTAAATAGGTCAATATTGCTTTTAACAAATTTGCACGATTCAAAAATATATAAGCTAGGTAACGTGAGTAAATTGTTTTTCTTAAATATCGGAGCACATGACGTCCAAGAAGGTACATTAAATATTGCACGGAGACATTTTTTTGTGCTATAAATAATCTACTAACCTGCACAGAATTCCCCACAAACCCATACCTTAGAAGAGACATAATATACCCGTGGTAGGCCATGATTGCAGGAGTATAATGTCGCTACAGGACATGCCTGCGCTTGTTAACAAAGTAATACTAATGACATTTGCTTTCTTTTCTCTTTACAAGGAAATATATGGGAATGATGGATATGTATTTCTTTTTTTATGGAATAGGGCAGCAAACCAGCAAACGGATGACCTGATGGTAAGCGATAACCGCTGCCCATAGACACCCGCAACACCAGAGCAGTCACAGATGCGTTGTCAGCCTTTTAGGTTTATAGTGAAACTTTACCAGAGGAAGACCGCAGCAGGATCGTCTGTTTCTATGTTTCATTTCATTTGTTTAGTTATTTAATTAATATATAAATAAAACAACTTCAGTGCGTCAGTGGCGTTGTAACTTTCAAATCGGAAGATTCGGAGGGCCAGGGTGGACCCTCGTATTTTATTTTATTTTTTTTAATATTTGTTACACTTACACCAATTAGCCTAGCCCAAACTAAGCTCTATAAGGCTTGTGTTATGGGATCTAGGGTAACGGATAGACAAACATATATTATACATATATAAATAATAATTATTAAAATATATATCAACAACCATGACTAAGGTACAAATGCTCGCATTCATCACACAAACATCTGCCCCCACCAGGATTCGAACCCGGGACCTCAGAGATGGCGTCACCTTGAAACCGGTGTATTATCCACTCGACTATGGAGGCCGTCAATTGAATATATACCACAATATGCTTTTCGGTTTTCGTATTTTATATGTCCTTCACTGCTTCTTCACTGCTACAGTGAAGGAGAACATCTAGAAGCAACCAGAATACTTCTGTAAAAAAATTCAAAGGTATGAGGAAACTCATCAGTAGTCATATTATGTAGTCTCGTAAACCGCACTGGGCAGCTTGGTTGACTAATTCTTAATCGTCCAAATATATTTGTAGACCCTTGGGTAGGCCTTGGTGGGAACGTATATGAACTGTGTGTGATTATGATAAAGCACCAAGTTTGATACTCAGCACCGGTCTTCTAATCGGGAGGGCTGTGGTTCGAACTTGTTTTGTACCATGCGATCCAAACACGAAGACCCGTCGGTACTTACTAGTTTTTCGGATTTTGTTCTACATGTATCGATGAAAGAAAAAATCGTAAATCAACCTGCTTATATGCTCTCAATGCGATGACAAAATAAGATAATTAAAAAAAATAAGATTGATGGATAAATCCTGAGATATCTCCACATTGACACGCGTATAATTTAACAATTTCATAGAATAAAACAGGTGCAATTAGGTTCGATTCTGGGTCGCATAATGGCCACCTGATTATGTAGATATGCCGACATAGTGGCGGCGCCGGCGCAACTCAGATACGGTTTCCCTTGACATTCGCTAGCTAATCTATTGGTCCACAGCTGTTGGGGGAATGTAACAATTCGACATTAATAGACGTTTTATTGAAGATACTTGGACATATCTGATGGACTATTCAATCTTCAAATGTCATGAAATGAATGCAATGATATTGCAAATATTAGCAAATTACACAACTAGTGAAAATATATCGACGCAACATTACAACGTGCTCGCTGTGTACGTGTATTTTTTATTGCAATATAGCTTATGTATTAATTTAGTCTAATTATTTATCAGTCGAAATGTCGCAGACAAGTAGAGAAGTTAACAACGCTACAACTAAAATTAAAAATCTATTAAACATATTCTGGTATCCTAGCTTCAACTTGGCATGATACGAGTATTAATTTCATAAGTATAGCGGTCTATTTTTAGTCGAATTTCTCCTTACGCGAAAAATATATACAAATGAAATGATTTTTTAATGATCAGTAACATGACTACCGATGGTCTCAGCAAATTCAGAAAAGTAATGTCAATCAGAAAAAGAACACAGAATCAAGTAATTAACAAAACACTTTAAACTTTCAATATAATTTAAAAGATTTTTCAATAACCAAATAGATTTAATTTGTTAATTAGGAATTTCAATTAAGTTAAAAAAACTAGTGTACCTTCTAAACCAGTGATTTTATTGTCACTTTCTTTATTTTTTTGACCAGTTTAAGATTTCTGCATATTTTTATCTTCTATGCAATATTTCCTAAACATTACAATATGGCCAACTTCAAACAAGGCTTGAATATAATTCTCCCAAGGTAGGCAGTGACTGAGATGTGCTCCTGGTAATGCAGATGTCCATATGCGATGGTCGCCAGTTACCATTAAGGTAAGCCGTTTGCTCGTCTGCCAAAGACAGACATTAAAATGTTTTTTTACCACAGTAATAATGCTTGTTGTGTGTATTATATTTCCACACTACCACTAAGATTTGTGCCCTGATATTCCTCAAAAATTTTGCAACGAAACATAAAAAAATTATCACATACTGTTGAATCTTGATACATATCTGTCCATTTTAGTGGTGTTGCAAACGTGCACAATTCTATAGTACACGAATAATCAGGATAAAAGGTCTATTTCGTTAAATAGGAATAGAGTCTGACCACAAGTCTGACCAACGAATTGTGACGCCATTTTTTTTTCAAAAGTTTTATTATGGCAACAATTTTAATATGTCAACCGATTGTTAAAAAGTTCATAGAAAAGTTTTAAAGTAATTATGATTTATGAATTATGTACTTACATTATATTTGTATAAATACGAGTACAAATTATACATATAGTACTTAATTGATTTAATTTTCACAAATGCTCTTCTCCTATTAATAATAATAGCAATGAAAGTTGTGTTGATGCTGCTAACAGCATCTGAAAATACATGAGTGGATTTTAAAATATTAACTGTGTATTCCATATTTCTTTATATTGGTTGCATTAATTACATAGTTTTTGCATTGGTACTGACATATGTATCCCGATATTTTTATTCTGATAGTTGAGGGAGAGACCGAAAAGCGCAGCGTTGATTGCTTGTGCCATGACTGGCATAAGCTTAGCTACCTTCTTTTATTCTTTTTACTAATTTAATTTGAATTTCATTTTTATTGGTGTGGTTATCATTATAATAAATAATAATTTTTGTGTTACATATAATGAACTACAATAATTACAATGATATCATTACAATTAATTCCTTGAGTGGGCGATATCAAAGAAGCCAAACAGCAGTACATCATGTCAAAAATCATCAATTGCAAAATTGTTCAGTTTGCATGATCTGAGCGACATCTTCTAAACTACTGCAACTTTTGCCATCAATAAATATTTAGTGTCGAGTACACAACAAAGATCTAATTTACTTTGTGATAAAAATGTATTAAGTTATTAATCAAACCCACAACAGTAATCCGGCGACCCCCATCAATTTAATGAAATCAATGTTAATGGCACTTGCACAGCTTATTTGAATTATGGGCGTTAGAATTTTGGACATTAACATATTTAACAATGCCCAGAGGAATGTTGAGTTGTGTTTTCGTCAAGGCTCTCTTGGAACTACCTAATGGACACTGGGTTGGCTATGGCAAGCATGCCGCTTGTACCGCCTGTACACTCATACTAATGAAAATTTATAATCGTCTTGACAATAGCATGCTCACATTCTGATTATGATCGAAACTCGTGACGAGATTAGTATCTCTTATATAAACGACAATATGCCCATTTTGATAGTAGTCTATTATATTTTGTATATTATACAAAATACACGAAAATGATTTTCCAGTAATCCTGTAAAAGCTACTTACAAACAAAGCTTTTAAATTGTCAGTCAGAGATAGATGCAAGAAAGCGTACAATTTTCCATTGTATTTAAACCATTCCTTAGTGATCGATGATATTTTTATTGATGATATCTCTTGACTTATTACCTGAATTTTATGTTAGATATTATTAAATAATTATTAAAAACAATTTGTGACAAAGAAATTGCAATTTGTGACAAACAAATTTACACATTCCTAAAATTGTTGAATAATTAAGGATTTACATCTGTAAGCGTTAGTTAGATTCCTTTTGGAATTCTGTAACATTTGTTGATTATTGTGAATTTCATTACAAACTTTTTTGTGATATTATAATGTAATTGATATTTTAATGAATTTAATTTACATTTCAATAATTAAACGAAGTTATTATTATGTATTTATCTTACACATAATTAAAGCATTTAGTTGTATGTTGTTACCTCTTATCTTAAAGAATATAATGTTACAATATACTCTTAAGATAGTATAAGGCTACCTTGCCATTAGTCTCTTGAAAAAGTAGGCATAATATTTTTTTTACGTTTGATTAGGTACTTGCCTGCATGTCGTCTATTGTAAGAACAGAAGAAGTCTATAAAAAATCTTTGGAATGTTTTATTATATTTGATTACATATTTTGTTTTACTATTAAATTTCACAATAATTTGCTTTATCAGTCATATTTATTTATAAAATCTGCGCTCAGATCTAGCACATTCACGATTATATCGATACCTTGGGTCATCGTTTGTTATTTTATTCGTGTGTATAGTTTTGTGCAATAAAAAAATTAATAAATCTGTGACAATATACCATCAATTTTTATTGTCGATGTTCAATTGTCGTAAGATACGCAGTTTTTTTTGTAAATTTAAGTAAATTCATAATAAGGCTACAGGCTGTTAAGTGCATTAAAACAGCAGTATTTAAAGTATGAACCAGGCAACATTATTTACATATATATCAAAATTTTGAACCTTGCATTAGTAAAACATATGTTAAGTTATGCAGAGACCTCATACGCAAATCACACAGATTTTTTAAAGCCTAAATAGACCCATCTTGAGGAACAGTCTAAATTATTCCTACATTCTTTGCATTACATGAACTCTTACTCTCAGACTTACCCTTACACTCCACTCGATTTTAAACCAATTCAGTTACTAAAATAAAGGCTATTCATTTTTGTGGAATAACTTGCTTAATTTTTTAGTCCCAGTAATTTTTTTTTAAAGCTATCACATGAGTTTACAGTATCTTTGTGACATCGAGACTTTTATGTAAAATTTAATATATTTCTGTCCACCAACCTTTTTTTTTTTTTTTTTGTTTCCCTGAGGAAAATTGCATTAAATTGCATACCCCGGCTGTGACGAGCCGGCGGTTATGTGGGGCTCTCCTCCCCAGAAGGGGGAGGCCTACCCACTAAAAACCTCAGGGATGGCCTTCCTCAGGCATGTAGGGAGCCCCCGGGAACATCAAGCAACTTCCAGGAACCCCCAGCCTCCGCTCCCCTGCCTAGAGGGGAGCCCTCCTCGGGGGAGGCTACACTACCTCCCCCGATCTCCTCCACCGACGACGCCCCCCGGCTCTGTCCACCAACCTAATATGAATTTCCTAAGTATAGGCAACAAAGACAGAAACAGTGATACAAATACAGTGATAAATCGATTTCCCAGAAAAACTTCAAGCACAGCCTTCTCAGTTTCTTTTTGTTGTATGTGACCAGGTTTCGTTCGTAGGCATATCACGAATAATGCCCTCATTTTTTTGCGAAATATTATTTTTAGTCTCAGTGGTCGCTATCAGTAACATCCTGTGGATTAGACGTGTTATCAATGTATCCGCCGCGCCCGCATTCGACCCGCAGAACAAAACTATGGCAGAGCTCAATGCTCCGGCGTCGACAATGACGCCAATACTGCTGGTTTCCGTACTTCTGGCGTCTGCTTGCGTCTGGGCGGAAGATGCCAAATGTAAGTTGAATATATTTTTCTTCGGTTATATAAAATATTTTGTGAAATACTGAACAAAATGATTATGGAAAGTGAGCTCACGTGAGGTAGCTCATTACAAAATACAAAACATATGTGTTATTTTCTTAAGTATGACTAAATATGTATATTATGTTTATGTAGTACTCGTATGTTTCAAATAAAATTCTTTTTCTCAAACATGCTTGGTAATATTGTCATTATATTCGATAAAGGAGCACACGAAGTATTGAATTTACGGACGAGGAAAAATTTTGAATTTGGAACGTTTCAGCGCTCCAGCAAAGTTATATGAAAATCCATTGCAGGCGCGATTTTTGAATTTGGAACGAATACAACGCTCCAGCAATGTTGTATGAAACGGCGCGGCGGCGTGTAAGTACTCTTTGGTTGGACCTCTTTTATTATTCTTGGCATACCAAAGGTCTCTTTGCTTAGTACAAATAGCGTTCACGTGGGTTTATGGCCATAAATACGTTTGCCTTTCGACACAGGTGATAAATAGAAAACTGGCGGCAAAGCTAAAAATTTCGTCTTCATTTATTCTTATTAAAAAATAAAATTAAATTTATTAATTACCTAAAATGAGTTCCGACGGTTTAGAGAGTGAAATGGAAATTGACTGTACTCCACCAGATTTAAGATCAGAAGCCAAATTGGCAATGGAAAACCTACTTCCAGAGAAGTCTAAAGAAAAATATATGAAAGTTTATGAAAATTTTATGAGTTGGAAAAACGAGAAAAAAGTGAATATTTTCTCCGAAACAGTGTTTTTGGCGTATTTTAATGAGATTGCTAAAACTAAAAAGCCATCTACATTATGGGCAATTTATTCCATGCTAAAATGTACAGTTCATGTTAAAAACGGCATTAACTTGAAAAACTATGGAAATTTAACTACTTTTCTTAAACGACAATCGACCGGATTCAAATGCAAAAAATCGAAGATTTTTACTAGCGAAAATATAAAGCAATTTTTATTTAAAGCCCCAGATGATATATATTTAGCGTCAAAGGTAAATATTATTTATTATTTGAGTCAAAATAGCTGGATGCATTTGGATGAATTTTGATACACAGGATTTATATGTCTTATTAAATATACTGTCTGTGGCTGTATTGATATTTAGTTTTGTTTGTTACAGGTTGTTATGATATTAGGCGTTAACGGTGCGTGTCGAAGTATCGAACTCTATAATATTACCACAAGAGACATAGAATTTCTTGATGACAAAGCAATAATAACATTGCGCGACACTAAAACAAAGATTGACCGGATTTTTGTAGTTCGAGAACAGTTCCTAACAATTGTAAAAAAATATCATAATCTTCGTCCAGCGAACACAACTTCAGATAGGTTTTTTCTTAACTATCAAAAAGGGAAGTGCACAAAGCAGGTCATTGCGAGACACAAAATAGCTAAAATACCTAAAGAAATAGCAACTTATTTAAACTTGACAAATCCTGAATGTTACACTGGCCATTGTTTCCGTAGGTCTTCAGCCACTCTTTTGGCTGATTCTGGAGCGAATCTGACGACTCTGAAAAGACACGGAGGCTGGAAGTCCGATAAAGTGGCTGAAAGCTATATCGAGGACTCAATTGAAAACAAAACTGATATAAATAATAAAATAAATCAAAACATCACATTGCAACCTAATTCGGAAACAGAATCTCACCAGCTCACCACTTGCCAACATCTAAGTCCACAGCCATCCACCTCAAAACAGCATATTCAGCCATCTACTACTACATCCAATACCCAACTGCAAACCTCATCAGAAGTTCAACAAACAAACATAAATGTACCGGGGAAATCAATAACATTTTCATTTAGTAATTGCCCCAATATGACTAATGTGACTTTTAATATAAATTAAATGTACATATATTATAAAAAGTATGATTTATTTCCCTGCATTCTTTTGAGAAAAGCACTATATATGCCTCGGCGGAAAAGGGCAATTGCCTGTCTCGTATTGATGAAGTCCTCGCCTACGGCTCGGCCTTCAAACTCATACTCGACCTGCAATTGCCTATTTCCCGGCCTTTACAATAATGTACTATTATTGTCAAAAACTATCAAAATAGTTACTGATACTAATTATTCCCTACATACTAGTACGTATTTATATGATATTAATGTGTGATGTAGTGTAAAACAAAATAATACGTTATGGACGAGAACTACTACTTAAAAACTGTTTTGTATTTTGGCAAAAAAAACTAAAATGTAATAATGATATGAATAAGTAATAAAGCAACAAATGATAACAGACAGTAGCGCTGCTCAGGAATTTTATTGTGTAGAGAAGAGAAGAGAATATTTCTTTTTCTAATATAACACTTATATTCTTTAAAGCTATATGTATGTGTTCATGCAGAGCGTATGATACCTAGCTTTCCGCCCGTGGAAACGCCCCCGCCCATGTTGGATTTTTCCACAGTGAAGAGATATATTCCTATGGGAAAATTACACTATATCTATTCCATTTTCTCAAATACGTAAGTAGATTTTCAGATTAGTAGAAATTTCATGAAAATCGACTTAGTAGTTTTTTAGTTTATTCGTACAAAGTAATCATAAAATATAAATACATATTATATATATTTATTAATATAAAATTTTTAATCCATCTCGTTTTATCCCTTAATAACTTTGAAATTACACGCACTTAATGATGCATTAAAATGTATTAATGTTATTATAGTCAATCAGAGCTGAGTCAGACTGTCAAAGACAAATTACTGTTATCAAGAAGACGTCGTTGTTCGCTTATAAGATTCTTGACACAATCGTCGATCGGTTGCGCTGACATGTAGCCGATAAATAAGACGACTGCTAGTATTCGACCATATTCAAAATATTTTCAACAATAAATTATCTCGAGGTGGGAGTAGTCGCAAATATAGCACAGTGCCTTATCTCTGCAGTTGCCAAACAACATGTGTATTGTCGGCAGCGCAGCTCAGCGGCGCCGCGTGGGAGGACGTGTTTGCGAATGGCGGAATGCACGTCGGCTCCGGGCGCACCAAGCGATTCGTCGAGATGAACCCTAACCAGGTAACCAATAGATCGAGAATTTTATACATCGGACGGGAAAACTTGTGGCTCAGTAATGATTAGGTCAAAGATACTAAAGATCTTCTCTAAACAACTCTACATCTCAGAGTTTATCTTAGTCCTGTTCTAATACAACAATGCTGTTAAAAAAATATGACATGGAATTTAAGCAAAGCACTTTTTAGATGAAACCAAGCAAAAAATCTTCTACGTCCGTGGAACGTCGAACCTCTACCGTCCATCAATCCCAGTGACCTCAACCACCAGAGTGGAAATATCAAAGCACAATGATAAATAGCAGGCTACAATAGTCAATTGATGATTCCTACGTAACAATGTTTTTTGAAAGCGTTATTTACAATTTTGTATTTTATATGGTTCCAATAGACTATATAATTGCAAACTATCTAGTCTGGAATTAAAGTAATACAGAAGAGAACGATTTCCTAATACAAGTAATATTTTAGTACCGACTAGGGTAAGGGTAATCACTCCTAAGTGATTAACGTTCTAGGAAGTCCAGAAACATTTTATTACTTTAATACTCAAGTGCGAGTATTTTTTGTAAGATATTTTTCCTGGTACAACTTCTTAATTACACTTGCCTAGTGTGTAGTAATTAAAATGGTAAGTTTATCAACGTTAGCAAACAATACGGTATATTTCTACGATATACTAAATGCTTATAATTATATTTAGATCTAGCTGTCCACCCCGAAATTTTGACTGGGAAGTCATAAAGTCAATAGGACCAAGGCTGAGTTTGGTTGTTATAATAATGGCTTCGTATTGGTATAAATAATGGATTACTTACAAAATCAGAGGAAGAACATGAATGGAGATATCTTTATTTATAATATATATATATATATATATATATAATATATATATATATATATATAAATGAAATTGTCATTCTCTGGGGCTTTAATAACGGATGACAGATAAATTATAAACCTATATTCAATGATATTAAATAAAACAAGAGTTGTTAAATATCATTGCCTATATTACTATATCACACAATAACTGTACTATTTACTTCAGCTTTTTATTTGCGAGTAGTTGCTGGATAATCCAATCAGAATTTGAAACTTTTACGTCCTTGTATCTATTACGACTTAGTTAAGATCAATTTATATAATAACAGATTAAACTAGATAGTAAAGTTCAATTTGCCCCACAGCTGAGTAACGCTACAAAAAATATGCAAATCTATTTCTTTGAACACGTTTTGACCAACAATAACTGTTCTCGCATGATTGAGATTTCCTTCCGCGGGCTGTGACATCTGTCAAATCTATTTGTGTTATTAGCAAAAATCAAGATAATTTATTGAATGAATATGTCGAGTGATTTCAGACGTAAAGCGTTCATGACAACATAAGTTTCTACTTAATTCGCGTATCATTATATTTCTTAATAAGAGGTCAATCATCAAACACAATTGCAATAATTCTACTTATTTATATGACTCGTTTATGAACATAATGCCTATTTAACCAAATTTACTATATCTAAAGATAGCTTTTCACTATATTTACTTAACATTATTCATAAATTTTAAATTCCCTAGATAACTGTAAACATATAGTCATAGTTACTCCTCCATAATCATGGGTAAAATGGTTAGCATTATCACATTGCTATAGTTCCAATCTATATATGCTATGATACATATGTATAGATACTTGTAATTGGGTGTATGTTCCTTATTTCTCCATTTATATCACACTAGCTTTCCGCCCGCAGCTTCGCCCGCGTTATATTCGAATTTCCCATAGGAAGGATATGTTTTAACAATACTACCATACAACCTTTCACCCCCTCCTTTCAACCTTTTACAACCCTTTTCTGCTTTAAAAGGTAGCCTCTGTCCTTTCTCAGACTCTAGACTATCTGTGTACCAAATTTCAATTAAATCGGTTCAGTGGTTTTAACAATATTTTCATACAACCTATTATCCCTCCTTTCAACCTTTTAGAACCCTTTACAACCTTTTTTATATAAAAAAGTAGCTTGTGTCCTTTCTCGGGCTCTAGACTATCTGTGTACCAAATTTCATTTAAATCGGTTCAGTAGTTTTAACAATATTTCCATACAACCTATTATCCCTCCTTTCAACCTTTTACAACCCTTTACAACCTTTTTTGCATGAAAAAGTAGCCTATGTCCTTTCTCAGGCTCTAGACTATCTGTGTACCAAATTTCATTTAAATCGGTTCAGTAGTTTTGGCGTGAAAGCGGAACAGACAGACAGACAGACAGAGTTACTTTCGCATTTATAATATTAGTATGGACTAGTATGGATTTTAACTCGGAGGAATAAAACAACCCCTAAATGAATTCTAAAACAAAGATATTTTATTTATCTCACTTTCAACTATATTAACACTAATTTACTTGTATACTAACTTTTTCTTTTTCACTTAGACGAAGTGTGTGTGAGAATACTTCGATTGAAACCAACTTCTCATGATTGAACCGATTTCTATCAATAGCTACGTTAATGTTTCCTCCATTGAAACTAGATTCCTCGTTATGAAAACCCGTAGGTTTCGAAGTGAGTGGCATTAGCAATTAATATTCGTCAGTCAAGTGGTCAAAACTGCTTGCAATCTTGTTGATCGAAATAATTATACCGTGGCGCCTAGGTGGGCGCAAGTAGTTACGAGAGCCGGAGCCGTGGTCCCCTTATAGTTTTTAGAATATTAGATGCTTGTTGGGCTAGATCTATCTATAATGTAGCACACATTATTACACATTACCTTACATTCATTACGATGGAGCTAACGACATGATTCCTCATAAGAAGGATAATAAGACTTAAGATGAACTTCCACTTCATTTATTTGAGAATTAATATTATTAAATTAACATGATTGAACACTAAGTGTATAAATGCAGAAAATAATGATGATTGATTACTTAAGGTAAATAACTTTATCACCGCGATCCACGATTACTAAACTGGGACTGTAAATGCAGCTGCAGAAGTAAAACCCTTCTTATGCGGGTACTACAATCTAATAGAATAAATAATAAATAGTTACAGTGTTAAATATGTTTTCAGATGCTTTTTAAGCGAATAAATAAAACCTTACATTGAAAAACTTACAATCGCATATCACATTGTAACTTTTTCTATTTTAACGTTATCGTATTGGCTCCGTGCACGATTACAACGCCAACTAGCGTCCACAACTTTGTGGGCTCTGTCACATTGACATTTAGGTCGTATAGTTTTGAAAAAATATCGAAATGAAAAAATAACCAATTTTTTCGACTAATAAATTGTTGTGATACCACGATTTGGGTGTAAAAAAGGTTTTGTAATCATTTTGGTCATTCAAATCAAATGGGGTAAGTTTAAAAAGTGTGTTTAATTTTGATTGTGTCAGGGTTTGTTTACTTCATTTGTAGTTGTAGTTTTACAGTAAAATAAAAAGAAAAAGCTACTTTAATGGTTTCATTATATAACAGTAAACATATTTAAATGTTCCTGTATCGCTGGTAATAAATTAAATATCGTTTTCAGATCGAAATGAGTATTGTTTTGAAGAGCGGATTTGTGAGTGTTTCTCACAATATCAAATTCCAACCACAAACCGTATTTAAAGGAAAGTTGTTGGTATTGGCTGGATATATCATAGGTCGATTTAATTGTTTTTGATGTAACTGTTAATGTTGTAAGATGTGAGATTAATGTAAATTATCAATGTATGAAACGTGTTACCGCGCAGTTGTAAGTAATATCAGACTAAGCTGTTTTCATTACTTTCCTAAAACCAAAATGTGTGAGGATGCTGTTTATCTACACCGGAAGTTACTGACACTGACCTTATAATAAAAACAAACTTTAAATAAATTATATTCCAATGAAAAAAAATTCATCAACTATGAATATTTACCAAATAGAGAGCGAGAGCGCAGAAACTGGACGACGCAACGTCACGTTCATTCGTCTCTCTCGTATACAATTCGCTGACAAAAATCACTCTCACATAACAAATCCCTCATATATTTGATATAAAACTAGTTTATCCAAAACAAATAACTAATTAAAAATATATTTAACTAAATGAGTTTACAAAAAATTAAAATACTTTTAATACGAATTAGAATTGATGATTAATCAGTCACGGGGCAATTAGACAGCAAGTAATAATTTATTATTATCGACTAAGCACGACAAATCTTATAATATAATTTGGGCAATGTCTATCTGGTCATCATTAATTTGCAGAAGATAAAACTTGGCTTAGCAGCAAGTTGATTGAAAATCTTATTGTCAGAAAAGTTTGCATTTTGGTAAAGATAAAAGACTAAAGAAAATTCTTGTCTTTTAGAAAAATATGTTTATATTCTGTTAAGCCAAACACTTTTTAGTGGGTCAATAGATCAGCTTGCGAAAGCTTAGAGTAATAAGTCGGATAATATCGTTGCATAACAGTAAGTACAGTTAAGTTTTACCCATAAAATTCTATACATAATTTAATACGTAACAAATATTAATTAATGATATTAAAATGTATTACGTAGAATCGCTTTGCCATTGACAGATACATCTGATGACAGAGCCCACATTAATTCTACTTTTGACCACCATGAGCGCTGCGATAGATTATGTTACCCCCACCTAGTACTTCGCACCCAGCGAATATGTTATAAATAATTTAAAAATAGTTATGTGATTGTAAGAAGTCAACATGTTTAGTGTTAAGGAGTGAATGTGAAATCAAGTAATTTTGTTAATGGCAATGGTTTTTTAACAAAAAAACATTTTGCCAATGTGAAATCAAATATGCGAGTAAAAGTATGAATTAACGTTTTAATATCGGAAAATAAATACAAACCATGCAGTTGACAGTAGCGGACACAAGTGACAGAAACAACGAATAATAGATAAGTAGAAAAGATGTTATATAAAATACAAAAATATGGTTGTCAAAAAAGGTTGCATATTCATAATATGTATAAAATAGTAGTATGATACGCTACATTTAGTGTTTTCTTTAAGTTTAGTATAATTAATTAATATCAATTCCTATGATTTTGGGGTGGGGGGTAAAGTTAGTTTCCCTAATTAAGTCATAGGAGTGACGAGATTAGAACTTCTAGACGCACAATTATTAGTACCTACTTACTTAATGAAATGACGCTTAGGTATACTATTAGGTAACGGTTATTTTTTTAGTCACTTCATGAGAAGCAATCAGCGATCTTGTTCCGTATAGTTGATTATTCTACGACCGACCAACCGAAGGCGCCAATCGGATAGTTAATATACTGTGTAGTATTATTATATCTGTGCTAATGGCGTCTACGTTAAATAATTTGCATACAAATGATGTAATCTAGATAGGAAGATTTCTGTTATCATTGCAGAGTTCATACCTGTTTATTGGCCACTAACAATGTATGTTAAATCTAGACCTAAACAGAGTGAAACTGATCCCTTTAGGCCTTATCTAAGAGGAAGTATTGCTAACTTTAACATCGGTCGAAAAATCATTGATAAAAATGTGTTAAACAACATGTTTGCGTTTCTGTTGCAACACAGTTTTGATATGACCAAGGCTTGTTAGTATGATTAGTACAGATAGATAGGCTACCTCTTAGCGCTGATCACATATTCTCATTAAATAATTAGAACTCAGCTTACGGATACATATAAATCTACTGTTTATTAGCGATAGTTCTATATCACTTATTAATGATAGAATGTCCATCATTATATGCGGACAATTAAAAAGTGGCTACAAGAATACTTACAGACATTTTTCAATCAATAAATTCCGAATACATAAATTTATAAGTTCGGCACACTCATTGAGTCCGATTAAAACAATCAATAGTGTTAGAATGTTCTGTTCTCCTGTTTTCCGTCACAATGCTGCAGAAAGACTGAACATTAAAACTATCGGTAGCTAGTTAATTGTTAACATGCACTTTTTGCAAAACAATTTTGTTGTAATATAAAACAAATTTACTGTTTTATTGTTGGAAGCTTTGCTCGTTACTTTCAAAGAATGAACAAATATTGATTTGGAAAATTGGTCTTTCTTAGCCGAACGTGCCGCACCAAGCCTGCTTGCTGCCCAACGGGAAGACGGGACACTGCCGCCACTTGCAGTACTGCGTGCAGGAGAATTTCAAAAATGACTTCGGGATGTTCATGGAGTACCTCTGCATCATACAGAGAACGTGAGTTTAAACCAGCAGCCCTACCTAATGGTGACCGGCGACAGTCATTTTACTTGAGTACACATCTGCTTAATACATCTTCACGAGACCTTCACGTATAAGTAAGCCCGTAGCGAATTGGACGATCTTATGTAAGTGGATTTATATTTTTGAAGATATCAAAATGTCAAATTGAAAACGACTGTTTAGAGCAAGTGAAAGAATTTGTTTATTTGGAATTTAAATTTACAAGAGATGACAAATATGCATCTTACATAGAAAGTGAAGTACCTAGTGACAGAAAACAAAACGAATCGGGCTCTAAATAGCTTCATCAACAAACAAATTTTATCAGGCACGTCTTTCTGTGCATGGAGATGTGCTGGTCTCTACAGATATATTTTGGAGTGAATTCTGTGTGTGGCTAAAGAAAAAAAAACGTAGGGTTAATGCAGTGGAAATGGGAGGTTTGACAGGAAGGACAGGGGGCGACGACGAAGCATAAAATTGCGAAATTGTATAGTAAAGGATGATGATATATATGTGGAATGAAAAAAGATGTAGTGACAGAAATCGCGAAAAGTATGCTAACATCCAAATTATATATTACATATATTTATGTACATCAAAATTGACAAGAAGAAAAAGTGTAATTTCTTCTTCATTTTTAAACAATAGGTATTGATAAAGAGACTCCAGTTGTATATTGATTGTATGTTGATTTTGCACGCCAGGTACTCGTACAATGTTTATTAATGTGATATTTACATAACAGATCAATCGGAGTATGCTGTCCAGATGAACTAGCAGACTTAGGCAGAAGCGGTCTAGCAGGTGACCTGCCAGCTACAGCACCCAAGGAAGAGGACAATGAGGCCATCCTCAAAGTTCAGAGGGCGGAGAATAGAGGTCGGTAATTACCATTAGATAACGTTAATTACTTTATTATGCTTGCCATTTTATAATCGGCTAATATGCTTACATGCTATATTATTATATTGTATTATCATCTTGATTACAGAATAATTAAAGCTATTTAGAAAAATAATGTGTTTTATTCAATTAATTTAAACACTAAGAAAGTCAATTGATGTTCCCAATAATCAAGTGTTTTACTACTCGTAATCTCGCACTAGAATACTCGTAAGTATAGTCTTAAAAAAAATAGATAGCGCCCTCTAGGAGCACTTCTACCTCATAGAGGACCGTAGCCAAATGTGAATGAAGATTAACCGCCTTTGTGGCCTAATAGTTGGACTGGACCACCAAATACTGATTGAGAAGTCCAGGGTTCGAGTTGCCACAGAGGCAAACGTTTTCCAGCTGGGTTTGGTTGCTAGTAGAGCTTTTAAGACAGTTTCAAGTTACGTAAATTTTGTAGTGTGCTATAACGTGTAGATTTCTCGTACTGGATCTTATTTTGACGACAACGGAGCAGATATCCGAATAACGGACATAGTGTTGTGAACAAAAGAAACATGATAAAATATGTATTGATTTGATTATTTTCTTATTTAAATTTTTTTACGAGGTATTTAAAAGGAAACGTTCGTTCAATCAGTTATCAAATTTTTGAAAAAGGAATCATTCAAGAGATAATTGTGATGAACATTATTTTATTAGTATGGTCCTATAATAATAATTTTGTTCGCATTCGTTTAGCTATTGAGGTAATAGGTATAGAGGTGATATTCGATACCTATAGATAAGTTATTATTTTACTCAATTTTATGTTTGTTATTTAACTAAAGTATAATGTTGCTCAAGCTTTTTGCTGTCTATTTATTGTGTTTTATTATTTAAGTGTAAATTTCACTGGTTAAGTTAAAGATAACATTTTTATGTATAACCATTAAGTAAAATGTAAACTGTTTTTATCCAAATATAAATTAATCAATAAATATTAGAATTTTGGTTATATGAACCAAACTTCCAGCTAGAACCTTGACGAGGTGACATTCACAATTGATCTACTACGGTGTCAGTTTGATCCAGCTGAGTGAAGATCATACTTGTACCCACTTTAAACATTTATTATAAGTAGGTAATATATTCAAAACAAGAATATAAATAATATATATTTAAATAAATGTATGTTATGTTATTATTTTAAGTATGTAGTAGGTAATTGAGAATAAAATTGAGATTTCTATTCCGTAAATCCCCAAATTACTGGGCGAAACCTATTAGGTTCTGTGCGAGAGATTGCAGGAGATTTTTGTATAGATTTTATTATTTTTGTAGGAATATTAAACTTATGTTCATGTTTCTGAAGCTAGTTCAAGTCTTTTGCGTGTATGTGTTTTTTCTAGCTATTTTTTATTGCTCAGCAATTAATGTATATTAATGGTGAATTTATTATATAATTAGTTTATATCAGTATCATGCAATAATGCGAAAAACTGGTATGTAACTTATAGTGTCATTACAAATTTGAAATTATAAAATAAATTTCCTTTCAATTGAATTTCAATTCCCTATACAAACAATTAGGTCCCAGAGGAAAGATGCATGGGACAAATAGATATGTATCTCATTTTCGATTTAATTTTTTTTATCGATGCAGAAGCTTTTATTTGACTATATTAACATGTTTTATATTAGTATTGATCGACCACTTAAAAACTTCTTTATGTCATCCCACTGGCATGGTTTTATATTAAAATGCGGATATATATTCTTGCCACTTAATAATGTAATGTCAATAATAAAACAAACTATGACGAATGATAAGGTAGGTATTACCAAACACCATGTATAATTTTAAGATTTGAAATATTTTACTGTCGTCTGCCAATAATACTGGTTTGTCTCAAAATATTTATACTGATTAACTCATCATCAACAATAACTATAGAAATAGCAGCAATTCAAATTAATACCCAACTGTTCATATTACAGGAACTAAAAATAATATCATTTTGTTTAAATTCCACTTGCCAACCTTCATATAGTTTTTCTAATGATTAGTGTGTAGAACTCAAAAATTATGGTTTTGGACCATTACACTAAATAATTTGTGATTGCGGCCCCACCAGGTTGCGGTCTAAGCACCCGTGCCCAAAGCCGTGTAGTGGGTGCACGGCCGGCCAACCCTCGCGAGTGGCCCTGGATGGCATCTGTCACTCCCGACGGCTTTGAACAGTACTGCGGCGGCGCGCTCATCACTGACCGACACGTGCTCACTGCCGCACACTGCACACGTAGGTTGGTTCTTTATCATCATCATTATTGATGAGCAACTGTGTATTCTTGCAGAAACCACATAAACTATAGGCGACTGTAACCACTAACAATCAAGTACGAGAAGTCGTACGTAGAAGTCTACTTATCAATGTAATTAAGTAATTAACATATAATAAAAAAGTTCTTACACATTACTCTCGACTAACCATAGGCAAACACGCACAGCTGTGCAGCAGCAATCTGTCTCGAAGAAATGTAAGCCTAAAGCAAAAAGTGAGTTATATGCCATACACTCATAAAACCATATTTTAACAGATGGAGAGCTGAAGAACTGCACGTGCGACTCGGCGAATACGACTTTCAGAGGAACAACGACTCGCGCTCGTATAACTTCCGCGTCGTGGAGAAGCGGCAACACGAAGACTTCCAGATGCCGAGCTACCATAACGACATCACAGTTTTGAAACTACACCGACCAGCCGTATTCAACACCTACGTATGGCCTATATGCCTGCCACCGCTCGGTCTTGATTTGACGGATCAGAACGTTATTGTTATTGGTGAGTAGAAATATACCACGCGGACTTCCAGATGTTGAGCATCATCTATACCAGTCGGTATGTTTGATCTGTCTACTGCTGCTCAATTTAACATCATTCTTATTGGTGAGTGACTTTCTTCCGTTCTATTACACTACAAACTAGGGTATTACAACTATTATAGTGTAATTTTTATTCGGGTCTTGCATTCCCGCCAAGGTATCCTTTAGCCGTCTATTGGACTATACGGATAATACCGTATTATCCGTATAGTCCAATAGACGGCTACAGAAAAAGTTTGAATTTAACGTGTAACTTCAAGTAATTGCACGATGCCAGTCCGTCTGCCTTATCGAGGCTTGGGGCATACGTGTCGTGTAAAGGCCTATTTGCTAAAATTCTTTGATGAAGAATGAACATAGAGTTGTGAAAAATAAAATATTTTAATCAGAATTTTTGAAAGTAATGGACTTTCACAGCAAATTAATTATAGACTATATAGTTGCACACAAAGGGATTGAAAGCATACTCCACTTCACAAGTTATTAACATGACGACACGTTTAGCGCAGTGGTCGAATAATCGGCTTCTACGCAACGGGTCGCGGGTTCAATTCCCGCACGGGACAGATATTTTGTATGACCTACAAAAATTTCGATCTGGGTGTTTGTGCATGTGAGATTTCTATGTTTGTGACTGCACCCACGATACAGAGTAAAAATGCTAGTGTGGGGCGACGTTTAAAAAAAAACAGAGTCCTTTACTTCAAAATCTAAACTAATTCAAACAGTATTTCTTTATTTAATTGAAACAAAAGTTCTCCGTTTACATCCACCATGACCATGAATTAGTTAGGGGAATATTTAAAAAATCAGGAATCAGGTAAAGCAGGAGTGTTCAGCTCTATATCGCATCTTTAATTTACTACTACAACACCTCCTTATATAGCGATTGATGCCACCGAGTGCTGATCGACAGATCCGGGGATTGAAATCGAAACTTTCATGTCACATATAAAAATAACAATAATGATAGAAGAAAAATAAAAATAATGATAGAGATATCATCAAGGAGATGTATCCAAGGATAAGACGAACTTTCCTCGTCTAAATAAAACAAGTTTGATATGAGTTATTTTATCCACGTCAAGGCTGGGGCACTCAGTACTACGGCGGGCCTCATAGCAGCGTGCTGATGGAGGTGACCGTACCGGTATGGGACCACGGCAAGTGCGTCGAAGCCTTCGTCGACTCCGTATTCGAAGAGAGCATCTGCGCTGGCGGTCGCGAGGGTGGCAAGGACTCGTGTCAGGTAAATTCAGTGAAGAAGCTATACCTTTTTATGAGATTCTGACTTAGCATATAACCACTAAAATACTGCATATTGTCTATAGTCGATAGTCGAATCCAGGGTTTTCTCCCCCACCGAGTATTTCAAGTCTACCCTATCATGTAAAGGTTAATATCTAGGACAATTACCCAGTGCCGTTTGATCAGCTTCACATACACTTTGAGATTCTTCACAGGTGTATGCACATTGCCTCACGACATTTTTATTCACTGAGATCATTCTCTCACTATACTATGAAGCAGGTGAATCTAGTAGGTATCATAAAAAGTTCACAGATCAACCATCACGAGATATCGCAAATATTTTAGATTTGTATGATGAAGCAGACCGCGACGTTTAGTCTCCAATTATGAAAAGTCGTAATAGGAGAATGACATAAGACTGCGTTTACTATACGTATAACATTTTAAATTTAATGATTCGGGATATTATTTGAGTTATGTTCCTAGGGCGACAGCGGCGGTCCCCTCATGTACCAGATGCCGAGCGGCCGCTGGGCCATCGTGGGCGTGGTGTCCTGGGGCAAGGGCTGCGGTGAACCTTCGCATCCCGGCATCTACACGCGCGTCGACAAGTACCTTCCCTGGATAGTAGACAACGTCAAGTTTTGATCCTGTCAATAAATTTTAAGCCCGCGAATTATTTTTTTGTTATACTACCATAAGAAAACTACTAACACTTATTTTCAATCTCGAAACTTAGAAATATGTTTAAACATAATTCGAATATAACAAAAACATTTTAAGATTTCTAGATTAAATATAAATTTTTTCAATACAGGAATGTACAAATGGTAAAACAGGAATTGTAATTTTGTTTATACGCTCATACAAATTAGGCGAATTTATCACGATATTGCAACGTCACAATGCCGTATAATAAATTAGTACGGAGCGTTTTTGAGCGGTCTGCGACAACGCACAAACATGGCGCTGTCTCTTCAAAGTAATAACTCTCGTACTTCTACAATATTTCATAGCTTTCGTCATTCATAGTAAAATCTTAATATGCAAAGAATAAAAAGATAAGGTTTAGTAGTCTGTGATCTCTTGGTATATTTTATTACTATTAATGTAACAAACCAAATATACTTGTATAAATAAACAATACACTATCTTATCTAATTTAATTTGAATGTGCAATATTATTAAATATGTATTTGCATATGTGATAAATATGTAGGATATAGTGTATCGGTGGTCATTAATGATTTCTGAAGGGGAGTGGAACAGAAATGACTGCTTCCGATATGAATTTATCAGTAGAAATTCGAAAAACAATATTTTTTTCAATATATGAAGATATATCCACTAGTTTCAAGGTAGAACTGTACCTCTAAAAATATCTCTAAAAGGATGAATTATTTTTCGGAGCCTGATATTAAGTTATGTTCACTAAATTAATATAAAATTTATATATAACATTGTTATGAACTTATACAAGATCATCGTTAATATATTGTGATACAAAATCTTCTTCTTTAATTATCATGTTTCTTTGATTATTTTGTTCTTATGTATAACAATAATTATTATTATTTGGGTGTTGATGGTTAATGATAAAATGAATCAGAGATTTGAAGGTCCTGGGCTGTTAATTAGGCTGTTATAACTGTTTATGATTGGGCATACGATTCCACCAGGAGTTTTGACATCTCATTGAGAGACTCCATTTCTCGTGGAGTCTGTCAATGAGATGGAATACTTTTCGCATCATACCCACCAATGTCTCGTTAAAGACGTTATTCATCCCATTAATACTGTTTGGAGACCCTAAGCCACCTCAACATGTTTAATCCAAGGACTGCAGAATTCAATTACTCCAGACCACCACACAAGCCGCAGATTTATAAATGACTTACATTTAACAGCAGGAGTTGGATGTATCTGAGTTAATCTTGTACTATTGTACGAAGGTAGGACAGCTTTTGATAAATTGGAGTTCCTCTATGACAAAACTACACTTGGAACTTCAAAGAGACGGTTATAACTTCCCCTGTACTATTAATCGTATATATTAACTCTCTCTGTAGATTTTCGCGAAAACCGGACTGGACGCTTTAACCTATCCTGTTACCCTATAAGACACAGCCTCCCCTAGCTCCAGTTTTTGGAGAAGCATATGTAATATGTGCATAAAGCATTGCCCGGAACCAATTTTTCAATACCAAGGTAACGTACTAAACTTTAGTTAGTATCCCATTCAGTTCCGACGGTTTCCTACTTTTACTTTGTAATCATACTTTCACAGCCGAGAACTTAACATAGGACACATAAGGAAGATCGGACTTTAAGTCAGGAAAAGGTCACGAAAGAATTATCCCAATAACTGTAGGTCATCTTAATATTAGCACCCCTTACAATCAACGAGTTCTATGTGGATACTCAATGAAGTATCTTATTTTTACCCGATGGAGGCAATGTTTTCATCCTTTTTGAATGGATTCATCTACTTCCCTATATGCCAAGCAGAGGTCCTTGTTTAATTGAACATCACCTTAGCAGCGAAGCGAAGCGAAAAATATGGCATTATCTGGAGCAGAGTCGTTATCGTCCCGTGACAGCATTACAAAATAACACGCCATCAACGTCTTTCATACTATCTGAAGTATATATATGTATATATATATATATATATACATAATATGTATATATATATACTACAGATACGTATATTGCACACAGAATAATGAAAATGGAATACTTAATAAAGAAAAATATAAAATTTATGGTACAGATTAAATGTAAAGTATCATAACAACATAGGCATCGTGATAGACTCGCCGCAGTCCTCTATCGCTTGGAGCATCTCCAGCACTTGGTTTTCCTTCACCACTGGATGGAAGGTGAACGCCATACGGAAGAAGTTTTTGTACTCCCGCAGAGGTGAATACGCCACCATCAGACGTGATGAAAGAGTCAAAAGCTCCTTAATTTTCGGTGTGATCTGGAAAATAAGAAAACTGTTGACTATGTTTTAACAGAGAGATTTCGTCACCCTTATTATATAAGTGATTCTCTCACTTCTGAGTCAGACTGGCTAACTTCATAAATAACAAAATGTGATGGCAAGATATGATAAATAAGGGATTTTCCGAGTGAGAGAGATGAACGAGTTTTCCAAGCTTGTTTATAGATGGCATTACATGTGCACTTAAAGTCACATTTCAAAGAATTAAAATAATTAAAATAGTTAGTCTATAGATTTCCATAAATTATGTACAATAGACATATTTTATATGAAATATTCTACTTGTTATTTATGACAAAGTTTTAAATCGGTTTGTAATTTATTTTTTTTACAAATCAACGTCAATCGTTTTGATTCGAAAATGACTGTATTGATGAGTATATGCGCATGCTTTATAGAACACATCCTCGATCATCGAAACGATCCAAAAAGGCAAGTTAAAAAAATAGTATTAGTTTTTAGGTAAGTTATGTAGGGCAAATTCACATTAATTACCTTATGCATGAGTTCCCACCAGCCAGCATCTTCTTCTGCACCTCTCATGAAGGTCGGGATATACCAGAAGCAGACATTTGGACATTGCAACGTGTCACTGACCAGTCGGAAGCCAGGTCGTGTAGATACAGACTGCAAACAGAACTGCGCGATGCTCATAGTGTAGTCAGCGAGCAAGCAGAGGCCAGAGTCTCCACGAGCCTTCCACATCATCCATAACTTGAAAGCATCGATCTGTAAACAAGATTATTACATACTATATTTACAATTTTTAGGAGTCTTAGGAATGATATACATTTAAAACTTGTTCTGGAATTTGATCTGTGGCCCTATCATGAGTTTTCTATAACTACCGTGTCACTACCACGAGTTTGCTATCAATTTCTATAGGTATTTAACTAACAGTAACTATAGTTGCTGTACCATGAGTTTGCTATCGATTTCGATAGGTATTTTAACTATAGTAACTACAGTGTCACTATCATGAATTTGCTATCAATTTCGATAGGTATTTGACGAACAGTAACTATAGTTGCGGTACCATGAGTTTGCTATCGATTTCGATAGGTATTTTACTTTTACTAAGTACAGTGGCTGTACCATGAGTTTACTTCCTTTTTCGATAGTTATTTGACGTATAGCAACTACAGTGGCTCTGCAATAAATTTGCTATCGACTTCGATAGGTATTTGTCGTATAAGTACCTACAGTAGCTCTATCATGAGTTTACTTCCTTTTTTGATAGTTGTTTGACGTATAGCAACTACAGTGGCTCTGCAATAAATTTGCTATCGACTTCGATAGGTATTTGTCGTATAAGTACCTACAGTAGCTCTATCATGAGTTTACTTCCTTTTTTGATAGTTGTTTGACGTATAGCAACTACAGTGGCTCTGCAATAAGTTTGCTATCGACTTCGATAGGTATTTGTCGTATAAGTATCTACAGAGGCTCTATCATGAGTTTACTTCCTTTTTTGATAGTTGTTTGACGTATAGCAACTACAGTGGCTCTGCAATAAATTTGCTATCGACTTCGATAGGTATTTGTCGTATAAGTACCTACAGTAGCTCTATCATGAGTTTACTTCCTTTTTTGATAGTTGTTTGACGTATAGCAACTACAGTGGCTCTGCAATAAGTTTGCTATCGACTTCGATAGGTATTTGTCGTATAAGTATCTACAGTAGCTCTATCATGAGTTTACTTCCTTTTTTGATAGTTGTTTGACGTATAGCAACTACAGTGGCTCTGCAATAAATTTGCTATCGACTTCGATAGGTATTTGTCGTATAAGTACCTACAGTAGCTCTATCATGAGTTTACTTCCTTTTTTATAGTTGTTTGACGTATAGCAACTACAGTGGCTCTGCAATAAGTTTGCTATCGACTTCGATAGGTATTTGTCGTATAAGTACCTACAGTAGCTCTATCATGAGTTTACTTCCTTTTTTGATAGTTGTTTGACGTATAGCAACTACAGTGGCTCTGCAATAAGTTTGCTATCGACTTCGATAGGTATTTGACGTATAAGTACCTACAGTAGCTCTATCATGAGTTTACTTCCTTTTTTTTGATAGTTGTTTGACGTATAGTACCTACAGTAACTCTACCATGAGTTTACTACCTTTTACCATAGTTATTTGACGTATACCACTACAGTGGTTTTGCCATAAGTTTGCTATCGATTTCGATAGATATTTGACGTATAGCAACTAAAGTAACTCTACTATGAATTTACTACCGTTTTCGATAGGTATTTGACGTATAGCAGCTACAGTGGCTCACCTTCCTGCCACACTGCACACTCTTGTCACCAGTGTCGTAGCGCGTGTCATAGAACCGGTCGCGGTGAAACAGATAGGTGGCGGCGGCCGCGTTGGCCGCGTGCAGGAGGCCGCGCTCGCGCACCAGCGCCACGGAGCACTGCAGCGGCGCGCCCGCCATCTTGTGCGGGTTCCACGACATCGAGTCTGCGCTGCGAATCATACGAACACAATGGTAAGGCAACGACGAATTGATACATTTGCTATTAGCAGACTATTCAAATTTTGCCACCCCTACTAACCTCTACAATTGTGTATTTTTAAACATGAAATAAATGTTTCTGAAATATTATAGTCGGGTGGAACTTGGTGGAAATCATGTTGACTAATATATTTTATAAGCACTTTTGATGTCTTTGTCACTTTATTGCATATTTTAAGTAATATAGATTTCATAGCTATATGTCTAAATTAAAATTTCGGGTAAAAAAAATATTTACAAAAATTGATTTCTAGCCTTTTTAAAATAAACTAAATTATTATTTTTGCAATCCGGAGGCTACTGAAGTCATGCATTGTCTTGACAATGCATGACTTCAGTAGCTGATAACTTGTCATCAGACGGCAAAATATGGAACCAACAGCCCAGCCCTGTGACATTGCTAAAAGACGCCATCGAGCTACATCGTTTGTTAGCTAGTCCAATAAACCAAATAATTTAAATTATATTATTGCAGAGCTGTCGACAGTCATATATTTATGCTAGTTATTGTACTCGAGTGCTGGCAAAGAACAATGCCCAATTTTGAATGCAATTTTTTTGCGCCGCTAGTCATGTAATGTAACTTATAACTGTACTGTATTGTAACTCGTATTAATCATAAACTTATTTTTTTTATTAGATATTAAAATGTAAAATGTAATATGCAGCACCAGTGAAAAGTCACACATCATCAAATTAAAATCACTGTCACAGGTCAAACAATGCATAGCGGTGATGTATGAAGAGTGCGCAATTGTTATTTTGGACCGCACTCTTTTGATATTATGTAGAGGTAAAAAGACTCTAGGTATGCTTCAAGACTGTTGCTGTAAGCAACGTCTTATTGGAGAGATTATGCGATATTTAAGATACATAATGTTATTGTCATTTATGTATTAGTAGTTCTTTAACTGTGAAAGATAATAACTTAAAGCGAAAGACATTTATAAATTACAAAATATTACCAACCTTTCAATCCCACTAAGTATGTGCTTGTATTTCGAAGACAATATCAAACTGCCACCCCAACATGCCTGAAATAGATTCGTTGACTGAATTATCTAATTATGAATTTAAGAAATAAAATAATAAACCATTGGAATATATATTTAATAATAGAAAAATACGTATGTAATAGTAAAAAAAATCACGTTTTTAGCTAACATAGTGCAGCTAACATAGTAACGTAGCTACTTGTGCAGTGACGAGTTTATTATAAGGCCTCGGGCGGAGACCGTTCACGACCGTTGAACAAAGGAACTGGATGAATAAAACACAAATTGGTATAATTAATTTATGGTACAATTTAATATTTATGCAAAATAAATAATATTATGCAAACTAGTAAGGCCAATTAGGTATATTAACTTGAACTAAGAGACTATTATTAATTTTTAAACACATTTCAATGGAGTTATCAATCGAGCAATCTTTCTACCTTGTTCGACGACCTCCATAGTCGAGTGGATAGTACACGGGTTTCACGGTGTCGTGCCATCTCTTGGGTCCCGGGTTCGAATCCCGGTGGGAGCAGATGTTTGTATGATGAATTCGAGCATTTGTACCTTACTCATGGTTGTTGATATATATTTCAATAAAAATTATTTACCTGTGTAATATATGTATGTCTATCCGTTACCCTAGATCCCATAGCACAAGCCTTACAGAGCTTAGTTTGGGTTAGGCTAATTGGTGTAAGTGTAACAAATATTTATTTATAAAAAAAAAACTTTTTCTGTTCGAGCCGTTAGAGCGATAAGGTTCATTATCATATCCAGGCAACAGTTACAGTAAGCCTCATAAGGTGGACCGACTATTTGATGAAGATAGCATGAAGGCGCTGCTGGATGCTGACGTCGCAAGACCACCCGTGTGAAGATCATCAGCGCGGTCTATGTCCAGCTTTGGGCGTCTCTCGATTGTAACGAAGATTATGATGTACTTGATGTATAATTGGACGTTCCAATTGATTAAGTATATTATTGAATTTACTAACAAATATGTAAAATAAACCAGGCTGAATATGAAAGAACTGGAAGAATCTTACATCAACATGCATCCAAACGCCGTATTTTTTACATAGTTCAGCAATGGCCGGCAGGTCGTCAATGGCTCCCAGCACCGTGGTGCCTGCAGTCGCGTTCACCAGTAGCGGATAGCGGCCGAGGCTCCGCTCCTTTTGTAACTCGCTGTCTAGCTCATCTACCAGCATTTGACCCCGTGCATTCGTTTTTATAACTCTGACACTCTCCGTGCCAAAACCTAACCAATGTGCCGCCTTCTTTATGGAGTAATGGCTCTAGAATTATCATAAAAAAATATCATTAATATTAATCGTACCTTGATTGTGTAGATGCGAAGTGATTTTGTCGGCTGAGACAATCACATTATATTAATTCTCTGAATCAGAAGAAAATGTATGTTGTTATATATGTCAGACAGAGACTTGTTAAAACAAGTGCAAGGCCTATTTTAAAAGCTCAATTTGATTAATATTGACATTTTATTTAAAAATGCTAAATTAATGTCATCATCACAACTCACATCCGTCTGCACCGAGGAGCACAAGCGTGCCCTAACTAGTTACATAAAGGCGATTAAGCCTGGGTCAAGCACTCTGGTTTATTGGTCGACTTCTCATACACAAATGTATGCAAGTTGCCTCACATAATTTTTCTTAAACGTAGTACCGTCAGATAAGTGTACACATGGAATTCAAAAAACGAAAACACACTGGTACATTGCATGCGGTATAGCTTATTTGGCATAACAAACGGAAATTGAAAAATAAATTAAGTATGATTAATAAATAAAGAAAATATAGGGAAATAAATTAAATATGGTGCACATTAATACGGCTGGCTTTATATATTAACTTTGAGATAGCTCTTATGTCACTTATAATAGCGGCGATTTTTGTAATACAAATGTAAAGCTAGTCATAGAATTTAATTCCCAACCTAATTTCTTGAAGTGTACTCAAATACTGACAAGTTTATATATGAGTCTTCCTTAATGATCGAAAACTCCAATTCCGTATCTAGAAATATGAAATAATGTTTATTAGTTCGTGAATCACAGACTCACAGACTACGAAACGTCTTCATAGCAACATTTGTAGATCTTACGGTGCCAATATGCTGTTCGATAATCAACCTTAGGTTGAACGCGTCAACTTTTAGTTGCTGATTTTGCAACAGCCCTTATTTCGATCGAAATAACGGCGGATTGTGCATATTGTATGATTATTTTTAATGTTCTATGTTTAGCGTTAATGTGCAAAATTAATTATATCTTTCAACTCACATCTTCGGATGTAAACAGCACCATATCTGGCAGCGCTCTCATGCCCTTACTCTTGACCTCTGGAAAGGCTTTATACCGAGCAGCAACTATGCTGTAGAAGAGGGACATGCTCCCTCCAGGGCTGAAGATGCCATCGCCGTCCGAAATACCGAACAGTCGTGATATGTGGCGGATCATCGTCAGCTCGATGAGGGTGAAGGCAGGGGCCACCTCAAAGGTATACCTGTAATATAAAAATATATAAACATTATTATACACTAAACATATTAAAAAAAAGTGTTATAAATATTAATAAATAATCAAGTTTTGCCTTCATTATAATTTACAAAATATTATATACGAGGGGCGGTCAAAAAGTTCGCGGAATGGCGGGGTTGGCGGGGGTGAGGTCGCTCCTCCAGGTAGCCGCTACTTGAGTAACTCATAATTACTATATATGCCAATTTCTAGCCTAATTGGGTCATTAGCTTTCGAGTTACAAACGAGTAAACAAGTAAATCGGGAACAAACTAGCCACTATGGAGAAAATTGAACATCGCGCCGTCGTAAAGTTCCTCACCAAACAAGGAAAAACGCCTCAAACTATTTTGCAAGAGATGTTAGCTGTTTACGGAGACTCTGCTCCTGGTAAAACCATGATTTACAAATGGCACGGCCTTTTCAAGCAAGGAAGGAGTCAATTGAAGATGATCCTCGACCTGGACGGCCCATTGAGGCCACTACGCCGGAAATCATTGAAAAAGATGAAAAACTTGTATTGGAAGACGGAAGGTTGAAGAAGAAACAACTTGCAGCATCAGTTGGAGTATCAGAAACCACAATTTTAAATATTCTTCATCAACATCTTGGTATGAGTAAAGTGTGTTCAAGGTGGGTCCCGAGAATGCTCACGCCGCTGCAAAAACGTGAGCGCGTCAACTGTTCCCGCGAGTTTTTGGACCGCTGTGGAGAAGATAGGGAAGAAATTATGGCCCGAATTGTAACCGGTGATGAAACGTGGGTTCACCACTATGAGCCTGAGTCAAAGCAGGAGTCGATGCAGTGGCACAAAAAAGGCACACCACCCCCTAAAAAATTTAAAGTGTCGCAATCGGCCGGAAAGATCATGGCGACTATTTTTTGGGATACTGAAGGTATTCTTTTGATCGATTATAAAGAACGTGGTGTTTCTATAACGGGAGAGTACTACGCTTCCCTATTGGACCGATTAAAAGAAGCTATTAAAGAAAAAAGAAGAGGAAAACTGACAAAAGGTGTACTCCTTTTGCACGACAACGCGCCCGTTCACACGAGTCATGTTGCGACGGCTGCCATTCATCGATGCGGTTTTGAACAACTACGCCATCCACCCTACAGTCCAGACCTGGCCCCTAGCGATTTTTATTTATTCCCAAAGATGAAGAAAGAGCTGCGTGGAAAAAAATTTAGAGACGATGATGAAGTCAAGTCGGCGATTTCGGCGTATTTTGACGCCCAAGACAAAACCTATTTTTTCGACGGTATTAATAAGTTATATGCCAGATCCGAAAAATGTATTCGTGTTAAGGGGGAATATATTGAAAAGGAAAAATAACATAATGTATCATTTCATCTTTTTTCCCAGTCATTCCGCGAACTTTTTGACCTCCCCTCGTATAAAATATTATAAACACGAATTTTTTTTAAATTTATATGATTGTCCCGTTTCTCTTTCCCTTCGCATACAAAATCTTATGATGTGTTCAATTTAAACTTCCGTCTTTGAATAGATGAAATGTCAATATTTATTATTAGAAAAATATTATTTTATTATCTAATTAATATTGATGGATATCTAGACGACAAACGTTATTGACGAATAAAAGGAAGATGCCAGATTATGCCCCAGCTCTAAAGTTGGTGTCCAACAAAAAACAAACATTTCTTACTTAAAATATTTCTTTTATACATTATCTTTAAGTGTATTACAGAAATAAAAATGTCAATGAATTTTCTTTTACAATATGACTAATTTTGTTAATAACTTTCATAGTTTTTTGCAATATTACTAAAATACCTTGTTTAATATTTACACTACTTTTATGAACATATTCATAAAAGTATCAAATATAAAAAATAGTAATTGCGGCGACTAATAAATTAAATATAAAAAATTATATGTTTCCGTCAAAAGATAAATTATGTTTCTGTTAAATAAGAATGAATAATAAAATCAAATGACAGCTCCTTGCGTTGCTTACAGTCGAAATAGAATGAACTCTCAACACTGTTAATCCAAACCATAGAATCGAAAATATAGTTACTTTCAATAGGATCATTGACAGCATGGCCTTCAAGATTATATTACGAAAACATCCCTATGAAGTAAATAGTTAAATACAACTTTAGCTAATAAGCTTTCCGTACATACGACTTTCGCAACAAACATACAGATTAAATGACAGGAAAATTTTAGCAAACCTTAGCGATGCCTCGTTAGTGCGTAGGTATTTTCCAGATCTGTCTACTACACGCTATGATGGTTAAAGGTGAACAACTTTTCAAACAACTAGGTGCAGCACATTCAGGGTTAAATTAGAAGAGGTATTGGGAAATTAGACTTGTGTCTGGAGTTTAGACTTAGAATAGTTTTGTAACTTGTAAATTTAGATACATATTATAAATACGTTTATTCTCCCCAATTGATTAAGCAGAGGTTTAGTTAACGGGGCTCACTTTTGCTAAGATAACAACTCGTAAATGGAGCTATGGAACAGACCCGAGAAGAACATTCTCTAACCGCCTCGCTCCGCCGCAGACGGCAGGATAGGAAACGTGCGTTTGCAAGTGGTCTTCAACTTCCCTAGCGGCAGGAGACCAGCTAACTGGCTGAGACATATAGCTTTAAACTTGCCAATGCTCTGGGAGGTCGCAAACGTATTACTTGGTAATCCTGAATTAGGGAAGTCCCAGTTCGTTTACACCACTTCGCCTATCCCACGGGAATTCTTGGGATTCGGGTTGCGGAGGGAGATTTGGTCAAGTAGTCGACACACCAAGTAGTGTCACTGAAGTAGTCAGAATCCTACGGTATACTCAACTAGGTATCTTTACAAACTGTAAAAGTACTCACACTTCACTCTCACTCCTCACTCACACTTTTATAGTTCCCATTGTATACTATTGGCCCATTGCCACTGTTCGAGCACTTTACAATGATAGATAGAAAAGAAGAAAAGAAATTAGGTTCATAAGATATTTAAAGATACTCAATCATAAGTATATTAAACGCATATACGTAATATTATAAATAGCTTCGATCACCAAATAAAACCAATAATAAATTCTCAAAGTCGCACGTCAGTTTTAAACGCTGCACTGATTTACTCGTGGTGCTATCCCTCCATTATCGTAAGCCAACTTTGCGTGGGGATACATATGACGTTGAAAGATAAGTGCCCCTGCCAAGACGAGCTGAGTGAAGCCCGGGGGCACTACCTACATTTTCTCAATATATCATCGCTTTTTGTGAATTTCGGTTTGAACCCTTACCAATTACCAGATAATCAAAATTCTCGGAATATGTTAATAGGATATCGGCTTTAAGTCAGATGAATAGTGGACCTAATTACATACAGCAATAAAGTTTTAAATAGCTCTTATACTGTAGAATTTATTGATATCTAAAAACCCCTGTAAAAATCATGTATTTGTATATATTATGTGTTTGTGTATGTATGTATATTGAAATAAATATTTCTTATGTTTATTTCTATTATTGTAATTTGTATTTTTTATGTCCGTCATATACGCGTACAAATATTATATAAAACTTCGCCTCTCGCAGGTCTGCTGGAAGAAATTTCAGTTGTGAAATAAGCAGCTCCTTTGTACATTTTGTTTGTTTGCAAAAAGTTATGAAATAAATAAATAATTCCCTGATTACGTCATTGACTCATTAATGACTCAAAATTCTTAGGAAATTTCCTAGTGCCTTAGGCTGCTGAAGTTTGGTATGTAAGATTCTATCAGTACACAAATGAGAAAAAAATTACAAAATTACAAATGGGAGGAATTCGATGTATGAATCTACAAAAGCAAAAAGAACCCACCAAAAACATTTTCATATAAAATGTTGGCAGCACGAGGACGTGTGAATCGCTATGTCAAGAAGTTATCAGATTTCATGTAGAGCCAAGTTTCTAACTGTACTTACACGTCATAACTCTACAAGGCCTAATTTCACAAGCTCTAGTATAGCTTAGTCAAAATATACAATGTATCAGTCCGCGGATTCCTCAGAGTAATATCCGATTTTTTGATAGAAATGAAATCTATTCTCTATCTTGTTTTTTACTACGTCTGAAACTATCCCACCATATTACATCAGATTCGCTGTTTTTATATTATTTAAGAATAAGCTAATTTAAAGTAAAAATAATCACCTAGGTTCTCCGCCTCTCAAACTATAGCCCTACAAAATTGTATACTTTAGTGTCGTTTCGACATTAAAACATAACTGACAGTTGTATTCATAATTATAATATTCTTAGCCCAGACTCTTCTCTATCTAGTCTATGGTTATCATCCACGATGGCAGACAACCGTCAAGACTAAAAATCAGTTAGCCAGAAATTTTCATTACTATCCTATAAAAATGCTGTTTTATTTATTCTTAAATATATCTTTTGTAATTTAAGCTATAGAAACTATTAGATTATAACCCTACAGTGCACTTTTTAATTACTATTGAATCTCACAATATGTTTATATAAATTCAAAAAAGAATATTGGAAATAGCTCCTATTTTCTTTTCCTTAAAATTTATTTCTTTATTGACAGAAAAATTCCGAAAACAAATTAGCGTGTATTTAAAAGTTTGTTTTCTTACATATTATATAAATAAAGAAAACGTTAGTATAGAAAAAGGATTTTATTAATCTATTCAATACACTAATTTTATAGGCACTAAAAGTAATCGGGATTAGTCCTTTTTTTTAGAGGGGAAATGCACCTTATGCACCGTGACACCGCTCTGGCTAGGCGCAGCCGTGTGTGGGGCTCTCCGGTCTGACAGGACCGGCCTACCCACTAAAACCCCCCTGAGTTCTCTAGGCCCATGCGGGGCACATGGCGGGGTGCGCTTTCGCAATTCTACCGCCATGTGCAATCGGGATCAATCCTTTACTTACTCATAAGTCCAAGGCATAAAAAGTATCTTTCTCCTAGATGTAGATCATCTAAGAGAAAGATATTATTCATTACCAAAAATTAATTAGCAAGATACTTTTACTACATAGTATATATACCTACTGACTAGTATTAAACGCCTCGGCGATCCACGCTCCAGAGAGGCCGTACGGGTCCATGCCGCCATACAGCTGGTTTTTGAAAGTAGCTCTGTCAGTCTTTACGCTGTACTGTAGAACCTCCCGCACGCATTTCTCCAGCTCTGCATCTGTACAGCCCTTGGAGACGTCCAGGTCTAGAATTGCCTGGAAACGAATACCCTATATTAGAGAAATTATATAGGTCTTATTCAACCATGTTGGTCTAGTGCGGCTTAGTTCACTTCATTAGTGTCGCAGGATTTGTTCCTTCAACGTAGCGGCGCCTCATACATGTACAGTTAGCAACACGTTAAGTTTCACTTGTACAGTACAAAAACCGCACTTCTTAGTAGAGACATAAAAGTTGTCTGTGGATGATGGGCGTTAAACGTTAGTGTGTATACATATGAATTTTTTTCGAATTTACTCCACTCCTTACTACCAACTCCTCCTCTACCTCTTTTTTTTTTTTTTTTTTTTTTTCCCTGAGGAAAATGCATTAAATTGCATACCCCGGCTGTGGCGGGCCGGCGGTTATGTGGGGCTCTCCTCCCCAGAAGGGGGAGGCCTACCCACTAAAAACCTCAGGGATGGCCTTCCTCAGGCATGTAGGGAGCCCCGGGAACATCAAGCCACTTCCAGGAACCCCCAGCCTTCGCTCCCCCGCCGATACAGGGGAGCCCTCCTCGGGGTAGGCTCGCTACCTCCCCGGTCTCCTCCACCGACGACGCCCCCCGGCCACGGAAGGGGCGTGGTCCATCCCGGGTCGCCGTAGCGGTCGCGACTCCCTCGCGCCCGTCGGCGACCCGCGGCGGCGCCGCAGCTGTGCTACCGAGCCAGGCGCCGCCTTCTTCGAGCGGGATCGGCCATCTCCCGACCCCGCTCGGCAGCCTCCTTCTGGAGCATCACTGCTTCACAGAAGGAGGCCACAGCCCTCCAACCTCCCTCGTCCGCCAGCATTGCCGCAATCAATGCCGGCGGAGACAGATCTCGCCCGATCTCTGCGACCAAGGCTCGGCGCTCGGAGGCCCACGCGGGGCACTCTGCCAGCGTGTGCTGGCCGAGTCGAGGTCGGATGCGCAGTGGTGGCAATGTGTCGATCCCTCCCGTTCCTCCTCTACCTCTACCACGGTCACCCGATTACACTAGGATTTGAGTCTTCACAGTTACATATATAAATAAAAAAAACATCTTTTAAAACAAAGTGCGTAAAAATAATATAAAAATTTGGGTTGTAATGATATTACAGGTAACTTAAAACACCAACTTTAACGATACTATTATATTATAAAAGCTCATATAGAGTTTGCTGCGCAAAGAATGATAATGATAGCTCCAAGGGGCAAGGAGAAACAAAACTCTTGTAATATTGATAATGATGACTCACTCGGCGGAGATTGATTGATAATAATGATTTCGATCAGCTATCAAACATTAAATCTACTTTGTTTCCACGTTAATTTTTTGTTCTTGGTTGATATTAGAATCCGATCATTTTAATTAATTGATCAGATTATTTAATTCAATGGCGTCGTCGCTATAGTCCAGTTGGACTTCATAACTAATTGTACCATTTAGAATATGCAGGCACTTATTGACGACTTAACATCAAACAAAAAACATCACCAATCAAACATTCAAAAAGTGATTCAAATGCGATTCAAAAAGTGGAGACTCTCAAAAAGAAATTGTTTGCTTACAGCATTAACATATACTCTACCGGCTCACAGTCAATAGTGGCACCTTACTCATGTGCCGGACAAACTAATAAATTCTGACATATGACCGTCGTCATACAGCCCGTCAATTAACACTAACGATCGTACGCGATCTCACTAATTGGTACAATCGGCGACAAAAGTGAACACATAATTGTTGTCCACTAGATTGTAGATGAGAGTACTTTAGAATTTTGTAGTAATTTGACAGTCGGCAACAAAGGTGTATGCACAATTAAGTTAGGTATACAAGCAGAACAAATGTTAATTCTATGGAAAGCTTTCTTTTATACATTTATATCAACCCATTTACATCCCACTGGTAGGCATGAATCTCTCCTAAGATGAGATCAAAATTAGCCTTGTACTTATCGCTGACACACACGGTTTAGTTGACAACATAGTTATTTAGAGTTCTCTGTCACTTCGCAGGAACTTCACCGTACTCAACATAATCGAATTTTACTACATCCAAGGAAAGGAACGAATTCGTTGCTGGCCTGAGGTCAATTTACCATGTTAGCTATGTGTTATTCTTTTTTCGAATTTTAGATGTACACTTATCTAACCTATACGAAAAAAAACATGAGTGAGGGAAGTGGCATACACCTGCGAAGAAATTCAAAGGTGTATGCGAAGTCAAACAATCCAGCCTGGCCAGCGTGGTTGATTAAAAACTAATCATCGCCAACACTGTTAGGGTTGGCTCGTACCCCTCGGTGTGGACACATCTGAGGTGTGATTAAGAAATGGAAGACGTTAGACGAAATCAATCACCGCGCCAACCTAGACATGTTTAGATTGATCATTGCTATTTCCATAGAATAGCCATATGTCCAACAGTGGACGTGTCCTAGGTGACTTAATTAAAATAATGTAACCTTTTGCACTTTTTACTACATACAATGCGGCATTAGGGCACAACATAGTCATTCATTCCTAATTAAAATGATGATAACAGAATGTACGTTAATGTAAATATAAATATTGTACCATTAGCTGTTTTGATTACAAGTATACTATTTACAACGAGGCATTCAAACAATTACTATATAAAATATGCAACAAACTCGTTAATATTTTTTTACAAATCAATAAAAATTTTGCACACGCCCGTGACTCATATTAGACTGTACCTAGTCAAATAACACATATAAAAAAAACAATATCCAAAAATACCACGTTCAAAACAAATTTTATTTATTAAGATGTCATTGAATAAAAAATAATTGAACCAGATGAGATTAATAAAAGGTAAGGACATACCTCCAGCTCATGAGGATGCTTAAAGTCAATCAATGGTGAATTTTCAGACTTATTTTCATTTACAATATTCAACACCTTCGCCAAGAACGTATGGCCGTTTAGATCCATGTTGTAAACCGGACTTACGAGAGAACTAACGCGACTGAACACGACAATCCCCCGGCAGGCACTGACTGATGACTGCAGTCACAAACCAATGTAGACTGCCCAAGTCATTCAATACGGTCATATTTATCAAACAGAGACCGCTTACAAACTCCGCTTATTGCACTCACTTAATAGAAATTAGAATATATCAGTTGCTTAATAGAATAATTCACGCTATCACGTTTTTTTTTTTTCAAACTACAAGAACCATCTAAAATAACTTTAAATCGATAATCAATCTAGGTAATTGATGGGATAAGATTATATATGGAAGAGGAAGAGGTCCGTGGAACTTCAGAATATTTTGCGTCAGAATCAGCTTCATTTTCAAATTTCATTTTGGAACTGCAGCTATTGAAATTCATCGCATACGTTAGTTTATCTGTGTTAGATAATATAAGTTATCTTGCCTTTCATTTTTTACTCTTTTCACTCAATTCTAAGAACGACTATTAAAGTCGACAAGGAGTGTAGTCATACACACATTCAAATTTGTTTAACCCCACATGACCTGTCAAATAAAATTTAAACAATAAAGTACATAATTATTACAAGAGTAAACACAATGTTTCACAGCATAACAAAATATTAGAAGCAATTGAATTTGGGTATCGCCTACCTGCTTACGGTAGCAATATGCATATCCAGTGAGTTACTCCGCATTGTTTTCTAGGAATCTGTCCTTTCTATTGTGAGCAGCTGTCCATTTTTGTTTAAATTGGTGTTTGATAATCGAGTTGAAGTTTTTGCTTTATATCAGTAAAAACTTAGTCCCTTTAGGATATACTCTATATACCCGTTATATCTGGGGAGCGTCCGAGCGGGCTTTTATAAGTAGTTCGGGTTTTAATTTTAAATCATCAGTTACCTTGACTCTTGGCCCGGCCCATCCTATGGCTCTGCTCCATGACTAGCCGCCGACCAACAACAAAACTATATATGTATATACTGTTGACATATAAATATGTAAAACGTATGACGAAAAAATACTAACAAGAAAGATTTTGATTTTGATTCAGGATGTTTACAAAACACTGAAGTATATGTAGAGAGATTATGTAAGATATTTTTATTAAGTTGTACAACTTAATATAATGTGTCGGTATACCAAGCTATGATACATACATATGTATCGTAGCTTTGTATACCGACACTTTACCTATTTCTACAGCAAATCAGCAGTATTCGAATCATGTTCCAGTCTGAAGGGTAAGATAGGCAGAGGAATTACGGGGTATGTACTGTGACTACATTTTATTTAGACAAGGAGACCTATTTTTGAATTACGAATGCGATTTCGAAATCACCGCTGACTAAATAGTAGCGGTGACTTTGAGGTCACGGATTCCTAAACATCCAATTTTTGAAAGTCGATCGCAGAGCTGCCAACATAGATAAAATACACACATAAATGTAAGAGTTCGGTTCCACGCAGAATGTAGTCGCTGCCGGTTATTGCCGGCTTAACTATTGCGGTTATATATATATATATATAGTATATATAGACTTAAAAATCAAACAAAACACAGATAACATTTCCACAAGTATGACTTGATTACGAGTGGTCGAGGGCACTCGTAATGAAATCACACCCGTGACTAAGGTAGTCACATAAGTGATATTCAAAAATAAGAATTATTGAAAATCGGTGATTATTAGTCACATCCGTGATTTCGAAGTCGCATTCGTAATTCAAAAATAGGTCTCTTGGTGTGTACCTCACAAGAACCACATGCACTACAATCGACAAATGATATATGAGTAATAATAAAAAAATATCCTCGCACGACGAAAATTTAAATATTTTAAATTAAATAGTATATTCAGTACTGACGGAATGGAATAAGTGGCGGTGAATCACAAAATAATTATATATGGACGATTACACATACCCACGCCATGTTCCGTCCATTAATTATGTTTTATTAAGTAATTAACAAGTTCATTAACTCTTTTATCACTAGGAAACAATTATATTAGTGCCTTGCCCTAGCCAGGGCGTTATCGTCACTTTGTAATTTACTTACATCAGAATGGATAATTCCTCCGTGATTGTTATTGTTCACTCTGGACTATCTTTAGTGGTGCTCGCAATATTCAATCATGAAAATATTATTAACTACTGTACATTTACAGGTTAAGGCTTGGTATCCGAACACTTCGGATTGCCCTGTCATGCCATAAGATAAAATAAAGTCCATTCATGAAAGTTTAAAAAAATCACATATGTATGTACTTAAATAAAGTTAAACTCGGAAACTAACAGAAAAAATTGCAAACAAAAATAAAAACGACATGTTAAGATTTGAAATATTCCTCTGAGTAATTGTTCTTGCAAGTCGAACATTAATACACTAGACAAATTAAAATATTCAATCACCACATTACAGTAACACTGATTTTCGACCGATACTTTGTTTGCTTTTTCGTATTTCTCACAGAAGCAGCAACTTGCATAGTATCATATCATAATACAATAAAATGGGTTCAAATATTTTAACATTTATATTAAAATTATATTATTATTATATATTATAGTTACTCCTATCTAAGAGACTAAGACTTGTTACTATAATACTTATTTTTTTCATTTCTTGAAAACACATCATGACCATATAGTTTTAATAGCTTAAAAGGCTACTTGTTATATTCGGCCAAATTAAGGAAAAATTTCAGTTATATCGAAACCATAATGAATTTTCGTAGGAGAACACGTTCTCGCAAAAACTCACTCAACGCAATGGCCTATACTGAGAAATGGAAACAAAATAGAAAACTGTCACGTCGTGAAACAAATATTGAACAGGAATCTGATGAAGATCCCCACTATCCAGAAATCAAGGCGTGGGTTGAAGATTTCTTTCAAAGAAAAAGTGAAAGCCCTGACAAACTGGATCAAGATATAGAAGTCAAATTAACTAGGAAGCAAACATTAATTCTTTCCACTTTGGTTCCTGATGAATTATTGAATATGAACAGGTATTTACTAATATGAATTTATGCACATAAAATTTTTTTGTTAGTGCGTTCAAGATTATTTGTAAGAAATAAATGTATCCAAGAGCCTTTCATTCAATTATATATAATTCTTTCATCATATGTTCATTTCGAATTTTAATATTATTTCAGATTTGATGTGGATAATACTAAAAGATTCGTAGGTGTACTTTTAATGGCTGATGTGTCTGGCTACACTTCATTATCTGAGCGTTACAATAGTATTGGAACAGGAGGCACATATCGACTTACTGCTACTTTAAACACATATCTCGGCTCTCTTGTAGAACTCATTTATAGCCACGGAGGGGATATTATCAAATTTGCAGGAGATGCATTTCTTGCTCTTTGGAAACTAGATAAGAAACAATTTTTGTCTCACGCTATACATTCCGTTATCGCATGCGCACTTCTAATACAACATTCGTATGCGTCATATGAAACGGACGTCAAGGTTAATTTGAATGTTAAGCTTGCAATTTCAGCAGGCAATTTAATATTTACCCCAATTGGCCGCGGCATCGATATGAACTATATAATTTTTGGGCTCCCTGTTATAGAAGCCAAAGCAGCTGAAAGCGTTTGTGCGTCAGGAAAAGTCATACTTACAGCTACTGCATGGGGCCATTGCTACTCAAGAAACTATGACCACATTATTCAAGAAAAGGGTCATGTCATAATTAATTCTATTTTATACGATCCACATGATACAGATGTAACAAAACCTTTCACTGGTTTCGGTCCCTTGATAAAAAATATTAAAAGATTTGCAATTGACAACCCTTCAGATTTTTTATTGGAATCGCCAGATAATTTAAATGCTGCAGATGTCGTTCGTAGAAACGATGCTCTTCGCCTTAGAAAAAGTATTTTAAATGCTGCAGAAAAAAAATTGGGGTCGGAAATTCGCAAGTTTATAATAAGACCAGTACTCACACAAGTCGATGCTCACCAACCTCTTGAATATCTAACTGAAATGAGGCAAGTGTCTGTGATATTTATGACACTCAAAATAAGAGATTGTCCTTATACACAATTTATAACTGTAGTGAATAATTCATATGATATAACTTGTGAAATTGTGTATAAATCTCTTGGTTGTGTAAATAAAATTATTCTATTTGATAAAGATGTAATGATATTAGTTATATTTGGATTGAGAGGTTTCAAACATGAATCTGAACCTCAGGCTGCTCTAAAGTGTGCATACAGTATAAGGAGAGCAATTTCAGCTTTGGATAGTGTTCTCGAAGTATCTATCGGTGTAACAACAGGACAAGTCTATTGTGGAGTAGTAGGACATCCGCTTAGAAGGGAATTTACAGTTATTGGTGCTATTGTGAATAAAGCTGCTAGGCTAATGTGTGGATTTCGGAATAAAATAACATGTGATGAAACCACATACATTAATAGTAAAATGTCTTGTAATGGGTTTACATTGCAACCTAGGACTGATTTAAAGGGCATCATACACCCCGGTAATATTTATGAATATTCAGAAGATATAAGAGTAAAAGTATTATATGATATACCGATAACTAAACCACTACTAGATAGGAATGACGAAACAGAATATTTTGTTAATTGGCTTGACGAATCACGTGCGTCTTATAGAGAATTTGATGCATTGGTATTGATAGGTGATCCTAGAATGGGGAAATCGCGAATATTAGAGTGGATGGCTAGATACACTAAAAGCAGAAATTATAAATCATGTTTTATTAATTTAACTACTGTTCACTCGGCTACACCTTATTTAGGTCTTAGTCAAATTATTAACCAAATACTAGAGCTCAAAGAACCTATATTTGGGTTTATCAAAGAAGAAAAAATAGTACAATTGCTACAAGTATATAATGCTGATTTATGTTATTTAAATGACATCCTAAAAGTGCGATTTGCATATCATGAAGGAATTCATCAACTCAATGAAAACAAAAGGAAAGAAACAGCGAAGAAAATATTTACAATGTTAGTGAACAACATAACAGAAAAACACGTAATAATTTTGGATGACTTACAAAATCTAGATCCTTTATCTTGGGAGTATATATCTATAATGTTTACATCTCATAATATATTTACTGTTTTCTCAGTTACCCGTGGTAATTTGACTTCAATGCAAAATTGGCTTTACAATGTTTTCATTCATGATAGTATCAGAAAAATTGTATTAGGGCCAATGCCTTACTCTTGGATAGCACCATTAGCTTGCCAAATTTTAGACGTTAATGCCGTTCCAAATGATTTATGTAACGCACTTAAATATAAATGTTATGGCAAGCCTGGATTGATAGAAAACTTCATAATCCATTTATTTTCAAACGGTGCACTGGAACTAAAAAAAATAAATATAAATGAAATTCAAAATTTGGTCGAAGAAGATCTTCAATTCCCAGATGAAAAATTATTACAGTCGCAAGCAATCGAAGCTAAAGATCAGAATTTGCTCGATGAATTTATACGTGAAAATGCTTCTGAAGAAATACATATATGTATTGTCGTTAAAAAAGAAGAGTTGAAAACAAATATAGATGCTCAAAATATAGACGCACTAGTTATGATACAGATTGATTCATTAACACCATACCAACAACTACTTTTGAAAATTGCATCTGTGATAGGTCACATACTATCACGAGATCTTCTAGAAAATATAATGTATGAAAATGATTCTCTAACAACAGCAAAATCTATTAAAAGGCTATTTGCCATGAAAATTTTATGTTGCGCAAATGTAACATTTAAAAAAATAGACAATGCTTATTTAAACTGTGAATGCTATTTTGATTATGAGCCCGACGATACCAATGGCAATCTCCCAAAATATGCTTTTTGCAAACTTATGAGATTTAAAAATAAGAGTACAAGAAAAATTTGCTATGAACTGTTGCCATTAAATCAGAAAAAGGAGTTTCATTCTAGAATAGTGCAATATTTGGAAAGCAATGAACATAAATGTACCGATTGTGGAGGCGCCTTGACTGTAATTCGGACATCTATGAGTGTCCAATCCGATATAAATGTTAATTATTTCAATGACTCAAAAACCTCGAGCATTTCTGATGCTGAAAGTGAAGTAAGTAATACAGAGGATGAACAATTAACAAATCAAATCCCTAGTTTCACCAGAAACATAAGTTCGGAACCCCAAATAGAACCCCAAGTTATTACAGAGCCACAACGAATATTTAGTGAGTCATTACACAAACCGAATAGAAATGATAATGGTGTTACTTCTATATTAAAAACAAGTAACTATAGCAGAGAAATTAACCAATATGTGACCAAAAGCGTCAAGATGACTGATTTTACTATCAAAAAAAGCCGTAGTAACGTGGATAATATTAAAAATGAAAAATTCCACTTATTAAGACCCGTCATTGAAGCGCAGAATATGGAAGATTGGCATGCAATCGGCGTTATAGACAGTGAAGACTTGATTCAAGAAAAGCGACATAAAAGTTTCCTTTGCGTTAAAATTGCCAATAACGTATCATCCATTAACATAAGCAAATGTACATGCTCAGAATTAAAAATTCTAATATACGAACAGCTCACCCATCACGCCCAAAAAGCTGATATGAAATTAAAAGCGCTGCAATTTATGATTCGTCACTGCTATTTAAATTTACTGAATAATGACACTGATACTATTCTGTTCGAATTAGAAAATGCGGAAAAAATTTGTTGTAACGTACAAATTTCAGAACATAGTAGCAATTTCGAAAGACACAGGTGCTTAGGAAAAATATATTCAATAAGAGCTGCTGTTTTTTTTATGAGTACGAAATATATGGCTGCAAAGCTAGAAACTGATAAAGCATTACATTTTTACAAATCACAATTTCATAAATTGTCACAGCTCTTCAGTTTAAAATTTGTTATCCCTTCTAATAAATACAAAACGAAGTTGAACAACGAAATGCAACTTAAAGCAGACTTCGTATTCTGTTTGAATATTGCTACAGTTTTATATTCATCTCTAGGCGAAGATAAATACTCAAGATTACTTGCATACCAAGCCCTCAAATTAATTCAAATTGTTCAATGCAACGTTTTGGACATATGCGATGCTCTAAATAACGCAATTCAAGTAGAACTTAATCGCCAATATATTGAGTCCACTATAGATATAGAGCGACTTGCCCGACAGATATTACAAAATTTACCACCAATTCATAGGGAAGAATTATTTGCTTTAGGAAAACTATTTTTAACCATATTTCGAGCGAGGATGGCGAGAGCACAATTAGCTGCAGCAATCCGTGTTGGATTACGAACAATAACAATTAGCCGATTTCTTCAAGCCGATGCTATATCAGTAGATATTATTCCAGATCTATTTTACATTTTGCTTTGTCGAAATCGCATTGAAGAGGCCGTAGATGTTGTCCAGTCATCACTCAGTATTGGTCAATATTTAGATTCTTATGAATGTGAAACTTGGTATTACGCCCTATGTATGGATATGATTTTAGATGGCGGGTTTCAACTAGAATCGCCTTACGAAATAACACGATTTGCAGAATACGCTTTAAATAAAAACCAATGTTCAGGTCCTTGTCGGCGTCGTTTGGTCGTTAATCTATGGACGTACTGGTTACGAGCTGATGTTGAGAGGAAAGCAAAGAAGTTCGAGACAGAGGCATTAAGTTGGACTGATTCTGATGTTAATACCATTTTCTTGACAGCACTTTTAAGCAATTTAAGGCTAGCAGAAGGTTTATTGGAAAGCCTAGCTAGAAAAGTGGATGATTTAAGAAAGGTTGGAAAAATTATACGTCGCGTGTAAAATTACTTAATATTTGATGTGAGTTTGTATAAATACTTATTTTTACAGGTGGTCGACATGATGGAGTTACGATCTACTGCTGATCGAGAGCTTGCCAGATTAGAAAAAGACGTCCGGTTCATGCGCACTATATATCCGCGATGGCTTCTTTTGAAGGCATATTCGCAGAATTTATCAGGACGAACTTCTTCAGCAAACAACATATTTCGTCAAGTAATCTTTGGAACAATCCTAGTTCTTCTTTTCCTTGTCATTTTGTTCATCAATATATAATTAACGGATAACTATAATATTTTATTTATAGTTGGATTAGGCAATTTATTTATATTTGTGCCTGATTATTGGCCGTATCTGATGATAAGCAGAATTAGGCGTAACTGAATTTCATGGTAAAGAATGTTTTATTGAGAATTGTAGTGTGTGACGATCGTATAGTATATGATTCGATTAAATAGTCCTTTATGAATAATCGTGAAAATTTGTGTATAATATGAATAATAAGAGACAATAATGAGACATTCTGTAGACACCTACAAGAAAACTCATAGGCTATCAACTCAAAATCCCCATGTGCGGATGTAGATAATATCATGTTCACATACTTTTTTTTCATATATAATCTTCCAATCTATTTGGATTGATTATATATGAAAAAAAAGTACTCGAATGATGAGGTCCTTTCTACCCCGTAGAGCTTATTCTTGTAAGGTAGACTGGCGCTCACTATAGTAATTATTCGTCGTTCGTAGTTATGCACAAATAATGATGTGTTATTTGAATGTGAATACAAAATGTTAAACAGCCAAGAGGCGGCAATCCCATCACCACCTTAAAGAACCCCACTAATCTGCCCACCTTAACGGCATCATGGCCAGCCCCGGATCTACGATTTTTTCGAACCGGGGCAAGAACTTGATATAGCGCCCCCTCTCGTGAGCGTTTGATTAACACTAATATTATAATATGTGGCATTATTGGTGATCGAAAGAATACTCTTTAATAAATTTGTACTCTTTATTATCTATTACTAATAACTTTTTCTTAGGTGTGACATCAAATTAAATATAGCAATCATATAACAAGGCAACTGATAATCAAGACTTTGTTTTAATTTTTCTCATCGTTTTTTTTTCTCTCTTATCTTACTACCTCTACAGCTTCACACGGCGTGCTTTCTTTTCCGCGAAAGAATCTATTAGCTCATCAAAGTCCGTTTCAAAGGCAGTTTTATTTTCAATGGCTAGAATCGCGAGGCTAGATAAACGTTCTTGGCTCATTGTTGAACGCAGATAGGTTTTAATTATTTTCAGTTTGCTGAAACTTCGCTCACAGCTTGCAGATGTCGTCGGTAATGTGCAGTATATCCTTAAAGCTATACTAACATTAGGAAACGCTTCTTGCAAGTCATTCTTACACAGATGTTGTAACAGGTCGAATGCACTTGATTTTTCATTAATTTCTGTTACTAGGTCTTTGAATACAGAAAGTTCCTGGCAAAAATCAACTGCATTCAAGTCTTTTGAATATTTTCGTGCTAGATCGGCTCCATTTTTCTGCAGATCATCAGTCGACATATTTAAAAACGCGTGACCACTGAGGAAGGCGAAATTTTCATGTAGACTCTTTGCGCTCTCTACCCTTGTTTCTATTTCTGTTAAAATTCTGTCAAATACTACTTTTATATCTTTGGAAAATAGCCCATTTGGGTCTAGAGTTCTTGATTCATCTTCGCAGAATTCGTCGTGTTGCCTTTTCTTTTTGGAAATTCGTTTATTTTGAAGGACTGGCTCTATTTTCAATTTTTCTGATATAGTTGCAGCTTCTTTGATCCAATGTTCTATTGGTTTTTCTCTCATTCCCTGTATGATCTTAACAAGACCTTGCATTATCATCACAGAACGCGGCAAGATAATATCCTCTTTTTGTATTTCAACGTTCACTCTATTAATCTCTCGAAGAATATTATTCCAAATTGATAAGTTGAGGATAAATTTGAAATCCATCATCGCATGTAGTAAATGACTAGCTTCATACTTCGATTCTGCGGCTGAAGAGGATTCTTCAATTTCTTCTAGAGCTTTGACAACTTCCGGTAAATTATTTAATAGAGCAGTAACAGCTTGGTGTTTAGCTGACCATCTGGTTTGACTACTTCCTTTTAAGTTTGTTTTAGTACACTTTTGCATTATTTTCCATCGCGTGGTGGATCCAACAAAGAAACAATAAAGTTTTTGTATAAGCCCAAATAGGTTAACTGCTTCTGGACATGATGACGCTGAATGCACGCCCACAAGATTTAAAGAGTGTGCTAGACAAGGTACAAACATTGCCAGCTCGTTCATTTGCATAACTCTGGATTGGACGCCTTTGTATACGCCAGCCATATTAGATCCGTTGTCGTAAGATTGTCCGCGGCATTTTTGAATATCCAAACCATCATCTTCTAGTTTTTCTAGAATTTGCTGTGTGATATATTCTCCAGTTTTTCCATCTACTTCAATAAAATCAATAAAGCTTTCCTTAATAGTGCATCCAGTTTCTGTTATTTTTATATACCGAATAATCTGGCTCATTTGTTCTGAATGAGATATATCTGGAGTGCAGTCAAACATGATGGTAAAGTAGTTGGCCTCCTTGATCTCATTGATAATGGTATTTCGAACTTTTTTTGCCATCATATCGATTATTTCGTTTTGAATTGTTTTCGACAAATAGGATACCTGTCCTTTTTTGACGTGATCTAACTGATACTTGAGAGTAGGATCGTATTTAGCAAGTAGACATACCAAATTAAGAAAATTTCCTTGACTAGGTTGAGGAAAATTTTCAGTGAGATCACTGAGTGTTTCTTTAGTACCTCTAAAAGAAAGACAGTTTGTGGCAAGATACATGACAGCGTCCATTACTACATGTAGAATATGTCTCCATTTTTTTTTCTCAGAGTGAATTAATTGCTCTATATCGCGATCAATGCCCTGAAAGTATAAAGGCGCGATGGAAGGATTATTTTGAGAAATTGATGAATGAGGAGAATGAATGGAATGGTATGCTTGAAAATCCACCAGTAAATATGGGCTTAGTGAGAGAGATTAGTGTGGAAGAAGTAAAAATGGCTGTTAGGAATATGAAGAATGGGAAGGCGGTCGGCCCAGATGGACTACCAGTAGAAGTGTGGAAGTTGCTTAGTGCGGATGGATGGAAGTGGCTGAGTTTATTTTTCGGTAAATTGTTGCACGAAGAACAAATACCCGAGGAATGGTGCAGTAGTGTACTGGTCCCCATTTTTAAAAACAAAGGAGACGTTCAAAACTGCAGCAGTTACCGGGGAATAAAACTCATGTCACATACTATGAAAGTCTGGGAAAGAATAATAGAGAGAAGAATGAGAGAAGAGTGTGAGATAACACAAAACCAGTTCGGATTCATGCCCGGTCGAGGTACGACAGATGCCATTTTCGCTTTACGCCAATTGTGCGAAAAGTACAGGCGCGTGCACAAAAATCTGCATATGGTTTTTGTCGACCTCGAAAAGGCGTACGATCGGGTTCCCCGTGAGGTTTTGTGGTGGGCGTTAAAGATGAAAGGTGTGCCTGGGAAGTATGTGAGGTTGGTCCATGCTATGTACAGAGCATCTTGTACATGTGTACGATCTGCCGCGGGAACGACGGACTGTATCGGTGTAGCTGTAGGGCTGCACCAGGGGTCGGCATTGAGTCCCTACCTCTTCCTTCTGATCATGGACGCTCTGACGTCGGACCTGCAGGAGGAGGCACCCTGGTGCATGCTCTTTGCCGACGACATCGTGCTTGTCGGGGAAGAGGGCATCGAGGTACAAAGCAGGCTGACGGGGTGGCAACAGAGGCTGGAGAGTGTTGGCCTGAAGATCAGCAGATCCAAAACTGAATATCTGTTCTGTGATTTCGGCGGTCTTTCCAGTCCTGTACCCATGTCTTTAGATGGCGCTATACTTCCTACCTGCTCAGATTTCAAGTACCTCGGTTCCCTCATTCAGAACGACGGCGAAATAGACAGAGCTGTGCAGCATAGGATTAACGCAGGGTGGATGAAATGGCGGCAGGTCACAGCTACAACGTGCGATCCCCGAATGCCAATAAGGCTGAAGGGGAAAATATACAAATCGATCATCCGACCTGTCGTCATGTATGGAAGTGAATGCTGGGCCGTCAAGAAGAAGGATGAAAATAGATTGCATACAAATGAAATGAGAATGTTACGATGGATGTGTGGTGTGACAAGGATGGATAAGATAAGGAATGAGTACATAAGAGGAAGCCTGAAAGTAGCGCCAGTGGTAGAAAAAGTGAGAGGAAGTAGATTAGCATGGTTTGGACATGTGATGCGGAGGGATGAAAGTCATGTCACAAAGCGAATGTTGAATATGAAAGTGGAGGGATACACGGGCAGAGGAAGGCCGAATAAAAGATGGATCGATTGTGTGAAGAATGATATGAGAGTGAAAGGAGTAAGCATGGAAATGACGGCTGATAGAGAGGAATGGAAGGAAAAGATCTACTGCGCCGACCCCAGATAATGGGAAATGGGCAAGAGGATGATGATGATCGCGATCAATGCCCTGGCACAATTTCATTTGCTGCAGGCGGGTTTTCCACTTAATAAAACATTCTTTATGCGTTTGTGATACTTCATGCTCAGTTAATCTTTCTAAAGTCTTTTTCCAATTAATGAGACCCTCTGTACACAACGCTGATGTAGAAGTGCTGGCAAATAACTTGCAGACAGTGCAGTAAAGTGCATTTTTTGTTTTCGAGTAAACAAGCCAGGATCTTTTAATAATTTCCTTATTTGCCATTGTTCCGAACCACATGTTATGTGTCAAATGCCTACCGTTGCGTTCAGTGGACCTAAAGTCTACATTATTTGGATGTTCATTATTTAGTAATACAGCTTGTTTGCTCAAAAATGACCTTTGTTGATCTGTAATTTTCTCTTGGCTCGGCCATGTACCTGGATCCATTAAATCTATGATTTCGTCTTTGCTGCTCAACTGCAATAAGTCACTAGATGCTAGTTGAACGTTATCTCCCTGCTGAGATAACACAGACGAATGATACTGTTTGCCATCATCTGAACCTTGAAGCTTCAACTGATTTGTCGAATCAACTTGAGTGTCCAAATTACAAGAGGAAATACCTGAAACCGTATCCGAAGTATCAGTGGAACTTGACGATGGAGCCGCTTCGTAAAGCCATTTTCTCATCTTAGAAGCAGATTTATTTACGTCTTCAAATTTCTCTTTAACTCTTTTTCTATTTTCAGCCCCAGAAAGCTTTTTTCTCGGTGCGCTCATCGTTGATCTTTTACAACCTGAAAAATATTCATAATATATTTTACTATATAGGTATATATTTTACTAAATATTCATAATATATATTATGGTAAGTAACTGAATTACGGAGCCCAGCAAAACATGGGTTATAGACACTTCATCAATTACATAATACATTAAGGAACAGCAATAGGATCGAAAAGATAATAATAATTAATATGATTTATAATATTATTTTTATTACTTACCTATTATTTCGTAAGGCGTTTATTTCCAATACGGTGTAGATTAAGTCAATAGTTTCGCTAATAATTATTATAATTACTCGCACACGCAATCAATCACATAAACAAACAACGATAGTCCCTTGACGTACAGGTTTATTCGGCTCGGTTCGTGTAGCCTCTAGTTCTACATGTGAGTCTCTGCCGGGAATCCCCGTATGTGACATACGGGGATTCCCCCGGCAGAGATACGTACGCTATCAGTGTTGCCAACTAGGTTAATACAGAATGTACTAAATTGATTTTGGCGCCCTCTGAAACTGCCGCCCGGGGCAGGTGCCCCGGTTTGCCCCCCCTAGATCCGGGGCTGATCATGGCTCTTTTGTATTTGCTCATCCGTGACAGTTTAAAGGAATACATAATGATGGTATATAAGATATATACCATCATTATATGGTATATTACGTTTAACTAATCAGATTGCGTAGATTGCACCGGGAAGTCGATGGCACCGTATTGTTGGATTCAAAGTTATCGCTTCGGTTTACAAGTGAGAGCACAATTCTTTAATAACCTGTTACAGGTTATTGATGAAGCACACCGCATCTCCAATCGACTGGAAACATCGTTAGCTCGCGCGGCTCTATCAGAACGCACAGCTTGGGTCAAAAATTCGCAATCCTCCTTCCCAACGTGGCTAGCAGCCGCTGCGCAAACGCACGACAGCTGGCACCAGTTGCAGTATAAGATAACTACGACTAGACTAATGTAAAAGGTTAGTAGCCTTTATAACTTATAGAATAGTTTTACTAAACTAATATATCGTCATCATCAACAGCTCATGTTAGCATTCGCGTAGATTGAGATGTTATAGCCTTAATCAACCACACTCACACAGTATGGATTGATGGACTTCAGATACACTATTATAATTCTTCGAATTCATACGTTTCCAGAAAGAAGTGGGATCAACAACACATCAAACTTTTCATTAACACTATTAAAACTGCCGCTATTACGAGTCACATAAGAGTTGTCTGAAAGTCAACATACTCGTATAAAGCTTAAAACGTTGTTGTGTAAGTATACTTACTAAAATCAAAAAATACTTTAGTGAATAGCGAGATTTATACCCGGATTTCACAATTTGCATGCCGGTACCAAGAACACTGAAACACCGAAGCGCTGATAATACTATAGTATTCATCGTCATTATTATTTTAGGTTAGAGACGTCCACTATTGGACATAAACTTGTCCCGTACCAATCGTACTTACGCTATTTCTATGAAAGGCCTGTCAATGTTGTATTGCAATTACCAACTGTAACTGTAAAACATCGCCCTGTCTTACACTTTAGTGGTCGAGCGCAACTTATACAAGTTATGTATAAGTTTAGTGTGGCTGTGTGTGTGATATATATTATTTTATTTTATTTTTTATTTTATTTTTCTACGAAACCATACAGCGATATACAGACTAAATTTTCTACAGTATGTTCCAATACCAAGGCCAATTAAAGGTTTCCTTACACAAAACCATTCGCAAGTAGCAACAACGGTTGTTTGAATTTAAAATAACTTCGTAAGAACAGTCTCTGCCTATTACATAAATTAAAGTTATACAAGTATTAAAGTTATACATAAATTAAAGTAACACATTCATTTTAGAAAATAAATTACACAGACACACTTCTTCAAACACACAGCAAAGATACTATATAAAGTACAATACAAACATATACATATATATATACACACATATATACATACATAAACATATACACACAAATAAACAAATCTTCATATCGAGTGTTAATGTTTGTCTGGTTCGTTTTGAGATTTTAATATATTTAAGACACGGACTTTAAAGTTGGACTTGGAGCAGGCAAATATGTCAACTTCCTTAAACAAAACATTATAGTTTTGAGGCAGTCTTGTGAGTGGGGCGTTACAAGCATAGTTCGCCGCATGTCGAGACACGGCTATTAAGTTGGTGTGGCGAGTTCGTCGTAATGGAGTATTGTAAGCAATACATCTCACAAGCTCTGGACAGTCCACATGAGAATGCGCTATATCATATAAAAAAAAAAAAAACTTATACAGAATATCTTCGGTGAAGTGTCGGGTTGATTATTTACCGATTGTTTATATCGATACGAACAATTCAAGAGTACATACTAATCGCTAGTTTCCGATCATCTCCGATCAGCCATCCTCCTGCTTGAAAGTACAACCATCGCTATAAAAGTGCTCGGTAAATTTTGAGTCAGTAGTGCGTTTCTTTTATCCATAGATAAAATGTACATATTTAAGCTTTAGACTTTCCACATTAACTTATTATTCTTTTCTAATTTTATATTCCAGCTCACACGCAATTATTTTTTTACAAATTCCACTTTGCGCTCTCACTCACACTCAAATCTATATCTATACTAATATATAAAGCTGAAGAGTTTGTTTGTTTGTTTGTTTGAACGCGCTAATCTCCGAAACTACTGGTGCGATTTGAATAATTCTTTTTTTGTTGGATAGTCCATTTATCGAGGAAGGCTATAGGCTAAATAACATTACGCTATGACCAATAGGAGCAAAGACAGAGCGGTAAATGTGTAAAAAACGGGGAAAATTAATCATTTTTGAAGGCTTTCTTTGCGTGCGCTGCGAAAACGGTTCAAGATACACAAAAAATATGTATGAAAGAATTATTCCTCTATACATGATCTAAAAAAAAGTCCGCGACGGCATATGTCTATCTTTTAAGGTTTAGTCACAATGACCGTTTTTATGGTACCAAATTTGGATATGTCGCGTTGTCAAGATCGGGTAACAGCTGAGGTGCGCAAAATAACTATTCCACGCGGACGAAGTCGCGGGCACAGCTAGTCATTAATACGGGACAAACCATTCAATGTAACCTTAGAACCATGTGCGTCATTTAAAGAAAATTCCTCCGATTTCGCCATTATGAGCACGATTAATACCAGAGTAAAAAGTATTTTACTCTCCTTCTATAAAAAGCACCATTTGTTGCTTCTAAAGAAGCGCCTAGAAATGCGTGATTTGGCCTATCCGTTGAAAATTTAGCATTTTTTAACAGCATTATCAATAGCTCTAATATACTGAATCCAAAAATCTTACTTAGAGCTTCAATTGAATCCATTTTATTTAACTCGAATCATCTAGAACTACAAACTTATATCAAAATTGTAGAGACAATTTGATATTAAATCATTTGCAGCGTTCCAGACGATTGAGAAATGGTAATGATCTTATATTTTATTGAATAATACTTTTATCTTTTTATTAGTAGTAATGTTGAATTTTGTGACGCCATATTGCTGTCCACTTGTCTGTCAACCGAGAGTGTTGACAGTTCCCTAGAACACGTGGAGGTATCCAATCGAAATTAACATCTAATGCATAAGCATTACCACAAACATAAGTTTGGGGTAAATCCATTATGCCATGTATTCCTTATTTATCTAACGTTTGACGAGGAAGTCGATACTATTACTAATACGAATCTAGATATAGACCTAGAATCACGAAATTTGACAAGAAGTAAGTTTACAGCATAAATAAAAGAAAAACTGTGATAATTATAATCTGTTAAGTCATCCAAAAAGAAAATGCACTTTACATACAAGTTTGTCCGGAACCTTCAGTACGAGACATTCATTTCAGTGCATTCGGCTGGTTTTTTTACCTTACGTGAATTAACAAAATTCTATTAGTAGTTTTGTATTTCGTGGATAACATTGTAAATTGTCCTTTGTGAAAACGCGTAGTTAACTTTTAATTTATAATCTACAATATCCATTATGATAACAAAGCTCTTGGTTGTCCTTCTAGTGTAGATTCTCAGTCTTGTTGATTCTAGTGATAAAATAATGACATACATAGATCTATTTATAGCGAAACAAAATTGTTTTGTAAACGTAAATGGGAAATTTTGCAAACATTAATTATTAAGAATCTTCAAATCATCAGAGTTCATATTGCTTTCATGCCTTTCTTTATAATGTTATACAGAGAACACTGTATATTGATGTATATTCTTTATTGCCTAGTTTAGATGCCAATAGTTTAAAATATACATGTAAACAATATAACATATACAAAAAATTTTAATTAAGAAGAATATGTAAAATTATTCAGATCGCTTATATTGTTACAAAAATTAGTTCATAGTTTTAGTGATCATTATTTTGATAGTAGGTAATATTAAAAAAATTCTTTGTTACACGAAATAGCAAGGAATTTTAAAACTACCTACATTGCAATTTCGTGGTATAATATCTGTAATTGTTCAATATGTATATATCTTTATATGTCAAAGTGGAAAGTGGAAACAATAAACTATTATTATTATTATTCATATATTTAATTAATAATCTTAAATTTAAGTTTTTTACAATATAGATATATAAAATAAATATAAATACTATAAAAAACTTAAACCTAGTATGCCGCCGGTAGCGAGGCAAGGCCCAAACAAACCGGTGGTTAGGGCTGCAGACAGAGAAATCTCCGGACAATACGTGCCGTGTCGAGAATCACTGCTTTTTGTATCCGACCCTTGATCCATCCGTCAAGCGAGAGCCTCTTAAGATGTTGATCGAGATTCTTTGCTATCAAGCCATTCGCAGACACAACTATCGGAACAATGATTGTCGAATCAACATCCCACATGGCGGTTACCTCGTATGCCAAGTCAAGGTACTTACTGGCTTTGTCCTTCTCGGCTTTTACGAGGTTCTCGTCATGAGGGATGGTAATATCGACGAGCATTGCACGGCGTTGGGAGCGGTCGACCACCACGATATCAGGTTTATTGCACGCAATAGTCCTGTCCGTGATGATAGAGCGATCCCAATAGAGCAACACACGGCCATTTTCAAGAACTGGCGCTGGTGCGTACTTATAGTACGGTGTCTCATGCTCAACAAGGCCGTATTGAAGGGCAAGTTGTTGATGGATGATCCTGGCTACTAGGTTGTGTCTATGCAAATACTCACCGTTTGCAAGATGAGAACAACCAGAGATAATATGCCTAAGTGACTATCCGGGACGGCGGCATGCCCGACATATGTCGGCGGTACCGTCCTTTAGGATATATTTTCTATAGTTGTTCGTCATCATTACTTCGTCCGCAATTGCACAAACAAAACCCTCAGTTTCCCCAAAGAGGTCACCGAAGCGCAGCCAGTTCACCGACGCAGGAAGATCTACATCAGGGCCCATTAAGGCCCGATAAAACCTTCCATGCAACTCTTTGTCCCTCCATACTTCCCTGCGATTTTCGACGCTAAGCACCGATGGTTTACGCCAGTTCTCAACTGCCATAGAGAGAGGGGTAAATCCCTTGTCAACTGCCACAACGTCACAATGCATCCCACATTCGTTGTTTAGGAAATAGTTCCTGAGGCTGTACACTTCACGGTTATGGAGGTTTTTGGCATTTAGAAAGCCTCTACCACCACACTTCCGTGGAATGTACAGTCTCATAACAGACGAACGTGGGTGTAACATGGGATTTTTTGTGAGGAGTTGACGGACTCTCCTATCCAAGGTGTCCAGCTCAGTCTGAGTCCATCTCAGTATGCCAAAGGAGTATATCAATTATTATTATTATTATTATTATGTTGCTTAAATCACGTATCTTTATAAGACACGGTCCTTTATAAGGCTTGCGCGGGGATACAGATCCAACGCGTAGAGGCCATTTAAGCGAAATTTAATGAAAGTGTGCGTGGAGTGTACCAACTGGGTCTAATCTCTATCTGCACCATGAAAAATGCAGCCAAAGACTATACCTAGTTAGATGCACAGAAACTATTGTCATTAGTGATCAAAACGTTTGTGGCCTATTGCATTTCGATTTAGGTGGTAATGAAAACCGGGCTATGGAAGAGACTCCAGTCACCTGCCTTCTCAAAGCCTCCTAATTAAATTTAAATATGGCAGGTGGTGACTCGCCGCTCACTAAATGGGCCCTCCAAAAAAGCGGACCAATATTGGTGCGAAGAGAGCAACATTGGTGTGAACGGCTAAGGGTGTAGAGAGGTGTGTCTGCGACAGCGATCGAGACGCCGTCGGCGTTATGACATTATTACACTTCCACCCTTCGAGCATTTGCTCTTGCGACTCCACTCTGTCCGGCTGGTTAAGGCAAGACAGAGGCGGGTGGCATACGCCCCCCTGAAGCACATCGGTACCCCGGCCTGACGCAACTCACCGACAGCTCGCCACAAGCTGCCCTGAGGGATTATTATTATTATTATTATTAATTATTATTATTATTATTGCACAAATAACATTTATGCGTGATACAATTATAGATAGGACATGTATGTATGTGAACTTATCCCTGAAAGGAATCTTTCCCAGCGACTGGATGTCTGGTGACAAAAATATTGTCAAAAGAAGAAAAACACCAAGATATCTACGTAAACTATACGACATAAATACTTATAAAAATATATACATATCGAATAAAAAGTTAATATAAGTCAAATACTTAAATAGTATATAATATATACATACAACATAAATAAAATACAATGTACTAGACACTTAGAACTAATAAATAAGTAGTTCTAAGTTCCTAGTAAGTTCAAGTTCAAATATCACATTGGAATTTCATCATCTTCCGCGGTTGACAGTTCACATATTGAATTCTAGACAATTAAAATTTCGGCAAATCAGTTATTAATTAATAAATCACTTACTTTAAAAAATATACACATAAAAAGATCGATTAGTTTATCGGTAATATTATCGCCATAAAATCTATGTAATTTGACTTTGCTTGATTAATTCGTTTAATATCCAACATTAAATTTGAACACATTTAACTAATAATGGGTAATCATTTAAAACGATAATCAATGTATGATACATAATTCTACAAACATTATAATGTTATTTTAATTATGTACTCTGTGCATTAACTGTGTGAAGTGTGCGTGCTACAAAACAGCACGCGCTAGAGCAGAAGTGTAGGGACAACTATACGTATTTGTCATTGAGAGAACGGTCGATGTTGAACCACAGATGAGTATAATTATGTTGAACGGAATATGAACAGCAGCCCGAGATAGTTCATAATACGCTTTTGTTAATACGGACGAACTTCGTGTACCTCCATGTTTAGTGACTAACTGTCTTCAAGTGGAACAATACGTGTATTCAGTTACTTTGTCCACTTGCGAATTTATTTTATATGTTTGAATAACAATCTTATAACAAAAATGACCGAAAACAAATTGGTTTTTGTAGGAATTATCATTTCATCGAAATCATTAAGCGAACTGTCTGTACATAATGGGTATATTGCTGTTGATTATGGAAAGGTATGTAACTGTTCATATAATCAAAAATTGTGAATAAAAAGTATAGAGGACTTAATAGTAGATACAAACTAACACGCTGATGACACTCTGACCCGACTTTTTGCTGCAAGATTTAGGTTATAATATAACGCCTGTGTTATTTTGAACACTGCTTTGTACAAATTATTTTCTTATATATTATTAATGCTGCTTTATTGTAGTTCATACCACCCCTAAAATACTACTTTACACTTTCTTATATCATATATTACCTATATTACATGTTTAAATTATAATACATATGTATTATAATTTTAATTGTACATATATATGTAAGAGCTCAAAGACTATCCACGAGGTTGAAATAAAAATTCAATTAAACTTAACTCCATTTAAGCCGTAGGGCCCTTATGGCCAAGGCTCAGGCTGAGTTTAGTTGGTAGGTCACGCGATCGAACCGCTCCGGTCGCGTGGAATCCAACAGAACCTTCGTGACACTTGCCGTTGCTAGGGTATCCTGGGTACGTTTCGTGCCCCTTTTTTTTTTTGTTCCCCTGAGGAAAATGCATGAAATTGCATACCCCGGCTGTGGTGAGCCGGCGGTTATGTGGGGCTCTCCTCCCCAGAAGGGGGAGGCCTACCCACTAAAAACTTCAGGGATGGCCTTCCTCAGGCATGTAGGGAGCCCCCGGGAACATCAAGAACGTTTCGTGCCCCTTGTGACGGATTCTCAGCCTTCCTCTCCTGAGGAAAAAAAATAAACTTAATAATATCATTTATAATTTTCGCTTTTTTTAATTTGATACTCCGACCCGTGATTGTTACGTGCTTCTAACAACTAAGCTGGCTGATTATTAAAATGATTCGTAAAGGAAAAATGATAACTACAAGTGTTTACCTTGATCAGGATCGAACCCGCGACCCTAAGCTTCGCAGCCAGGCAGACTACCAACTCGGTTACGGGGCGGGGGGTTTAAAAATATAGTTTTTTTTTTATTATTTCATACTCTCTCTCCTGATTCGTGATATAAAATCTCACTCAAAAAAACTATTTTCGTTTTCGTAAACTTTCCATCCTATACTATAAGACTTGCTGCAAATTCGATATAAATAAAGCACATTAAAAATTATTATTATTCCTATTAAATAATTATAAAAATTCTCAATAGTATTATACCTACTATAAAATAATAAATATTGATTATTTTAACTCATTTGTTATTTGTTTCGTAAAAATTTTATTTTAGACGAATAATAGCGAGTATTCGTGGCAATATGCAATATATCATATAAACACTTATATGAGGAGTTTATGTATATAAACGAATAATTAACATTATTTTACCAACGCGACCTTAGCTGGAATAAAAATGCACAAATTAATAAATATTTAAATGAGGTGAGTATACTTACTGTATTCAACAAGACTTGCCCTTTTCTCCACATTACTAAGCTAGTACCGGAGTGGTGCGGAAAAAAATTTTGATTCACAATTAATGAAAGAAAATTCAAATTAAATGTGTAAATATTCGTCGAAATTTTTTTAAAGTTCACACTGCTTATCATCAGGCTTAATTCGAACCACGGAATGTATATTTTACTTCATAGCGGTGTCATTCAGGGTATAATAAAATATATTAAACCCCATACATAGTGAAAAGCCAGCTTTATAGCTAGTCCAGAAAATTGAATTGAAATTGATTTATCCTTCGCGTATGGCCTAGTTTTGTCACGTTTCTGGTGAAAAACAACATTTAAAGGATCGCTGAGTCGCTATATTCGGTATGGTGTGCTATCACGTCTTATTCGTACCCAAGCAAGACTGAACCAGATCGTTTTCTTCGTCTAATACAGTTGTAGGTATCTATGCAAAACAGAAATAATTGAGAAACACTTGTCTTGTTGTTTTCTAGTTTGTAGAAAAATACCTGCTACTGAAATTACTGGACATAATTATATATATTTAAGTACTTAAGACAGTAATTGTCTTGTGATGTAATATAGAGTTTTGCAGGTCAAAAGTGTTTTCATAATATTTGTTCATATAGGTTTTTCATCTGCTCGAAATCAGCTGAATGTCTGGTTTTTTCGATCGTTCTGCCAAAAAATTATATGTTAGATCTAGCTAGATCCAGCTAATTATAGGTTTTGGTCTACGATCGAGCGCGGGAAATTCAACACAACTAAGTAGCGTCTGCTAAACAAGAAATAGTATGCTCTTGTGTACCTTGTGCGTCTTCAGCTACAGCTTATATTAGGGATGATATAGTAATGATATAAAAGTACAAACATGTTATCGGAATCAATATCCTAATACCGGTAATAGGTAGTAAATTACTATATAAGTACTCAATATGTCCGTGCGATATTTATTTTATATGCGTCATCGCGTCTTATCTGAACTAAATGAGATAATAACCCAGATGGTAACACACAAAAAGTGTTTAACTTCAAAATGAAATATTATCAAAATTGGTGTCTTACAAGAGATTATCGATAACAATATAAATTATTGCCGGATTAAAATATAAGTATTGATAAGATAACTGACATATTAATTGCTCTACAATTATTAGATTTGGTGTAAGCACTGCTTATATAAAACATGTTTTATTCGAAGCCCCATCCAAGTACAAAATTATAATTGTGTAGTTTTTTATATTTTTACATTTATTTAATACTAGCTTTCTGCCCGCGGCTTCGCCTGCGTGGATTTCGGGATTGGGTCTATAGAGGGTTAAGGGTCATAGCTTTTGCCCACGGCTACATATGCGCGGAAGTCGATTTACGGCGCGAAGTTTTATCGCGCTTCCCGTGGGTCTATCCGTTTTGCCAAGATAAAAAATACCGCAATACCTTGCTCAAGAATCACTCTATCTATTGATGAAAACCGCATGAAAATCTGTGCAGTAGTTTTTGAGCGAAGCCTTTATTGCGCATCCCGTGGGATCTGTCGATTTTTCCGGGATAAAAAGTAGCCTATGTTACTCGGGGATAATGTAGCTTTCCAAAGGTGAAAGAATTTTTGAAATTTCTTGCCCGTGGCTCCGCCCGTCGTTGCTCCGTCCGCGTTAATTTCGATCCCACGGGAACAGTAGCTACTTTCTTCCGGGATAAAATGTGATATCCTTCCCCGTACCACAGACTATGTGTATGCAAATTTTCGTGATGATCGGTGCAGTAGTTTAAGCGTGAAGAGGTAACAAACAACAAACAAACAAACAAATAAACAAACAAACACACTTTCGCATTTATAATATTAGTTGGGATTTGTAAATAAAATGCAACGTCCCAAATATATGCGTTTGGTACACACAGCCTTACCATTGACGGCTTTACATTCTACACAATATAAAACTTAGCCTAAACTGGAAACTTTTTGAAGTGAACAAATCTAATTATATTTATTATTAAAAAAAAAGGTTTCTTTAAAAAGCTTTAATTTATCAATTAATCCATACTAATATTATAAATGGGAAAGTGTGTCTGTCTGTTTGTCCGTCATTCACGGCAAAACGGAGCGACGAATTGACGTGTTTTTTTACGTGGAGATTTGAAGGGATGAAGAGTAACATAGGCTACTTTTTATCCCGGAAAAATCGACAGATTCCACGGGATGCGCAATAAAGGCTTCGCTCAAAAACTACTGCACAGATTTTCATGCAGTTTTCATCAATAGATAGAGTGATTCTTGAGCAAAGTTTTGCGGTATTTTTTATCTCGGAAAAACGGATAGTCCCACGGGAAGCGCGATAAAACCTTCGCGCCATAAACCAACTTCCGCGCATATGTAGCCGTGGGCAAAAGCTATGACCCTTAACTCTCTATAGACCCAATTGTAAACGTGTAATTATTCAAAAATCTTTGAATGCATTTAAATTGTTTTTGAAACTTAAAAAATGTCTTCTTTCAGTAAAATTCTATCTACAATATTTAAGGTACTTTCCCTCCCTGTGGCATGGCCGTGGGACTCCCTGTATAGTGTTCGTCTGGAGAGAATCTGTAGCTATATACGAACTTACTTTCAGATCACTAAACTCGGTACCGAGAGCGAATATGAGCAGCTGAAGAAAGAAGGAGTTTTCGACAGTTACAAAGTAGTTAAGATGTCGTCAGATCTCTTCCTCATGCCCGGCTTCGTGGACTGTCACACGCACGCCGCGCAGTTCCCCAACATTGGGCTGGGCCTGGACCTACCATTGCTAGAGTGGCTGAATAAATACACATTCCCATTGGAGAACCAATACGGCGATACCAAATATGCAGCATCTATATATAACAAAGTAGTGGTAAGTGGCAATAATTTTTTGTAACTATTTTTTGTAAATAGACAAAACGATAAAATCTTTATTATACATAATGAAACATGCCAGATAACACAGAAAATTAAAAACAATTACCATAAACAATGCGAACAAAGCTAATCTTATCTAGTGCAATCTTATTAAATCTTTCTTTCTTTTGCACTGTTCCCGATTTTTATCTCCTCTATCAATAGCTATTTCGACACTCACCTTTCTTCCAACATATCAGCATTCATACAGTCCATCCATCTTTCCTTCTGTTTTCCTCTCCCTATAAGCCGATCTACTTTCCTGTACATAACTTTCCCTTGACCATGACCATTCCCATTTCTTAATACGTGACCATACTAGAAAAGTATTGTTTCCCTCAATTCTTCAACATTTTATTAAATGATTAACATTAAATAATTGAATATAACGTATACCGTATCTTAAGCACAAACACCGCGTAACTCATAACACGAGTAATAAGGCAATGTTTGTACAAAATACACTTTAGAATTTACATTATATAGGACCGACTTAAAGTTTTTGAGCTACGTCCTCAAAGATCCATTAAATATTCGAAATAAATAAATATCTATCATCTCTTATCTTGTACCAAAGTAACTCGTTGGTACAGTTTAAAATTTCGTTGTTCCTAAAGTACTAAGTATTCGCATTTATAATATTCGTTAAGAATAGTAAAGCTTTAATGTTCGACAACTACTTTCTTCTTCTTCTTCTTTTCTCCTGCCCTGTTCCCAATTCTATTTGGGGTCGGCGCAATATGTCATCTGCTTCCATTCTCTCCTATCGCTCGCTAATTCTCTACACACTCCTTTCCTCAACATATCATCATTTACACAATCCATCCACCTTTTCTTCGGCCTTCCTCTCCCCACACGCCCATCCACTTTCATGTCCATGACTCTTCTGGTAACATGGTCATTCTCTCTCCTTACCACATGACCGTACCAGGATAGTCTCCTTTCTCTCAGTTTCTCCACAATAGGGGCAACTTTCAAACTTCCCCTAATATATTCATTCTTCACTCTATCCTTTCTTGTCACTCCACACATCCATCTCAACATAACTCGACAACTACTTTCATATAATAATAATTTCATAGCTTTGTACGAAACCGATATATTATTTAAACATAAGAAATAATACAGGATGTAAACGAAAGGACAGAGTTAGAAATACTGATCTCCGAGAGAAAACTATGCTTACCGACATCCTAGGCAAAATAGATAGGCAAAAGTGGAGGTGGGCGGTAACCGAATGGTATCCAAGAGATGGTAGTAGAAGTCGTGAATTTGGAATTCGAATACGAATACAAATCGTGCGCGAAATTATTTTCTACTGCTAACAATTTTATAGATTTTTGAATTACTCAATTCCGTTTCACGCAGAAAAATTCAAAACCACAAAAACAAAAATCTGGCGATGTCTCACACGTGAAACGGATCACTGTCAAGGTCACGTCAGCGTTGGATATTCTATTAGTAGAAATAAAAAACGAGTAGGTTGAACCACTCGTTGCACAACGCACGAAATGAACATTCAGAAATATTGAATTCGGTAATTCGTATACGAATCTCACGATTTCGAATACGAATTGGTTTATTATTGTTTCAAAAATTCGTCTCCTGAAAGACAAACATCTACATGGATGGATGACATCAAGCTGACCGCTGGACCTTTATGGACCAGAGTGGCATAGGATAGAGCGCAATACATAGGAAGTCACTGGAGGAGGCCTATGCCAAGAGGCACACCGAATTAAGAGATATACCTACTCTAAATAAACTAATTCATTTGCATTGTTAGATTGTTGTAATTACTCGGAATAAAAGACTTTATTATTATTATAAGAAATACAATAAATAGTATTTCTTATATAAGTATATAAATAGTATCTCTCGAACAAAAGAATAGTTAACACAACGGATATTTAAGGGAAAACATCAATGTTGGTTATTGGTGAGAAATGAGCATTTACAAAATCTATTATTATCGCGCTGTGCGCTCTTAGGCCCGTATTACTGAACGAGACTCAAACTGCTTGAGTACATACATTTAGAAAGAGATGGCATGTGAGCTCAATATCACCATCCCTTTGTAAGTGCACTCAAACGAGATTTGAGTTTTATTCTAAAATCTAACTCATCATATGAGAGACTGTTTATTCCTCCAAAATTGAACCGATTTAAATACTTGCCTTAGTAAGAAATAAAGAAAAACTATAGCTACGCCCCTTTTTTGTTGTTCCCCTGAGGAAAATGCATTAAATTACATACCCCGGCTGTGGCGAGCCGGCGGTTATGTGGGGCTTTCCTCCCCAGAAGGGGGAAGCCTATCCACTAAAAACCTCAGGGATGGCCTTCCTCAGGCATGCAGGGAGCCCCCGGGAATGCCAAGCTGTGCCCCTATATTTTCCTTTTTTAATTCGTCAAGAGAAATTTGTTTACTGGACGAAACATCGAAAGAACCGAAAACTTTAATTAATTTTTTTTTTACTAAATAATTTAAAAAGAATAACATACGAGAACCGTAGACTTTAATAAAAAAAAATTGCTGCTGTGTGATTTGCCAGAGAGAAAACATAAACATAATAAAGACAGTAAAAACTACGTTCGTATAGAACAGTGATTCTCAAAGTGGTCTGTACCGACCTCTAGGGGTCTATAACAACCTACAAGCCTTTTCAGATGACGTAGGTAGACCGTCAGCGAAAAAAAATTTTGGGGTTCCACGATAATGGGTCTCAACATAAACTGATAGTACATATTTACTTACATTATACTATCTTCTAATATAAAGAGATTAAGTATACATTATTTATAAAAGTATCTATGAAGTAAAAAAATATTATATTTATAAATTTTGTAAGTTGTAAGATGTAGGTATTCAATATCAGATAAGTAAGACCGAAAAGATGGTAAATGGTCAACGACAAAAAGTTTAGGAACCTCTGCTATAGAAGATATGCCGCGCAGTTTACTTTTAATAGGCAACCACTACGACACAAACTAACCACTAACTACAGATTAGGCAATAGTTACCTATTGTAATGATATCTATATCGTTATCTCGCAACTAACGAAATAAAGACGCTACAACTCCATTCAAGCCGTAGGGCCCTTAGGGCCAAGGCTAGGCTGAGTTTAGTCGGTAGGTCTGTGTGGTCGAGCCGCCTCGACAGCACCAGGAGTCCGACATAATCAACGCATCCCTGCTTGCCTGTTGCGTTGGTATCCATGATGGATTCTCAGCCTCCTCTCCTGAGGAAAAAAAAAAGACGCTACAATGGAGAAGGCTATGCTAGGAGTTTCTTTGCGTAATCGTAGTACAAGGGATTTTTTTTAAACCGTATATTTATAAATGCATCCTAAAAAACACTAAGCAATTTTTGAAATTTTTGCAGGTATAAAATCCCATAGGATACTTCCCATTGAGCTGCAATCATGAGATTTGGCATGAAGCAATGTCATATAGCACAACTTGTGCTACATGACATGACTTGTGCTGCACAAGTAAAGGAAAAAATTTAGAAAATTATTTATTTATAAATAAAATAAAATAACAAAATCATCATTGCCGTAATCAATCTATGATAACTAGCACTAAAGACAAAGATACGATTGAAAAGATGTCATGTAAGCGTCTGTCTGATTTTTCCAGAGAAGCCTATTGATTAATGGCACGACAACAGCATCGTACTTCGCATCCATACACCTGGGAGGTACCTTACAGCTTGCCCAGAGTGTTATTAAGAACCACCAAAGAGCGTTTGTGGGCAAGGTCAGCATGAACATAGAAAACGACGCAGGCTACTACAACGAAACGAAGAAGGACTTAGAAGAGACGGAAAATTTCATAAAAGCAGTTCTTGATTACAAGGTAAATAATGGCGTCACAATATTCCAATGTATATTAGTATACTAGAATAGAAAATAGAATTAGAAGTTAAGAACGACTTAATCTCTGATTGTGCATGTGTCATACAATAACTTCTCAAATCGGAAACCAGCTGATAGACAATTTCCATATCTTCTACTCAATATGATCATACCATCCCGAACCTACAATAAAAATCGTCTCTCATCGCCGTTGCTGTTTACACTTGAACATTTTTCAAATTCTTCTCATTCTCGATACCAAACTCAACACTTGTAATTATAACTTTTCAGGCCTTGCCGATCTGACAAAATACAAGTATTTTAACGTCATACGTACTTGTTATTGTTATGGATAACTTTCTTCATAACTGATCATTATTATCTTTCGAATAACTGTATTGTTTCTTTACATTTCATGGCCCTTCGAGCCGGCTCGATTGTAAATTTAAAGTTATATTTCAATTTGAGTGTCTTTATATAAATGTATAACGTAAGCTTGTGCGACATAAAGTAATATTTAACATAATTTCAGAACGACTTAGTGCAGCCAATAATCTCACCAAGATTTGCCGTAAGCTGTGACTCTGCGCTTATGGCTGGTTTGTCAGAATTATCTGATAAATATGAATGCAGAATACAGGTAATTGAGAGATTCCCTTTCTTAGCTAAGATTGGAATATTGTGCGAACAAATATCCACCGAAACAAAACTCAATAGCTGTACCTAACCAATAGAAGCGCGTAGATTGATACGTGATAATCCGGCGTTCTTATCGGTTAAACAATAGCGGTCTTTACACACACACTCTATCGCGCGTGAAACAGCAATCGTGCGTGAAAGAGCGCGCGTATAAAGGGTGTGAAAGGGAAAGAGAAAAACTACGCGCCGCACATTTGCGTGCGAATGAGCGTACAGACTTTCCCGCGCGTAATCCTGTACGTTCCAAAGAACGCGTGATAGAGTGTGTGTGTAAAGCCGCTAATGGCGTTTCCATTGGAATTGTATGAGCCCGTAACTCCCGATCTGTGGGCCGATCGGTGATGAATTATTAGATTTAGTTTTATAGCTTTTCTATATAATCACGCGATATGACCACTTGTGGAGTGCAGTAGTATTTTTTGCGTTGACATAAAAATAAAAAACAATGAAAAAATAATCATTATAAACTTGACAGCACCTTTTGCATTATAATTTGTACATTGTTAAGAAGTGGTGTTTAAATTTATTTTATAATTTGAGTGAGGATCAAAATAAATGTAATAACTTTTCTGATATAAGTGTTATAATTTCAGAGCCATATATCGGAGAACGTAGACGAAATAAAACATGTGCTTAATACGTTCCCATGTTGTAAGCATTATACTGATGTCTACGACCAATGCCGCATATTGAACAAAAGGGTAAGTACTAATTAAAATAATAATGTTAGGTAAATCGACGTGTGGTGGTAGAATCGCGAAAGCGCAACCCGCCACGCGCCCAGGTATGGACTCAAAGAACACCGGGGGGTTTTAGTGGGTAGGCCGGTCCCTCAGACCGGAGCCCCACACACGGCCGCGCCTTGCCAGCGCGGTGCCACGGTGCATAAGGAGCATTTCCCTTCGTAAAAAAAAGATAAATCGACGTATTTATGAGCCTGTGAGATGACGGATTATGAACATATGTCAACACCATAGCTGGACATCACTCATAACTCATTAATTAACGAAGTTAACAGTTCCGTTAAACGAATTAACTTTATGTTTAAACATTTTAGTGGATGAATTAACTTACGTTAATCTTCCTCGTCGTTAACATAAAAATGCGTCAGTCAGCCCCGCTGTGCCGTACACCCGGGAGTACAGTGATGTATAGACTTGATGATTTCCAGAACATGATTCGACTTTTTTTATGTAGATCACTATAGCAACGATATAAAAAAGGGGGTGTGGCTCTGTTATGGACACGGCCGTTTGTTGTACGTGAATACGTCTCGTAACGGGTAATAGTACGCAGCAAAATGGCCTTCAAATTGGCGGGGCTCCCCCTCCACCGCGCGCGATGTGTTTACAGTCTTTACTGGGCGTAATAAATTCTTTGATCCTTTAGCTATCCAGTGGTGTAATTGGAATTTGGATGGGGATGATAGATATGTAGCTACAACACTAAACTGTATCATTCGATTTTTTGATTTGCGTCCCTATGGAAGCAATGTTAAAGACGTATTCACGTCAAAACATATGCTTTTGGTCGCATGTTCATAGATTAACGGTTAATCTTTAGTTAAATATTCTGTGTAACTATTTAATTAACCCTAGAGTGGGCGCGTCTTTTTGCGAAACGTCAGTGGGCGCGTGAAGAGCATTTTGCCGCCCCATTTCTTTGACGATTTTAACTAGTAGTACAGCAATTTAATAAAAAAAATTCTCGGGGTTTAAATAATACACTGATAAATATTAATAAATCAACACATTTATTAAACTCTGTTTTAAAAACTTTGGTTTAAACTTTTTTCCCTTATCCTACATAATACTTAAAAAAAAAAAGCAACAAATTCATACATTTTCTAAATCAACGGTACCTATATGCTTTATTAAAACTTCGCAAGGTATATGCAATGTTCGTTGCACAGTAACTTTTGGCATTCGGAACACCCTTTTTTCGTACGTGTTCTTCTTTGAGGGACATATACTGCATTTGCCCTCCTTCTTTGAAGAAGATGCTTGTTCTGTTGGTACAAACCGAGTAATTTGGTTCCTCAAAGGAATATTTAAAGTGTCTATTGAAGACCTTGTGCTCATATATTGCTTGGCAAGTACCATAGCAATTTCTTTTAAGTACTCTCGGCGTAGCATCAAATGTTCCGTATTGACTTTGTATATGATTTTACTGTTTATATCAGCAATATTCATTATCGAAAAAAACAATCTCATTGGCCATTTGCGAGTCATTCTCTGAACAGAATATTCTTCCTTTATTTGGTCAACGACGTCAATACCACCTTTGGTACTATTATAAAATGTTATAATTTCAGGTTTTGCAGCAGGCCCGGTACTTTCATCGATTTTATCATCCTCATGCAACGTTGATAATAGTAACACTATTTTCAAACACGTTCTGTTTCTGTGTTGTGCTCACTATGATGACTAGATTGATCACTACCTGACACTTTTTCGTCAATAATCTGTGTACTAGCGTCTTCAAAATTAGATGGTACCTCTAACCAAGACTGAATTTGAGCTTCCATTTTGTTATCCATATTTATTACTATCAATTGATAGTTTAAATACTAAAACAGAAAAATGTTTTTTACCCTTGGCTATAAATGCACCATAAAGTATAGTCAAAGTATTAAATTTATCAAAAATATATTATACAGTATTACTTACGTGAGTGGGCGCGCGATGAGCAATTTGCCGCCCGGCGACACCTGGTGGTAATAACCTTCTCCTCAAGCGGTCCCCCGCGCACTGATGGCGTCCAGCCTTGATGCCATGAGCATGGGGGCAGTTACTAAAAAGCGCAAACCTAACGGGAACTTGTTTAAATAATTACGTTTTTTTAGCGCGGGCGACAAAATGCTCATAGCGCGCCCACTCTAGGGTTAACGATGTCCAAGTGTATTCACCGCTCGGTTTGTTCGCTGTCGTAATAGCAATAAGGAAGCATCTACACCGCGCCCGGACAGAGGCAGAATACTCGCCCCCTATTACACTGGGACCTTTTTTTTTTTTTTGTTCCCCTGAGGAAAATGCATTAAATTGCATACCCCGGCTGTGGCGAGCCGGCGGTTATGTGGGGCTCTCCTCCCCAGAAGGGGGAGGCCTACCCACTAAAAACCTCAGGGATGGCCTTCCTCAGGCATGTAGGGAGCCCCCGGGAACATCAAGCCACTTCCGGGAACCCCCAGCCTCCGCTCCCCTGCCTAGAGGGGAGCCCTCCTCGGGGGAGGCTACTACCTCCCCCGGTCTCCTCCACCGACGACGCCCCCGGCCACGGAAGGGGCGTGGTCCATCCCGGGTCGCCGTAGCAGTCGCGACTTCCTCGCGCCCGCCGGCGACCCGCGGCGGCGCCGCAGCTGTGCTACCGAGCCCGGCGCCGCCTTCTTCGAGCGGGATCGGCCATCTCCCGACCCCGCTCGGCGGCCTCCTTCTGGAGCATCACTGCTTCACAGAAGGAGGCATTACACTGGGACCTAGTGAAAATTATCGAAATGTGGGTGTTTACCGAAAATTACCGAAAGGTGGGTACCTCTACTTGGCCTTCCCGGACAACAAACATATTTATATGTATTCAAATTAACCTACGGAGCCATTTTGAATGTGATTGACACCTTTTCATTTTAAATTCCGAATCTAACCCAAAATGGTTTTTATTTTATATATGCACTTCTGTTCTTAGAAGTAAAGTTTTTGATTCATAAGTAGGCGTGGGTGGCTAAGGCCCTATGCGAACTTTACTCTGTGTAAAGAAAATATTAGACCAATATATCAAAGGCAGCGTGGTGGAATAAATTAGTTATAATAGTTGTACATCTATCTGATTTTCACAGATTAAAAAAAAATAATTCTCAAAAGAGCTCAAAAATTTCCAGTCACAATTGTTTTGTTTTGGTATCGAACTTTCGGAGTGTCGTCAGTAGCACTGTAGTCTCAGCAGTGGTCTTCGAATTGGGCGGCCCAAGATTGATTTCAATTTTTTTTTACACTTATCTAGCACTCCCACTTTGAAGCAGAACATCGTCAGACAACCTACATCTGCGAAGAGATTCAAAGGTGTATTTTGAATCAATCAAGTCTCTGAGTCGTCGTGATTCTCATCCATGGTGAGGACCGATATGAGCTGTGATATAATAATGATTTGGTTAATGTTTACTTTGATAAGCACGATTGTGAGAACATTAATGTTATATATTATCTAGCCTTTCTAACTTAATAATATTGAACTTTTTATCGTAGTGCATCATGGCTCACGCCGTACACCTGTCAATGGAGGAAACAGCAACATTAGCGAATAGAGGGGTATCCATAGCGCACTGTCCCGCATCAAACACACGACTGATGTCCGGATTATGCCCCGTTCGGAAATATCTAGAGAGCGGTGTCGTCGTAGGCTTAGGCACAGGTAACACAACATTCTGTAATAACATATATATTATATATATTTTTTATGGGATAGGGCAGCAAACGAGCAAACGGATCACCTGATGGTAAGCGATAACCGCTGCCCATGGACACCCGCAACACCAGAGGAGTCACAGATGCGTTGCCGGCCTTTTTAAGGGAATAAGGGGGGTATAGAAAACAAATTGAAACATCCAAAGCGAAATATACAATTGTGTTGTGGCGCGTGAGACACTACCTAATCTAATGCTGAAATTTATAAACTAAATTAGATGGTCTATTTATTAAGTCTCATCTTTCTTGTAGTAAATTCGGAAATGAATTGATGGTATCATGCTTTAAGTTATATATTTACTTTTTTCTTGACTTATTGCGCATAAAATAATGATGTCCCGTTGAGCTGTGGCGAATTTCAAATATTTAGGACACATAATTACTACCAACCTCAAGGACGATGCTGACATTAAGAAATAGCAGAGGGGCCCTATCAATTAGAAGTACATAGGTAATGTGTAGGCCCTATGATGCTCTGTAGAGGTGATAAAACTCTTTTTAGAGCATTTTGCATGCCTCTATAAACGAATAAACAATTACCTCCGTGTACTACCCAGTGCCGGTTTTAGCACTACCAGCGCCCTGGACGAGATAAGTACGATAGCACATTCCCCCGTTAGGAGTTACGCTTTCAGAACGTTGTTAGGGTTGCCTCCGTTATGTAGCGTGTTTCGGTGTTCCGGAATGTTTGCCGGCGCACACACTACATGTTTCCAAACAATAATACTCACACGATCATAATCCTTGATAGAGTATGGGATGGGAGCAGAGTATGGGATAGTTCCAATAGAATCCTGGAAATAATCGCATCAAAATTCAACTTTTCGTATCTGATGGCCTAGACAAATGCCACTTAGCATTAGCGTTCAGTCACTGTCACGTGACTTATCGTTACCTAATGTCATCTCCATACATTTTGTCTTTTCCGCAGTTTCGAACGCTAACGCTTAAGTAGCATTTGTCTAGGGGTGCTGCTGTATCTCATCTCGACATCTCGAGACATCTTATAGCAATGCCGGTGCGAAGATTTTGATATTTTATTGTTATTTATATTTCTGTTTGTTTATTGTGCAATGACATTTTAATATAATTTACAATACGAAAAAGCTCATTAATATGTAAATTTGACATGAATTATTTAATATATTATATTAAATAATATACATAAATTAATATAAATAATGATCATTGTAAAAAATTATACGGGCCATCAGCCTGAAATAAATTAATTTTATATCTATTTTTAATTGATATCTACCCTCTCGCTCGCAAATCCGGTTGGAATAGTGACCAACAAGACGAGAACGGGGTCAGGCGCTGGATAATTTTATCGCACCTTTCGAAGCACGGAGCAACTAGATGTTCCCGATGTTGCTCAACTTCGACAATCGTTATCCGATCTTAATGCAAATGTTCATACCCCTAGATGTAGCGGGCGGTGATAACGCCACCATACTGGACGCGATGCGGCGCACCATGGACGTGTCTGCGCACCTCGAGCTAATGGGTCAGAGCGGCTCAGCACTCAGTTGGTCTGAAGTGTTTTATCTCGCCACCCTGGGCGGAGCTAAGGGTAAGGAAAATGGAAGGCATTTTTATGGAAATATCATACTTTATCTATTTTATAACAAGATTCCACATAGTGTAGCTGAATTGCCTTTTCATAAGTTCAAGGTACACGTTAAAAAGACGCTAATGACTAAGGACTATTACCTACAAAGTCAATGATTACTCAAATGATGCTAATGCTTGGTGTTGATTTGAAGATATTACATTCAAATTGTAAATATTTGTTTTCCGGTCCGGTTTGCGGTCAAAAAGTGTTTACCAGTTTTGAAATTTGATTCTATATCACACTTTTTACACTAAAGTCAAAAATGCCATATCAAGTTACATATTACCTTTTTAAAGTAAATATGAAAAAAGACACATAAAGAGGATACACCAAAGAAGCAGCCATAAAAATACCTAATTTCTTTGAAATGACATGACATTTGTCATAAAATTTATTTGAACGTCTTTTGAACTTGAGAACTTTGATTATTACAAAATAAAATGGCAAGTTTAACCCTGGAGCAAAGGGTTGAAATTATATTTCTCTTCGAAGATGGAAATAGTATTAGTGCTATATCACGAGAACTCAATATATCGCGATTCACGGTGAGGTTTTGGATTCGGCGTCACGGCGAAGAAAGGCAAATAACTGGCCCGTGCTACTATGGCGTGGTTCAACCAGCACCGTAACATTCGTCTCATTCAATGGCCTGTTCGTTCTGCTGATTTAAATCCTATAGAAAATTTATGGGGACTCATGGTTCAACACTGGGTCTGTAAAAATGAAAGAAACCCTCAAGCTCTTAAATCACACTGTGTTCGAGTATGGGACGACATTAGAGGGACCGATCTATGCGCGCGTCTTGTTGCATCAATGGGAGATAGACTACGTGCCGTCATAAGCGCGGCAGGTTATACTAATTATTAAATAAAGATTTTTAAAGTTTATATATTATTGTTTCTTCATATTATTAGTTTAAAATCTTGAGGGATGGTAGCTCAATAGACAAAAACGTGTCTTCCGGGGCCGTCGTTTGAATATAGGGTTGCAAAGCTCAGACGGCAGTCGCTTCATAAATTCTGAATCATGATCTAAGCGTATTCCAGGGCTCCAAAGCGGCAGCTTTGAACGTAAACGGGAACACGCTAAGATGATGCGATTGTTAGTTAAAAGATTTTTTATATCAAATATTGATAGTTCATCTCCTGGTGTATCCGTAGACTACGATCAGAAGGCCTCTTAATGACATTGACTGGGGGCGCTGTTCCATTTGAAAATGTCAAAAATACTGATACTTGTAAAAGAAATAGCATTAGTTCTGGTTTTTGCCACGCGCCCAATAAGGATAGGCTTGTTGCCTAAATTTCAGTAGTTAGATACTAATATACCTTGATGTCTATTCTATACAAAATAATAATTATTTTTGAAAAAAAATGCTTATTTATAAGAATAATTTTGCATTTAATTAAATATTTGACATTAGTCATCAAAAACGCTCATGACTGTCATGGCGTCTTGAATGACGTCACGCCGTGCAAAACACAGCTGTTTTAGTATCGGAATATTCGGTATTGTGAAGTTATTTTAATAAAAAATGGATTCATCGTATTACAAGTACTGCATAGTGCCCCAGTGTACAAGCACAAGTATAAAAACACCAAAAAAATTATTTATATACGTGCCAAACAATCAGCAGATACGTAAAAAGTGGCTAACACTCGCGAGAAGGAATGATGCCCATTCTTTTTCGCACTTCCACAAGACACTTGGGAATGACATTTTGACTTTGACGTTTCGCACGGCGTGACGTAACACTTTTTAATTGGTGTTTGCTGTCACGTGACTTATGGCTTATTTTGTGCAATTTTATTTTATAAAAATATAAATAATCAAAAGTTATTATTTTATAAAACTTTGTTTTTTCATAATTAAATGATCATCTTAATAGTTATGCAACCTAATGCATCAGATTTGTTCATAGTGGATACAAGCCTATTGTGCTACTTTACCTTACTCTATTAGCTGCTAACTGTCAGCTGTCATATCATTAAAAAAGATACCATATCTATGATCAATATTATGTAATAGACATATAGAACTTATCACCTACATGTGTGCATGCGATTATGATCCTTAAGGTGGTAAACACTTTTTGACCGCGACCGTACATTGATAAAGCTGATAAGTTTCTTGCCCCCATTCTTCTTATAAGCTAAAAAATACGTCTTGAATGGGTGGTAAGGGAAAAAAACTGGATGCGTAGGGGAAAGTTCAAGAGCTTTCTATAAAGTCATATTTGAATAAAGTTAATTTTGATTTTACATTAACTAAGGTAATAGGGAATCACCTAGGTATTCTCTAATCTCCAGTCAATCACAATCTCTCTAACCCACCTTACCATAAGGAAAACGGCCAGGAGTACGACGAGCCAAAAATGCTGATATCGGCAGACGAAAAAATTCATTTAATATAACAGTTTCGTTAAATATGGTTCAGGTGATTCCCACAAAACGAATGTATTATTGAAGGTCATTAGGATTAAGATAGGTAGGTCCCACAAATCAATACTTCACCTGCTAGCACTCTCATCAAGAATCCGTAAGCGAATTAGTGTATACACGAAATTCTTCTTTAAGTTTGGTCATATCCTACCATTGTGACAAAACCATTTTTTTTACTTTTCGTAATAACTCTCATAAATCTCTTTATTTTAGCGCTAAAGTTGGATCACAAGATCGGCAGCTTCGAAGTTGGTAAGGAGTTTGATGCGCTCCTTATAAATGTGTATGAGACAAACGGCCCAATAGTGAAATTTGGGCCCACTTACAACACGCCTCAAGAGAGAGCTCTGCACCTTCTGCAGAAGTTCATTTACGTGGGTGACGACAGAAATATTGCGCATGTTTACGTAAAAGGACACAAGGTCAAAGATGTCTTGGAAGACATAAGTCTCTTAAATTAACAATAACTCTGCACTGTTTAAGTTAACATTAAAACTTCTTTATAAATATTTTCGACTACAAAAAAAAACTATGGTAAATTTATATAAAATATAGTCAATCATTACAGTGGCTCATCATAATGAAACAGATATTTCTATAAAGAAATAGATATTCTATAATATTCATAAAATAATTATGAAATAATATGAGCCCCAACTATCTTACCTTACTGGAACGCGGTGTCCTGCTATTTACTGGTAGTCGTCACTTTCGTATTGATAATTTGACGTTATATTTATAATTTGACGTTCCCCATTTTTTCCACTCTGATAGTTGGTTTATAAATAGACAGTTTATATATGTATAACCTATGTCTATCTGACCACACGTGTACGAAATGCCAAGTTAACTCAATCAGGTTACTTTCGGAAACTTTTGAAAATTGTAAGTTTAATTTTTATACTGAATTGTAACTACCTATAAGGGAGCAGAAATATCTTAGTACTATTTACAAAGATCTCATTTTTTATAAATTGCAACTCATAATTGATATATTACTAAAGTATTGTATGAAATTAATATATGTCAATATACGAGTATAGTTAGCTTAACTATTTTGATATAATAAAACACAGAATATAACGTTATATTTTTATTTTTGTGAAATTATAATTTGTATAGAAAATGTGCAAATACAATGTGAAAATAACTTAATTATATAAGCGAATACAGTCATACTAAGTTTAATAATAAAGAATCAATTTATACATTCGTGTCAATTCCGAAATCACATTATGGCGACACAAAGTTAGACATTAATTTAACTTGTTTGTATTTATTTAATAATCAATAAAATGTGTATTGTACATGTTGTAGTAATTACTTTTACGGCTATATTTTGTTAAAGCTCTGAGATCTATTACATTTTTTGAGGAAAATAATACTCAAATTTATGAAACTGTATACTGACTGTTCGAAGCACACGGACATAAATAATAAATAAATGAAGCAATTTTGGTAGATGATTTGTTTTTATTCTTTACATAAGAACACTCCATTGGCTAAGAAATATTGTAGATGCAACAGTGTGTTTGCACGTATTACTTTTGAATATACAACGACATATTTCGGCGCTGTCGTGGATCGCTAATAACGCTCCATATAAAACACTGCAATCGTGACGTCATAATTGAATGTAGTCGCCTAATTTGAATGAGCGTATAACATATAAATCGTTTCAACATATAACGCGTATAAATCATTTTGTATGATATGCAATGCATCTAGAAATTTATAATATTTATATAGCGCCAGCAAAAATATTCACAAACAATATTAAATAAGCATATTGGCTGTACTGAAGCGCGTCTTATAAGTTTTCACCAGCAGTGCAAACTAAAGCTGATGAACATAATTCGAAGAATATAAAAAAATATTTTAGTTAAAACAACTAAGACATTTAACTTTTAGACAAATTAATAAAATTGCGCATCTATTTACATATTATGTCTGAGGCCTTTTGATACAGTCGGGGTAGGAAAAGATTCCCCAATATTCAAATTCATTCCTTTATTTTTTTACTTTATCACTAAGAAAGCAGCATATAAAATTATGTGGTTCATATGATAGAGTTAAAATAATAAGTTGACTTGTCAAGCAAATAGCGTGTTACAAAAGTCAATTCGACATTCTGTTCTGTTTGAAATTAAATGTCGCCACGACTGATGATTGCCCTGGTGGAAGCAAATATAGATTAACGTGACGAACCTTTTCCTACCTCAACTGTACGATCGAAAAATTTAATTCTCGACATTTTGTTGAAATATCGTACGAAATTGACAACGCATTAAGATCAAAAATTCCAGTGCACCAAATGCACTTGGCATTATTTTATTTTTTCATTTCACATGCCACTCTGATCTCAAGTATATCACAAGCCATTTTGTTCGCTGACTTAAATTGTTAATAAGCTTCTTTAAAAACCCTCGGGTATTTAATACTCAACTCGGTGGAATGATTATTGAATAATTAATTATATAACAATATGCAATAGAATGTTAGTAAATTATAGTTATAGAATACAAATCGAACAGTCTTTTGAAATGATGCTAAATCTAAATACTTTAGCAAATTAGGTTAACGTACAAATCTTATAATGTTCGTCAATATTCTCATTAGGACGCTTTTTTAATTACCAAATATTTTACACATCTAATGCTATTACAATACGGGAAAAAAATGTTTGCTACCTTTCAACTACACTAGTTCCGACCATTTTGGGTATCCATTGTATTCCCAAAGGCAGCGATCTCAAAATTTCTCTAATTGTTATAAATAATATCTATTCCATTTCTTTATTATAAACTATTTTCTATCGCTACAATCAATGAACACAAGAGCTTGGACGTAATATAAATCCAAGAAATGCAAGCCAGATTTTATTCAATTATAACAATAATAATCATAATAAACACTTACAACAACTAATTTTATAGGTACATAATTATATTCATAGTATTATACCTACCGCAAATACTGCAGACAGTTGTAATAGTTGAACTTGCGTGCTTAGATCTGCGATCCAAGACTTTGTGGTGTTATTTTCTATTAAAAGGTACTCTTACCATGTGGCCAGTGAAAGCCTCACGAATTATCTAACTAAAATAATTTCTAACTTTAATCCTCAATTCACATGGCACACAGACCAAAAGAGGCAACATCATGCATCAGCAAATATAAGTCCTTCACGGTTCTATAAAAATGGTACATATTTAATTTCTACGGAAAATAATACCATGCATGAATGCATTTGCTGTGTACGAAACCGAGACAGGATTATATTTTACATTTTACTGGTGTACCGGTAAGAATTGAGCCTAACTTAATAATTATAACTGGGAAATCTTTATTGAAATTTTAATAAATAACCTAAAACAGTCTTGATTATCTTAAATTTAGTAAAAAGGTTAAATATTCCGTTTAAAAAATGTGCGAATATCATGTGCAAAGCATATAATAAATAGGCTTAAGAAATTTGTCCTAAATTGTAATCAATATACAATATATATATTTCATACTACATTGTAAACTGCAGAAAAACATACCTGTTCATAAGAATTCACAACTAGTACCTATAAGATAAGATTCGACGAACTACTCAATACTATTACAGTAGAAAATTTACTATTCTATAGAAAAAAGTTATTTCCCAACTATAAAAGCAATTTGTACTAAACAACAGTAAAAGATAACTCACAGCACTCTGAAGTAAATTTCCAATTTGAATTGTATGGAGATCACTATAGATAGAATGTCTTCAGTCTTTTAAGTGGTTAACTTTAATTTTACATACTTGTAATGTGTAGTGCAACAAATTTAGTAGCACTGCTGTGAAACGATTCATCTTTCATTATTGTTAGGTATAAAGTTACATGGAGCATATTAAGAGTTATTTAGAAAACAGACACAAGTGCATTTTGAGTCCGTTTATATTCCATCCGTTGATAATTTCACATGTATATATTCAGCGCAGTCAATCAGACCTACAAGTTAGTCAGACCTTGTCAAAAAAGGCGTGTCTAGGACTGGGCATGGAGTCATGCTGGTCCCTACGCTTATGTATGATAGTGAATGCTGTGTGGCAAAAGATATGACAGGTTTGAAGGATAAATTGCGAAATAGTATGACAAATGAAATGTGCGGTGTGAATGTGACAAAAATTGAGAAGGGGATGATGAGGGGGAGAAGATGGTTTGGACACAGAAAGGATGGGCTCTTTTTGTGACTCAAAAATTTATAAGGCAAAAATGAATGGGTCAGTTGGTAGGGGACAACCTAGACGAACACAACAACGACGAAAGGTCAGGTACAGATCTTTGACCGCGTCTAGCAACAAATAGAGCACTTTAAAGTGGCTATTTGTACTTCTACTTCCGAATAGCCAAAACAATGGATTATTTCTAGCGAAGCGAAGAGCGATGATTTCATGTTGTAGTGCAAAAGACCATCTTTAGCGACCGCGCCATCGGCGCAGGAGCCCCTCAAGGTAACTGTCTATCACCCATGTGCTTTATTATTTCATTACTCAAAAAATGACATTATTTGTTGAAATGAATGTAGATTTGTCAATTATTTTCATTAATAAAATAACAAAATATTAATTGAAGATTTTTATTTCTTATTGTGCATTCCCTTGAATTGTCCATGTCAATTTAATAGGCCACATTTGACATTTCATTAAAATTCCTAAACTAACCTTGTAATGGCGGACATAAAATATTCAATATTTTTTTAGTTTGGAAATGCACAAATGGCCGTTGTTACAATGTTGCGTTTAGTGAAGTCTATACGTAAGTGATGTCCCTCAAAAAATCGAATGAATGCAATGATTATTTGTGAAGGGATTATTCACCATGAATTAATAGACAAATTTTTATTAAAATAAAACATGTTATTCTTTTGTTTCATAATAAAAAACAATAATAACTTAATAAACAGAGAAATAATTGATATTAAAAAAATTTAAGGCAATTAAACTCGTAAAATATATTAATACAGTACCTATAAAAAAGAGCGTATTCCCATTTAAAAGGCCGGCAACACATCTGTTGTTGCGGGCAGCGATAATCACTTACCATCAAGTAATCCATTTGCTCGTTTGCCTATTACAGTTATTGTGGAAAAGTACTTTTTTTATAAGATAGGGATCTTATAAAAAAAGTACTTTTCCATAATAACTGTATTCGATTCACATATGTTTGAAGTAAATATCGATTTTTTCACCATAATCGGAGTGTTTAAGCAGGTCACCTCACTATGAACAAATGTCAAATGTGGCCTATTAAATTGACCCGACTGTAGTTTGAAAATCGGATCTCGCCTTGGAAGTAAAATAAAAAATTACCCAATATTCATCCGGCTAAGGTTTTGGTACCAGCTAAAATGTTTTCAAGAAGTAATAGTAGTCGGGATTTTTAACAAAAGTTTAAGGCGTCCCATAAACACTATAACACAGAATAATACGATATTTAACGATATCGATAATCCATAATGGGTTATCCCAGTAGCGCACCCTACCCACACTCTAATAGGTTTGCCGTCATAACATTCATCAATTTACCATCAATGTTGGCGGCCGATACTATGATCCGCCTGAAGCACTCAGACTAGAGGTGATTAGCGATGAATAGACATTCTTGGAGTGTCTTTGCTGACACGTAGGCTACAATGAACATGCGGATGCGATGTTTAAGAGTAACAACAAAAATGCCTTACGCTCAATTTTGATGAACCGACGTTGAAGACACCAACACACCGTTCTCTGGCAACATATCTAATGTCAAGGGAACGTTGAAGTGACCAATGTGATATTTTCTGGCAACATATCACATGTAAAGAGAACGTTGAACTGAACAATGCGCTGTTTTCTGTAAAAATATCACATGCCGTAACTTAGTTACCTTTTTTGCTGTTAAAGACTGCATTAACGCTTGGTTTTCAGCATTGGCGTACAGTTATATAACCCGTGCAAGTACCTAGGACACAACCAACAACAACGAAGTGGCGAATGTCATCTACGCGGCTATACATGATATCAGTGTATATAGGACGACACATACGATATTTTGAAATGTTGGTAACCTCTTGTTATTGCTACCATCCTAACGGATATAAGAGGAGGAGCTGAGATTCCGCAATTCACTGATAGACACAGTGGACTTATTTGGACACTCTCTCATGATAAGACACAAAGAAGATCGCGGACTCAGCCTCCGTACACCTAGTCCTTTTTTGTTTTTCTTTTGAGAGGGGAAATGCGACCTTTTGCACCATGTCACCGCGCTGGCTAGGCGCGGCCGTGTGTGGGGCTCTCCGGTCATAGTGGACCGGCCTACCCACTAAAACCCCCCTGAGTTCTCTAGACCCATGCGGGGCACATGGCGGGCACTTGGCGCTTGCGCGTTTCTACCGCCATCCGTATCTACACCTAGTCCTGGAACTAACAGGCCTCTTCAAGTGTTTTGGTCACCTTGAAGTTGTGATGAACAAAAACATTGCTGCATCTGCATTGAAAAGAAGTGCCTCAACTTAGAATTTGATCAGAGACATGACCTTTACACGAAGCAGTGATATGATGGGGGATATTGCGGGGAGAAACCATCAGACCCATGGACATTTGGACATGGACTTCCTAGAGCGTGCATCATACCGCATGAAAAAACTTTAAATAATATGCACGCCACCATATAGAGGATATAGTTTAAATAGCTATATAAATATTCCTCTATAGAGTGGGACTTGAAAACATATGTATGAATATGGTTGATGGAGACAAATGAAGCGCGTTAGAGTATCCGTCTCAACAGAGACAAGACCGAGTAACGGTTAGCATCGCTGAAACGTTACGTTAAATAAGTACCCTTCCGATTTTGGCGCCTGAAACAATTTGTAAGTCATGTTTGTTAGTCATGTTTGTAAGTCATGCTTGTAAGTCATACGTGTAAGTCTGAAAAGTCTTAGAATTCGCACTATTTGCTGACAGGCAGATTACTAGACATTATAAATAGTTATTTTAGCAAATATATCGTATTAATCTATTTATTTCTTTATAAGCTACACTACGTTATTTCGTACTGTACGTTCGCTTTCGGAATAGTTGATATTTTTATAACAATTTCGTGTACTCTCACTGTTACGGATTAAAATCTTCTTGATATTAATTTATTATTTTGTTAATTCAGTTTCATACTACTAAAGACATTTGAAATAAAGACAAATGTTATAAGTAATAACAAAATGGAATAACAGCAATTATTTTTTTTTCGTATAAAATATACACTTACACCTTACAATATTAATATTGACTTATATTGGCTGCGTTTTGTAAATTTATTTTCAGACGTTAATCTAAATTAGTACACCCTAATCGTTCCAGTATTTCCTAAGCTACCAATTTATACCTACCTACTATAAAATTCTACCAACAATAGTAAAAAAATCTTGTGAACGTAGAGAGCATTAACAAGTTAGATAACGTTACAATGTCAAATAGTATATCAGAATATTAAGTGCCATTATTAAACATTCTTAAAAATCTTATGATTAATAGATGCAAAAAAAAACATACAAATAAGATAATAAAATATAAACGAACAACTTAAAACTAATATACTGTTTATTTATAACAAAATAAAATAAAGTATGAGACATACTTTCTACTTTATCAATAACCCATAAGCAGTTAATGTTCTTCCTATGTGACGTCGATCAAATATATGTTATATGTCAAATGTACACTATAAATATACTAATAAATTCACACCATTACAACATTCAAATCAAAGGCTCAGACGTAAGTCGATAAAATGTCAAGTTATATTTAATTTTAGCCAGCATTATGCCATTAAAACACACACAATACAGAATCACTGTGTGCTGTACACAGTGATTCTGTACAGTTTACAAGTTTAGTGTTTATCTAATGACCAAGACATTTAGTGACCAGTGACGTCCCAGTGACCATTCATCACCAATCTTATTCTTGTTATAGATAACATATTTTTTAACCGAGATCCAAAAACATTTTTATAAAAACCATTTTTATAGCCTCAAAAAGAATCATCTTATAGGTACATTATTGTTTCGTAGTTTAATAGGTATAGTCCCTTTTTTCATAAGCACAACCGTATTTTGTAAAATTATAAAACCATCCAATGGGAATCCAATATAACTAACTAGTTTACTCCAATTGAGTCATCACTTTTATTGATAAACAATAAAATAGAAGTGTAATTGAATAACCCAGCGAAACATAATAATGTTAATGTTGGTCAGCCAGATCATAGCTTTATTATCCATATAAGAAACGAAACTTCTTTTATACAGCAACCAATGGGGTTTCATGGAAAGACGAATAGTGCAGGCTACGATCTTCAAACACGCCGATTTTTAGATTGCTGATAGATGTTTTAAAATAATTACATGCAATGATGAAATAAGATGTTCAACCATACGAAATAGAGCCCTTCGTTGCGAGGATTATATAATAAGTTACGGGTAATAAATGTATTATTACACAATTTTAGGATTATATCTTTTTTAGAAACGATTTTAAAGAAGATATTTGACGTGCACAGGTGAATGTGAACTGCACTATGTTCATGTATCCTCTAACATTTATGATGATATTGTTCATCCAAATGTTGCGCTTACATTCCGATGGACATATAAAAATAAATAGAAAGCTAAAAATATCTAAAACATAGCGCAGGATGTCACGAAAATTGCAGACAATGCATATTTGCCAGTGATAGTTATATACCGTGGCGGTACGTAGAAATTTCTCAACTGTATGGATTATAAAACTATGCTCAGGTGACATGCTGCAAATAAGGAATTTAGAGCAATCGGGTGACACCATGGAGTAGAATAAACCTAGAAACTACATCATTTTTAGTATAACTTTGATAACAATTTTTTTAAATATTTAATTGACGTAAAAATTTATGTAAATTGTGTGACCATTGTAAAAGATAAAAATTTACAATTCTAATTAAATTATGTTTCTTAGTTTTTAATTATAATTTAATAAAGCTTCGTATCTACACACATTGCTTCGAACTATCAAAAGTACGTCTAGATTTAAACATTCGTCATTTCATTTTATTGCACCATAATGAAACTTTGTACACATACTCTTGAACCGATTCCGATCGATCGACATTGGGTTTATTATTTTTAATACACTTATTTAGCTACACTAGCGTCAAACTGGAGTTGTGTGATGATAAAATTAAATAATAGCGAGTTTAGTTATCTAAAACCATACTAAAGTTAATATATTTTGACGCGAATATGGCAACACAAGCGTACAAAAAATCATAATCTAAATAGTGTTGAACCAATCGCGTTCGATCCATTGTGATACGTTCGCTTGTGTAGCAACACTAATTTCAAATTGGAGCCGTATCATGAGAAAATAAATTAACACTCATTGGTTAACTTAAAACATGCGTAATACGGGTCCAATTTACCGCCAATGTGGCAACCCAACTATATAAAAAATCTGAAGATTCACTACTAAGCCAATTCCGATCAAATGACATTACGTACATTGTAGTAACAGCAGCCAGTGCCCAACATTTTTATAGCTACATATCGACGAACAAGCAGTCTGTCCACCTAAGTGGTTACACTCGCCTATAGTACATGTGATTCCTGTGAGTATCCCAATAAATCTACAACCCCACCACACTGACTTTGAACATACAACGTAAAGTTTCAATAAGATAGGGCGGTATCCAATACTAATATTATTATAACACTAATAGTATTGAATCTTCTCAAAATGTGTGTTTTAGAGTAAATTTACCGCTCTATTTACGGTAGTTATTGTTGTATTAGTGTAAAGCGTGACGCGTTGACTCAGCCACAGAACATCACTTTGAAACATGCATTTCGTTTAGTATGTTCAGACGTTAAAATTCATCAATAAATTTCCAATTTTATTCTACGACCATAAAGTTCGAGTCTATTAAAGAAAATTGAAAGTTTGTAGTCATCTAACCTGCTGCCGTCTGTACATAATGAATGCATTTACAAATTAAAATAACCTGGTTAAATTCTGTTCCAAATCAAATTATAATATTTATTTCCTTAAAATTCAATCCTGTCGGGATATTTTGCAAGAAAGGCATTCTACGAAAGAAGCATTAACAGAATAACATATTTTATCTACTATCATGCTATTAATCCTCTATAAAAGAACCTATAACAAATAGCTTATTGCTAACATTAAAACACTCAATGATATTATGATCATTATATCATCCAAACGCGTGATATTATGAATTAAAAAAAAATATTGAAAAAAGAACAATAAATTATAGACTAATTCGTAATTTCGGATTCTCGTCTTATCGTGTTATTTGCCGCCATTTTTTTCACTAGATTATTACAATTCTTTTATAGAGGATTCACATCATGATTGTAGATAAAGTCTTGTATGCAACTGTTATAATTAGGTATTAAAACACTCATGTGATACTATTATCACACTCGGGTACGCTTCGTGTGATAAACCGACATTCGTGTTTTAATACCCCTGATTATACAACAGTTGCATAAATAACTATTAAAGCTAGAAGACATTTGGCGAAGTAGACGTTCTGCGCCTGAACCGACACGTTGATTGTCCATTGATTGAGAGCGCGTGCCGTCGTGACGTTCAAGTGATCGTGGCGCGGCTAGCGTGGCGCGCGTGTCAGGCGGTCACTTTACGAGACTGGAGAGCGAGCGGGATTTCAGTGTCGGAGTGCGTGAGCGCGCGGCACGGGGCGCCGCCCGAGCACACGCGAGCGCGCCGCGACCGCCGCCGCGAGCTGCGCCGCTCGCCACCTGCTCCCGACCGCAACGCAAACGTCACTCACAACGTACACGTTATCCATGTGCGGTCAATGAACGGACCAATTCCATCGACTGGTCGACGGTGCGTCGACGCTTCGACCCTTCACGTTTGTTGAATAGACTGGTTCAATTCGTAGACTATGTGGTAGAATTAAGGAAACATCATACAATTTTACTTTAATACTTGTATAATAATAGGGTAGACGACTACAACTGATTATGGCCGTTTTTATGCAATTTATATCTAATGAAAGTATGTCAATATAGAAATTTCAGTTTAGTTTTTAGATTTCTAAAAAATGAACAATTATTATTTACGTAATTCTAATGAAACGAACACATTTCTAACATTCTCACATTAAATGTAACATTTTTTTATATAGAAAGTATACCTATAAACGTACAAATAACAAAGTTATTTTAAAATTTTTTATACGCTCATACAAATTAGACGAATTTACATAGTTATGAATGACGTCACGATTGCAGTGTTTTTAGTATGGAGCGTTTTTGAGCGACCCGCGACAGCGCCACAAACATGTCGATGTATCTTCAAAAGTAATAGGTACAGGTGTACTGCTGGTTCTACAATATTTCTCACTTAAAAGAGTACCTACTCTTATTATATATAGAATTTAAAAAATTGTCGTCTACCCAATTATTCACAATAGTAGCAATATCGAGTATATGTCTGATTTAAACTATATAGTATAGTAGGTATGCCCGACACGCCGCGACGGCCCTGCCCTGCTATTATAATCCCATACAGTTGATATGAACACTGCAGCATAACGTAACGATATACTGTCTTGCATTTATAGTCTACGTGTAAATCGAAAACGGAACGTTAACTATAGTCCTCCAAATGAACTAGTCTACCAACTGGATAATATACGACAGTCAACGGTCCAGTTTCGTAAATGGTAAAAACGTCGACGACCAATCGCTAGTACAGATCTGTTTCAATTGTGACCCCACCCTACGTACGTACAGTAGCCGGCAACTAACTTGGCAAACGTGGATTTTCAAACAACTTTTGCTTGTCGCTTTTCGCACCGGTACACGTGGCCAGTATAGCAATTTATCTTGAAGAAGGTTATCAAAATAATGCTCAAATTTCCAAGTATGTTTGAGTAAAATACGTTACATGTATTTTAACATATTTTATACCGAAAACGTAATAATAACATCTTTTGTATTTTGGCATTTAGGACGTCGCATAATCTGAAATGTAACTCCACAAATGTTTTAATAAATTACAATTAAAAATATGATCTCTTAAAGTGCACATACGAATCTTGCCAAGCTAGGCACCGGCGACCATAAACACACTAATGCTGTGACCACATTATATCGAATACACTCGTTCTTACGACACGCTGCCTCGTATATTATATTGCGAACACATTAATATGGTCTTTATAAACATTGTATTTACGACCTAATATCGCGGTAACAGAAAACTAATATTCTCGATAACCTGGCCTCACCATTAGAAATAGTTCGCATGAGCGTCGAATCCTCGGTGCTGAACAATGATGAATAATAAAAGCACCAATTTGACAAAAGTCAGACATAAGAAACACTGCATATCAAAATATTTAAAGAACGCTCGTGCGCACTAGCTCGTACGATTCATTTAAAACATAAAAAAATGAAATAGTCTGAAGTAATTTTGATTAGCATACTAATAATTTGTGAATAATTTTATTTATAAAATAATTAAATTTTTGTGATTATAATTATTATATAATAAAACTGTTGTGGAAATCCACAGAGAGATTATTATTATTCGTCGACCAGGGTCCTTGAAAGTGGCTATGCAAACAGGATTCAGGTGGTTGAATGACTCTGATATGACGGTGGGGTCATTTTCACATTTTTGTGGACAAAATTAATGCAACAAAGACATATTAAAGCCTGCTTGGTAGAAAAATAAAATATTTTTATTGATAAACTGTATCCAGATTGCATACCAGTGAATATCTACTATCAGATTAAGTGTAAAGTAAAAAAAACTCACACCAATATCTAAATCAAAATAAATATACTTGTCATCAAAAAACAATATTTTTTAAATAAGAATACTTTATGACGCAACTTATTTGTGAATATTCTGATGGTTTAATGGCCAATCAATGACAATATTTATATATGTCTTAATTTTTGATGAAAAGTATAATTATAAAACTTTTGTTGAGTTTTCTAAATAACGGATTAACAAACCATACAACCATAAGATACATCCACGAATCCAAGAGCAAACATTCGTGTCTATAGCACAAACATTTGTCCAGAAATGGGAGTCGGGACTACTGGTCTTATGGACGTTAAGTAACTACTTATGATGAATAAATGGAGACAAAAAGACCATTTCCCATATATCACTGACCAAACGACTAAACCTTAACTAACTAGACTGATACTCGCTCACTGTCGTTTTTCATTGAGACTAGTTATTTGTATTAACAACCTAACACCCTCTTAAAGAAACATATTGTACCTCTCTTTGTGCCATTCGTCATAAAAGAGACCAGTGACGTATTTGACATATAGTAAACTACAGGAAGAAACTACAGGAGACGTATTTTTGAAACAATAGAAAACCAATTCGCATTCGAAATCGTGAGATTCGTATACGAATTACCGAATTCACTATTTCTGAGTGCGTTGTGCTACGAGTGGTTCAACCCACTCGTTTTTGATTTCTGCCAGTAGAATATCCAACTTTAAAGTGACCTTGACAGTGATCCGTTTCACGTGTGGGTCATCGCCGGTTTTTTGTTTTTGTTGTTGTGGTTTTGAATTTTTCTGTGTGAAACAGAATTTAATTAAAAATTGGTTTTTAATGACAACACTGAATTCGAGTGATACAAAAATCTATAAAATTGTAAGCAGTAGAAAATAATTTCGCGCACGATTTGTATTCATATTCGAATTCCAAATTCACGTCTAATGATTCAAAAATACGTCTCCTGAAGTAATGTCAATTTAAATGAAAAAATAATACAATGACGTTACTGACAAGGGCGCTGTACAAAGTTTTCACATAAAAAAATTAAATAAACTCATAGCAAGTACACTGAACTTACAGACAAAGTAACATTAATGATATTCGCTAACGTTTCGTTATGATTGATGATTTCGTTACGGTTTATGATTGATGATGATGTTTCCGTAATTTAGGATCATTTCCATGTTTTATCGTTAAATATCGAAATGATTTCGACAACGAATCGAACGCGAATTATTCTTTGTCTAGTAAATTCCAAAACTGACTTTATAATAAATAAATACTTTTATAGTATATACTTTTTTATTGTAAAAGTTTTAGTCATCACAGAAATCAATCACGAACATTTTATGAACTAATTATCAGTAATTAGTACAAGTAAAACGCGCGCAAAACAGCATGTATTTTTACTCAAGACTCATTTATTTTCTCATAGAGAATAATAAAAAAAAGTGTCCACCTCGGGAGCCAACCTATTCTAAGATTGGGCAAAGTATTTTACAATCCTTCGCTCCGCAATGGTTCCAAAAACCACTTTCCCCTTAAAAACAGTTCTTTATTCTCTCACTAACCTATCTAATCAACTTATTTTTCTTATATATTAATGTTATACATATATGAAATGGTCTTCTTGCTCGCTATATTACTCGTGCACTAATACTATGCAAATCATCTCGGTTAGGCTATATTGTGCATTAAAAATAAATTGTGAATTTGACACATAATAATCAAAATTAATAGATAAAAAAAATGTATACACCTAAAGCAATGATTGTTAAACTTTACTTTGCAAACCCCTAAGGGGCTTATAGTTGTATAATATAAAAACAGCATCAACGTTCATATTAGGTTTTTTTTATGAAATAGTCTATTATTATATTTATAGTCTTTGGAGAGATGATTCAAAAGAAGTTTTAATAACTATCTTGTTACTGTATTTTCTTTCTTCTTAAACAATTTTCTATATATTAGGGGTTAAAGTATGAAATTGCGGTATTGTATGCAGATTTCAAAATAATTGGCTTATTTCATACTAAAATTTTTCTTATTTATTTTACAACCAAGAAAGCAAACTTAACGAAACTTTTACACACGCGTCAATAGACCCTAAACCAACTGATAACATACTTTTGAAGACAAGAAAATTAGTTGCCATAAAGTTATAGTCAATAATGTACAAAATTCTGAGGTAAAGCAATAGTATTGTTTTAATTTAAAATGTATAAATTTAATTATAACCAAAACCTGCAATTTAAAAAGGTTGCAGGTTAAAAAGTAATGCAAAAATATATATTTACTATGGCTCTTAAATTTAAAAAGCTTTAAATACAAGCGAAAAAACCGGAATTTCGTAGTCCGGCGTCGTTGGTCAGTCGACTTGTCTATGATTTATGTGAACTTAAATGATCAGTTCGTTTAAGGAATTCTCTTCCGTATTAAATATGTGAAGCGAAAAAGATTTGCTTTATTTTCGCTTGCATATCAAGATCGCGGAGGAGTAATATCGGAGATTTCAGTAGGTTCTATAATAAATGATTCGGAATTTATTAAAGTATGTTGTAAACGTGTTCGTTTTTTTAAGGCTGCGTGGTTTGAAACCAAAGTCTAAAACCGCTCACCTAGAGCAAAATTTTAAACATAAATAAAAAAAAATGCTAAACTCATGAAATTTTCAATTCAACAGGTTATTAAATTATTCAAGCGAAAATATATGACATTATTAAATATGTTTGTTCTGCAAGGGCTCTATTGCATTGGAAAACTGCCGCTGTATGAAATATAGGTGTTACAGAAAGTTGAAAGAATATTTTATATTGTACACAATATAAAATATTTTATCTGAAAAGAAGATTCTGTAAAAAAAGGCTAACTTCATTAGCGCTATTATTATTACTTTATAAAATATTTACTTTTGATGAACAGATACCATTACATATTTATTTATTGTAAGTAAGTATGAAATTGCATAATATTGTATGCAGATTTTAAAATAGTTGGCTTTATATATATTATTGATATTATTGATATTTAGACTTTCTGTAACGGTTAATTGAGATTTTCCACAGAATGTCACAAAAAGAAGACACCTCATTGGAAACTACTAAACATAACCGATAATAACCCTTGTATTTCACAACACTGGAGTGACGATAAAAGCGTGCAAAATGTTACACACTATGCCACAAAACAAACAAGCGACGCACTATACAGATCAAATAATAACACCAAAATATGCAATATGACGTATTAATGTGACTAAAACACATGTTACAACAGATTCAAGTTAAAAATTTAAAAATGTAAAATTTAAGCGCGAAGTGTATTTTTTAATTTATTACACATGAATGAAACTCCGTTATACGCACGAAACTTAGAGACGCACAAGTGTTTATCACTCCACTAATTTCATTTAGAATCCAATGCATTCTCTAAATATATAAAAAATAGCTATCGTAAACACATATGGCTTTGAATGCACAAATTCATTAAATATTTTTTTTTTACAATATCATCATCACATCGCTATCTATTTAGAAATATAGGGAAATAGGAAACATTCAGACAGTAGAAAATAAGACTTAAAATAGGGGACGAGGGTGACATTCGCCATAACCACATTTATCAGATGCCGTGTACACAGATAATGTAAAACCAAGAGAGCATTGTGCGTTTCAAACTGACGATAAATATCAACATACGCGCCTTCGTGACTCCTTCGAGCTGCCAGCAATCCTTTACTTACATCGAGAATGGTTTGTAACCGAGCAAATAGTATAGACCTAATGCACAAACATCAATAGTACATATTAAATACAATATACTGTTAAGATATTATACACAGTGTCGGTACTGGATTATGTAGCATGCAACATATAAGTATGGGGTGGACACGAGAACAAACAAACGTGATGGTACAACTCATGCGAGCATAAGCGAAAGCGGGGCCCGTAGCACTGTTAAACCAAAAAAAAAATAGAAGACCTTATAATTCCACGCGGTTCTTGTTATAAAACGGAAGCAATAATTGGGACAATTATAATAATATTTGAATTATTACAAGTTTATTTGCATTGACAATTTATAAATCTATAGCAATTGTACAATCCATTGTACCCAATTTGTGAAACTTCAGTTCGATATAATAATAAGGTTGTACGATGAAAATGGTATAGAAATTCTAAACATAACTTTGGATTAATTAATAAACAGTCAAATAATTCGAACCTTTTTAAACAATATTCTCACGTAGTTCTTGTAAATGCACTGTTATTTAGTGACAAGCAATAGCAAATTTCAAGTTCATGAAGAAATCATATATTACTGTAACAAAGTAGTGTTGGCATCATTAAGATAAACGGGGCTAGTATGTCTGCATTGCCACAAAACAATCGACGAATAAAGAAGTTTCTTAGAATTCATTTCGGATTACATTCATAATACAATAAAAAAAAAACTTTCCGTTCAATGAACTTAATGATTATTTCATCTATATTGAAATGCCAAGATTTCTAAACGACCTAAAACCGCTAAAAAATTAATTGCCGGAATGTGGAAAATGAACGTGGAAGTAAAAAGTCTCCCTACGCCGGTTAGTCCACCGCACCGAAGCGAACGAACACATGGCACAGTACCGGTGCTCGGTGGTGTGGCGTTTAAAACAAAAACTCAAGGCACGCGACAAGCACGTAGAGAGCGGCGTTGTCGCTGGCCGGCGGGGCGCAGGAGTGGCGGAGGTGGGGCGGGCGCGGGGTTGGTGCCGGCGGCGGCGGGGGCGGGGGCGGGGGCGGGTGCGGGGGCGCGCCCGCGGCACGAGCCGGGCTCTGCGTACCGGCGCGGGCGCGCGCCGCGTCCAGCGAGCCGGCCGGCTGCAGGAACCACTCGGAGCGCGTTCGCATCCGCGCCCGCTGCCGCTCGTGCACCTACGCACCACCCTCAGGTCACACCCCGCGCGGTTGCTAACGCTATGCTACAGTGAATTTTGGTTATAACGACGGCGGAGGGACCTCTTTAACACCTTTGCTATATCCGAAATAATAAAAAAAAGGGGCTGTGGCTGTGTTATGGACACGGCCGTTTGTTGTACGTGAATACGTCTCGTAACGGGTAATAGTACGCAGCAAAATGGCCTTCAAATTGGCGGGGCTCCCCCTCCACCGCGCGCGATGTGTTACAGCAGGAGTTCCCAACCAGGGGGGCATGCCCCCCTTGGGGGGCGTAGTGGAATACCAGGGGGGGCGTAATCGAGTACTTAAGCGCTCTAGCAAAGACTGAACCCAGAATCGACATACTGGTACAGAAGATGCAAGCTCAAGTATCTCATTAGTATTTAATAATTAAAATAAAACTAGGATATTTACCTAAAGTGAAAGTAATTAATGGTTTTCAAGTGTAGATACATATATCTTCTCTTATTCTTAAAACATAAATATCTACAAATATCTGTATTTTAATTCAAAGAAATAATTTAGTTGTAAAAAAAAATTATGTGTTTTTAATGTTTTTAAACTTAAGGGGGCATGAGAATATTATTTTTGAATTGGGGAGGCTCAGTGAAATAAAGGTTGGGAAACCCTGTGGTACAGTCTTTACTGGGCGTAATAAATTCTTTGATCCTTTAGCTATCGAGTGGTGTAATTGGAATTTGGATGGGGATGATAGATATGTAGCTACAACACTAAACTGTATCCCCCGATTTTGTTATCATTCGATTTTTTGATTTGCGTCCCTATGGAAGCAATTTTAAAGACGTATTCACGTCAAAATATGTAAATAGAGTCAATTTAAAAAATAATCCCGCCTCATCAGCATTATCAGCATTAGCAGCTATATCATCATGTCGTTGTCTAAATCTGTAAATCCAGCTTCCTGAACATTTAAAGTTTGTTTTCCCAAGCTGTCTGGCAATGTGATAAGCGTTCTCTTGCAGAAGAGGACCGCTAATGGGTACATTTTGGCTTCTCTGAGCTTTAAACCACACTAGAGCTCTTCTATTTTCAATATCTTGATGAGTTGGATTACGACTTTTCTTTATTTTCAGGGATTTTGATTCAAAACACTCCATGACTTTAGTACGATTTTTCCACATTGTTGATATTGTAGAATGTGAAACTCCAAATTGTTTACACAAATCAACATTGTGTTCTCCTTTTTGCAGTCTCAAAATGATGTCCACTTTTTGTTTAACAGTAAATGTACGCCGAGAATTTTTACTCACACTTACACTCACTGGAATTTGCTATCTAACCGATTCAAAAGTTTAACTTCGTACACGTGCTAAGCAGTCCTACATATAAACAAAACATTTGTATTGACCATCTGTAAACGTAAACAAAGAATAGGAAAGTTTAATAGTACTAGTGAGTTTTTGTGCCTTCGCCGACTCAGTCGCAATATCCGCAAGGGATTTCTAGGAATCTGTTATAAATGGTTCATAAAAACAAGTCGCTATACACGAAATTGACGCTATATCCGAAGTCGCTATTACCGAAAGAATTTCTTACGGAAGTATGCTTTAAATTCGAGGGACTTAAGTTTGACGTCGTTATAACCAAAACGTCGTTAAAACCAAGGTCGTTATTAACGAAATTCACTGTATTTATTTCACGTAACATCCATCGCGATATTACGCCGCGTTTACATTTAGTTCGGTACGGCTTCGTTTTGGCAGCTTGGCGAAAAATAGTATGATGGAATAAGAACGCATGTAACGGTAATAAAGATAAATGTTTTGACTCAATAGTAATCAAAAGCATGGACGTAATTATCGAATTATCTATTTGATTCTATATATATTCAATATAATAATATCGCCGCACACTGGCAACACGCCCGCCCTCTAAATAAGATTTAATAACGGGGATCAACAGTATAACTACTGTTTATAAGTGTCTATCGCATCTGCCTTATTCTCCTTTCGGTTCCGACTGGCTAGATGCCGTGTGCCAGTGTTGTAATCCCGTTTTCAACTGTGTGTTCAGACCATTTTAAGTAGTAAATCACTTAAATAATCGCCCAAAAAGTTATTTCTTTTTCTTTGTCATAAAGTTCTTATACGATATAGCTTGCTATATAGCATCAAATATTCATATTCTGAAAGACATGATTTATTACAAAAAAATGAATTCTGCAATATAAATCATCTTACGATTCTATCAGTATCATAACGTTGGGAATTAGCTAAGTTTACCGAACGTTTTTACAATTACAGGAGAGCGGCAGACAAAAACTAAAATAGTGTCTACGCGCGATTCAGAGCAGTACAACGTGCGGAGAACAGACAGAAAGAATTAGGTTAGGGTTTACAAAATTATTAAAATTTGAAGTTTCCTGTCCGTTCCGCTCTCACGTAGAAACGCTGTGCCGTGCTTGAATATGCGAGCACCTTGTGGGTCGCTACTAGGAACCACATCCAATTCAAACTGAGAGGGGCACATAGGATTACTGATTATCATGTAAGCGTCATCTTATTTCAAATCGATAAGACTTTATATTGTTAAAACGAGCGGCGCAGAAGTCAAAAAAATAACTTTTTAATTAGCCTATTGATACCATATAATTTTCGTATGAGTGAGAATTACTTTACTCTAAACGAAATAAACTTCAAATAAATCAAAGCGTATTTTTTTATTTGTGTCTGCATTTTTTTTTTTATATATCAATACGCGCCTCTATCCCGCATCTTCAAGAAACTGCAGTGACTGCTTTTTTCATTCACCTTTCGCTTTGTTAAGCCAAAGTAGACTTTATCAACTACTTGTCAACCTCCAACTTAGAAATGTTTACAGATTTTAGGGCAATTGTTTAAGAAAGCAAACTTATACATTGACAAGGAAATGGTGACTAGTGCAGTTGGAATATTTACATTGCTCGTTGGCTGAATAGTTAAAGGACTTAAATTATACACTCTGGCGAAAAACTAACTTCAAGAGATATTAACATCTTGTTATATACATACACAAATAGTTTTTCACTTTTGATATTACAAAGGACATCTGTTAAAAGATGTCACTTGATCTTTCTTTCTGATGACGATTTCTGAAGATGATCCTTAGCTTTAGGAAGAAGTTCCTAAAGCTAATATAAATGTACAAATGAAATATTTCAAAATAACTGACACAAAATGTTTCGTCAAATGGATGTCTACAGACGACCAACGTCAGGGGTCTGTGACTCTGACATCACGCTGAGTAGATATCTCTTTCCGTGGCGCAATTTTATGTGTGTATTATTTAATGTATGTGTCACTGAGAGAAAATGTTTTTCTTTCTTTCTTTCAAATATATGCGCACACCGAGTAACTCAGAACCGTGTATTTTAATTCGGGTTTATAAACATCATGGCTGATCATAACCCAACTTGACAGCGAGCTGAAGAAACTAAAATATATCATTGTTTTACATATAATAGTATCAAAGTATATATCTACAGTATTGAATTATTTAAGTATTTATTTAGTGTGCGTATGTGATAGTATGTGTTAACTCATAACACAACCAACCTGACGAATTTACTTCAAAATTAGTTCAGTTTCTTCATAGCTGATAGTTTTTATCCAAATTATTAATACAGATTTTCAATATATTTTGTTATATATACATATATATGTTATACTGTTTACTTTATATGAATTGTTTGTATTAATATAAAAGATCTAAAAAATGAAAGAACAGAAAACTATATAAAAAATATTTCACATGTTCACCAAACTCTTTTAAGCCAAGCTGTCCCACCATTTATCATATTACAATAATTATTCTCAAGCAACCGATTTCACAGAGATCAATTATCGCAATTCTAATGGATAACTCTCACTTTGACAATTCGATTGAGCGTTTTAATATAATTTTGTATTCAATTCTTCCTCCTAACAAAAAAATACAAATAATTATAATAAGTTAGTCGTATAACTGAGAATTTAAATTTACTGAATATATCAGACTATGAATTGTAATAACACTATGAAGGTTAAACAGAGACCGGCACAACAATATCCAATTACATCTATTTATAGTTTGTAATGATGACGCATCACAAAAACTTCAATGACTAAATGTAAACGCGTATCAGTTCGCTAAGAATTAACTCTACTTAATAAAAAAAAAGACGACAAAAACACACTCCGTATTCCTACAAAATTTTAATGTACCTCACCAAAATTAATCAATAACTTTATTTATTTATTTTATTTCAAAACAATTTCCTGTTTAGAAAGCATAAACCACTACAGTTAATTGTTATCAAAGCTGGAATAATTATAATTAATTATTTCGTGAAGATGTTTCATTAAACCCATCCCAACTTAAAATGTTAATTAATCGTTTAATACGTTAACACGAAACGGGAATATTAGTTCTATTTAGTTATAAATCAATAAAAATACATCCACTACTAAACTGTTAATCAAAAACCAGACACACAAACATTTTAATATTACCATTACCACGAAAATGTAATAGTTATTTATGCAAGTGTTTTATAATCAGGGGTATTAATACCTAATTATAACAGTTGCATACAAGACTTTATCTACAATCATGATGTGAATCCTCTATAAAAGATTCTCATACCATAGGATGCTGTACAGTGTTATAAGAACTCTGTAAATTCAAGAAAAGTCTAATTGCGAAGCTGCTGAAGAATGCTGCTTTAGAAATATCTGGTGGTTTGTTATCAAAGCTAGAATCACTCATTTTTGTAAACAACGCACACAGTAATTGTTTGTTTGCGATTTCCAATATTCGAGTGAAGAAATGGCGGGAAAGAACACGATAAAACGAGAATCCGAAATTATTTATTGATCTTTTTTCAAAATTTTAGCGATCTGGTGGTGAAAATGTCATTGCATGAGAATGTTCTTTTTTGAAATCTATACTAATATATAAAGCTGAAGAGTTTGTTTGTTTGTTTGTTTGTTTGAACGCGCTAATCTCCGAAACTACTGGTGCGATTTGAATAATTCTTTTTTTGTTGGATAGTCCATTTATCGAGGAAGGCTATAGGCTAAATAACATTACGCTATGACCAATAGGAGCAAAGACAGAGCGGTAAATGTGTAAAAAACGGGGAAAATTATTCATTTTTGAAGGCTTTCTTTGCGTGCGCTGCGAAAACGGTTCAAGATACACAAAAAATATGTATGAAAGAATTATTCCTCTATACATGATCTAAAAAAAAGTCCGCGACGGCATATGTCTATCTTTTAAGGTTTAGTCACAATGACCGTTTTTATGGTACCAAATTTGGTCGAAATAATTTGTTTAAGTTGTATCAACATAATAATATTAATCTTTATTCAAATATAAATATAAATATGTTGTTGGTTAACCAAAAATCTGCCGGAAGTCACTATTCCACGCGGACGAAGTCGCGGGCAAAAGCTAGTTCATAATATCACGCGTTTGGATGATATAATGATCATAATATCATTGAGTGTTTTAATGTTGGCAATAAGCTAATTGTTATAGGTTCTTTTATAAAGGATTAATAGCATGATAGTAGATAAAATAACTAATTAGATGTCGGTTACAACTGTAATTCAGTTAGGTGTCAAATGGACATCTATAATATACACAATAATATGGGATCATGTCGCAGCTTACTTCTTGTGCAGCTCAAAGCTCGGTGTCAAGTGTAAACCACACCATTCTATAAGCATCCCAGAAATGTATTTTCACCGGCGAGCTCACTTTGTTTACAGAAACACAGAAACTAAAACCACTAACAGAACAGCCACAGATTGCCGTAAAACATTATTGAGGTGACAGTGACAGGTATTGGTCATGCAAATCAAGAAAACGAGGCTCGTTGAGAAATGGAGTCAAAATACTTGAAACGTGAAATCTTTTTTTTTTTTGACGATATTCTAGAGAAGAAAATCTCTATTCAATAACGTTAATTACAATAATACAATGAGCATTAACTAAAATCTCTACGAGCCACGAAAGTAAACAGTTATTGGAAGACAGAGGGGGCGTGGAAGGCACTACGGGTGGATACTGATCAAACGGTCGTCACCATCACTTATAGAAAACGTCCTTCAGTGAGCGCTAGAATCCAAACACATCATTTATTCAAATCTTACATAGTATGTATCAGTTTCGTAAACGAATCAAGGAATTATGCATCCATCTAAATAAACACTATATATCACAAAATTCTATTCTAGAAACATTTACGCAATATCATATTATTACATATTATCGTATTAAATTAGAAAATGCATAAAATCACAAAGGGACAATCGTTAGTCGCTAAATAGAGTGACGACTGATCGGAGAATGTGATGACATTGCATTTTTGTATAAACCACAATACTTAAAAAAGATTCCATTTCTGCTATTTTGGAACGGAAAATAATTGTCTATTTTATTAGTTTATGAGACAAACGTTAAAAAAAAATCACGTTGCAGTTATAGTGGCATGACGATATGCATTTGCCAAATACCTAGTAAAAAAATATGTCATTAATATCATGATCTTGTCATAACATCAATCCAATATCAAACATCAAAAATTAGTTCTATTTTTATTAAACATAGATAAGTAAAATATTCCATTTCGCCGTAATAATAATGTGACTCTTATATAATTTTATGAAAAACTAATCGACGATTGGCAATTTTATTTTTTACAGAAAGCAAAACATACACAAACCTTTTTATTTTATTTGGTTTTAGTAGCAGTAATTAAACTTAAAATTACTAATACAATAATTACTCAAATGTTAAAATTGTCAAATGTTATCAATTTTAACGGCACATGTTAGGGGGACCATTCTTCATATTACAAGTCAATTTATCGTCAAATCCTTTTGAATATAGCTCGCACGTATGGTAAAATTAACAACAAGCCAATTTTACACTCGCACTATGAAAATTGTTGATAATAACAACTAAAAGGTTTCAAGGTCAAACTGTGACATTTGTACATTCCAGTCAAATACCATTTATAGAAAAAAAAATTGAAAGTTAAAATATATGTTAAGATAAAATATTGAGATATGTTAATTGATTGATCGAATATTGTGAGTGAAACTCATGGGATTCGTTCTCTTGTTGTCGTGGTACTGTAAGAGATTGGCTTGTGGAGGGCAATTTCAACCATGACAACAATAAATTTTAAACGAACCAGAAAGTCTCAATGACGTTTGCAATAGGCTAATTGACTGACAGAACAACTTAATATTTTGGCCTTGTTACCAAATTGAGCAATCCTAATTTTATATGCCGTTGTCTTCTTAGTGATTTAGTTTGAAAACCAAGTTGTGCACTTGATTGAGGAATCAATTTGTAAACTCCCGAAACTTTTCCTACTCAACTCTACTGCTCCAATCAGTCCCCACCATTAGGAGGGATATAGATGAAAAATGGGGTTGGCAAATAACACACTCCGATTAAAGGGCAACACTGGGATACCTACCTCTATCTAAAAATTCTTTAGATAGAAGCGTAAACACGAACAGCTGTGTTTGCTGTAACACCTTAGAAAATGCTGTAAAGCGAAACCGGTCAGGTCGACAATAATTAAAATTAGTGGAACAGTACAAGAGTTTTATTCAACAAGTAGTTATTGTATTTCATTTTAGACAAAACTTTTATAATAGACAAAAGTTTTATAATAAGTGTCACTGACAGCGACGACGATAGTGATAAAATTATGTCTGACGATGACGAATAAAAATCTATCCATTGAATATTTTTGTTTCATTTCATATATATAATTCGAATAATTACGCAATTTCAAAGTTATCACCTATTTGCCCTAAAGGTACCATGCTAATATTATTACATCGATTAAACAAAATTGGATTAAGATTTCATAATAAAGTAAATAAAATGAGTAATGTGATTTGAGGACGCAATGAAATTGAATGAATGAGTTTGATTTCAATATTCTAGTCACAACACTATTTTCTGTTCATCATAAAGTGGTAACACCGTAAACGTCAGTTTACTCCAGTGAATTAAAGATTAGACTTTAGAGACTACCTATGCATTTCACATTTCACGACAAAATAGGGTTGAGAAAAATGTCGTCAAATTGGTATTTAATACGGGTGTCCCAGTGGTGCCACTTGCAGTGGAACTTGACAATACCTATTTAAAATTAGTTAAAGTGTGTTTCTAGGCAAGATGTTAAGATACAGCTTCGTTGGATATTGAACGGTGAACGTGTTCGACTTGTTCGTAAACGTACGCGGTTTACGCACCTGTGGAAGGTAGGAGAGGCTCTTGGTGCTCTCGGCGTACTTGTTGATGGCGCGCAGCTCCTCCAGCGTCATGTGCGGACTCGAGTTACTGCGGGACGACTGTGATGACGAACTCACTGACACCTGGAACGGTTTTTTAATATTGATAGTTAATTCTAGCACCGTGTAACTCAAAATGGCTCAATTTTGTATCATGCTCGAAAAGTGAGCTTTTATTACAACAAAAATTTTAAAATAGTCAAAGGTGATGGTCAATATTTGTATGGAAGGTGGGCCTGAATAATGTGCAGCGACGAAACTTTACCAGAGAAGAGTATAAATTATTGTAGATCATCTGGATAAAGATTAGATTTTAAATATCTCCCGTTTTTTTTTGTAATTAATAATTTAAATTATTTAATACTAGCAAGTTGATGGAATCTTTTTTTTTAAGTATATTTTTCTTTTTATTAATTTGCCCAAGACATGCTGTCAAAGTCGCATTGACAGCGGACGAGTGTCATCATTGGTCACAGTCACAGACTATGTACATTCAGGGTGATCAGTAACACAACTTGTCTAGAACTTCATGAATTTATAATTACTAAATTACATTTCTTTTGTTAACTATATAACCATTTTTCAATAAGATTTAAATAAATTATCATTTTATATACTTAATTAAAACATTTTAACCACGTTTTGGGATGTGTTTACTTGAATATCTAGGTACTTTCAAACATCATTTACAGGAAAACGGGGGATTAAAAAAAAAATAATAATTTGTAAATTAATGAACATTAAATTACCTATCGATTGATATATCTTACGTCTCTGCACATGATTGACGCCCACTTTTTGTCCATGTCCTTTATGTATAAACATATTTTGCTTTTTGAAAAAGTTACCATTAGAAATGCAGATATGGGACGAGGGAGCGATGGGGGGGGGGGGCAAAACAAGCTGATGTTGCTAACTCAGCAATATAGTTTTATAATTCAACCAATTCAATTGCTAATAAGTGGAGAGAGGTGGTCTCTGCCTACCCCATTGGGAACAAGGCGTGACATATATGATGTATGTATGTCAATAGGCTATTTTCATGTTATAACATAAAAATGTGAAATAAATTTATTTATATAGTTTTTGTACTGAGCAATGCAAAAATTATACTATTTTTTCATAACAACGTAAGATTAATTTTATATTTCTGATTTAAAATCGAAGTTTTATTGTCTATATATCACGTGACCGAAAACACCGACCGCCATGATTTTCTCGGTATGACGTCATTAGCACTAAAACAAAGTATGTTTGTAAGCAACGCGTCAAGTTGAAAGGAGATTGCCCATTCCAGTACTTTTTGTAGAAACATTGTGTCTCAATGATTTTCTTACCAAAAATAACACTTAACAATAAATTTCGGGAATAAGTTTCTGAAATAAATCTGTAATAAACTTCCGTTTTACAGCAAATTGACATTTTTTTTTTATAATATAATATAAATAAATATAAATATTTGTTACACTTACACCAATTAGCGTAGCCCAAACTAAGCTCTGTAAGGCTTGTGCTATGGGATCTAGGACAACGGATAGACATACATATATTATACATATATAAATAATTTTTATTGAAATATATATCAACAACCATGACTAAGGTACATATGCTGGCATTCATCACACAAACATCTGCCCCCACCGGGATTCGAACCCGGGACCTCAGAGATGGCGACACCTTGAAACCGGTGTACTATCCACTCGACTATGGAGGTCGTCGAATCTGCCATGTTAATAGGGTTGGGACAAATTATAGAAATCAATCGATTATCTGTGGGGTGATTTTGTACCTAAATCGACAATCGAATCGCTTTGCTTAATGTTTATTCCCTCTAGGGATTCCCTCATTTATAACAAACAAGTGCCACATTTATGTAGATTTGAGATTAACTTGCTGTGCCGGTTATTGTTATAGTTATTCGTGTTTTAAATTCTGTTTTTGAAAAATGCCGGGTTCTAAAAGAAAATCTTATAGAAGAATATTGTTTTTGAGATAAGAATATTGTTTTTGTTAAAACTTACAAGAAGTTTGTTTTAGTTACTTACATAAGATTTTTATACTATATTTTTGTTAATCACTAATTGGTAGTTAATTGACAGGAAAATATTTTTCGTTTTGTTTTCCTTTATATAAATAGTTAAATACAATACAATTAAAATATCAATATATAATTTAACTACTGCAAGAATATTCTTCATGATAGTAATTAGTTAATTTTCTTGTTCTTGAAAATATTGTGATTATAAATTAATTTATAATCAAAATACAATAATGAGCCTATGTTATGTACATAATGCATCATAATGTTAATTTGATTTTATTTTGGCAAGACTGCTGTATAACTATATAGTTTTATTAATAACTAGCTGTGCCCGCGACTTCGTCCGCGTGGAATAGTTATTTTGCGCACCTCAGCTGTTACCCGATCTTGACAACGCGACATATCCAAATTTGGTACCATAAAAACGGTCATTGTGACTAAACCTTAAAAGATAGACATATGCCGTCGCGGACTTTTTTTTAGATCATGTATAGAGGAATAATTCTTTCATACATATTTTTTGTGTATCTTGAACCGTTTTCGCAGCGCACGCAAAGAAAGCCTTCAAAAATGAATAATTTTCCCCGTTTTTTACACATTTACCGCTCTGTCTTTGCGTCATTGGTCATAGCGTAATGTTATTTAGCCTATAGCCTTCCTCGATAAATGGACTATCCAACAAAAAAAGAATTATTCAAATCGCACCAGTAGTTTCGGAGATTAGCGCGTTCAAACAAACAAACAAACAAACTCTTCAGCTTTATATATTAGTATAGAATATAGAATATATTAGTATAGATAAATATAAATAATTTTAAAAATTTTAATACAGACCAAAAATACATAAATAAATGATTCGATTTCAAAAAATAATTTCCTTTTTACTTTAGTTATTATAACGTATAAAATAATAATAAAATAATTTAAAAAATGAAAGAATTGAAACAGATAAAAATATCATTTTTCTATTCCTTGGTGGAGAATAAATTGGCAAAAAAAAAAGAAACATTAACTCTTCCATCTTGTTAACTCGAGTTCAACCCGAGTTATGTGAATTTTACCTCGCGTTAAATCGAGTTTTGTTTTCCCGTGTTGGCACATCACTACTATCTTCGGCGTTTGACAACTTTGACATTTCTTTATTTTAGTACAATTGACGTCACAGACATGGCGGTCGGCATTTTGGCGCCTTTATTTTACGATAATATTTTGATATTTTTTTTCTGCTTGCAGGATAAATATTTTGCGAAAATAAAAATAACACTTGACTATCGCATGTAAACGAACATTTTAAAAAATATTTGAAAAAATTGTAGAATAGGCTATTCTACAATTTTTTTATTACAGAATTGCTTAATTACAGAAAATGGCGATTAAATTTTATTTATTGTTTGAAAGTTGTGATTAACAGTTATAAGAAATGGTAAGCGACGCCTGCGACGAAGATGTAGACTATTGGAAACTTGTGCTACTTCTCAAATATATTTTAATCAGAAAACAATGAATATATAATAATAACTAAGCAGCATTGGATAAAATCTGTAGATTTAACACTCTATTTTTTGCCCTATTGCACTTATGGAAAACTATACCAACAAACAGCGTTTATTACAAACTAACCTGTGAAATACCTTTGTAAACCGTCAATGATGCTATAGTAACGTGAATTGTCGATTGCAGAATTCCAAAACTCGACACATACCTTGAACACACTCTCTTCCAGAGATATGGAGAGCCTCGTGCAAGAGTCCAAAAGACTGTGCTCGGGTATAATGCCAAGACCTAGCACGCCTCCCGCACCAGCGCCCCCCACCACCCCCATTAGGGCCGGCATAGATTGACACTCTTCGGATTTGGTCAGACCTGCAAACAGTACGGGACAACACAAATAGTGGGCATTGCTCGATTGCAATACACTCAATAAATATTCGATTTTTTAAATGAGTTATTCAACTTTAATAGATTCAAAATTACGTAAAAACACCTAAAATAAAGAAATCAGCTTCTAGTCCCACAATATCATATTAGGTCATGTATTAACATTCGAAAATGGTATGTTATTATTATCATTAAGATTTTCTTTAAATTCATTAGGAGATGGAGATTGTTAATTACAAGCTTCCTTACCGCCTTGCCTAGATTTGATTTCCCCGTGGTAATTTTATGACCCGGGTCTCAAACTACCTCCATACCAAGTTCTACCAAAATCGTAGCAGTAGTACCGAAGATTACTCCGAATATCGAAACCCATAAACCCTTACTCTTTATAATATTGATATAGAAGACTGTAATAAATGGTAACTAATGAATATACATTATCATAAATCGTTAGTCATAAATACAATATATGAAATGACTTTAAAATGTTACAATTTTAATAAAGACTACATACGAAAATAGTGCTACCAATCCCCAATAAATGCAAAGACAATGAAAATTACTGTAATATATAAATATCAACCAGGTACTTAAGGTGAAATCTTTAACATTCAAACTGCAATACCGAAGCAAAATGTCAATTAATATGAAACTATTACAGCCTTATCAGTGTCATAAAAACGCAATAAGAGCGCCATCACAACATATCGCCAGTTCATTAAAACTGTATTACACTTGGATATTAGTGCATCATAAAGATGATATTTAACTTATTTTCCATACGTCCAGTTATTTAGCAGACATATAGGTTGTGATATTTTTAACACCTTTGCTCGTAAAGCTGATGTAATTCCACTGGTTTTAAATATGTAAAGCGGGTCATAAAAAACGCGTGTGTTACCAAAGCAAATAGTTAAGTTATAGTCCATACACATTCCATAATAGTATTATTTGCCATTTCGCGCACTATTCAAATTTCGAACTAATCGCCACGAGGCGCCAGTCAGTCGCAGAGAACACACCGTAGCTAGTGGCTCAACTGTGATAGACTAGATCGGTTCTACAAGATACAGCGTTTGACATGCATATATTGGTCTAAATTCAACATTACAATTTTAAAGAAAACATATCTTTTTCGCGTTTTTACGTAGCAATAAGCTTTTTTAATTTCATATTTATATAATAATTATAAAAATTTCACCTTTTATATCTATCGATAACAGTGTCTGATATATATGGGGTGTAACAAACAATTTACAACATCCCGAATTAACTCACCAGAAAAATAACTACTAACATAGCGAGTTGACTATTTTAATAACTTAATCGATTTTCATTCAGAGGACCTGCGAAAAATTCCTTTAACTTATGTCGGTATCTTTAACAGAGAGTATATTACAGAAACACACATAATAAACGCAATCTCTCTGTATACACAAAATACGAAAGAATTTGAAGATTACACCCTTATTAGAATGAATATAAGTGGAACTGTTTGATTGGTGGATAGATTCAAATTCCAATTATCTAATGTCTTCTTTATGTTAATAATTCACTGACTATTATAAAATATTACTAAAAAAGAGATTGCGTTTAATGTCGCCCATTGAATAATTAAGTTACCTTCCAAATTAAACTTATTTCCCCAGCGGTCACACTCGCACTGCAACCAAGTTTTCTCAGCTTCTAAGGACAATTGTCCTGGAACAGATATAATTCGATTTTCTTGTAAAACAACGTAATAATACTTGCAGCGAATACAAGATTAATAAAATGCTAGTTGAAGAAGTATCCAGGAAGTTTACAAAATGTTTAATATGTAAGTAGCTTAGTGATCGAAATCAAGCTGATATGGATTAAGAGCACCCAAGATCAAATGGGATCAAAGTGGGAAAACATTTTTATCACTTTTATGTATATAAATATTATTTATTACAAGTTTTGCAAATGTTGATAAAAGAGATGCAAGGTGCAAGAGAGAGCACACACCGTGCCCCCACTATTGCGACTTATAAATAATATTTCCGCGCCTGTCAAAGTTATGAAAGCTGAGTCCCATTTTTTTGTGCTGCAGAAAATTGAGATACAAGATTGCTAAACAGGGACTCAATCAATCTCTATCACTCATGGTGAGTCTCGTTACCAAATCGAACTCGCATGGCTTTTTAGAATTATCAAAAGCGTTAAAAATAGTCCAGTAAAATTAGACGTTCCAGTTCCATATATCTCTGAAACAATGAGAGCTATTGAAAAATGGTTCAGACTAAGATCGTTAAATTTGTAGATAGTAAAATTTTGTAGTTTGTAGATCGTAAAATTGTCTACAAAAAAGGTCTCAACACTTTTCTTCAACAAAGCATCGCTTCCGAGATATCGTGACTTTAAACCGCAGGAAAGTCGTATTTAGACTATATGCACACATTTCTGCAGTCCTCTGAGGTAGTGTACACGGCGCTTTTTTTTTAACTTGGTTTCCCCAGTACGAATACTCCACAATAAATTTTGATCGAGAGAATGTAATGGGACATTACTTTATTGACGAATTTTTCTTTTTAAATTTAATGAAACTTTTAACAGCAAGAAAATTACATCATCATTCATCATCGAATTCTTCAGTTCGTTTCTTCATCATAAATCATTCGTTTCTTCCTCTTCACTGCCTTCTTCCTCTACTTGCTCGATTTGTGAAGACTGCTCTAAAAGACAGATATATCAGTTATATCCTCATCAATTTCGAAACAATCTTCATCTGTTACATTTCATTCATGTTGGGTGCAAGATTGGCTTTTACAATAGGCTTGTATCCACTATGAACAAATCTGATGCATTAGGTTGCATAACTATTAAGATGATCATTTAATTATGAAAAACAAAGTTTTATAAAATAATAACTTTTGATTATTTATATTTTTATAAATAAAATTGCACAAAATAAGCCATAAGTCACGTGACAGCAAACACCAATTAAAAAGTGTTACGTCACGCCGTGCGAAACGTCAAAGTCAAAATGTCATTCCCAAGTGTCTTGTGGAAGTGCGAAAAAGAATGGGCATCATTCCTTCTCGCGAGTGTCAGCCACTTTTTACGTAGGTATCTGCTGATTGTTTGGCACGTATATAAATATTTTTTTTTGGTGTTTTTATACTTGTGCTTGTACACTGGGGCACTATGCAGTACTTGTAATACGATGAATCCATTTTTTATTAAAATAACTTCACATACCGAATATTCCGATACTAAACAGCTGTGTTTTGCACGGCGTGACGTCATTCAAGACGCCATGACAGTCATGAGCGTTTTTGATGACTAATGTCAAATATTTAATTAAATGCAAATTATTCTTATAAATAAGCATTTTTTTTCAAAATAATTATTATTTTGTATAGAATAGGCATCAAGGTATATTAGTATCTAACTACTGAAATTTAGGCAACAAGCCTATTGGTACATACTGATGAACAATACAATCCAACTTTTCTGCACCGCAATTGTTTGTGCAGCCTTTTTTGCAATTACAAAAAAATGTATTGAGTAATTTTATTGGGGCAGGTGGCAGTAAAGTCTGGATTGGCTCCAAACTATTATTCATCAATTTCCAGCCCCAACCTTCAGGATTTAGATCATTGCCTAACCACACTTGCACTTGGTAGAACACACGAAACAAATGTTGATAAGCAAAATAGATATTGGAGGGTGACAATATAACTTCTCTCTCTTATTGTTTCTTGTATTTTTCACAAAACTCTAATATCTCTAGACTTGTCTTTTTCACGTACTTGTGTGCATGGGGCAAATAAACTAATGTTCTAATATTTTTTGTAAGTAATGTTCAAATGGTTAACCCGACGGTGCATACTGGCCACTTATGAGTGCATATTCGTATTTTCTATGTTTAAAATAACCATAATTCGAGAACAGTGCACCGTAGAAGAAAAACTGTTGAGATCTTTTTTGTAGACAATTTTACGATCTACAAACTTTATTTGAACCATTTTTCGGTAGCTCTCATTGTTTCAGAGATATATGCAAAAAACGCAAATTTGTGACCTTTCTACCTTGAATAAAAAAGACTTTTGACGTGCCATTTGTAATAATGACGCAGCCAAGGCCTGCACAAAAATCCGGCTTGTTGGGAATTAATGCAAACTGGAATCATAATTTAGTCTATTTTGACTGGACTAAAAAATTACAGTGATATCACTCGTTATCAATTTACTGATTATAAACAAGACATTAGGTGGTCATCTAGTAATCTATATGCTTTTGGCCAAACCAACGTTCTGATGGCGTTTCGGCTGTAATTTATAAGCTGAATAGACCCACTGGTTGGTTATACGGAACAGCTCGGATACGTTTCGGTTGGAAATTATAAGAATATTGGCCCTCTGGTCGCGAAGGTGTTTCGATAGTGACAAATCGCGAATCGAGTATAAGCGATTAAAGTGAGAAAAATGTTATGTAATACTGTTTGTTATAGGATGTAATTTTTACTATACTATGTGTTTGCACTTTATTGTATATAAATAGATACTGAATTGAGATTTTCGTATAGGATGAGGGAATTTTGTGTGTCAATATCGGAATATATAGACCGGAATTTATAGTATATTATATTATAAAGTGTTGTTATGTAAATAATAAAATATAATATGAGAAGAGTTTGTGTATATTTTGATAATTATGAATTAACATTAATAAAATAATAAATGGAATTGTAAAAATTTTCGTGCATGCTGAAAAAAATATTATGTAAAATTGCTACTATTTTGAAATGACTCAATTTATTACACAGTCTCCAGTTAGAGACGAGACACTAGATCAGAGCTGGTTCTGTTAATCAAATACTTAACTTCGTTAACGATCTAACGTATAAAGGGTTACTTTTTGAAAGTTAATCATCAATCCATTAACGCTTGATCAAAATTACATATCCTATATATCGTCACAATATAAAACACGTAACTTTATCGCGAGAACTTAGCATTGCAGGAAAGCTTGTATTTTTAAAAAATGTCGTTTGAAAGCAACTGATATTTTGTTTATTTAATCAATTATTATTTCACGACAATATAAGCAAGCAATGCTAAACACATTTTTAAATTATGATCTAAAGTACTGTGTATTAGAAATCTTTCTGTAGACCCATTCTATGACAAGTAATCTGAACATACATAATATTTGCTTAATTTATATAATTTGTACAACAGTTATATAAACAGTTTGTATTAATTAATTTGATTTTTAAATAAATGTTTTATTTTCAAAAACATTTTTGATCTATTAAAAAAAATGTTGTGTTTTGGATGTCATCAGGTCACACGTTACTAGCGATCGCGGTACGCGCTGCAAGTTAATTGATTTGTTAACTTATTTAATTAACGTAATAATGGTCAACTATGCACCAAATCACTCACTAGCATATGCCTCCTGGTCCCGGTGGTGCCTCGGCGGCGGTGGGTCACGAAAGGAACATATCCACTCGTCTTTCACGCGCAGAATACGCCCCGTAACGCGCGCATAAAACTCGTAGTTCTCACGGCCGAACAAATCGCCAGCGCTGAACTGCTCGATCAGCTGGCGCATTATGCGCGTCGCCACCTGACATACACCTCGATATTCACAAACAAGCAAATTAATTGCACTAACTTTACCATTTTTAACACGCGTATATTTGAGTGCTAGACTAACGGACGTTACATGTACCAATTGATAGTGATATGGAGAAAGAAGCATCTTTATTTTTGTTACTTTAATGGTACTTACAATACGAATTTAATGTCGTTTGTTCAACGTTTTGAAAGAAAATTAATTGCGGGTTTGTAACTAATCTAGTTGCATATCATTAGGATAACACAAAGTTAACGTAACATTAGTCCTTTGTATTATTCAGCAAATGCATGTCTAATGGTATGACTAGACCCCCTGGTTATTTATAATTTACCAGTTTAATATCTGCACTGATAAAATAAAATTAATTGCTACGTGTAAGTAAAAGTGACTTACTAAGATGAAAACATATAAAGCTTTAGATATTGTTAAGTTCAAATATACGGGATATAAATTTGGCAAAGTTAGTATCATACAGAAATATGAAAAGTGCAAATAAATGACATATATACGTATACCTTTCTAATAGCATATTTAACTGGGATAATGCAGGGTCTGTCTAAGAAGGATTACGTTCGGTGAACAGACGTGAGGCTAAAGTTAAGAATGTGCATACAGACATAAATTGAGTTCTTGTCGCTCTAAAGGATTCTAATTTCGTAATCGTTGTTTAAAAAAAAGAATATTAAGTGCACTAAAAGGGACTATATCACTATTGAATTCTATTTCTAAAGCTTATCAATGATTCGCAACAATAGTGGTCAAGCAACGTCCTACGAACGACGTACAGCAAATATACTTTTCTGAAACATACTACGACATACGAATATTGCTTAAACACCTTGTTTGGAATATATTGTACATGCAGTACTGTGCCTGAGATAAGTGAGCAATGTTGTGTTTGACGTGCGCGCACGACTGTAACATAATAACATAACATAACCCTTTATTGTATTCATAAAATATTCACACACAAAAAAAAGAAAATAACAAATGTACAAAAGGCGGCCTTATTGCTAAACAGCAATCTCTTCCAGGCAACCTAGGACCAGGGAAATATTAAAAGGAGATTTAAATATGGATGGATGGGTACAGTAATTGGACAGGACAATAGGCTATAACTAGTTTAAGTTAAGGAATCTTTGACAGGAAGTGAACACGGACTTGATTCTTAAAGGACTCCAGCGTTCGCGCTCCCCTAATACCCTCAGGGAGAGAGTTCCACAACCGGACGGCATAAGCCGAAAAAGAATATGAAAAATAGTCGGTACTTCGGGGCGGTATATCCAGAGAATTTCAAATAAGACAAATTTTTGTCCAAAATTTGTACTGATCCGACAATTTTTATGTGGCGTATATGAAATAAAATCAATAAGAAGGCAACATTTCAACACTGTATAAATGCTAAGCAAGTTCGACAGAAGGGAGACCATGACAAATAGGCTGATTTTGTTTTTTTTGCTATCAAATTTTTATTGAAACTGACAGATAGTGTTACATTGCTGCTTTATGACGATTCAATCTGACAATTACCTTGATGAAATAGAAGCTGGTAAGTATGGAAGTGAAACGACTGGAAAATGTGACTTTACATCATGCCCACAATACACCTTGGCAACAAATACTGTTGTTACTTCCGATTGTTGCATATTTGCAGCAAATCATACAAGAACGTAATGTAGACCACTTACCATGAGTCAGATTGTTTGCCAATTCATTACTACTTATAAAAGAAAATAAAAAAACTATTTATTATGCTTAAAATTTGTTCTTGATCACTTAAATTTCATTAAATCTGTAATCAGAAGACAAGGTAATTTTAACAACACTGAAATACAATTTGATAATTAATGCTTGTTTTAATTACTCTGCATGTTTGAGAAAAACTCTGTAACAGCCTTTGGGGCTACCAAAACTGAGCATTGCCAGGTTCTTTAATTTATCTCTCAATTAGCATCGGCAATGCTGCACTCGCAGCCCGCTGCTATGTGTAAAATACTTGCAAGAAAAGTGTTCATTCAATAAAAAGAATAAAGTAATCGACGAAACCATATCTCAGAGACAGCATTGCAAGAGAAATTTGAATCAATGTAAAAATGAAGGTGGACTTGGGGATACTACGTGTAATATTTATATAACTAAAACAAAAATGGTAATAAATCAATAAGAAATGTAGAATTTAAGCTGTGTTTATGTTTATTAGCGCAATACAGACGCGAATAATACTTAAAAGTTATTGAAACGACAATTTTTTTAATAGTTGAATTAATATTTTTGATGACCTAATTCAAACAAATTTCAGAAGATAAGAACTATAATTAAAAAAATCCTATATGGCGGTTAACTACCTATAGATATATATTTTGAAAAAAATATAAATTGTTAATATATTATCAATTCACATTTTTTTTAATATATCGATAATATTATAAACCTGTTGATATAAAAAAAAATAATTATTATTATGAGACATTTATGAGATTTAATCTCATAAATTACACACTTAAATTAAGCAATTGTCTAACAAACACATACACTTTCTGTTAGAAAAATACCCAATTATGACCCAATTTATAAACGGAAGTAAAGGCTTTGTGGGTATGCAATCTATGCTTAGTTATAAAGTATTTAAATTGCAATCTATGTACTCTTCCTTTCTTCTTCAAAAGGCTCTATAAGTTAATAAATCATAATAATTCGTGTCCGTCCCCATTAAGGGGTACGAGTCTACCCCAAGTTAGGGCGGATTAAGCCAACCACAGTGGCAAAGTGCGATTTGGTGTCAAAATTGATAATGATTAACAATATATAAATCGCAAATACTAATTGTATTTTAAAAGATTATACACAATTTATCAATTTGAATTCTGACCCAACAATTTTTTTTTTATAATTGGGGTAGCCTGTAACTGCGTGTAGCCGAATAATTTTTTTCTAATTTAATGAATTCACTTAGATAAGATATCATAATTTTTACCGTCTGCTGCAGCTATAATCGTAATTCATAATACTGGAATTATATAAAGCATACGCAGATTTATATTATGCTTATCTCAAATGGTACTTGTGACATAATAATGCAAGCACCACTGCTTTGGGGCAGCAATGGGTAAGACGAAGATACCCTAGTAGTCTCCCTTCCTTAATTAACACTATGGAATATATCTATTACCCTGATCGATATTGGACACCACTAAAATATAACGTGGCGCTAAATGAAAGGTATATACCACACTGTGAAAAATTATTATTTACCTCGGGATGTATTATTATATTTATAACTCACAGTGAAATGCCAGCTAAATACTCAATCTAACAGGTATTAAGAGCATAAATGATCAAGTATTATAGAATTAATATAGGCATTTATTTACGTCAAACAAATATAATATTAAAATAACACAAAGCGTAAGAGTCATATAACCTTATACGCGCATACATACATGAAATTAAAAGAAATAAAATGATTCCACAGAAATAATAAATCTAAACAATTTTGTCAAGTTCAAACAAATTATCTTGTAATTGGGCTATGAATCAACTTATTCAATACTATAATTTCCACGGTGCCAAAAAAACATAAATGAGTTCTATAATATCTGTACTTAAATCTATAAAATGAAAATTGAACTTATGAATGCAAATTAAACACGAAATAAAGAGAAAGCTTTATCATGGAATATCTACTATCACTATATCATTATACTCGATATATACATATATTCAACTCAAGTCTGTTTTATTTACTTCATATGCTTGCAGCAATAAGCTATATTGTGTCACTAATAACTATAGCTAAGGTTTAGCGTTATATTAATAGACAAGTGTAGGAATTACAAGAACATTTGAGAACGCAGGGGTAGCGATAGCAGCTGTAAAACACAGATGAAAAGCCAGTAGTAAGCCAGATAGTATCATAAAGGTCCAAAATCTTTATATTTAATAGATTAAATATTCTGTACTCACACAAACTTCGGCCTTTGGTCGCATGGTTTAGACAATTTACATGTAGTAAGCTATTTACACAGGCCTTTATAATATATTTTAATTATTAACTTACAATTATTAGTATAAAACTAAAGTCAAATAATATTAAAAAATATATATATTTATAGTATGAATGCGTTAACTGTCGATTAAAAACCTTTGAATCTTCAATAATTGAAACGCGTCTATCTTATCATCTCTGTCAATTTAACATTAAACCGCAATAAATTGCGCTGACAATGACGACTTTGCAATGCTTTCAACAATCTAGTTGTAAATTCATATCTGATAAGATGCTATTAACACAACAATAGTCACTTGTATGATAAAAAATTGGTCATACGAACTCAATAATGTAAACCTATTAACACGTAGACTACCTATATAAACAAATATGCTTCTGCACGAAACATAAAAATTAATATTAATCTATCATAGATTATGAGAACATAGTATTAGTACCATAATCCAATCCTATAGTTAAAAAGACAAAACTTATTGCAAGGTTTAGTTAAGGTAATAGTTTAAGCCAGTATTTTGTGTCGGACCTCCGTTTGAAATGCAAACTTAAAGATGTAATAAAAGCCATATCCAATACGATTCCGTGATAGTCGAAACTATTGACATTTCGATGTTTTTTACACAGTGTAAGGATTTAGCTGGTACCCCCAAGTACCAGGTATAGTATATTTTTTTTATCATTCCCCTGGAACCGTGCATCCATTTTTTGTATTTTTTTTTATTTTATATATTAATATAATAATAGTACTCGTTTAAATGAGACATATTGTAGAAGTATCGATATATTTGCGATTACTACTTATATTTGCGGCGCTGTCGCCGATTGCTGAAAAACACTCCATACTAAAAACACTGCAATCGTGACGTCACAATTGAGTAAATTTGTATGAGCGTATAAACAAAATTGCCAATAACTTTGTTGGTATGTTTGTAGCTATACTTCCTATAATAAATAATATTACATTTAATATGACAAAGCTAGAAATGTATTCGTTTTATTGAATTATGTAAAAAATTATTGCACGTTTTTTAGAAATCCAAAAACAATATTAATAAAAAATTAAAGTGAAATTTCTATATTAACGTAAGTACATTCATGAGATAGAAATTGTGCATCTTCGATAATTATTTAATAAAAATGGCCGTATTCAGTTGTAGTCGTCTACCCTATTACTCTTTAGCAGTTCAATGATATGGACAAGAAAAAAGATTTTTAACGTCTCAGGCGTACACATCGATATAATTTCTCATAATAAGATAATGCCATGACAAAAAAAAATGTTCTTGTCATGTTATTACACTTATATTGCACTGACGTGTGAAGCATAATATGTATGTTATTCTGTTTCATGCAGTGCTTATCAGACATTAAAAAGGCTTGGCGCTAGTCAAAATACTGACTTAATCTGTCACCGTGTTAGTAGTCGTATAGTAAATATTTTTTTTGTAGCAACCAATATAACAACTATTAACCAATTAATATAACAAATGTCATGCCACACTTGATTGCACAATAGTCATCACATGACCAAATCGTTGGAGCATAGCATGGCGTTGTTTAATTGGTGAAGATGTGTGTACTTTGCCATTAAGAATAAATAACTGTAATTAATTTATTAACAAAATTGTGTCATTTAAAGATAGAACCCATCAAAGCCCATCATAACCCAGTGTCATGTCAATGGAGTGTGCAATAGCATACACAGCATACCAATGAAAATGAAGCAGTATTGTAATAATTCTTATATCAAATTCAGTGGTAGATTAAGCTTGCAATTGAAATGAGAAAAATGTTTTGAATTATTCATAACAATGTAATGAATACTTCAAAACATGCATCTCGTATTTCAATGATTTGGTAATGACCAGAAAGATTTCTGGAAGATACTCTTATATACGAAAAATAAATACATTGATTATTATGGATACGGAGAATAGACTGAATATGTATAACGAATATTTTTCGTGTCTTCCATATTGTATTCCTAAGCGTAATGTGTTAACGACCAATAAATGATCCCAAAGTTAAATGACCTCTATCACCCTACATCGCTATCAACAAAAATAATATCAGAATGTAAGTATAAATACATTGCATTTTCCATTGAACCCAAAGTGCCCCAGTTATCCCGCGCTCGCCTACGGTCCATTAAGTACAGTGACAACACAATAGGGTACCGACCTTGAATCTCTGCACATCCTCCATGGTGGCCGTTTTACCGTCCGACACGCAAGAGTGGAAGAACGACGGTGCCACCGACACGCCCAGGGCCTCGGAAGTCATACCTGTACCTGGGGAGCACGTCTGTAATGTATACGATGATTGTGGGTCAAATTAAATAATTAACATTTTGTTAATTTATTAAAATATTTAAAAAATCCTACATAAAAATCACATTCTGAATAAAACTGTGCTACATCATGATGTGATTTGGTCACGAGTTATTATTATAGGTCTTATGGCCGTTTTCACCAACCTTGTCTTAGCTTAGGCGACTCCTAAGTGACATGCTGTCACTTTTTGTATTAACTGAAAAGAGTGAGACAGCATGTCTCTTAGGAGTCGCCTAAGCTAAGACAAGGTTGGTGAAAACGGCCATTAGGGTTGTAAACAAAATAAATTAATATAACAATAAACAGTAGATCTAAAATACATAATATATAATTACGTATGGTGCTTGCAAACCACAGTTTCAGTCTGCATTTGAAGACCACACGGGAATAAAAAAGAATGTCAAAAAAGTACAATTAAGAGAAAAACAGTTTTATATAGTTTTAAAGTCTATATTTCTTTCATTTTACACTCTTATACGTGCAATAATGAAACAACTTATTACTATGTCAACATTATGCTGTGCCTGTACTTTTAAAACAACTTATATGTCAACATTATGCTGTGCCTGTACTTTTAAAACAACTTATTACTATGTCAACATTATGCTGTGCCTGTACTTTTAAAACTTTATTTGTAAATAAGTTTTAAGTTATGGTTCAGAATCTGAAATTAGTGACTACACACCATAGCATAAATACCATCACCATACTATCTATGTCAGTGGTTCCCAAAGTTGTCTTGGCTACGACCCACCTAATTCAAATTTACAAACTTGGGACCCACCTCTAGGAAATTCAACAGATTTATTCATTTTGGTAACGGTTTTCATAGCGGACTTTTTAAATAACAAACGAAGTGTTAATGCAATTTCTTATTACTTAATTAAATAACTATTGTACATTAAAAAGTTATTTCAATGGGAAGGATAAAATTGTTTCCTATGTTTCGCCATCATAGTTTTGACGTCAACTTCAACCCGAGTTACTTTTAACCGCAGTGTGTTTGTTAAGTCCATTTTTTTTCGGTATTTAGTTTAAATGTTCACCACATTAGAGAATCCGGCCTCACATAGGTATGAGGTAGTGAAAGGGAGGAGGACTTATAGCTTCATCAAACAGGCATGGATAGTTATCAGCAACCGAGAGCCAGAATTTTGTTAATTGCTTACGATTGAAACAATTTTTTAGTGACGAAGTTTTGCGCATTCAATCCGTCCGGCGCGGCGAGCGGTCGTCTCAATCGGTTGGTGTGTCGTTCCACAGGCAGGGCCCACTTAATATTCGCTTGCGACCCACTAGTGGGTCGCGACCCATGGTTAGGGAAACCCTGATCTATGTCATTGACATTCCTGGTTTCTACATTGCACTGACATTCACTATTACAGCTCAATTATAAAAGTAACATAGACATATTAAACATTTTTATGTTACTTTTACAATACATAATAATAATAATATATTAAACATTTATATTTAAGTTTTTTTTTAATTATCAAAAATGATCATTAATTAATCAAATCAAACACTATGAAATTAATCAATTGTTATAAATCTATTAATATGTATTTAATAATATCTCTTTGAGACTTATTTTACTACTAAACAATCACTATTTGAAACTAATAAAATGTTATAAACTTAATATGTATTACTCTAAATTTTAGTGCATATAGAAGAACGAAAAATGTCTCAAGGCAATCGCGTACTATGTGTTAGTTTTGTTACAGCCAAAGCAAAGTAGATGATACTGTTTAAATGGCCAAGTGGTTTTCGGGACCCAGGTCAAAATTTTGGATATGTTGTTCTCCTTGACGAGTTGAGCAAAAAATGTAATGGTCGCAAAAAAGATAACGACTCATTTTCCCGCTAGGGGGCCCTGAAATCTGAATTAGAAAATCGTGGTTTTAGAATTAGTTGATTTTTGTATATGTTGTTCTCCTTGATGAGCTGATCAACATTCAACTTTTAGAAAAAGTTAACGACGCATTTTCCCTCTAGGGGGCTCTGAAGTCTGAATTATAAAATCGTAGTTTTCGGCAGAATCCTCAGATTTTGTGATATGTTGTTCTCCTTGATGAGCTGATTCAGAACATTTAACTTTTAGAATAAGTTAACGACGCATTTTCCCGCTAGGGGGCTCTGAAATCTGAATTAAAAAATCGTGACTTTCGGCAGAATCAGCAGATTTTTAGATATGCGGGTATCTAAAAGTTGAAAGTTCTGAATCAGCTCGTCACGGAGAACAACATATCACAAAATCAGCGGATTCTGCCGAAAACCACGATTTTATAATTCAGACTTCAGAGCCCCCTAGCGGGAAAATACGTCGTTATCTTTTTTTGCGACCATAACATTTTTTGCTCAGCTCGACCAGGAGAACAACATTTCCAAAATTTAGACCTGGATCCCGAAAACCATTTGGCCATTTAAACAGTATCATCTACTTTACTCGTATGTTTACGGCAACCGCGCATCGGTCACACCTCAACCACACGGCGGCCGCGCCACCGCCTCGCGGATAGTTTCAAAGAATTTAAATTTTGTGTTCTAGTAAATAAAACATAAATTTGCTGTGACTGAACACCTAGAACGCGGCCACGGTGACGACATTCGTGTCGTATAAACGCACCCTTCATGCTTTTCATATTTATGACAGACATCGTGAAACGATGATACGCGGGTAGCATATTTATTAATCTGAGAATCATGAAATTCCGTTCTTTCACCGTACTCGTTATTTACCTCACTGGTTTGTAACTTACGGCTACACACTGCGTGTGTTGATTATGTGTTAATTTTCATGATACATCTCCAAACAAAAGTGATGTTATATGTGTGATGTAAAAACTTGAATACTATTGAATAACAGAATGTGTTGGTGGATGGTAGAGCTTCAGAGCACGGCTGATTAGATAGCACTGTTGTCCCGACCAGCAACAATTGTTGCAAATAACACACAGTTTTTTATCGAAATCACCAGGTAGTGATCTAAACGAACAATTTTTCAGCAGCGCGACTTTAATTTACGAACCTCTGCATAACCGACTGGGCGCCAAAGAGCCAGTAATATTGCTTTTTATTAAATGTAACGCTCCAATTATGAATTCATTCAACGTCATTATATAAGTATAAAAGAAATGAAATAAACTTTAAATTAAACCCATAAATTTATTAACTTATATAACATGCAGTATGCACAACCAAATTATTTTATTGTCACGCCATTTACATTTAGAAACATACATACAAGTTAAATAAAAGCTTGTAAAATAATATTATTCCTATTTTATTTCTACAGCAATATAGTTTCGAGTAAAAAAAAACCAGATCCGTACACTCGGCCATGACTGATCAAAAATTCGCATCCCCATCCGCAGATGTGAAAAAATCTATCTACATTGACAACATGCCTAGACAGTATCTGCAACAGCAATAAAGTAATAAAAAAACACATGCAAAACATAAACAATTTGTCAGTCCTTGAAGAGTACATCGTAGTCCATAGCCTAATGCTCCTTGTAGGGACGTATATGACCTATGACAGCCAAAGCTAATCCAAATATTAATGATAAATATTAAAATGGTTTAGTGAATAATAGTATATAAATAATAACAAAAATACATAAATTTCTCAAACCTTATTTTTTATTTTGTAACAGATTGTTTTAGGTGATTTTTAGATACAATCATCAATTTTCTTAGCCAGTCTCTCTGCACATAATCTATTTTAATATTATGAAATGGTAGAGCTTGTTAGCTTAGATGTTGATTAACGTAACATCGATCCTGGGCCACCATTACCAGACCTACCCCGGAAGCATGATTACCGAAAACGTAATATGATATATATAAATGGCTAAAACGTAGCGAAGCCACAGTGCTACCGACACTTCTATCTCTGGCACTTCTAGTATATCTAGTATAATATGTTTATTAGTATTCTAATAATCAACAATAAATAAAAGAAACTTGACTTCACGAAAAATTCGAATAGCAAATAGTCTTGAATCTACTTAATAAACACGCAAAAGAAAGTTGAACATAGGTAATAATGTGATTTCAAAAAGCGTCACGCGGTCAATTAAACATACTGTCAAGTAACATATCGAGCTTTACAATAAAACTACGAAAGCCGCCGCTATTGCGAGCAACGTATGAGCTGTCTCAAGGGCAACATGTAAGTTTTAACGTGTTGATATGTGTACAAACAACAATTATCTATAGGAGAACTAGCAAAAATTAGCAGCCGATGAACTGAATAAACACTTTTTTCAAACGACGCAAAACACGAGACCGACGACCGTTAAACAAAACCAATCAGACTAATTAACTTCGCACAAGTGTATCTACGAAGTATTGAATATTGTAGCTGAAAACGAAAACGATTCCAACAGACGGAGGAATAGCGCGACAGTTTCGTGGGAATTAATGTGCACGAACACGGTGACATGTTGGAAAAACGTGTATCACGTATCTTAGTGCCAGTTCACACGCGACAAATGTTAAATCATGGCGCCGAAACAAGAAATGTGGTTTTACAAATCTCATAACACTCACTGTTAATAACAGCGGCATGAAGTCATTTTGGGTCATCTCTTGAAATCGTTCGTCATACGTTTCCAGTCTTGGACGAAAGAACTACAAATAAGTAACTTTGAAAAAGTAATGTAATATATTGATTCCTTATCTTAAAAACCATAAAAATATATCCACAACGATTGGTACCCATTCGACAAGTACAACTACAAGTACCACTAATCGTATTTCAAATTTTATGTAAAAATCATTAACGACAATAGTTGTTTTATGTTAAAATACAACTATATATTAAAATTAACAATTATAATAAATTAATAATTATACTAATTTCCAATGCAATTCGTTCGTATTTTTATCACAAATAAATTAAATGCACTGACGAATCAAAGAACCTTTATTGGATTGATGCGTGGTGCATACTAAAACTTTATGGAATCAATAATAAAGAAATACTATTCATGGCAAAAAATTAATTTATTGTTTTAAAAGAATATTTTCCTTTTGCTTCAACACTTTTACAGACGATTGAACCGATTTTGAAAAAATCTCCGTGGTGCATCAGATATATATTTTTCATACGACAGCCTCTTCTGTTAATGAAAATCGTTGATCACGTAATTGGCTCTCAAAACAAGCCAGGCCAATTGTAGACAAAAAGCCTCTTAAATTGTTCGTTTTTTCGAAATCAGAAAGTCATTTGTCTGCCTGGCCTTGTGGGAACTAGCATTGTCGTGTCGCAAGATGATACGGAGTATACCGTTATTTTCACGGAGTTTGTCAATAATTTACAGTAAACAAATGGTCGTGTACCCAGTCACTATTCACTGGACAACGAATTTCTAAACAAACAGCAGCCACGTGTCCAGTTTTAGTGAAAAAAGGAGCGATCATCCGTTTCGCGGTACTTTTCGGTCCAGTTTGGTCGATTTCAGCTTATCTCGAAAGACCCATACGCACATTTTGCCTTTTTTGAGATCATAGCTATAAATACGTTGTTAATATTTCGTCGCCTGTTACTATATCGCACAACAAATTGAAGCAGCTTCGTTGTATTTGACACGTATAGCATGGCATTAAGTTATGAGACGTTCTTTGAGCATCAGTCAAATTGTGTGGGATTCCTCAAGAACAAAGCTTTCTAACACCTTAATGTTTGAGTAGGTTTGAATGTATTTGATTCATATAATGTCCAAAGAGGTCCATATCTCATCGTAGGTCTATTTTTTGGTTGTTCACAGCGGTGTACAGGTGAACTTCACGAGTTTCATCATGAAGATGGAAACAACCATGTTTGGATTCGGCAAACCAGCTATAAATAGTCATCCTGCTTGGTGCTTCTTACTCAAAACCAAATTGAAGCCGAACGAGGCTCTGCTGAACTATCCAAATTACACTTAAAATCATATGTACAAAAATATTCACCAGACAATATTATATATATATATATATATTATATATATATATATATATTTTATTGTAACCACGCAATTTAGAAAATGACTCCACAATGTACACACAATTGACAGATAGATGAAGTATTCTACGACTAGAAGTCGTAATTTAAATTATGTATGTGGTGTTTGGGTATTTTTTTTAATATTATGTATGTGGCCATTTAAGAAAACTTAGTGTGACCTACGTAAATGACAGCGTATTTGTAGTATTTGGGCCTAACGTCGAGGATAGCTTGTGTTTCCAATCACGTGATCTGTAGATGTTAAAATATCGAATTATCGTGCCCGCGACTTCGTCCGCGTGGAATGAAATAAAAAAAACTAAAATAAAAGTACTCCTTATTACATAAGCTATCTGCCAGTGAAAGTCCCGTCCAAATCGGTCCAGCCGTTCCAGAGATTAGCCGGAACAAACAGTCAGACAGACAAAAATTTTAAAAATATGAATTTTGGTATGTGTACCGTATATATGCATGTAGTGAAAGCGGTTATTTTAATATTACAAACAGACTCCAATTTTATTTATTTGTATAGATGTATAGAAAACAAGGGTATGCATTAATAACTCAATACCATTATATCTATGTTTTATATCTTCATAAATAAATTTTCATTTGACTAATATATATATTCATAATTTTTTATGTTATTTTATGTTTTAAGTTGTCCTTGAAGAATTTAAAATTTACCTTAGGGACTTTGTTTAACAGTTTAGAATCCATACACCGAATCCTTAAATTTTCTATAGAAACACCAACAATATTTCTAGTATTCAATATTCTAGATGGGCGGTATCAATTCTGAGGTCTTGAATGAGTATGACATCCGTTTACTACATGTTTGAGGACAAACCGGGACCATATTGAGACGAACAATCAACAGACGTATGCCATTGTTTCGCTTCTATGGAAATACACGGTGTCCGTAGCCCCTGCTTCGGACACCGTGCATATGTAGTCATAAGCGTAAACGAAGTGTCATCTCCATGATTTGTCGAACAATATTACGTTCATTATTCCTGGTTCAATAAGGACAGAAACTCTTGCAGCATTGTACGAAGAAAAGGAACTAGAATAATGAGACGGATTCAGAATACACTCAATAGTACTTATATGTCATAATTTGTTTTATTGCTGCCAGCACTTACGCGTAATAGTAGGTACCCTCTATTACATAATGAACTCAACCGGTCCGGTCCGGTCTGGAACTTAAGTCACGGGGACATCTTGTGATGAGTCCCCACTAATAAACACCCTTAGCCCTTACGCCCAAAGCTCAGGCTGAGTTGAGTCGGTTGGTCATTCTGATCGAGCCGTTTGGAGTCCTAATACATTACCACCGTAGCAATTGATTGCAGTAGTATCCATGAGGATTCTAAGCGTCTCCTCTCCAGAGAGAAAAAGATCCGACTTGTTCGTTAGTAAAGCTTTCCCAAATCCCCTTTTTCTGACACTCTTTCACTTTTCTATTATTATATGAGAGCTCAACAAGGCTGTTGTTTATGTCTGTCGCCAAAGGTAAGCTGAATATTTCGAATTTGCAACAGTTGAGAATCAGATGGACAAGAAAGATCTTCATCAACAGTATCAATCATTTCACAATATTAGACATTTTTACGTTTCACATATTGTATTAAACGATTCTAGTACGTACTGGAGCGTAATATAATAACAATAACTAAATTATTGACAACAAAGTTCCGACAAACTAATTTCTCCTATAATCAATAAATTATAAATCTGGACCTGCAGTAAGTAGCGTTCATGACTTTCGACTTCCTTTCGTCAGAACGAAACATATGGAAATGATTCCGCCATTTGGAATTATTTCCATACATTGCCGTTAGATAACTAAACGATTTCAATAGCAAATCAAACACTAACAATAATTTGTCTACGTGCCCTAATGTGCAAATATGGACTTGATAATCAACATAACATCGATCGATAAAAGCATCCATCCATGTCACTTCGTAAGGATATTTAAATTTACCGATTTTTTATTAACTCAATCTTAACTGTCTAATTTTGTTGATCGAGAGTTATATGCACGCACACCAGATGTGGATTGAGTTGTATTTGAAGGCTAAAGAAAATTTTGAAAAAAGGTCTTTATGATTATTGTTTATCGCCGAACCTTTAAGAGAAAAACTATTTTAATATTTCAAAGAGTAAAGAGTTTAGACAGATTTCGAGAAATTGCGATAGGATGGTGGAGGCGAACAACCGTCCTTGTCCGAGCCGACACTCCGCATCGTGTCCGCAGAAAAATTGAACGATGAAACCTCAGGCGAGGAGCGATTGCATCACGCATCAAAAACACACCCACGCGCGGCTCGTTCGCAATTGGCATAATTAGCGTAATTACTTTCGGGCGGATAATGTCGAACGCATTGGTGACTGGCGACCGCTGTATAAGCTTAATTACATCTGACTTCCATCGGGCATGTCATAGACATCGTGAATTATTCGAAACTTCAAAGCTTCTATTATACATGCCAACATTTTTTATCTTCTACCATAATTTTTTTTAACTTTGATGACATACAGATATTTGTGTATAATCGCGGATCAGCGGAGCGAGACTACCTGTGAGCCCGTAGCTGAAGTAACATTCATGACATTCGAATTCGTTTCACTAGAAAGAAATATAGGTATGGGCATGATTCCGTATTTGGAATTATTGCTATACCTTACCGTTAGATATCGAAATATTTCGATAATGAATCGTTGGAGAATGATACTTTGTTTAAGGGCGCAAGGTTGAATATTCTTTCCTTTACCTATTTCAGTCGCAAAACAGTAGTGTGTTGTTGCTGTGTTCAAATTGAAAATTAACGTGAGAAGTAAAATTACCGTAACTTTGCGTCTTATGTCGTAAGTTGGCGACGTACAGTGTGGTTCCTGCAGAGGTTAAAAACTTTCTAACAGTCTCAGGGGAAACACATGTACTATTTTATTTTCGTATGAAGTTAATGCTTAACCAAACAAATAATCAAATTGAACAAATAATAACCTTTCACAAGTTTTCACATAATAATCACACAAATTTACGAATTAATATACATAGATACATACAGAGACAAAATTATATATTAATTTGACTATTTATATATCCAAAAGCTATTATATATCATCAAAGAAATATATATCCAATAGCTATAAAAAATATGACAGAAACAAGAAATAAGATACAACTTCTATATTCTTCTACATGTTTTCCACAGGCTAGTCAACCAGAATGATTTAATATTATTTCATTGGATTATTATCCACATATTTAATAGCAAGTACTGGCTTCACCTCAATACTCTACTGACGAATCTCAATAGAAAATCAAAATTATCGATTTTAACATAACTATAGAGTACGTGCTCTAAAACTGCTGCAAAAAAGAATACACTTTTCTTGATAATAAGAGGATTCTGGCAAGGAACTGAACGCCTTTTTCATATACTAAAAAACTTCGTCTAAAACTGCTTGAAATAGCTATAGAGCAACATAAAGACAGTTTTCGCTAAGGGTCTATCACTTGGACAGAGTCTAGTGACGAAACTGAACAGAGGACAGCTGAGTCATTACATCCCATACACCTGGCCTTATGGCGCGTGACGTCGAAATCACTTGAGCACAGATATACTGGAAGTCACCCTGATATTATTACTTAATTGTATGTATATATAGCCAGAGGTCGAATTAAACGAAGAATGGCTGTCTGTGTGAGTGTACTGGCAGCATCATATGGTTATGAGTCACTAAAGAAGTGATTCCTCAGTTTGTAATTTCGGTTTGTTTGACTTCATCAATTTTATAATTGCTCTGTAATCTCGGAGTTAGGCACTTGGCATTTTAACGTGAACAAACTCGTTGGAAATATTTATTTGATTAGTAATTAAATCCTAAGGTAGTTAGATGATTCATTAGATAATCATTAATCACACTTTCTTCCGGCAATCTGAGCAATTGTAAACATTTATTCAGTAACTGCATCACAATTAAACAAATATAACATCTAGAGTACGTATAAATATCAATGACATTATTCTATCGACTTTCAGATTTTTATATTATCTTATAATAAACCTAGATTTATATACATAAAATATACATGGAATAAGTACTTCAAAACAATATCAGCGCTTCAGTGTAGATTAACTCGCGGCTAGTGGTAGGAGCTTCTAAAGAACTTTTGAGTATATTTCCGTAAAACTGTTAGTCCTTGAGAGTTCCTCACGAACATTTATCTGGTTAGATAGCACGACCATAGTGGAGATTAAATAGTTCAATGCATTATAATGCTAGTGTATTACTTCAGAGGTATTTCTTATATCAACGAATAGCATACCTACTGTAAAGATTGATATACTATTTATTATTGCGACACCGGTAAATGTTAAGAATATATTTTTGTCAATTCAACCCATAAAGGGATGAAAAAGGCCTTGAGAAATCGAATGAAACTACCTCTGAACGGTGATAAAACAAAAATCCAAGAGTAGGTTAGCTAGTGACAAAAATATATATGTTTGAACATACCTGCTTTATCCGCATTGGAAGCCATTACTCGAAAAGTTCCGAAAAGGAGCACTAGTAGCCTCTGCGTGCACACGGGCAGTGACAGCAATAATCTGTGAACGAAATACAATTAAATAACTGAACAAACTTTTTTTTATATAACAACAACACGTGAAACTTTATAATTGCATCACAAAAAACCGCCGCTATTGCGAGCGACATAAGAGCTATCTCAAGGTCTACATATAAAGCCTGTGAAGCTTTGCTTTATGTCCATTTTGACCAGGGAGAGACTACACTCGTCTACTTGGATGGACGAATTACTGTATTCCAGTTTGAGGAGTAAGATAGGATTTTGATATTACTATGAATTTTATGAATTTATATCAAATTGTCATTCTTAATTGTTAATATATATAATTGTAGCATCCTATAATTATACCTTATAATCATCATCGTCGCTTTTAAAAATATGTCTTAATATATATAAATGTCCTTAGATATCGTTCAAAGATGTAGAATCTGTGAATATTGTAGTCAGCATATAAACAAAAGGGTTATGAACCATATTTGATGACGAAGAAGGGTCGTGTTCATTACGTACACATAGGTACACCCGTTATCCGGTGGTTTGGACTCAGCGCTATTTAAGGAATAAATCTATGTCATTGTAACGATCAGACTGGATTTAACCAATCAAATTTACGAATAATATTGATTCGCACATTCACAGTCCTAAAAAGTTATATAATGGTTTTTAACTTGGACGGTTATCTTCAAAACGGATAACTGAAAGGACGATAACGTGATCAGCCATAGAACCCATCGTATAACACGCTATCTGAAGCGTGGAAAAGCTAATATCTTTTACAATTTTCTTCACCTGTTTCTAGCCTGTTCTTGATTTGTGTGAATGGGGACAAGAAACAGGAAATCGATTATAGCTGGAAATTTTGGCAAATTTTAGTCGTGTATTATTTGTAGAAGTCCAGAGAAGGTTTAAGATGTGATTATGGATTCCTTTCGTATATGTTTATTTTATATAAAAGTTTAGGTCTTTTATTTATCGATTGAGGCACTACGAAGTCTGCCTAGTCAGCTAGTAGAAAATAAAAATACTAAATGAGTCAAATAAGATAGCTCTGAAATAACTCAAGATAAACGAAATTAGACAAGTTTGTTTTTAAGTATTTATAAAATAAGTAAGTTTTTATGAATATACATATTGTATATAAATATAAATAGTCTCCTGCAACTAAATAAGGATGAATGAATTTTGAGTTATGAAACTGCACATAAAAATATCAATATATTTTCGAAATAAATTGATTTTGAAACTTTATTCATTGATTAAACATTTTTTCTTCTGTTGAATGTAACAATTTTCAATATAGGAAACATACATAAACATACAAATAACAAAGTTATTGATAATTTTCTTTATAGGCTCATACAAATTACGCTACTATATTGTATTGTGGTGTCAGAATGCAATGTGTTATTAGTATGAAGCTTACAAAAAGGCTAAAGCTCAATTCTAGCCCAACTCTAGACTTACATCTTATATATAAAAATGAATCGCAAAATGTGTTGGTAAGCGCATAATTCAACAACACCTAGACCAATTTGCCCAATTATCTTTTTAAAATGTTCGTTGAAGTTCAAGGATGGTTTTTACGAAACAAATTCGAATAATTATCGGAAAAACCCTAAAAACAGCCCTTTTATTCCCATACAAACGTTTTCTAACTAAAACGTACAGTCAATTTGAGATTAATTATTATTGTATAAAGTTCATATTGCAAGCACTCACTGCAGTCTAAGCAATGTAAGTGTGTTCCTAACATCAAAGAGTAAATTTGCGCTTTATTAACGCTATATATAGTTGAAATTCAATCATATCTATCAAAACAGTGTGCGTGTATGCGTTGGAGCATAGAATACATTGTTGGAGGATTTAATATCACGTTCTAAAATTGAATAGTCACAAAATGTAATAGTTCATTTGGACATTTTGTTGTAATTTGGTTGGCTATGCGATATTATCTATAAAATAAGTAGGAACAAAAAACTGCCACGTTACAAATATTTTTAACAGAACGAAGTCTGTCGGGCCCGCTAGTAGTTAATAAAGTTTGTAAGCAAACTTAAGAAAGATAATATGGACATCTGTAAGCCAACCATGATTGCTTCAAACAGAAATAAAACCATATTACCCGCAGCAAAAGAGTGGTGTCGCTGTTTCAATATTGTTTTAACCTTCTAAGTGGTCATGGTAAAGTTTCTGATCAACTCCAATCAACACAAATCTCAGATTTCAAGTAAGCATACTTAAAACAAGCATTGTCCTCAGTCTTTGTGATTGAGGATGTATTGGATTACAGAATAAAGAAATGGATTACATAACTATAAGAGATATTAATTATAGCACATAAAGCATTGGATTTATGATTTTAGAAAATTAATCCCGGTATATTTTCAAAAATCAAATCTGTTCTAACATAGTCTAATATCTCATATTATGTTACAGGTAAACTAAAGCTTATGTATTTAAACCAATACTGTTTTGTTTTGCTAAGCTTTATTCTCTGCCAAAAGCTAATTCTAATCAGTTATGCTATAATACAAAGAAGATATGCACTAGTAGATTCCATGCTTAGTTAGCACAACAATGTACTTTCAGTCCAGTACTTTTTGTATGACTCTTATTATTCACACATTATTCCAGTATTATGCACAAAGCTAGGTCAGTTCTAATACAGTGCACAGAATGGATGTTTCATCTATAGTAAAATACCATTGATCCCAGTTATGTTGTTACTGAAAACAATGCTTTAATTACGTGAATAATGTACTGCTTTCTAATATTTAACCACATTTAAAATATATACAAAAATTACTTACTTGTGCAATAAATGTCACATTTGTAAATGTTAGTAAAATGAAAGTATAATTAGGATCATTAAAAAAAATTGTTTCAATTGTATTTCATCATAAGTACAATTATTTTGGTAAATAGACAAAGTGCTTTCTCACATAGTCTAGGTAAACACCATAATTTCAATATGCCATTGCAAATCTTTTCTCATTGGTTTTGGTGTTGTTATTTGATTTAATTTCTTTGTTATATTTTACAATTATTGTTACTGCTATTAGTGTGAATGTTGCTGAATTGAATGTAATGATTTAATAAACTTTTTTTTTTTTTTTATAGGATAGGGCAGCAAACGAGCAAACGGATCACCTGGTGGTAAGCAATAACCGTTGCCCATGGACACCCGCAACACCAGTGGAGTCACAGATGCGTTGCCGGCCTTTTAAAAGGGAATAAGAGGAATAAGGGGAATAAACGGGAATAAGGAGGGTTGGGCCTCCGGTACCCTCACTCACTCGGCGAAACACAGCGCAAGCGCTATTTTACGCCGGTTTTCTGTGAGGCCGTGGTATCACTCCGGTCGAGCCGGCCCAATTCGTGCCGAAGCATGGCTCTCCCACGGTAAAAAAACTGTTTTTGTATGTTTTAGACTGATATGTTATTTTTCAGTGTGTAGTTCGGATATTGTGTGATATTTTTTACAATAACTTGAGACAGTTTTGCATCATGCAGAATGTAATTTCTTAGTCAAAGAAATGTTGATATCAGACTTGATTTCTATTTTTTTCATTGCATTATTAGTTAACTAGTCTATAACAATTAGTCAATATTCATCCTCTTAAATTTTTTTATAAAGGTAACTATAACAACGTTTATTATTATGGTTGCCATATCCTTAAATACAAAATTTAGAGAAAACTGTATATTTTGTAACCAAACAATATCATTTAATGCACTTTTATTCTAGTAGGCTAGAGAGGCAAAGTGAGCTGTACCCCTTGCTATGACTCTTAAGGTATTAGGCAAACATTAAACATTAAGAATACACAAACACATTTAACACATTTAAATCAATAATTTGTAACCCTTATTTATGGTACAACCAATATATTGAAAATAAGGTGAGTATATTTAAGAAAAAATTGTTGTATAAATCTCAAAAATAAATAATTCAATTAGAACTCTGTCCCATTACTGTAATTAAAACAATTTATCTCTCAAATTGAAATGTATCCATGTAGTGAGCCATATTATGCATTATCTATAAGAGATATATGATGTATGACTAACACACACATGAAATACGAACCTGCGAATTTCATCAACTTGTTGTTCATCTGGTAACTCCACTGTATTAAATAAATGCATTTCACCATCACGTCCAAACACCCCACCAGGTATTTTCCTATAATATAGAAACAATTTAGCAAAAATTCTAAGTTATGGAAAATGTTGTAAGGTTATAACTAACAAGAAAGAAGATATGTTGTGTACAGCAATATTCCAAGCTTTACTACCATTATTTCAAGTGAAATAAGAGATCTTTCAAGGCTTTAAAGTTTTGCGATTATACATATATAGCCTGAATTACCAGGCCTGAATTGCCACAAGAACCAGTTTTATGTATATCAGCCCCAATATGTTATCTTTAAAACATATTTAGCATTAAATCATTTTAATAATATTTTTATAACATTTAATTAAAAATTAATATAACATTTAATAATCATTTTAATAATTAAAAATATTTGTGTAAACTTTTACCTGAGGAATTTTTTCAAGACACTTGCAATAGTATAAACAGAATAGTTATCCACATTCACAAGTCTACCAGTCTGAAGAAAATGTATTAATTTCTTCATTGCACCTTGGTGACCTGGTGCTCTAAATACATCTCGCCGAAGTGGCGCCTCCTTATTCAACTTTAAAATTAATACCTGAAAATCATTTTAATTCAGTTGCGACAGTCAAATACAGTATCATTAATATTATTGAAAATAAAACATTTTTATATGTTTCGATACTTACAAGGAGGGGTCCTGGAATGTCATCTTTACAAACTTCGTCTAAAGGAACACCAAATTTGACTTTCTCAAGTCTCCTTGGATAGGGTATTGAATTCGGATGGCCACAAGATGTGACTACATTACTTAGTGTGGCAGCTCGCCGGTGCATTCTTCTTGCCCAGTTACTCATTTTTTCATAAGCCTCGAATCAATTGATAAAGCATAATCTGTATGTTCCAGGAAAAAAATGTCTTATCTGCATTGCTTAGTTAAAATGTTAGCTAAGTGTATATTTCATTGTTTGCAATTATAAAAAAACAAAATCAATAAATAAAAATTGACTTTATCAGGAGACTACCCGTGCTTTTGTTTTTATAGCTTCTATTCAAAGCAAAGACTAAAATTAAAGTACAGAATTCTACACAGATATACAAAAGTACTCTGTGGAATAGATTCTGCAGAAGCAGTGTTGCCAAATCAAATTATCAAAAATTGGTAGATTATGTGCCAAATGTTAGTAAAAGTTAGTAGAATGTAAAATGCAAAATTGGTAGATCTACCATCTTAATTTAGAAAAAAAATCATTAATTTCGCAACACAACAAGCGTAACAATCCAAACCATAAGTTATATTTACCACAGACTAAGTAGTTGGTTTGTGTAGTTCGCCAACGAACTAGTTCATAAAAGCGCTCCCACAGACAAAATATGCGAACTAGTTTACGTCATTCCCAACTCCTTAGTTCCTTAGTTCGTATTTCACAACCAAAGTACAAAGATAGTACAATTACTCTGAGGAACTAAAGACATTTCACTCACTCACTGCACATGCGCATATCATTTGTATAGTTGGCACTATGTTTTTTATGGTATGTTTTCTGAGTTGTCGCAATATTGAACCAAGGAGCGATTTGGCTGCCAGCCAGTGCCTTCCTAGTTCCTATGCAATGCATTCCAACTGGGAGTGGGGAGCTGACGAACAAATAGAGAGAACTAGTTCGCTTAGGAGCAGTGAACTGATCTGAGTGATCTTAGTCGCGAACTATTAAGCACAAGACTACTAAGTAGTAAGAAGAGAACAAGTCTATTTACCACAACTAACCGGAATTGGGCCACAGACAAAACAAATAATAAATAATGTCGGTTTATAGACGCAACATGACGGAAACATGGAAATATTAAATATGAAAGTGATGATATGTGAAAATTAAAAAAATAGGTAGATTTTAGGTCTAGGGTGGTAGATAGGTAGACTGAAGTGAAAATTGGTAGATTTGCCAAAAAGTTGGTAGATATGGCATCACTGTGCAGAAGTGTACATAGACTAGAGTGATTTACACGTAAAGTAATGACTGCGGCAAAGACGACGCAATGACCTAATCCAACCATTTTTCCAATCCAAATCCAACAATTTTTGTCTACTATATTTCGATATTACATAATAAAACTATAAAATATATTTGAGAATAAAAAGAAAATATAAGCACTTTATTTCGGTGCTATTTATCAAGATTCTCAGCCTCTATTAAGATACGGTGGATGTTCATTAAAATGCCTTGATTTTATTAATTGCTTTATTTTATTCCTGTTAACACACATTTCCTGTTACGCAGCGTAGACCAGAGAGAGAGATGAGGCAGCGTTTCGTAGACAAACAAAAATTCTACCATAGATAATACAATACAGTATTTATACTCTAATACCGCCCCTCAATTTTTAGGTCGCGTCGAATGTTTTTAAGGGCCGATAAATCAAAGCACCCAGAGATAAAAGACATCGCCCCTCACCACGCGAGGCCACCAGAAGGCAGAAGACGGGCTCTGCCTCGAGACTTAGCCGAAACAAAATAACAAACCGGTTTCTTACTAAAAATGTAAGAATACCCACATATAAGAAAATCAAATAAACCAGGAAATCGATACCTCAGGCAATTTACAAATTGCCACCCCAAGGACCCACCCGTTGTAACGGGTGGCGTTTGATGCTACCGAGAAGGACACATATGTCCTGGACGGTCACCCCAACCCTACTCCAAGGGCTGAGACGAAGCTTGATATTGTTTTTTCAATTTTTAGTGTAAAAATAAAAATTGCTTATTACACAATATATGGCAACCCTATTACTTAACATTACAATTTTGCAACTGTCGATAAAAAAAAATATGTCATGTGTCACAATTGACATCTTTCAAAGTGAGTCATCTGTCAAAATTTACATTTTTACTAACCTTAAAATTTCACAATACAAAACATTACTCTAACCAGGTTTTACCACAAACTATCACTTTAAACAAAGCATCAACTTTTATTTTAAGCCAAAAAGTAACTTATCTTTAAAATAATTAAACTTCGGGCTGCATAATGCCTTTGTAAAACAATCAGCAATGTTCTCACTTGTTTCTACAAAGTTAACACATAATAACTTTTTATTTACCACTATATCTTTGATAAAATGAACCTTAATGTCTATGTGTTTTGACCTTTTAGTGTTCTCATAGTTATTTATCATTTTTATAGCACTCATATTGTCACAATACATCACAACACTGAACTTTTCACTGTTAAAATCTTCATTTAATCCTTTCACATACAATAATTCAGTAACACACATTGCTGCTGCAATGTATTCTGCCTCAGCAGTTGATAATGCAACCACCTGCTGCTTCCTTGAATGCCATGATATTAGATTATTGCCATGGTACAGTGCCATACCACTGACACTTTTGCGATCACACTTGTCGCTAGCCCAATCACTATCTGAAAAACCTGAAATATTATTGGAAGAATCTTTTGTATAGATTAGTGCTGCATCTGATGTTTTCCTGAGATATCTTAATACTCTTTTTCCAGCAGTCCATAACTCTTGTGTTGGTTTATCTAAATATCTGCTTAATAGTGATGTTGAATAACATATGTCTGGCCTTGTAACCATACTGAGGTAGGTTAAACAACCAACTAATTCTCTATGTGGTACATTTTCAATAATCACATTTTCCAAATCATTTCCTTGAAAATGTGTTTCCATTGGTGTATTAATTTGTTTGCACTCCATCATATTGAACTTTTGTAATACTTTAATAATAAATTTTTCTTGAGATAATTTTATTGTGTTTTCATTTCTTGTTATGTCTATTCCCAAATAGTTTGTTATTTCACCAAGATCCTTTGCATTAAATTCCTTTACTAATGCCTTGACAGTATATTCTACAGTAACTTTTTGTCCCATCAAAATTATATCGTCCACAAATAATATGAGCCATATATTTATTCCTTTGTATAGACACACATCATAGCTTGATCTCTTTAAGTTAATATTTTCACAAAATTTATTGAATTTATCATTCCAGCATCGCGGTGACTCTCTTAAACCATATAATGCTTTTCTTAATTTTAGAACTTTTGTTGTGCCTTTTACTTTGACTCCTTCAGGAATATTTATGTATGTTACTGACTCTAAATTTCCATTTAAGAATGCTGAGGGAATATCTAGTTGTCTAACTTCCCAATCTTGTACTACAGCATGTGACAAACCTAGTCTTATTGTAGACATTTTTGCAACTGGTGCATATATATTGTTATTATTCATTGGATCTATATCTTGCTGAAAACCTCGAGCTACAAGTCTCGCTTTATTGCTTCCATCCTGTTTAGTTCTAAAGATCCACTTAGTGTCAATTGCTTTGTGTCCTTTTGGTAAGTCACTCTCTTCCCAAACTTCTAATTCTTGTAATGAATTTATTTCTTTACTTATGGCTTCTCTCCAAGATTCACTTTTTATTGCTTCACTATAAGTTTTTGGATCATCACTTCCTATTAATGCATATGCCATGAACATTTCATAATCAGTGAACTTCTTTGGTAAGATTTTAGTACGCACACTTTGATGTATATCTTCATTTTTATTACACATTTGCTCTGTTTCTATATCTTCTTGATTATCTTCTATCTCTTTCTGTTCTATATTTTCTTGTAGAATATTGTATTTTCTATTACTCATATTTTCCTGAACATCATACACAAAGTCTTCTTCATTAAAACGAACATCACGAGATATGATTATTTCACCTGTTATTGGATCCCATAAGCGGTATCCATTTCCTGAATATCCCACAAATCTTACAATTTTCCCTCTTTTATCAAGTTTATTTACTCTTGGTAATATAGTAGTCCATGCTTTACAGCCAAATACACGAAGGTTATCATAGGAAACTCTTCCATAAAAAATATGTGCTGGTACATCATAATTCAATGCTTTTGTAGGAGATCTGTTTACTGTGTATGTTGCACATCTTAAAGCTTCACCCCACATATATTTTGGTATGTTTGTTTCTGTTAACATTGTTCTCACTTTATCCATTAATGTTCTATTCATTCTCTCACAGACTGAATTTTGTTGAGGAGTATATGTACAAGTTGTTTCCTGTTTGATACCATGTCGATGATAAAACTTTTTTAATTTTTCATTTAGAAATTCTGTCCCTTGGTCTGATCTTATCCTTGATACTCGGTTTCCATTATTATTCATTCTGTTGATATATTCTATTATATAATATTTAGCTTGACTTTTATTCTTTAATAAATATGTTTCTGTAAAATGTGAGTAATCATCAATAATTAGTAAATAATATCTTTCTTCTAATTTAGTACTGGGACTTATTGGGCCTCCTATATCAACATATATCTGTTCTCCTATTCTCTTACTCTTAGAATGCATAACTGGTTTGAATGGCACTCTGGTTGATTTACCTTCCATACATGCATTGCATATTTTTGGTGAGGTTGGTAATCCAAGTAGTTTTAACCCTTGATGATTCAGATGATTTAATCTTTTATGCCACAAAATACCTTTGTCTAATTTCTTCAATATCATTGCTTTTTCATGTTCATTTATATAAAACTTTATGACAAATAATCCTGTGTTATATGAATTTCCGAATAGTGTTGTAGAATTATTACTTATTATTGCTCTGTTATTTTGAAATATTACTTTATATCCTTGTTTATTTATTCTTTTTACAGACAATAAATTATGAGACAATTCTTTAACTATAAGTGCTTCTATACTTAGTATTATGCCATTTTGCGTTTTTACTTCTAATGTTCCTTTCTTTTTTATGTTTATTACTTGTTTGTTCGCTACTATCACTTTTAATTCTGGTATTTCTATTATATCTATCATGTATTTTTCATATTTACTATTTATCATATTATGTGTAGCACCTGAATCTATAACAAAAGTGATATCATTTTCTTTTTCAGTACTGCATGACTCATGTGATGAATATGCCTCATCTGCAATAAATGAAACTTTCTTCTTTTCTTCAGACTTTTCTTCTTGCATCAGATTTGCTCTTGGTCTTGCACCTCTACTTCTGTTTCCTCTCATATAATTTCCTCTGCCTCTTTGTACTTTACTGTAGCAATCTTTTGCGAAATGACCTTTCTTTGAACATTTATAACATTTTATAGTTGTCATATCAAAATTGAAACTGTATTCTTCTCTATTTTTAGTGCTTGTCTGTTGTGTATTCTTTAGTTTAAGTTCAGCATCTAACAATTTATTTTTCGTGAAGTCCAGTGTCAATTCCATGTTAGTGGACTCTAGAGCTGTTATGATCAGGTCGTATGAGCTTGGTAACGTTAATAATAGGTGACAGACTTTATCTTGATCCGTTACTTTGCTTCCAGTCTCTTCTATTTCCCTTAATATTTTATCGAATTGGCGAAAGTGTTCACTTAGCTCATCTGTTTCTGAACATTTTAAACTTAGAAGTTTCTTTTTTAGATATAATAAACTTATAGCACTTTTACGCTCAAATACATTTTTGAGATTATTTAACATTTGATATGACGTTTTACAGTCTCTTACGTATTCTAGATACTTGTCTGATAAACTCTGTACTATAATGCTGCGGGCTCTCGCGTCCCTATTTCTGAGATCTCTTTTATCGGCGTCACTGGCTTTTTCAATGTCTACATTTTCGCTTACTTCTTTACATTGTTTTTCCTCTAGGATTATACCAATCCTAAATAGCCACGAGCTATAGTTATCGCCTGCGAATTGCGGCAACTGCAAAATCGAAGAAGCCATAGTCTTACCATGTGACCGTAAACGCACTTTTTAACTTTCTATCAATCTGTGCCAATCTGGCTTAATTCTGAACATCCAATTACTTTCCCGTCCTACTGGGCCCATAACCTATTAAGATACGGTGGATGTTCATTAAAATGCCTTGATTTTATTAATTGCTTTATTTTATTCCTGTTAACACACATTTCCTGTTACGCAGCGTAGACCAGAGAGAGAGATGAGGCAGCGTTTCGTAGACAAACAAAAATTCTACCATAGATAATACAATACAGTATTTATACTCTAATAGCCTCTCCTCTCCATAATGAAAAAAAAGTAGTCACAAACAAATCACACACTGCTCTCTAAAGTAGTCTGTAATCTCTAGTTTGCTTGTGCGAGGTTTGTTATAGAGGTGCGCAAAATACTTCACTGAAGTGTTAAGAATGATATACTTCAACTGGACTAGATGAAGTATATCACTCATTTAGTCCACTTAGTTCTTCTAGTTCACATGGCTCAGTACTTCAGTAGTCCATTTGAGTCACCTTATCGCTTAGTTCATTCACGTCACTTCATTCGTATAGTCCAATTAGCCCATTTGTATCGTAGTTATTTTTAGTTAGGTATGAGATGTTATTTCAATTTGACTGAAAGAAAGAAAGAAAGAAAGAAAGAAAATACGTTTATTCTGACACAACATAATAAAAAGAAACATTACAAATTTGCCAGCGGAATTGTCTCACGGCTGCTGTGCCAAAACAGGTAGCCAATTCAGCATATTTGTCAGGTTTATTAGGCCTGACGCTGATTTTCTATTGGCGCCTTAATCTGCATAATTAAACATATGTATGATACATAATGCAGGAGTAATTAAAAGTTACTAAAAACTATTGAAATGTTTACACTATTTTTCAGTTATTACATATGAATTTAGATGTGTATATGCCACACTCGTATATATTATGCACATGCAGACTAGAACTTAAGTTCTAGTTGCTTAAGCAAAGAATATGAATTTATTCATAAACAAATTATTCCTTCAACTAATTATTCAAATAAAACTAAACATAATGTTTGTGCCATAAGACATGAAATTGTGTGCGGGCAGACTCCGACCGGCCGGTGATTCTAGTTCCTGTATTCCACACAGGATGTTAAGCCAGTCAACTGTCTCGCTCTCGCACGCTATGTTTGTAATCTATCCGCTTCGCTATCGCTTTACTCTCCTTCAGTGAAAGATGTGTTTTGGGAACTAAATGAAGTACTGAGCTAGTTGGTACCAGAATGATTGGGTGAAGGAGATATAATTGCGAAGTGGACTAATCCAATTGAAGCATTCATTCACGAACGACTCAACTCTAGTTTGTTAGTCTATAGTAATCTGTGCCTGCTTTCCATCTGTAATATAATAAATAAGTTAAGACTTAAAGGTCTATGTTACCAGGTGATAAAATTTTAAAAAAATGTAATGTAGTATATTATATTCATTTGTGGGTAATAATTTCTTGTGATTGTATGCCCGGCATTTTTGTCTGTTTTCCAGATTGAATCATATGCCGTTTTCGATTATACAATAATTTTCATCCAAAAAATTTTATTTCTATAAAAAGTGCCTAAAGATGAGTCTTGATGATGAATGGTCATTGAATGAAACTATAGAGACCACCGAACCTGTTACAAACCATCAACCCTCAAATACTTACCGCACACAAGAATACCGACCAACCCGTGGTCGCGGCAGTGATAGAGCAAGTTCGAGTCGCAGCAACGAAAGTAATTGGCGCGAAAGTGGAGCCCCGAGATCTAGCTATCGTAGAAATATACAATACGATGGTAATAAAAAAAACATATCAGTACCTGCTCAAATGGTTGGACGGATTATTGGTAGAGGTGGTTCGAAAATTCGAGAACTTGAACAAGAATGCAATGCCAAGATTAAAATCGGCGAACCTGACGGTGACTGCACGCCAGTTACTTTAATCGGCCGTGAAGAAGACTTGGTTAGGCTTGAAAGCTTAATCAACGAACTCTTTGTAGACAAAAGACAAGGGCCCGCAGAACAAAACTCGTCCAGTGAAGTAACTAATAACGCCCCACGTGGTGATTTCTTCATGAAAAATGAGTATGGCGTGGAAGTACTTGACTGGGATAAACTTAATGCCTTCTATGACAAAGAGCAAGAAGACAGATGGAGCAAACTTCCGCCTATTATTAAAGATTTTTATAAAGAAGATAATGAGGTGGCTGCTATGTCTGCAGTAGATGTTGCACATTGGCGTCGAATTAACAATGATATACAAGTTAAAAGGACTTTTGATGAAAAGCCTGGTCTCAGACCTATTCCTAATCCAGTTAAAACATTTGAACATGCATTTAAACACTATCCTGAGATTTTAGAAGAGATTTATAAGCAGGGATTTAAACAACCCTCTCCAATACAGAGTCAAGCTTGGCCAATTCTATTGAGAGGAGATGACTTAATTGGGATAGCTCAAACTGGTACAGGTAAAACTTTAGCTTTTCTGCTTCCAGCTCTTATACATATTGATGGCCAAACAATTCCAAGAGAACAAAGAGAAGGCCCTTCAGTTCTTATTCTTGCCCCAACTAGAGAGCTTGCATTACAGATTGAGAAAGAGGTATCAAAATACCAATATAAGGGCATTAAGTCAGTTTGCCTTTATGGAGGTGGTGACCGCAGAGAACAAATCAAAATTGTATCTAAAGGAGTTGATATAGTTATTGCAACACCAGGAAGACTAAATGATTTAGTGTTGGCTAGACATTTGAATATTATAAACTTTTCTTACATTGTACTAGATGAAGCTGATAGAATGTTGGACATGGGATTTGAACCTCAAATCAGAAAATCTCTATTTGATGTTAGACCTGATAGGCAAACTGTAATGACATCAGCAACTTGGCCTCTAGGTGTCCGAAGACTTGTAGAATCTTACATGAAAGATCCTATACAAGTAAATGTTGGATCACTTGATCTTGCAGCTGTACATACTGTAACACAAAAAATATTATTTGTAGAAGAAGATGATAAAGAAGCTGCTTTATTTGATTTCATAATGAATATGGATCCCAATGACAAAGTCATTATATTTTGTGGCAAAAAAGCTACTGCAACACATATAACTACAGAATTGTGTATGAAAGGGATTGAATGTCAATCTCTACATGGTGACAGAGATCAAAGTGACCGTGAAGCTGCTTTAGAAGATATGGTTGAAGGGAGTGTAAATATTTTGGTGGCTACTGATGTTGCTTCTAGAGGAATAGACATAAAAGATCTTACACATGTAGTCAACCTTGATTTTCCAAGACATATTGAAGAATATGTGCACAGAGTTGGCAGGACTGGCCGTGCAGGAAGAACTGGAGTATCATTAACATTTGTAACAAGAAACGACTGGAGTAAAGCAGGAGAACTCATTAAAATTCTTGAAGAAGCTAACCAAGAAGTACCAGAAGAACTCACAACAATGGCACAAAGATTTGAAAATATGAAAATCAGAAGAGACCAAGAAGGTGGGGGTCGTGGCCGGGGAGGTCGTGGTGGTCGTGGTAGAAGGGAGAGGTGGTGATTAGAATACTATTCATTTGTTCATTTAAAAATATTATTCAAAGCTATGTATTGATAAGGCTGTTGCAAAAAAGTATGCAGAATAGCACAGTAACATGATTCCCTGAATGTTAAATATGATTATTAACTTATAATCTGTGATAGCAGTTTGACAAATATTTCATATAAAGCTGTGATCTCCAGTTATGAAAATTTTGTATTTTTTAAACTAAATCTATGGAAATGTGTAGTGAAATTCAATTATATTTTTCATGGTATAATGTTGTAACTTACTTAAGCATAAACAAGACAAAGTACTATTAATATTACACAAAAATATTATGTAGTCTCATCTTATTTAATAATGATTTCTTGAATAAGCTGAGTCCTAATGATTTGAGTTTATTCTAGTTTGTTTGACTGCACTTATTTGGCATTGTTATAATTATATGACTAGTTTAAGTAATCCCATTTCAGTTACATATTTGCCCCTAAATGTTTCATCATATTTTTACCTATTAAAATATATGTATCATACTATGAAACTGGTTATGGATATTAGACATTTCATTTTATATATATATAAGTTGACAGATCTGGTAAGCTTAGAATAAAAATGTTTAGAAGTTCCAAAATCAATACATAAGTGAAACAGTGATTAAATCATTTTGGTGTGCATATGCAAAAGAGTAATGCACACAAACTTGGCTTCCAGTAATATGTAGTATAACAAGTAGTAAAGTTTAACATCTCTGCCAATTTGAGAAAATATATTGCTATCAATATCATTTTTTTTAATATAATAATAATTAACTGCAATACACAAAGTCAGTTGATCCAAGTTACATTGCCAGTGCATCTATAGAAACACTCTTCTTGTGTATCTCACTACTACCCTGATGTTAACTTAGGAATATTGTTTTGTTAAAAATTGGAAAAACATTGATGCTTAAGGTTCGTTAGGTATTTTTATACTACATCTATTTATCCTTTAAACTGAAACAGTAATGCAAGCGCGAATGCTTTGCGGCAGACAAGATGAAGATACTGAAGTAAATAATTTTCGAATATATCTAACTAATATCATGTCGCGCATGATTGTTAATTAATAAACAAAAAAATGTGTATAAAACATTACTAATTTTAGAAAGTGCTTAAAACAATATGTCATCTACTTACGCCGAATCTACAAAACATTTTATATGGTTTATAAAATAGTCTACTATGACTGTTTGGTTGTAGTTAGTAGAAGGATGTTCTATATTGAAGAGAGAACCATGTCATTATTTTTAGTTGCCTATAAAAAAAATGTAACTTCAGAAATAAAACTGTTGTTAGGTTACAATGTAGTGTATTTTGTTTACAACCCTTTAACAATATAACAGGTAGAAGCATAACTATGATACAATAGTAGTAATATTTTTCAAGTTTGTTTATTTTCACAGGTACTAACACTTATAAATATTTTTAAAGACTTAATTTCTAGATTTACATGAAGCGGCGGTGCTGCTTGCTACTACGAATATTGTGCAATTTTGAGAATATTGTAATGATTTAAATTAAAAATCTGAATGTTGTTATGATCATCAATATAAATGATATCTCATGTACAGTCTACTTAAAATTCTTGCATCCATGTGTACATTTCATTCTAATAAGAATGGAGAAAACACTTGATTTTAAAAAACAGTCTACAGATATATAATTACATCTACAGATAGATATATTACTTTGTATTATATCCTGAATGTAATCAATGCATAATTATGAAATGTTTACCAATTTTTGTGTAGGTAGATACGACAATGAAAATAAATAATAAGAATATTTTTCTAAACTATACAAGGTAGACATAAATTTTCTTAATATGGACCGATACAATACAAGAAAGATTCATACAATCTCCAATCGTTTCATTTCTTTCAGAAGCTCTACACCCATTTTGGCAGGGGAACGTGTGACGATAACATTTGCTTTCTCTAAAGCTTTGATTTTATCCATCGCGCCTCCTTTTCCGCCCGAGATTATAGCACCAGCATGACCCATCCGCCTGCCAGGCGGGGCTGTTAAGCCAGCAATGAAAGAAACTACTGGTTTAGCTTTCTGACCCTGGAAATATAAAAGTGATCTATTTATTCCAGATTCCAGTATTAAAGGTAATGCCGTTAACATATTTGTAAGATGCCATGTTTAATTCGTGAATAGCCTTAGATTATTACAGTAATAGATATTAAAAGTGTATGACAGGCAACAGTGTAGAAGAAAATTCGTAAGAAATTGACAGATTTTCAAGATGCATGTTGCAATAACTATTCAACTATGATGCAATATATATCTGCAATATCATAATAGAATATAGAATTTATTCGTGATTATATGATGTACATTAATTAAGCATAAGAAAAAGAATAACTCATTGAAACCTCTGGTATGTATTCTCAATCACATGAATACCTGTTGGTTCTGTATGGAAAAAAAATACAAAACTATATGAATTTATTTTTAAGTAACAAATTTTAAATTATTTTAGAGTACATCTTTAAAAATAATAATAAATATGTAGTAATAACTTACAGTATTATATTGAGTTAGGTAATCTGAAGCCAATTCCTCTGCATTACCGCCAATTTCACCAATAAGAATAATGCCCTTAGTCTCTGGGTCATTCAAAAATACTTCAAGGCAATCAATGAAGTCAGTTCCATTGAAGGGGTCGCCTCCAATACCCACACATAGAGTTTGTCCCAAACCAGTCTGGAAAAGACAAATAAAATTTAATGCAATAGTTAAAACTATCTCCATGATAATATTATTTATTTAGTTTATAGGTACTTTATTATTGCCAATAATAAACCATTGTAGCTTAGACAAGCAAATTAAGTTACTGCATGTTATTTTTTATAATTCATATTTAACTATGCTAAAATTAACAAATGGCCGTTTTATTGTCTAGGCTTACCGGGAAGCCCAAAGATGTTAATGGGATGTGATTGCGATTTTTCTAAACACTAAGAAAAAAAATATTTATCATGAATATAATCAAAAAACACACATAAACTATACTGTTATTTGACTTAATTTAAAACTAGTTTAGAAATTTGTAGGTAAGCATTAATACAATATATATTGATAAAAAAAATCAATTTTGTTTATGGCATTTCCAAAATAATGTAGAATACTGGTTGTTATTCTTGTTGCTTGCTCTTTCCATTTTATCTGCGCCAAGATATTCTGTCTTGTGTATTCGATTTGGGTATATTTTTATCTAATGAATCGCTGATAGCAATGTGGTTTCAGTACAGATTTACGATTTGGTAGGTATGGGTAGGTACATTTATCTAGCGCTTTTATGGCGAAAGAAAACATCGCGAGGCAACCTGCATACACACCTGTGAAGAAATTCAAAAGCTATATAGTCATCCAAAACATACTGAGACAGTGTGGTTGACTCAGGCAACATAGTCAGGGTAGGCTCAAGCCCCTCGTTTCCCAACGAGGGGCTTGAGCCTACATATATAAGCTGTGATGGTGCCTACGTATATAAGCTGTGATGGTGATTTTTATCTGACGTCTTGGTCTTACTATACTAAGCCACTAGGTAGAGGAAGTCATACAGCACTAGTCTGATTGCTATTTCTGCCAGACAACACATCAGTATTATTAGTAATAACAGATATTTATGTTACATTCAGAACTGGTATTCAGTCAGGGTAATAGATTCACCATAATGTAATTTTGTATGTGGCTATTATTCTTCTTTCTGCGCGACGGCGGCGACAATATTTACGTGCAAGTAATTAGTTTTTTTATTTAATCCGTGGCTGTTTTCAATCTATCCTGGACAATGGGCATCAAACAAAATACATACAAATAGTCCTTTGATTAAAAAGTAAAAAAAACGAATTGTAACGAAGCTTTCTAAATTAAAAGTACCTGTGTTCTGTATATTAGATTAACAATATTATAAATAGGTCAAAAAGTTTACTATAAGTTATTTTGCAAATTAGTTATAAGTTTTTTAAATTAGAAATAAAGCCATTATAAATTGTATTTCTTTAATTTTGTGAGGTCACAACATTTTGGCATCACCGTTATATAATTTAGCAAAATATGTTTACTCTTTTCGTAATGAAATAGAAAATGAATCCAATAGCTGACTTAATACAGACTTGCGAAAAAATTGCGCCGAAGAAATTGCAAGCGAACAAATTGTAATTAAAAGGAAGATTTTAGACATGAACACCACACTAGAAGAGTTAAACCTAAATATGAAACTTTGAAAAAAAATTTGCACATCTTGAAAAAAATATTAAGTTTTTATTCAGATCACCTACAAAAGGTAGTTTCTTTTCCAATCCAATAACAAGAAGTTAACATTGTCACATGAAGGTGCATTTTGATCATCAAAATCTACATTTTACAAGATATCATAGCTGCTCTATTAGCAACATTATTATTAAAGCTCATATCCATTGCCACAAAGAGATACGAGACTACCCTAACTTTGTAAGTCAACTAAGCTGGCCCAATCGAGTTAAGTGACTTCACATTCACCTTTGAATTCACAGACACACTAGTGTCACAATGTTTTCCTTTCCTATATCGTTAAGAGTCAGATAAATGCACGTATGAAATTTTAATAACACATTTATATATGACAGGATATACCCAGGGCCTCCTAAATCTCACAATTTGAAGACCAGTACTGGGACCACATCTCCACGGATACTCGCCTATGTCATTTGCAATATTCCTTATATAAATTAAAGTGCACTAACTATTGTTGTCTGATGGCAAGCTTCATATGTTAATGTACCAGAACGTGATACAACACCAATACAACCACGTTTGTGTACAGCGGCCGGCATAATACCAATCTTGCACTTTTCCGGGGCTATAATACCAGGGCAGTTGGGTCCAACTAAACGGGACTTATTTTGCCTTAAAAGAGCATGTTTCACCCGTACCATATCCTGAAATTTGTAAGTAATAATTAGACATTAAAGTTTGACATGAAAATAATAGATTATCATAGTTTAAAAATAATTCTATAAGTCACTAGTCATATAGGCATAAGGCTTAGAAAAGAAAACTATCACAGATGACAATATATTTAAGCTTAGAGAGACAAGCAAAATGACTTGTGTATACTACACCATTACAATTTGTAATTGATGTCAATATATGACATGAAATAATATTTTAGAAACATACTTTTCATAATCAAATTAATTATTATGAACTGAATCACAAATGTAATACTCTCTCTGTAATAGGTTGGAAATCAGTTCTATAAAACATTTTAATAATATTTGGATTTTATAAAATTCTTCTTCGTATACTTTTAGATGATATAAAAATTTTAATTTTAAAAATGTTATATTAGCAAAAGCATTAACAAGTACAATTTTTATAACTGCAAAATGCAAATTATTTAGTTCTAATAACTTACATGTTGTGGCACACCTTCTGTAATGCATACAATGAGAGGCATTTCAGCCTCAATGGCTTCTAAGATTGCAGCAGCTGCACCTGGAGGGGGCACATAAATCACACTTGCATGAGCCCCAGTAGCTTCTTTAGCTTCTTTCACTGTCCCAAAAACAGGTTTTCCAAGATGTTCTTGCCCAGCTTTTTTTGGGGACACTCCTCCAACTACTTTTGTGCCATAATCTAGCGCTTGCTGACTATGAAAAGTACCCTGCTTCCCTGTGAAGCCTTGGACAATGACTTTTGTTTCACTTGTTAGGACCAAATTTTTCCTAGTCTCTGCATATGGTGTACATGATTGAAATCTGACATTATTTAATTTCAGACCATCTAAAATGAATACAATTTTTGTTAATTTTAGTGGCCACTTATCTTCTTACAGGAAAAAACATACTATGTTCATTGAGAACAGCTCACTTTTGTAAATATTAATATTTAGCATTAAAAGGTATTTAATATATTTCTGGCAAATCCATTTAAATTGAGTGTGTAAATTGTTTAAATTATTTTTATATATGTATATTGAATATTTCTAGATCTTAATTAAGAATACACTTGTTTAGATTATAATATTTAGTACCAAAGGTCAGTCTTTGGACTCAATTAAGAATCGATGTGAAAACTACATAAACCCAAAATGTATTCTCCACATTGATATTTAAAATTGGTAAATAGATAAAATTTTAGGCAAATACAATTAAATATCAACAAAAGAACAAAAATATACTATTTTTAGTTGAAGGTCTCGGCTGAACTAGACCTAATCAAACTGACATTGATATTTTATTAATTCGCTCCTTCGATTATTTTAAGCGAACAGATTCACTGAAACTTATACACAAATCAGAATGGTATTTTCAGTCATAAAAAGATGCTAAATGTTATACAAGGTTAATATCACAAGTTCCGTAACATTGACTTGATATGATACGTAATGGCACGACGGTCTATACTTCTTCCAGTAATAATTATTACATATATACAGTCCGCGACAATCAATCTAAGTCATTATTACCTTTTAATTTTGTTAAAATTCGAACCGGCACTGCCATTTTAATTAAACGTTTTAATGAAAAAATAAGGTAGCTACTGAGTAATGAGAATAAAATTTTATGACAGTGACAATAAGAAGCTTAAAAATTGACAATCTGCCAGAAATTACGTAACATATAATTTTTTTATTGGTTCCTTTTTTGCTAGGTTTAGAAAACTGTTCCATACTATATAATACATATAATCATTTGCCATTAAATTGTCAACTCTCAGAATATTCGAACAATACTTCATACCTACGCACCTCTACAAAGTCCTTGTGTCATGAACCTATGTAAATCAGGTGTGATTAATTCAAAAGGAAGTGATTGTATTAGTATATTCATTTTAGTTCAAAATGTATGTCTAGGTCATTTAGCTCAGTATCTATCACTCGTTATATGGACTGTGAAGCCCAGTGGAGGGATGGGTAGATGGGAGGACTATTATGGGCCCAAAAGCAGAGCCCTCTCAACTTAGGCGACACTTTAACCAAAAGATACTGATTCGATCGACAACGATCAGTCGGTAGGATTGTGCTCATGGACAGGGCGTCTGAGATGATCATATAAGTAGGATACGTACTAAGTTTTAATCTATACACGTTCAAGTTACTTATTGAGACTCCGGCCTCACGGCCGAAACACCCAAGAAGAAAAGGCCAAGGCTGTCGCCCTGAAGGACGACATAAAGCAGATAAAAGCAGATAATGAGTAGTAATGTTGGTAATAAAATTTACAATAAGGACCATAAGCACAGACCTACCAGAAACAAACTTGCAATGAGCATGTCGATTTCGGTTATTCTTATTCGAATAATGAGTGCTGCGATTACCCTAAAACGACTTCTTCTAGTTATGGTTAATCCATTTGTGTCTCGTTTTAGCCGAGTAAGATATTTATTTCAATATACTTAGTTAATTTTTTGTATTTTTATTGTAATTTTTGGTTCTTTTATTTAAAAGTAATTTCATAAAAATATTTTAGATTTGATAATAATATTCGCTAAAATGACTCTCTATGTGTTGGATCTATATTTTGACGTGAAACGTCTTTAAAATCGCGCCGAAACATACGGGTACCAGGTTTTTTTTACGACCATCTTATAAAGAAACGTGTCTTACAGACATATAGGATACAGCGACATAATAATAAATACGCCAAAAAGAAACGACCTTAGTATTACCCACTGAAGAGGCATTTATGTGACTGATAAACTTCCCACCAGTATAGTCAATCGCTTTCACTTTCACAGTTATATAATACGTGTATACATATAAGTTAAGCTAAAAAAATGTAATATTGACTATACAAGTTATTCAAAAAATATTATTATTATTGTAGCTTGAGTCAAGCCTCTTTATAAGACACGGTCCTTTATAAGCTCAGAGTAAATAGAACTGGAGTAGGCATCAGTCAAATTTCTCGAACAAATTTTTCTGCCATATCTTGCGGGGGGCGAGGTTACTACTACACTCTAAACCAGCACACATAAACAGAAAATTTTAACGTTTTTACAAATGCACACATGGACACATGACACACAATTTTGAAATTCACGCAAACAAACCTTAAAAAAGTACGTTGACGTTCTATTCGAACACAAAAATGTAAAAGTGTGGGAAGTAACGAGACATCACCCAAAAGAATGATATCGATAAATCGCTTTCGTTCAATGAATGAATGTTAACTTGGCGTTAATATTTCAACATAATTAAAATATCATGCTTCGACATTTAGTATGTAGTCAATATAAAATTGACAGATATCGAAGGTTAATAAAATGCAAACTTATACTCAGTAGTTTATTATAGTAAATTATAACATCTAATAATTTTACCTAATTTTTGTGTCTTTTTAACTGCATATTTGTTATTTGGTAGGATATTAAGGTAAAAATACGAATTTTGTTGCATGAGAAGCTACAGAAGTCCTATTAAACCGGAAAATAAAATAAGTTTTATTGACACCAAGTTGCGGATACAACAAAAATTGTATTTTTACATCAAAATTAGATACTGCAACACCGACATTGTTATAATAACATTAAAAATGCGTTTTCTAAAAGAAATATTTTATTGAAAAACACGTTTTGATACACACTATAAAAATAATTGAGTTTTTTGACACGGGATTGACAGTTAGTTCTATTATTCCCATGTATGTTATTATAATAATTAAATTAGTTTAATCGTATTAAATACAACTAAATATCAGATAGGGATCTTAAAAATACTTTAACAATCAACAATATCTCTTAAACGAATTTTTTTGATTTTTATCCTTAATATGTTAGCAATAATTTTGAGTAATTTTTTTTGCAGATTTATATTGGGTTATAATATTTTGTGAACTCCCATGCTCCGGTCACTGATGTAATTAATATTACATCATTAGGTAATTTTTCGACTGCACCTTTTAGTGTATTATAATCCGAGACGTCATTATTAAACAATATTAAATAAAGCGTACTTATTTTCTGTTTACTTACTTTGTTTGTCAATTATATTTTATTATTCAATAAGATTTAAGCATAATATTTTTAATTAATGTCAATTATTCCATTCATTCATTCATTCCTATTTACTCGTAAAACCAAAATATCGATATAGTTGCATCCCTATTTCAAGTGTGAAAATCAATTAGGGCTGCTGATTAAAAAAGATAATATTTTTTAACTAAAATTTTTAAGTTTCTTAGAGATGATGTTGGCGCTAGTTTACAGATGCTTACCTTTTAAGCATGGCTCTTATATTTCCTTTAACAAAATTACACTCACAAAGTAAGTGTTACTATTTTATTACTGCTATTTTTATAAACAAAAATAACATACAATGAGATTAACAGTGACAGATTGAGTAATTCGCGATAGATAAAAAAAAAACTATTGCAAATGTCCTCCTCATACATCTTTTTGATTTCTATATATAGAAACCGCTAATAGAAACAAAACTTGTTACTTAACTGTTATTCTATCAAGGCACCTTCACCATTTGGTATTGTACAAAAAGTGTATGTCTCGATAGAATAACAGCAGCGTGCTACTTGATTTATCATCTATACTTGATTTGAAGGGAAGTTTGAGTTTAGTTCATTTTTACATTATTGATTGTTTTAAATAATGCACCTATATAAATACTTATAAAATTATTTAATTTAAATGGTATAATTGTTAGTACATCGTTATGTATAGAACTGTTAAAGTATCAAAAAATAGTAAAATTGTGTATTATTGTAACAAGGCATCGGCAATTTAAGACAGCAGAGTACCAAATGATGCTGTTACTGATTAAATTAATACCTACCAGATTAGAAAATTGTTATATGAACTATACAAATTCTATATGTCAAATATCATAATTAATTGAAATATGATAATGTTCAACCCTAGCTCACGCACTCCCCACGAGACTATATGACGTCAGACCGCACTCCTCACGAGACTATATGACGTTAAATTTGAATTTGCAGAATTGTAAAACATGAAATTATGAATTAAATAATCAATAAATCTTAAAAATAATACTTGCAAATGAAAGGTGACACCATCTTTTTGCATACTTGACGTGTTAGACTTCTTTTTACACGAAAAAACAGCACAAATAGGCATTTTAGTGGGAGCTCTGTTCGCCGCGACATGCACAATGTTGTGTGACAGCCCATAAGGCAGCTCAACTAGTTTTATATAACGTACAAGATTCCGAGTCTTATGCTTTGGCAGAGGGGAATGTTAGACAATGGCATCTCCTGTCTTGGTTACTTTGAGTTTATAAGGCGTACGTGGGGATACAGATCCAACGCGTAGAGGCCATTTAAGCAACATTTAATGAAAGTGTGCGTGGAGTGTACCAGCTGGATCTAATCACTATCTACATCATGAAAAATGCAGCCAAAGACTACACCCAGTTAGATGCACAGAAACTATTGTAATTTGTGGTCAAAAAGTTTGTGGGCTATTGCATTTCGATTTTGGTGGTAATGAGACCCGGATTATGGAAGAGACTCCGGTCACCTGCCTTCTCAAAGCCTCCTAATTTATTTTAAATATGGCAGGTGGTGGTGGTGGTGGTGACTCGCCGCTCACTAAATGGGCCCCCCAAAAAAGCAGACCAATATTGGTGCAAAGAGAGCAACATTGGTGTGAACGGCTAAGGGTGTAGAGAGGTGTGTCTGCGACAGCGATCGAGACGCCGTCGGCGTTATGACATTATCACACTTCCACCCTTCGAGCATCTTTTCTTGCGACTACACTCTGCCCGGCTGGTTAAGACAAGACAGAGGCGGGTGGCATACGCCCCCGTAAAGCACATCGGTACCCTCGGTGACGCAACTCACCGACAGCTCGCCACAAGCTGCACTGATGGGGCATTTATGGCGATGGGGTCGTCACTTCCCTACGCACAATTATAGCTTTACATTATAGCTTTCAGGGTAGCATGTTGCGAGCTGTCAGTGAGGTGCGACACCGATTTTTGTTTCGATGGGACTTTTTTAGGTGGATCATTTAGTAAGTGGCAAGTCAACATCTGCAGATGTTATGCACGCAGTTACGCACTTGTTTTTATATAAAATATATTTTCTATGCCTACAGAACATTCATTTATGCCAAAAAAAATCGGGTGGGGCTGTGCCGGGGCACACGGCCTTTGGTTTTAACGTGAAACGTCTATGTTAGGAAATCGCTTTAAATAAAAACAAGATTGACGGTGTTTTAAGAATTTTAATAAAAAACTCAATGTCACAACAGCAAGCTGACTATATAAATGAAATATTCACACCATATTTTTGTTTCTAAGACTAATAGTTTTTTAATTATTAAGGTACGATGATATAGACCTTTTCGTTACGGTCCACTTTTTAAACCTGGTACCCGTATGTTTCGGCGCGATTTTAAAGACGTTTCACGTCAAAAATCGATTGGGGCTGTGCCGGGGCGCACAGCCGTTGGTTTTAGCATGAAACCTCTATGTTAGGGAATCGCTTTTAAAGTTAAAGATTGAAATAAAAACAAGAAAAAAAAAAATGTCACAACAGTGAGCTGATTATATAAGTGAAATATTCACAACACATTTTTCTTTCTAAGACGTTAAGAAGTTTTTTAATTATTAAGGTACGATGACATAGACCTTTTCGTTACAGTCCTCTTTTTAAACCTGGTACCCGTATGTTCCGGCGCAATTTTAAAGACGTTTCACGTCAAAAAAAAAACTTTTTTTTAGTATCGACTGATCGTAAATACATCAGTTATTGGATATATTTGATTGGAATTAGATTGAGTTTTTTTTCCTCAGGAGAGGAAGGCTGAGAATCCTCACAAGTGTCACGGAGGTTATGTTGGACTCCACACGACTGGAGTGACCTCGATCGCGTGACCTACCAACAGGAGACGAATTTTGAAACAATAAAAAATCAATTCGCATTCGAAATGAGATGCGTGAGATTCATATAAGAATTACCCAATTCACTATTTCTGAACTTTCATTTCGTGCGTTGTGCAACGAGTGGTTCAACCCATTCTTTTTTTATTTCCACTAGTAGAATATCCAACGCTGAAGTGACGTTGACAGTGATAAATTTACTCTGGTTAATGTAAAGCTTGTAAATAGGTATTATGTACCTATATAAATAAGTAAATAATAAAATTTTACGAAGGTTTCTTGTGGCAATCGGTCGTTTTAAAGTTTTAACAAAAATAAAGCTTTGACAGTTCTGTAACAGCTAGATTTTTTTTAAATTTACATTCCGTTACACGTGTGGGTTATTGCCAGTTTTGAATCTAATTAATAAATTGTTTTTAATGACAACACTGAATTCGAGTGATTCAAAAACCTATAAAATTATAAGCAGTAGAAAATAATCCCCTGAGAGGGCGAGCGTTCCGATAAAGCCGATAGGGCCCCAGGCTTTCTGCCCGGCCAAAGGCATTAGGCAGTGTTTAGTTGGTAGGCTGACCTTCTGTCAGAGTCCAACATAACCACCCGCCGTAGACCGGGCGCGGGTGGTATCCGGTGCAAGGTCGTCCAAGCACCAGGGGGTTGTCATAACGACCACTGTGGTGGCGCGCCCCCTATGAGGATTCACTGCCTCCTCCCGCGAGGAAAAAAAAAAAAATTATTTCACGCACGATTTGTATTCGTATCGAATTCCAAAGATTGAGTTCGTGTGTTGTTTTCCATTGCCTTTCCCCATGGATGAATGAAAATAACATTAACGTCATTTGGATTTTGACTTGACAACATTGCTAAACGAAATCGGAAGTTTGTTTGAGCTTAAAAATATTGGCCACGTAAGAGGGTTTCAGTACAAATTGATAACAATTTTCAGTAAAAACTTCTATTCATCATCTTATTAATAATGTGTGGGTCTGATAAGAAATTAGGACAGTTAAGAGCCGTAATACTTGTTGGTGGCTATGGAACTCGATTGAGACCGCTAACGTTAAGTAGACCAAAACCTCTTGTTGAATTTGCAAACAAACCAATTTTAATGCATCAAATTGAGGCATTAGTAGATGCCGGAGTAACACAGGTACTTTATTATATTTCTGATATACTTTGTATAGTTACTTTTTTATGAAAGTAGTATACGTATTATTTTATACTTTGAAGATACCTAATAGACTAATAATTTACAGTTTATTTATCAAATTCTATTTGCAAATTGCTATTTTTTTTTAAAATGATATATTAGTTTGATATCATCTTGAGATGATTTGTTATCTATCATTGGTTATTACCCCTACAGAATAGCAGTTAAAACCCCCTCAGGGGTTATCTGCATGTTTGTAACTGTGGCACTGTGGAGTTCAAGGCAAAGAGATTGGCTGGACATTAGCCTTAAAACCATAACTTCGTATTTGATATATGCTTTGTTGTTAGATGTGTAGTTAATACATTCAATTTACACAAAGACTACTTACTATTTTTTCAATAAGTTTACTAACATTAACTGTGGTAGAAGAAATATTGTTGTTCCAACAGAGGTGCCTATTAAAGTTAATTAAAATAAACAACCCTGTATATTTTTCTTCATGTCTAAGATGTTACTAGTTTTATTTTCTTGTAGGTGATCTTAGCAGTATCCTATAGAGCAGAAGATATGGAAAAAGAACTAACAGAACAAGTATCAAAATTAGGGATCTCTCTTACATTTTCTCATGAGACTGAGCCACTGGGAACAGCTGGGCCACTGGCTCTGGCACGAAAACTACTTGACTCTAGCACTGAGCCATTTTTTGTCCTTAATTCTGATGTCATTTGTGATTTCCCTTTCAAGGAATTGGCAAAATATCATAGACAGCATGGGAAGGTATGACTTTTAATAATTTTGTTTCTGTTTTTGTTATCAAATTGTTCTATTAAAAAGTTTATTGACTTTTAACTTTAAGTAAATTAGTTTTAAGAAAATAAAGTGTCTCACTTGCAATCTAACTAGCTAGATGTTGGAAAACTGATAATTGTTTTTATTATAAATAATACATTCTTTGTGTTTGATTTGTAAACAAAAATTATTAGTAAAATGAAAAGTGTAAAGTTTAATGCATTTAAATTTTATTATATTGTATTGTTTTGTGTCACTATAGAATGGAAACTATGCTGACTATACTACTATAGACTATACTATTTATAAGAAAAAACTAAATAAACAATATCTGTTGCATCTCCACAAAGTCCATATCACTTATTATTTATTACCATTCACTTATCCTTTGGGAAAGAACAGGTGAGATTTGTATGTCAAAAATTAAGGTATGGTATTCTATGGTATATTGAATGAACTGTAAAAATTAATTTTAGGAAGGAACAATTGTAGTAACCAAAGTAGAGGAGCCGTCCAAATATGGTGTTGTAGTTTACAAAGAAGATGGCCAAATTGAAAGTTTTGTAGAGAAACCACAGGAATTTATATCTAATAAAATCAATGCAGGTAAATTGTTTGACATTATACAAATCAATGATGTATTTAATTTTTTTTTCATATCTATACCTATAAACTCATAACTGATTTTTAAGTCATTGATCATTTAGTATGTTCACATTTTCCTTTAACAGATTCATTTTAAAATTAATTAACTCGCATTAAATTTCCCAAATGAATTAATAAGCTTTAAATCTTTTGAATTATAAATAATAATATCCAGAGCCTTTACGAGGGGGCGGTCAAAAAGTTCGCGGAATGGCGGGGTTGGCGGGGGTGAGGTCGCTCCTCCAGGTAGCCGCTACTTGAGTAACTCATAATTACTATATATGCCAATTTCTAGCCTAATTGGGTCATTAGCTTTCGAGTTACAAACGAGCAAACAAGTAAATCGGGAACAAACTAGCCACTATGGAGAAAATTGAACATCGCGCCGTCGTAAAGTTCCTCACCAAACAAGGAAAAACGCCTCAAACTATTTTGCAAGAGATGTTAGCTGTTTACGGAGACTCTGCTCCTCGACCTGGACGGCCCATTGAGGCCACTACGCCGGAAATCATTGAAAAAGTTGAAAAATTTGTATTGGAAGACGGAAGGTTGAAGAAGAAACAACTTGCAGCATCAGTTGGAGTATCAGAAACCACAATTTTAAATATTCTTCATCAACATCTTGGCATGAGTAAAGTGTGTTCAAGGTGGGTCCCGAGAATGCTCACGCCGCTGCAAAAACGTGAGCGCGTCAACTGTTCCCGCGAGTTTTTGGACCGCTGTGGAGAAGATAGGGAAGAAATTATGGCCCGAATTGTAACCGGCGATGAAACTTGGGTTCACCACTATGAGCCTGAGTCAAAGCAGGAGTCGATGCAGTGGCACATAAAAGGCACACCACCCCCTAAAAAAATTAAAGTGTCGCAATCGGCCGGAAAGATCATGGCGACTATTTTTTGGGATACTGAAGGTATTCTTTTGATCGATTATAAAGAACGTGGTGTTTCTATAACGGGAGAGTACTACGCTTCCCTATTGGACCGATTAAAAGAAGCTATTAAAGAAAAAAGAAGAGGAAAACTGACAAAAGGTGTACTCCTTTTGCACGACAACGCGCCCGTTCACACGAGTCATGTTGCGACGGCTGCCATTCATCGATGCGGTTTTGAACAACTACGCCATCCACCCTACAGTCCAGACCTGGCCCCTAGCGATTTTTATTTATTCCCAAAGATGAAGAAAGAGCTGCGTGGAAAAAAATTTAGAGACGATGATGAAGTCAAGTCGGCGATTTCGGCGTATTTTGACGCCCAAGACAAAACCTATTTTTTCAACGGTATTAATAAGTTATATGCCAGATCCGAAAAATGTATTCGTGTTAAGGGGGAATATATTAAAAAGGAAAAATAACATAATGTATCATTTCATCTTTTTTCCCAGTCATTCCGCGAACTTTTTGACCTCCCCTCGTACATGACTGCTTAGTGGACAATTAAACAATCCCAACTAATATTATAAATGCGAAAGTGTGTTTGTTTGTTTATTTGTTTGTTTGTTTGTTTGTTTGTTACCTCTTCACGCTTAAACTACTGGACCGATTTCAAAAATTCTTTCACCTTTGGAAAGCTACATTCTCCCCGAGTAACATAGGCTACTTTTTATCCCGGAAAAATCGACAGATCCCACGGGATGCGCAATAAAGGCTTCGCTCAAAAACTACTGCACAGATTTTTATGCGGTTTTCATCAATAGATAGAGTGATTCTTGAGGAGTTTTGCGGCATTTTTTATCTCGGAAAAACGGATAGTCCCACGGGAAGCGCGATAAAATCTTCGCACCATAAACCGACTTCCGCGTATATGTAGCCGTGGGCAAAAGCTATGACCCTTAACCCTCTATACACCCAATCCCGAAATCCACGCGGGCGAAGCCGCGGGCAGAAAGCTAGTCCCAACTAATATTATAAATGCGAAAGTGTGTTTGTATTAAATAAAATAGAAACACCACTCTTGCAGCATATAGCACCATCTCGCTCACACTGCAGTAGATACTGTCCCTAAGATACCTGCCTTAATAAATTTTGTAAAACTTTTATTTTAGGTTGGTCATATCACTGGTATTTCCATATAAATATTCTCAGGATCAGAATAAGGAAAATCACATACTCATGAAATAAAAAGTACATTATTATTTTTTTACTTTTTAGGCTTGTATATACTCAATCCTACTGTTTTAAATAGGATTGAACTTCGACCTATGTCAATTGAAAAGGAAGTTTTTCCTTTCATGGCTAAGGATAAACAACTGCATGCTATGGAGTTGCAAGGGTTCTGGATGGATGTTGGACAACCTAAAGACTTCTTAACAGGTAAATCATTATCACGTCATATCAGCTCATATACATTACCACCGATGGGCATGAGCCCACCCAAATTAGTTAGTTATATTAAGGTGATTAGTAGTGCTCAGAATAGGTAGTTTAATTTTATGTACTTGCAGAAAGAAAGTCAATGTAAGCGTAACATGGATAAACTTTGTTTTTTTGAGGCGGGAAATGCGACCTTGTGCACCATGCCGCCGCGCTGGCAAGACCCACTAAAACCCCCCCGAGTTCTCTAGGCCCATACGGCGCACATGGCGGGGTGCGCTCTCGCGATTTGACCGCCATGTGTCCCGGAGCCGGCTCGACCAAGAGTTGGTCAAGCCACCGCCAACGGAGGGACTGTTCGAGAACCCCTGGACAGCCCCCAGACAGAGAGACTTCACCACGGCGTGCGCGCTTAGCCGGACGCGCACGCAGCCTCATGGTAGAGTCACTAGGCAGGCAACACTGCGCTTGCGTGTGCCCGCCTTCGCCTACCAATCCGTCCGCGGCGGAGGGGAGCGGCCTCGACGTCCTCCTCCTGCTCCCTCTCCGCGGCCGCGAGAGCGTCATCTCGCAGAAGGAGGCGACAGCCTCCAACATGGATAAACTTTTTTTTTTTTGAGGGGGGGAAATGCGACCTTGTGCACCCTGACACCGCGCTGGCAAGACGCGGCCGTGTGTGGGGCTCTCCGGTCAAGAGGACCGGCCTACCCACTAAAACCCCCCCGAGTTCTCTGGGCCCATACGGGGCACATGGCGGGGTGCGCTCTCGCGATTCCACCGCCATAACATGGATAAACCTAAAATTTTCTGGTTTTATTTGCTATTCGTTTCTTTACGCTTTTATTGTAGAATTTTATCTTACCCACTTCACCTGTACTCAATAAAGATTCAAAATAAAATAAATAAAATCTTTCTAATGAATACACAGTTTATTAGAAGTAGCTGTTTTATTTTGTTCTTGATAATCCTAATCTTTGTTGTTTTGATCAATAATAATGGTAAAACACACAAGATAACTTTGACTATTAACTCTGGAGTCCACCAAAGTCAGTATTACGTCCAGTATTCCTTACGTCAATCACGCTGGCCCGTAGTGGCGTAAAGATAAATGAAGATATGAAATTCGAAAAATAAAAATACAAGGAACACCGTATTAGAATGAATGCGTGACTATAATACAAGCGACACTCTGATATTATACTAGAGTTACCGTTGTATAAATTCCAAACCCACCGGCTGAGTGTTTTTTTGTAAGCCTTCATCTTTTTAGAAGAATATTACTTAATTTTGTCTCTCGTACAGGAATGTGTTTATATTTAACAAGTTTACGTCAGAAAAATTCGAACAAATTGTATGATGGTGCTGGTGTAGTTGGGAATGTGCTAATAGACCCTACAGCTATCATCGGCAAAGGCTGCCGGATAGGACCGAATGTCACTATTGGCCCTGATGTTGTGATAGAAGACGGTAAGTTTTTCTGTTATTTCATCTCAAAATAGAATGAACATATATATAAACTACATAGACGTCTGTAACACCAGGGATACAAAAAATGCTTCCAAACTATTTAAAAACCTATATGTACTCTCTCCTTGATGAACCCGTTAGTATATCTTGGGAAAACTTCGGAAGGGAGTTCATTCTACAATCGGAGCGTAGTAGAAGCGCTTGAATATTTATCTCAATGTTTTTGCAAGATAGCAAGATTGAAAGTCTTGGGATATCAAAAAGAAAAATGAAATTGGAATCTTCCCCAAAACTGAATCGATTTAAATTTTTAATTTCCAGTCTGAACACCGAAAAATCTTTTTTATCTTTTATAGGTTATTCTTCAAAAATACATATATTTTTGTTGTGTAAATTTTATATTAAATATATATAATAAACTTAGGGACATTGCAATAGAAGCCATAGACAATCAGGAAAAAATATTGTTCCAGTGTGATTTTCTAATTAGAAAAGGAAAGATAATTCAATATTTTGCATATTATCAGCGTTTCTTTACGAATAAAATATGTAAATACGTTCAAAATGTTATTTTGTGACAAATGAAAACTATTTTCACAGATATGAGGAAAAGTGCTGCCTGTAATCTATTAAGGTGTAACAATGTTATTTTAATTTGCTCTCTGAAATATCGTCCAGTAAAACAATTTAGTTTTTTTTTCTTACATGATTTATATGCTATATTCTATTCAATAGAATATAGTATAAAATAACGACCATTACTACAATAGAATCTATTGTAGTAATGGTCGTTATTTCAATAACAGATAATATAATGAATTATTTTCCCGTAACGAATAACACATTATTTAACAACGGCTTATACTGTTATTCTGCTGTTGCTGTTGGCGCTGGCTCTGTTGCCCGACTGCTTATTCTTATAATATTAACCTTTCTCACAAGGAAATAAAGTTCCTATTTGTTTATTTCTTATAGTAATTTTCCTAATACCAAATTAAAAATTTTGTGCCTTCGCGCGTATGACAATTAGACTTATTTTGATTTACAGTGTGATTTGAAATAACAATTAGGTAAACTGTTGCTGACTTGCTGGTACCTAAGCTTTTTTTAGTTACGCATTATTTGCAGTTGTGTGATCGTTGCAGTAATTAGTGTCGTGTTTGGATTTGCCGTTATGTAATCGCGTATGCAAATTAAATTTCCTATTCGTTGCAATAATTAGTGTCGTGTACTTTTGAAGTAACTAATAAATAATTAGAGTAGAGATTGTAAATAAATGGAAATGGAAGAATATTGCATCTAAATAATGTAAATATTGAATGTAAATAACAAATTATGTACAGATCAATGAACTTTTAAACACACCAGAATATTATATTGATTAATTACTTTTAAGTTATTTAAATTACTGCCTAATATTCTGACAGTCCTAAGCCTGAAAAAGTATGAAGGAAAGTTCATTGTTAAGAATAACTAGCTATAATATCAATAACAATCGTACTCAACAACATTTGTCAAAACAGCAATATAACAGGATAACAGACAACAGTTTACAATAACAGTTATAGGAGAATAACACAACAGTGTTATTCGTTATTACAAAACAGTCGTTATTGCCATTACTCTATTGTGTGTATCAGCATAAGATTTCCGTATTATATATAATATTCTAGGTGCCTGTATAAAACGAAGCACTATACTAAGGGGAGCCTGCGTCCGACAACATGCGTGGCTTGACGGGTGCATTGTCGGCTGGCGGTCGGTGGTGGGCCGCTGGGTCCGGATGGAGAACTGTACGGTCCTGGGCGAAGATGTCATAGTAAAAGATGAACTTTACATAAATGGGGGACAAGTGCTGCCGCACAAATCTATAGCTCTGTCGGTGCCAGAACCACAGATCATTATGTGAGACAAAACATTATAGTACAAATTTTGGCAAGACAGTGTGCTGTTCTTTATCTTCTTATATTTTTACTGTACGTCGGAAAAATACTGATGTAAATTTTAGTCTTTGGAAATGGTATATTTATTAATTCTACATTGAGATGAAAAATAATTAGACCAAGTACTCTATGTATAAAATATTATTTTGTAGTTGATTCATAATGAGTTTATAATATTATTTTAATTTTATATTTATTTGAAATGTCATGTATAATTTAGTATAATTCTAGTCTAGGTTAAATATTTTATTGCGGTCACAGTGCCATTAGTCATCAAACAATTTTTCCATATATTATTATCTAAATGGACTGACTACACATTTTGACCATGAGACTGTTTAATACATAATAAAAAGTATTTTCGTAGTTCAAATGTAGTTCCTTTACGTGTTGCTAGCTGTACATACCGTCCCATCTCGTATTATAGTTAAATGAGAAAAAATATTCTATTTGTCTATTCCTACCTATTTTAAGACATTGAAGAGTAAAAATTCACAAAAAACTATAACTAATATTTTATATGGCAACACAGTTCATTTGTAATTTTTATTTATTATTAACTAATGCTATGGTTTCATGTCGAATGTACTACAAAATTCATATGTCAACCATTGATATTACCAAATAATAGAAGGTGAATTTGAATTTTCATAATGTGATTCTGAATAAAACTTAAAATATCAGTTGTTTCAAGGAAATTCGTTATCTACACTTGTCACGGATTATAGTGTTGGACATTTTGAAAATATACAAAAGCTTAATATAATAACATTAACAACTAGATATAATTTTAAAAAAGCTTTACAGTCAAAAAGTGTTGCAGTCTTTGTTCGGAACTCATCATACTCATGGTCAATTCAAGTTGGCCGTTACCGACGTTCTTTGACTACGACTATGTTGAAGTGGTCAACTTATTTTTCTAACTGTGTGCAGACTTCCGCATGTTTGAAGTGTAATTATTTGTAGTCTAATTGCTTAGAACACATTGAAAATAATAATAGGAGTGTACAGCATCATTATGGTTATTTCGCGTATCATTAAGAGACAATATTCTAGTATTTCGATATTTTTGGCGGCCTTTCCTTATACAAAGCATAAAATAAAATATTTTTTTATTATACGCAACAAGCACTTATATGTTTTGTTATTCACAACAAACAGGCTCAATCTACAATCTTTAATAGATATTACTTATTTAAGTAAGAACAATTTGTACCTTTTGTAAAAGTTTGGGTATATGAAAAGTATCTGCATAATAAAAAAAAAATAAAGTAAGGTGTAAGGTTTTTATATATGGGGGCTTTTTTTTTAAATATATGTAATATTGACCAAAATCATAAAGATATCCAAAGGTAAATAACACAAAATTATAATAATGCAACAGTGTCAAAGACAAATTACATTTTCCCACTAGAATGGATAGTTCCTTGTCTAGTTCGTCTTAGGACTTTTAGTGTCTATCAAAAGTGATAATAACAAAATTTATTAAAAAAAACTACAGTGTGTTAATTTTACTCTGTAATAGGGATATATATAATAATTATGTAACATTCCTTTATAAAAAAATATTTATATTGTTAAGTTTTATATAATAAGACAATAAAGTTTTATATTTGACTTTATACCACATTTTTATTATAGTTTTATTTGCAGACTTATTTGTAGGCACCTGTGTGGAGAGGCACTGGTTATACAGTAAAAATAAATCTGTAAATAAAATAAAAAGGCAGGCCTTCGGGCTATATTACTCTCACCATTTTAGTATTTACTTAGCGGTTTACGCAGTATTATGTTGATTAGATCACTATGCCTGCCATGTGAGAGACAACAGAAACGAAGAAAAGACCACATACTTAACGATAACTGTTCGCTAATCAATGTATGATAACTATAATAGTTAATTATTGTTAGATGATAGAATATCATAGCCAAAAGATAAATTGAAATACTTACTTATGTCCTTTTTCATTATCGGAAGATGGAATCTAGTCAGAAAAGGCACTATTATCTTTGTATTATTAAAAAAATACAATTTGAACGAGTAAAACTTAGGAATATTAGTTTTGTTATTCAATAGCCCTACCGATATAGTTTATGCGTTAATATACCACATATTTACGCATAAACTAAATCGGTATTTTTTTGTTTACTGTCTTATTTTCACTTTTGAGCAACTAAATTGTATTACTTATACATACGTTTTTTTTATTGATGTAGATTTCAATAGGGGGCAATTAAGACAGGATTACTCGTAACACTAGAGGATTCATAATTGCTTTGCTGGTCTTTTAAATGAGAGTGTTATGACTATGGTAAGCTGTCATCTTATTGTGAAGGCAAAACCGTTGAAACAATGACATGTCTTGTCATTCGCGTTTTATTTATTTGAGACTATGAAATTTAATGAAGTGATTTAAATATATTATTGGTATAATTTATTGGGAGTTTCATTTGTGACCATTTTTAGTTTCGTAATTTCAGTTTCGACCTGACGTCAAAGAATGTATAATAGGGAGTACAATCTTATTTTAAATATTTGCATATTGTTTCGGAAATATTCCACGTTTCGAAATTGCCATCTTTCACGCGACAATTCATTCCGTAGTTTGGTAGTAAGATCCAGAAAATTCTTGGTAAAACGCACTGTTGTAGATTGCCAACTGGCTAGTTGATGAGAGTGAAACTGTTGTAGCATGGAACGATGGACGGAAACTAGCGGCAGGTATGAAACTGAACATTTCCTCAGTGCACTCTCCGTAATATTTAATCGAGTCGCGCGTCGAGTCAATTGAAAATTCTATGGAAAAGAAAAATATTATTTTTCACATAGTACATCTTTATTGCTCCATTTGTTGCAAAATATACTCGTTCGGTGTGCACCAGAATCTCGATTTTCGGCGCATAGTGTAGAGTACATCTTTGCTTGCAACGTTTTTGAATATACACTAATATTGTATAGGTATTTTGTTTTAACTCCCTGTGGGTGGTATGAAGTAATTTTATTTACTTTTCTAGATTATCTAATATGTGTCGAAATATACAGTCACATATTATTTAGTTGATGATAGTGGGTAATAACATAGAGGAATAAAAAAAGGATTGTTTGCCAACTCCTTAGCTGAATAATCCTAAGAAATAAAGATTTATTCCGCGAGAAGGAGAGATATGTTTTACCCACAGATCTACAACAAATATTCGCAATCGTATCTTGAGATAAAGACGAGAATATTCGTAGCAATATGTAAGGAAACGTATGTTTATTTATGTCCTATCTGTATCAACTTTTTGCTTCTCCTACTGTCAAAAATGATATTTGTAGGCAAACAAAACGTGATTAGTTCTATAAAATGTTTTCTCTAAAATTATATAATTTATGAAAACGGAATGGTCGCCGAGCTTAGGTGGTTAAAGTAGTTGATATATTAAGCGAATGATTGAATTGTTTTATAATAAAATAAGCAACTAACCTTATATAAAAAAATTACGGTATTGCCACAAAAATAATGTTATATCTTCACTTATCATCAGGTGAAAATGATTCTAACAACTATACTTTCCTATGTAATAAAAGTCATAAGCAACAACTTGATCGGCTAAAACGAAATACATGTACATTAACCATAACGAAAGGAAATCTTTTACGCACCCATTCTTCGAGTGAGAACAAAAAGAATTTGGCACGCTTGTTGCAACCTCTTCCATTCATGTCGTAGCGCCCTCATGACCAAGGCCCAGACTGAGTTTAGTCGGTAGCTTATTCTGGTCGAACCGCCTCGATCGGTTTGTGTCCGACATAATTACCGTGACATGATATTCAATTCAAAATCGTGGCATTTGTAAAATCTTGTATTGTCATCAAAACTAAACGCATATGCAAAATTTCAGTTCTATAGCTTTAGTGCAAGTGGATGAAATATTGATTGCGAGATTCTAAGACATGTACATACACATGCAGATAAATAAAAGCTTTTAAAGACTTAAAGCTAAACAAAAGAATATTTATTGTTTTGTTTAGCTTTAGTTTCTATTTCTCTGTATTTATAGAGATAGAATAAAGTAAAGTATTGTTTAAGAGCTCAAGTAAAAATGAGAGGCGGGCACCAGGTGTACCCCAGGGTTCCGTATTGGGTGCTATGGAACCTGGGGTACAATTGGGTCCTGCGAGGCAACCTCCTGCCGCGAACAGAGGCTGTCTGCTTCGCCGACGACACGCTGGTCGTGGCGAAGGGAAAAATTGGGGACGAGGCGGCCGACTGTGCGTCGGTCGCCGCGTCTCGGCCCTCGACAAAACGAGGGCCATAATGTTCCGGCCACCCAGTCCCACCGGGGCTCCGCGTCCGAGTGGAGGGTGTTCGTATACCGGTCGAGGCACGCCTCAAGTACCTCGGCCTGATGCTGGCCTCCCGATGGAATTTCGAGGAGCATTTCAAGCTCCACGCTCCACGGCTGATCGCCGCTGCAGCCGCACTCGGGCGAGTCCTCCCTAACGAGGGAGGGCCAGGATCGGCGTGCCGTCGGCTGTATCACGGGGTGATACGGTCGATAGCACTCTACGGAGCCCCGGTGTGGACGGAGTGCCTCTCCCCCCGCACGGTGGCCCTCTTGTGAAGCCCGCAGAGGGTCATCGCGACTCGGGCCGTGCGAGCCTATGGCACGATCAGCCACGGCGCGGCCTGCGTTCTAGCGGGCCACACGCCGTGGGATATGTCGATGCACAGGTGCACGCCGCTGTGTATCGACATCGGGTCGCGGCACGTGAGCGGGGGGAACGGCTCGCTCCACCTGAAGTGCACCAGTGGGGTGAGGCGCTCGCCTTCCCAGCTGCCGGCCACCGGACGATTGAAGCCATTCGTCCGGTGTTGGAGGAGTGGGTTGGGCGCCGGCAGGGCAGCCTCTCGTTCCGCATGGTGCAGGTACTGACCGGGCATGGTTGCTTCGGCCACTACCTGCACAAGGTCGCACGTCGGGAGATGACGCCGCGGTGTCACCACTGCGGTGCTCCCGACGACACGTTCGAGCACACACTGTCAGTGTCTTTGTCAGCAGTGGCCTCGCAGAAGGAGGCCGTGGAGAGGGAGTGGGAGGAGGACGTCGAGGCCGCTCCCCTCCGCCGCAGACGGATTGGTAGGCGAAGGCGGGCACACACAAGCGCGGTGTTGCCTGCCTAGTGACCCTACCGTGAGGCTGCGTGCACGTCCGGCTAAGCGCGCACGCCGTGGTGAAGTCTCTCTGTCTGGGGGACTGTCCAGGGGTTCTCGGACAGTCCCTCCTTTGGCGGTGGCTTGACCAACTCTTGGTCGAGCCGGCCCCGGGAACAAAAAATAAAAATCTGTTGAGAATGGATTACTAAAGAAGTGGCGGCGCAGATGCTACCTCTCACAAGGCTTCAAGAGCCCGCTTTAAGTGGTCGGGAGGACGTGTCTGGGTTGGTGGTGTCTAAGATTTTCTGAACTGGCTGCGGAACTTGCCTAGAAACCCTGGTCCGCTTTTATACTAGCTTCAGACAATATTCTATATTTAATACAAAAATATATAATGTAAAATTCATAAAAAGGACTTTGTATTGACAAAATCTCAATATTTATAAATAATAGATTTCACAAATGAGACATTTTAGAATAGAAATCAATTGAATAATAACAAGCTAAAATGGAAGGATATTAGCAGTAAAATGAAGAAAAAGAATTTGCGTTATGATTGATTATCGATCACAATATGGGCACAGGCTATTATAATAATAATATAATTATAGTATGTTCCTTGCGGAACGAAATAAGGATTTTTTTTTGTAAAATTGTCAGAAACTAAGTAATGATGAATGATGGAGTTTCCTTTGCCATTTCCGAAAGGGAACATAAACAAAACAATATAAGGCAGCATGGTCCCAAGACCATAGCCTTAAATAAAACAAAAAAAAACAAAGGGATTGGCGGGAAACTTCGAAAGATATAGTCGCTAAATTTAACTATCTATTTTTTTGCGTATATTTTCTCAATTAGTTGCAATAGAATTTTTATTAGTCATCGTAACAAATGTGATAAAAAAGGGAGGCACAAGACGGGGAAGAAACGGAAGAAAAATGAAGATACTGATAAAGATGATTTGGACGGTCAGCTACCCGAATCCACGTCTTCAGAATCTGAAGAGGAAGGGGAGGAGAACTCTTTTGTTCCTTATTATGTCACAGACTACACCGACTGTATCAAGAAGATTCTATTAGTTCAGAGTTTGTAGTTTTTGTTGAGTCAGCAGACTCACAAAAACCTATTGGATCGAGAGATCTTTTGTCAATATCCACATGCCTACGACGATATAATAAAGGAGTAAAATACTTGCGTTCATTAAATAAATATAAAATTGGTGTATATTTTGAGAAATCTGCACTGGCAAATGCTTTCCTAAATAACAAAACATTTTTACTTGAGAATAATTTTAAAGCTACCATTCCTGCGTCATCTACAGAGGTTACCGGAGTTATAAGAAATGTTCCAATTAAATATAGTAACAAAAAAAATATACAATGATTTCAAGCTTTAAGAAAATTATAAGTATAAGAAGATTTTTTAGAAAAGTAATAACTGATACTGGCTTTTCTCGACAGCCTACTCAGACCATCGCCATCACGTTCGCTGCCAATCAACTACCTGACTATGTTGACTTGGATGGATGGAGACATAGTATCACACCCTATATTCCACCAGTTAAGCAGTGTTACCGGTGTTTAAGGTATGGACATATATCTAAATACTGTAAAAATTCCGAGAAGTGTTCAATTTGTAGCAACAATCACAACTATAAAGAATGTACAACTCCAAAAGATAAAGCTGTGTGTGCTCACTGTAATGGGAATCATATCAGCATTTCTGCTCAATGTCCGATAAAACAACAAAAAATTATTGAAAACAGAAATAAACACAAACCATCAAGTTATGCTAGTCTATTCAATGAAAAAAATTTTCCAGGCATTAAGTCTTCAAATCCTTCCAAAAAAAAGGACCCTCAAAACTTACTTTCTGTTTTAACATCTGATTCTCAATCTATGGAAATTCTTATTGAAACTATTATTAAACTAATCACCTTAAATAAAACAAAAAATACTGCAATTTCATCAAAAAATATATTGGACATTTTTAGTGAAACTCTTAGTAATAAAAATTTACTCTTACAAAATTCACACACAAATTAAAGATTATGCAATGGAATGCTCAAAGTTTATCATGCAGTCGACATATTCTTACCAAATTTTTGTATGATAATGATATAGATATTGTTGTAATAGCAGAAACCTGGTTAAGGCCTGAGCTTAGATTTAAAATCAACGGTTATAATGTTGAACGTAATGATTGCGGTAATAACCACAATGGAGTAGCAATCATTTTAAAACATAAGTTTATATATGATAGATTAAACACTAATTTTGATGATTCATTGCAAAACTTAGCTATTCAGGTAAAAATAAAAAACAAAACACTAACTATTGTCTCTATTTATTGTCCAAATTATACTCTTCCTAGATTTCAAATTGACAAGTTTACTAGTCTTATCAATAGTTTACCTAAACCTGCTTATATTGCTGGTGACTTTAATGCTCACCACACAGTTTGGGGCTGTAACAATATTGACTCTAGAGGTAGAGATTTATTAGAATCCTTTGATGATTGTGATTTAGTTTTATTAAATGACGGTCAAGTTACTACTGTAGGTACAAACATATGGAGGCCGAATGGCCTAGATCTGACACTTGTTAGCTCTAATATTGCATTAAACTGCATCTGGGATGTTCACGATGACCCGCTTGGTAGCTATCATTTACCTACAATAACAATCATACAGATTGATACTGATACAGCTTCAGAATCTTGTTCTCATCAAACAGTTAGGATACCACATCACATTAATCCTCGTTTAGTAAATTGGGATTGTTATAAAAATTATGTAAATGACATGCTGAAAGATTTTTCTGTATCTTCTGATCCTTTTAGTTCATATAAAGTTTTTTGTGAATGTATTTGTCTGGCAGCTAAAAAATCATTCTGCAAATTCAACCAAAACAGTCCACAGATTAACAATGAACATGAACAAGAACAACGTGCAAAAGGGATGCATTCTGTACATCCACAGATTCATATTGAAACGTCGTTTAGTAAACCTAGTAAACCATATAAACGTCCTTCTGTTCCTTGGTGGAATGCCGCATGTGCACAGGCTGTTCAAACCAGTAAAGAAGCTTATATTACATTTAAAACTTATCCATCTTTAGAAAATTATGTCAACTTCAAAAAACTTCAGGCTCAGAAGAAAATCATTCTAAAGAAGGAAAGATCTCATAGTTGGAAAGAGTTTTGTTCAAATATTAATAGGAACTCACCTATTTCTTATATGTGGAAAACTTTACGTAAATTTAATAAAACTTATATTCCTCGTAGCGATCAGTTAGATGAAAATCCCACTTTGGCTTCTAAGTTTTTAAGAAAATACACTCCTGATTATGTCGAGCCACCACCTCCGTCTTTATTATCTGATCGTAACGTTAACATGTCAAATTCATATCTATTAAATTCTTTTACTTTAACCGAATTAAATTCAGCCATCAAATCAAGAAAAGAAACTTCCTGTGGTCTTGATTTTATATCTTATAAGATGATTAAAATGTTAAATGACGAAAATCGCAAGAAACTTTTATTACTCTTTAATAAACTTTGGCTAACAAATTCAATACCAGATAGTTGGAAAGTTGATTGTTTGGTTCCTGTTTTGAAGTCCAATAATAACAAGAACAGCTATGAATCTTATCGACCTATAGCATTGACTTCGTGCGTTGGAAAGATATTTGAACAACTATTAAAACAACGTTTAGAGTTCTACATTGAAACTAACAATCTGCTTCCCAATAATCAATATGGTTTTAGGCGTGGCCGATCCGCTCGAGAAAGTATTGCATGTCTATATACAGATATACAAAACGCAATTGATAACAATAATTTTTTAGTTTGTGTATTTTTTGATGTAGTAGGTGCCTTCAATAATGTTAATTTGCAAATTCTTACTTCAACACTATACTCCTTAGGAATTCCCAGTAAATTAGTTACTTGGATATATGAATATCTTAATAAGCGTATTATATATGTTAAAACCAATAACGAATTACACGGTCCCAGGTTTTCTTACAGAGGTGTTAGTCAAGGTGGTATTTTGAGTCCATTATTGTACATTTTGTACATACATAGACTTAATGAAATAATAGGTATGGATCATACCGTAAACAATCTTCAGTTCGCGGATGACCTAGTAATTTACTCGACTGGTTCTTCGATTTCTGAATTAGAAATAAATTAAATTTTATTTTGTCTAAATTATCAAATTATTTTCAGTATTTAAATTTAGAAATAAGTCCTAATAAAAGTAAAGTTGTTATTTTTAATAAACATAACAGACAGGTTAAAATTAACATTACTTATAAAGCTCAAACTCTTCCTATAGAAACATTTGCAAAATTTTTAGGTGTTACTTTTCAACATAATTTAAGCTGGAAAAAATATGTCGATTGTCTAATAGATCGGGCTTCGAGATCAACAAACATTTTAAAATCCCTTGCTGGTCTTAGCTGGGGAGCTGATCCTAAGTTATTACTCATATTGTATAAATCTTTAGTAAGAAGCCATTTTGAATACGCTTTCTTCTGTTTTGCTACTGATTCCAAAATTATTGATAATCTTAATAAAATTCAAAATAAAAATTTACGAATAATTTTAGGTGCTATGAAAACAACGCCAATAAATTCTATGCAAGTTGAATGCTTCATTCCTCCTTTGAGTATCCGTTTCAAATTTTTGAATTGTAGATTTTTATTAAAACTTTTATCAGTGAACAATAATCTACTAATTAACAAATTAAAAGCCTACAAATGTCCCATATATTTGTTTGCTGATTTAAATAATATTTCAAATATATTTATAAACAATTAGGTACGTATATAATAGTGTTAAGCTACCTTGTTATAATGGTCAATTTTATAGTAAATATTTTGCAATGAATATAGTTATTAATGAGAAGTTGACTTGTAAATTTGATGTTTATAATGATTTAAGTTATTGGGTTGAATACAGGCAAATCTATACTGACGGCTCAAAGAACGATAATGTTTCCATGGCTATTTATGATTCTCATACAAATGTCGGGCATGGCTTAAAATTACCAAAAAAAGCAAGTATATACACAGCTGAAGCTGCAGCTATTCTGGCAGCATTGGAGTATATAGAAAAAAATGATGATTTGAAATGGATTATTATTACGGATAGCATGAGTGTTTTGAAATCATTATTAAATCCAAATACTTCGTCTCAAACAAATTACCTTGTTTATGAAATACGTGAAAAGTACTTTGATTTGGTAACAAATAATAATAAGGATATTGTATTTTTTTGGACACCTTCACATATTGGAGTAAGCGGTAATGAGAAAGTGGATAGCTTTGCAAAATTGATCTCTGACACATCTGATATCGTACCTATTAAAAAGGTTAATATTCCGGAAAGTGATTGTGCAGCCATATTTAGAGAAAATTTATTAACTAGTTGGACGCAAGATTGGAATAAAACATTAGAATTTAAAGGAAGATGGTATTACAATATTAACTCTGAAATAAAACAGCCGTGGTTTGTAAGCAGACAATATAAAAGTAGAAAGTTTTACACTACGTTGTGTAGATTACGTATGGGACATGCCCGTTTTAATGAACATTTGTTCAGAATGAACATGATCTCCTCCCCGTCATGTACTTTCTGCAACTCTAATATTGTGCAATCCTTGGATCATATTTTCTTTGAATGTTCACATTTTTCTACACAAAGGACCTTACTTTTTGAAAACCTCAAAAAAATTTACAAGTCTGATGATAATATCCCGCATTCTGTTCCTGTCATTATGAAAAATCTCGACACGTATCCATTGCTGTTTAAGTACATTGAATATACAATTGAAGAAATTTGAAAAGAGAAAAGATTGTGAATAGTGAAGAGAAACTCTTTTGTCTTGGCTGTATGGCGCTAAAGATGCCTTTGCCTTTCCCGAATAGGGAAAAATATGACCAAAAAAAAAAAAAAAAAAAAAAAAAAAACAAAACAATATTACTTTTTGATTTTGCGCCAATTTTTCACATTCAATTCCTCGTTTATTTTATGCAAAATTTTTATATAAACTTGAGTTAATATACTCAATACATACTACAATACGTGATGTTTGTAAATGACATAACTTTGACCAATTTTGGGTTATGCTTTTCTTCCTTTTAGTATTATAAATTGAAAAAATTATATTATAACATTGTAATTTTTCTATTAAATGCATTAATATGTCTAAGAGGAACAGTATTGGATCTTCGAATACACTTTTTAACTATTTTACAAAAACTCCTCCTACAAGTAAAAAATTGAAATTGAACTCTAAAGAAGAAATTGTCTCAAGTGCTATCAATGATGGTGATACCAAAAATGACAGTAAGATATTGTAAAACTTTATTTACGGTTAGCAAAGTATTTGCTGTTTTTATAAATTTTTATCTATTTGTTGATATTATTAAAATTGTGCAACAAGTGCTCTCATGAAACCAATATATCTGTGGTGTCTTTGAAGTAGCTAGATGTATATATTTTAAAACACCAATTAAATAATAGCAAGTTTACAAAGCGTGATGTGTCAATCATGAGACCAATAGTGATAAAACGTCAGCTACAATTTTTCGAAATTAAAATATACTGAGTCTACAATGTCCTGAAATATTTGTAATTATGCGAAAAAGCTCATGGCATTCATTCTATATCAGGTAAGAAACGTGAGCGGCCAACTACACCTGAAGAAAGTAATAATAACAGTGAAGATGATGAGATTTCTGTTGCACCAAAACGGAGAAAAAGAATAAGAATTACTCCTCTAAATGACTCTGATGATTCGGATACTGAAAACAAAGGTAGATACAATTCAAATCATATTCTGGATTTATCTAGTATTAATATGTGGCATTTCTAACTCTGATTCTAATGATTGTCAAGTGGCATGGTTTTATTAAATGTTTAAAATATATATTCATTTTCAGTAGATAATAAAATTGATGTTTCAACAGAAGTGTCATTTGAAAAAAAGCTACAAAGTAGCTTCAAATATGAACCAAACCAGTCTCCAAGGAACACAAAAAAACCACCACAGTCTTCAACTAATGGGTATGTTCAGTAGTCAGCTAGATGAGATTTTAATACGGAATCTGGTATTTTTCATAAATCATAATTATATCTATATACAAGGGAATAGGGTATACACACAAACATTTACATTCATTTAAATAAACATGAAATGTAAGAAATTACATTATTCTTCCCCATTTGACTTTTCATCAAATGACTTTTGCTATTGGAGTAATCATTTATCATTATTATAGATCTACAAAAGCCTTAACAAAGGCTGATTTAGAAGAAAGTGTACACCTTGCTGATGATGGGAACTGGATTCACTGCAAGCTTGATTGGTTAAAGCCAGAGAAGATCAAGGATTCAAAAAAACGGAGGCCAGATCATCCTGAATATGATCCTACAACATTGTTTGTGCCCTCAGAATTCATGAATAACCAGACACCGGTAATATATTTTTACTAATACCTTTATTAAAATGTGCCTTTATGAGTCACCTGATTTACTTTGGTTTGGTGGGCTTTTCTCCACACTTAGCCTTAGATTTAGTTTTTTATGGGCTTCTGAACAGTAAGACCTAAGATGTCCGTATGTCCAGACCTGATCCAGACCAGATGTCAATTTGTTAAAGGGATGGAGAGGTGGTCAATGCAGTGTGATAAGAGGAAGAGCCTTCCTGGTCTTCCCTCAACTTCCTACATTTGAGTTATACTGGCAATTTTAATTCCAACAATTATTTCTATACTTACATCTCTTAATGGATCCACTTGTAGTTCAAGAATAGAGCAATCATTTGAAAAGGTTATTTATTACAATTTATGAGTAGGTATGTTTCTTATAACCAGTTTATAATTTTAATATATTGATATTCCAAAAATGTCAAATTAGCCTATTAATAATTAACTTATTAATACATATATATTACCGTTTATCTTAACTTATTCTAATGAATTATTAATTAATTTTAATATACATTCGCCCATTGTACACAAGCGTGTACAGCAACCTTGTAGATAACTTTTTGCTATTCAATATTATAATATTTGTTATTGATTTAGGTAATTATTATAGTTAACAATATAAACTTACCTTGGAATACAAAAAACAAACAAAATATTTGTCAAATCTATAGCAAAAAAGTGATTTTTAACAAGAGTAGACTAGGTACTTTTACAGTGAACAATTCAAAGGTGTCAATTTTTTTTTTTTTCGCGCTACCTGCATAAATAAAGTTATTTATTTTATAGGCCATAGTGGCGTCTAGATTTAGTTTCCATAGACAATTAGACTCGAGATTCATGGCTGCGTTCACAAATTTAACACAAACAAGTGTACACACGTGTGTACAGCGGGCAGTAAAGGTTTTAATCCAGTCTCTATAACAATTTTAATGCAGTCTCTATAACAATATATAAAACTAAATTCTATAGAAATTAATACTAAGCGCATCAATTGAACTTGTGTCTTCATTCACTGTGATGGGTTGAGGAAATACTGTACAGTCGTACTGCCCAGCTGGGTTGGACTCATACAACATCCACAAAACATGAGTGCACTTACAGCAACCAGCGTTTTGTTAGCTTGGGACTTAAATTTTTCAGGCACATCGCCAGTGGTGGGAGATGAAGAGCTCACATTATGATTGTGTGTTGTTTTTTAAAGTTGGGAAATTTTATGAACTCTATCACATGGATGCAGCAGTAGGTGTTAATGAGTTAGGGTTTTCCTATATGAAGGTAAGGAAATGGAACAGCTTTATTATCCTTTTTTGTTTAGGTTGGTTTATTTAAAACATACAACACATGATGGTTAATTTTAAAATCATAACAATTACACAAACAGTTTATCAAAAATGTGTGAAACTGTTTTTTTTTCACAATTTCAAAGGTTATGTGACAGTTATAATAATAATAATAAGCTTTTTATTACTGACAAAATAGATATTTACAAAATAAACAAAATATTTTCACACATCATAATAACGTTTCATTATCAGCGTGTCCTCCTGACACGTAAGCCTCCTCTAACACTTTCCAAGTTTTCCTGTCCCTGGCCAGCCTAGTCCATAGAGGGCCAGCAACTTTTTGCAAATCTTCCCCTTTTCCTTTTTATATTTTGTCTGGGAGTCCATTCAATGATATTTTTGGTCCATTTATCATTTTTGTCTCTTAATATATGTCCAGAACAGAACCTCCACTTCAATTCCTTGACATTTTTTAAGATGTCATCCAGTTTCGTAATCTTATTTCTTTGCCCTTTTTCTATCATTCCTTATGTAGCCCAACATACTCCGATAGTTATTATAGAATTTTAAAGTGTCAGGGTAATAGAAATTCTATTTATTTGTGCTTGATTTTAGGGAGAATTTGCTCACTCGGGCTTTCCTGAAAGTGCGTACGCGCGCATGGCCTCTACACTCGTTTCTAAAGGGTACAAAGTGGCTCGGGTGGAGCAAACAGAGACACCTGACATGATGCAAGAGAGGTGTAAGACAAGTAAGCATGTTCTTTTCAAAAAAGTACTTACTGGAACTTTGTTTTGTTGACCATGAAGGTCATGATTGTGTGCCAAAATGATGTATATTTTTTAGAAAAAATTAGTAAAATAAAGGATAAATCAGGATTTATCCTGTGCGACCTGTTGTGTAGTAGCCGATCGCTTAACCGCTGTGCCAAACCTGTCGTCAAAGATTTTATCGATCCCTTGCTTTGCAGGGATTATTCCCCCACCTTTATACTCCTATAAACTCTTCTCTGATTAGCGATCAGCTTATTCTAATTACTTATAAAGAATTATTAGTAGTTGTGGTTAATCATCTACAACTACTTTACTCCAAGCTTGAGCGTAAGCAAAGGAGACGTTTTTTTTTGGGCCCCATTTTTTATTATTTTTATACCTTACTGTGTGATGTTTTTCTGATAGATTTCCCCTCTAAGACAAAGTTTCCAAAAAGAAAAAAAATATAAAAACCTGTGAACTTTTAAAAAAGAATATTTAAATATTGGTCTCAAATATTGGTTTCTTTCATAAAGCTTTTTTTATATTTATAGGTTTTAATGAAGGTGTCAAGCTATTTATATTATTTTTTCCGAAACCATTAATAAATTCCGATAGTAAATATATGCTCTTACTGCAGATTTATTCCTGAAAATGAAACCGTAGATGCTGGCTGTATTTATTGGGTAGTTCCTTTGCATTTTTATTAAATAATGAGAGTTACCTCCTATCATCGTAATGTCATTGTCAGTGTGACAGTGACATCCTTCTAGTTTGGTAGTGGTGGTGAAGATTTTGACATCGGTCATGTCACTCATTGTGACAATCAAAATTGAAGTTGCCAATATAAAAAAAGCTTTGGGTTGCTGTTTTATTGATCTTAACTTCAAAACCTTTTCTTTTTTTACAGTGTTTTGCAGGCTTTGAAAAAATATCTTCTTACGGGTTCCTTATTTTTTGTTCTTTCCATAAAATATTATTTTATTACTGTAGACTGAGACGGGCCCAGCCTCCATATAAAAATGGAACATCTCCTTTGTGCAATGTATATAAACTAAAGTATTTTTACATATGTTATAGCGGGTAAGAACACCAAATTCGATAAGGTCGTGCGTCGCGAGATATGCCAGGTGTCTGTGAAAGGAGCACAAGTTTGTGGTTTGCTGGATCCAGGACCCTCGGAAGCCGATGCTACGTACATGCTGGCTATCGCCCAAGAGGTAATACATAATTGGATTTTGCGTTGGTTTAGACTCGTTTTTATACAAGGAGATAATTTGCATGCAATTGTTTTCGGATTGCTAGGTCCAGGGTCGATTCTATTATGTATTAATTTATTTTACGATTTTCGTATGTACATTTATTTGAAATATATGTTAGTGCAGTAAGTTGACATCTGAACTCGAGAATTTTTGAAATTCAGAGGTGTTTGTCATATTTAATAATACTAATTGGTCTGCTTTTTGGGGGGCCCATTTAGTGAGCGGCGAGTCACCACCTGCCATAATTAAATCAATCACGAAGCTTTGAGAAGGTAGGTCACCGGAGTTCCTTCAATAGCCCGGTTCTCCGTACTCCCGAAATCGAAATGCAATAGTCCACAAACGTTTTGACCTGAAATAACAATAGTTTCTGTGCATCTAACTGGGTATAGTCTTTAACTGCATTAGTACTAATGGTGTAGATACAGATTAGACCCAGTTGGTATACTCCATGCACACTTATTAAATTTCGCTTAATTTTCTCTACGCGTTGGATCTATATCCCCGCGCACGCCTTATAAAGGACTGTCTTATATGATATAAGCGTCAATAATAATAATAATAGTGTAATGCCTAGATAAATCACTAAATGAAACCTGAGGGATCCATTTACTCATTTATGTTTATTTGCCATAATAGTACCAAACTGAAAAAAACCAAACCGACCGAAAAAGGGCAAAGGGTAGTTATAGAATTCACACACATGGCAAAGTCTGGGATAAGATATAAAAAGCTGTATGTGTATGGTGGAATTGGAACCATAGATTCAGATCTCTACAACAGGAGATGAAAACGAGAAGGGAGAGTGACCAATTGATCAATATAAAGGTTTTGTTTTTCATTATGCAAACACAAGACCGCATAATTTACCCAGTCACCAAAAATGAAGGCAGGTGTTATTTATTGTATCGGCCACGTAGCTTAGACCTTGCACCTTTAAATTTACACCTTGATCGATCTCTTCAGAGTCCTATACATAGTGTCCGGTGAACATCAAGAGAGAATTGCTAGAAGACACGCCGTTTTTTATTGTCAGATGTTGCAAAATTTCTATAGTAATCGTTAAAAATCTGAACGAATAAAATAGCAGATAATCGTATATTTATAAACTTAAAAAAAAATATATTTAGGTAACTTTTAAACTCCTTAACCTAATCTATTATATATAAAGTTCAATTTTTATTCTATAAGATTCCTACACAAATTAAAGACCATAAAAGGCGAGGTCACATTTGTAAGAGTGCTTAAAGAAAGTACTAGTCAAATAACGGTACTACACCTGAAACAAATATTTAAATGAATATATGTTTGCAATTTAATTATGTATAAAATCTACATATTGTATTTTGATTTAGAATCTGATTGCTTTCAGGAAAGTGCGAATTCAAGCTCGTTTGGCGTTTGTTTTCTGGATACGTCTATTGGCACATTCCATCTAGGACAATTCCAGGATGACAAGCATTCTTCTAGACTGCTCACAACTTTAGCACATTTTCCTCCTGCCTTGGTAAACGAACAGTTCAACATTTTTTTAACACCTTTACTCGTAAAGCTGATGTAATTCCACCGGTTTTAAGTATGTAACGCTTTACATACTTAAAACCGGTCATAAAAACACGTGTGTTATCAAAGCAAATAGTTAAGTTATAGTCCATACAAATTCCATAACAGTATTATTTGCCATTTCGCGCGCTGTTGCTATTCAAATTTCGAACTAATCGCCGCGCGGCGCCAGTCAGTAGTAAAATGGCGGGAAAGCAACAGTGTGCATTCACAGATTGAGTTTATTTAAATGTTTTTTTTTGTTTCCTCGCAAATGTGTTAAAAAACGTCGTACGATATACGTGCGTATTGGTAATAACACGCTCGGCATATTACGCTCTCGCCTTCGGCTCGGGCTGAAATTCCGCCTCGCATGTTATAACCATCATAACACACTAAATCGTAATGTACTATGACAATATTTCGAGACATAACAACGTATGCTTATTCTTAAATGATTATAACTGCTGTCTATCGAAATGATAGTTTACTTGTTATTACTTAGTTGGATATTAAATATCAACATGACAGTATTCTTGTCTTCTGGTATTTGATGAATAAACCTGGTTCCAGCTTCATTCTTATCACCGGTTACCAGATGAGATGAACACCAAAAACTATCACCTATCACAGGGAAACAGAGGTAGTCTGTCTGAGATAGAACATATTCCTCATAGACAGAACACTTTGATGTAAGAACTTTACTTGACTTGGCTCATACGGCGGTTTTGTTAACTGTGCTCGGTTTGGTTAGGTTAGAGATGAGCACCATTAAAACTGTATGTGTGTTTCAGTGAGCGAGATTTTAGTTCCTATTTACATTTTAATCAGTATTCTATTTAAGCTGACAGAACGGGATATAAGACACCGCAGTGAGGCCATGTTCGGAATAAGTGATTTTTTTTTGTAATGGCGAGTAATACAAGAAATGTATGTATATTGCATATACAAGAAAATGTATATATATTAAAAAAAATAATTTTTAAAGGTATAATAACTACAGTAAACTTCTTTTATTCAAATATTTCAAAACTTTAAATTATCTATCGATTTTGTCGATATTTCATATTCAGATATATAATTTACATTTAAATATAAAAATAATGACTGCATATTGTTCTTGAAAACTATCTTCAATTTCTCTCCACATATGAAACAAGAAAAGTATTAAACTACTCAATTATGTCAGAATGTAGTGTCCCTTAAAAAACTAAATCACATGCCCTTAATGATGATGTTAAGACAATAATATTTCACCAAATCACAAAGGACAATGCCCATTCCTGCCCCAGCACGCCCAGAATAATGATTCTGACGAAATGTCTTATTTAAATATAATAAAAATTTTGAGATCAATTAAAAATCAGATAAAGCATTGGATAAATAACTATGAAAATATATTTTTCAATTGATATTTTGTCATTTCCGTTGTAATTGCTTAGTCTGTGGTAAAGAATAATAGCCAACTAGTGATGGCGAAAAAATCGCTGGAGGTGTTTATATCGATAAGTCACGATGAATTACGTCAATAACATTTAGATATCCATGGATGTTAAAATTCTCTCTCTTATCTATAATCGAGCGCCTTCATTTTATTATCGAGTTTAAATAAATGCGAATCACAACTATTAATGTTTGAATGAATGTTGTATTGTTCTGTGAAATGACACATTCCTGTCTGTATCTAACTACGTCTACGACTAACGTAACATTTCATATGGCAGGCTTTTCACGAACACGTAACGCTATCACTGTTTGATACGTTGGGTATTATAAATTAGTGCGATAGAGCGATTGGCATCAGCCAGAATCTTAAACCTATACGAACGGTCGACAAAAATTCAAAAGCATCGAATTTAATATGTTACGTTAGTGAGATAGTTCCAGTATGTTTTTGGTTTGGTTGATAGTTATTAGTGCGATGCGGTCTCTGTACAATCTACTCGGCATTTATATGTGCCAGTATTACATACTGTAATATTGCTGATTGGCATAGGTGTACATTCACTTGTTAATCTTTAAATTAACAAAGTTAGTATTTCTATGTGTAAACGGATTAACTTTTAAGATAACTATAATAGTTAACGAGTCATACTCTATTTAAACAATGGGTCACGGTTAAAATTAAATGGCGTACGTTGAATGTATCCCGGTGACAATATCCGTGAGCTAACGTATTACGTCAACGTGGTGGTGCGCTAAGCAAGCATCGCTAGGATATTTATATTGTAAACAATTATTATCTTAATAATTATTATTCTAGTGTAATATAATTATATTCATAATGAATTGCGAGGGACTTCAAATTCCTTTCAGGTCCACAGATAATATAACCGAGTAGTATATAATCCAAGGCTTAAGCCATGGGTCGACGTTGAAGTCGCATTTATTAATAGAGAGAGATATATATAGAGATAACGTTTCATACTGATCGGATCGTTTTTTTTTCTCCTTGAATCCTTATAGAGGACGGCCCGTATTAAGAACATTTTTTAAATTTGGTTTAGTTAATGTGTGTTGTCTCATTTCAACTTCCAATAAATATTATAAGTTAAAAAGAGAGCGATCCGTAGATTAACTAAATCATCTTTAAATTGTGTTTATTAATACGGGCCTCTAGGTTATGCAGGACTAATTTCTGCCCGTTTGCCTTTAGCATTCCTGAACATAGAGCTTTTTGTAATGGCTTGATGAGAGGGAGCGATACAAAGACATCGAATTAGCATTTTCGATAATTTGTGCGAAGTCCCATCACTACTATCACTGTGACACATTCATTCTGCGCAGCCTTGTGCATCCATATAAATCGTCTACCAATAGTCTTCTTTGCAGCAACACTCTTTCGTTCAATACCATAGATTAGTATACTATTTTAGTTCAATACTCAATCTTTAGATCAACTTCATTCTTCATTCAGTTTTTTTCAATTTGAAACTGCTACTGATACTTAGCGGCTTTGATGATATTAAATAAGTACAAAACGATTATTTTTAAGTTTCAGAATTCTGCGTCTGCATTTTGTTTTCGTGGTTGTTTTGCTCGCTCGCCGTATTTCTCTCTGCTATATAAATAATTGACACCAGGCTTTCTTTTTTAACGGATTTATTGAGTTGTCTACCTGATTTCGGATATTCGTTTGTGCTTTAGATTTTTTAACTTTTGTTGATAACAATGCTTCGTTGCCTAAATTACGGCTTACGCGTTAAACGAATACAGAGTCACATTGTTACAAATTACAAATGGCAAAGGCACATTGCTACAAATCTGTCTCAAGAATTACAAGCATTATGTAGGATATTTTTTTTTCGTTATGTCTCCATTTATATAAGATATTTTGCAAATCCTGTGATTAGAGGAAACAGCGCCTAATAAATTATTAACAGCAATGTTGCCTGGATACGTAAAATATTGGCAAAATTCAAAGAGTAACAATGGTTTTCTATCCACATTTACTTTTGAACCTGTCCTTTATATAAAATAAAATGCAGTTATATTTAAAGTACAGTTATAGAGCTATCAAATGGTATAAGTCTGAACTCTGTGCGTTTCTGGGGCAGAGCCTCATACAAATATGGGCATTGTCCTTTCTTTTTAGAAATGTATTTTTTTTTGTAAGGTTACAGTTACAAAAACAATTATATTTAAACACAACATTACTATCTATATAAATGTAAAGACGTAGTGATCTCTTGTTTATAGATTATATTTGACCGCAAGGGTACCACGCCGCAGATCAGTAAGTTGTTAAGTACGCATTGCCACAGTTCGCGTCGCGAACCTCTGGCTATGCCTCCGGCTGAAAAAACGCTGAAAATTTTAGCTGACAAGTATTATAAGACCAACGTGGATGGCGACTGGCCTGAAGGGCTAAAGCCGTTTTTACATGAAGGTAGGAATTAATATTCTTTAACATCTTAAATAAAAAAAAAATTAAGACAAGATCTCACACAAAAAATATTATTGGAATGGAGTTATAACGTGAATACGCCAGAGTTTTCGATCAGGAGACGAATTTTTGAAACAATAGAAAACCAATTCGCATTCTATATCGTGAGATTCGTATACGAATTACCGAATTCACTATTTCTGAACTTTCATTTTGTGTGTTGTGCAACGAGTGGTTCAACCCACTCGTTTTTGATTTCTACTAAGTAGAATATCCAACGCTGAAGTGACACTGACAGTGATCCGTTTCACGTGTGAGTCATCGCCGGTTTTTTGTTTTTGTTGTGATTTTCAATGTTTCTGCGTGAAACGGAATCTAATTAAGAATTTGTTTTTAATGACAACACTGAATTCGAGTGATTCAAAAATCTGTAAAATTGTAAGCAGTAGAAAATAATTTCCCGAACGATTTGTATTGGAATTCCAAATTCACGTCTAATGATTCAAAAATACGTCTCTTGATCAGGGATAAAAAACTTTTTGAACAAAATATGTAAAATAAATAGCAATCGTTTTGGTTAACATACTTAGATAAGATCTTATTAAAACACTACTTTTCATTAGCTCCACTACCATATAATATTTTATATTTATTGTGACCGGTTTCGGAACATCATCGTCAGGCAATAAACTCAAATTTATTTCTAAAAGACGGGTATATTTACATGAATGTTCTGTCAAAATACCTACAAAGATGTCAAAAATTATTATACATACTACTCTCAATTGAACAAAAATACCAACCATGTCACAGTGCAGTCAAATTCCGTATGTCCAAATGAATACTAATTTAAATAGTGCAATGTCACGATTGATTCAATATTAAGTTTTTTTGTGGGCATGTCAAGTTATTAAAAATAAAATTATTAATGTCGGGTTGGTTCAATGTCATAAGTAATTGAATATCAATATTAAGATTAGTATGTAAAAGGAATCTTCCATTTTTAATATAATGATGAAGAAGAGCAAATTATTGATATAATTTGGTATATGTTTTTTTTTTTCCGATATGTTTTCAAGTAATGCTTACTGCTATTGATAAATTTTCACAAATTCAATTACATTATCGATTGGCAAGTGTGTAGAATTACTAGTTCTATGCTCACACTGCTGTATTAACATATCATGAAAAGTCGGTATACATATGGTACAAAGGGAAGTATTGGCAGTTTCCAGTTCACTTCTTTAAAATATAATGCGGTGAACTCCCTTAGTCATCTCCTACAACGTCAAGGGAAGAAAGGGAGCGCTGATACATGTATTCCAAACCATCATCGCAGAATTGAGCCATAAATATAGTCATTATTGTACTGGATTAATTACAATTATAATACTCGACAGCTAAAATAGAAACCCATATTTTCTTTTCCTTTTAGGTGATGCTTTAGGACTCACTCCAGCCGCTGATTGTTCGTTGGCCATCAAAGCTTTGGGTGGATGTGTTTCATACTTAACTGAATGCCTTCTAGACATACAGATTCTAGAAATGTCTCAGTTCATTTCTTATGAGCCACCAGATGTCTTAAACAAGACCTTATCACAAGAAGTTGCAGTTGAAAACCGTTGGGAAGGTGGCAACACAATGGTGTTGGATGCGATTACCCTCAAAAATTTGAGGATTGTGCAAGATGAAGGGTGCTTGTACGATAAGTTGAATTTCTGTTCTACTTCGATGGGCAAAAGGTTTGTATTTCGTTTCTTGTTTAGTACGATTGTGAGAATTTTTTTCTCTTACGGCTATTGTTATAATAACAGGGAGTAATTTATTCTGCTAACCTAGAAACTAGCTCAGTTCTATTAACCGAATTTCAGATTATTTCTGTGATAGAAGGACCTTTTGCAAAAAGATTGCTTACTTAATGGTGTTGATTGTACTGTGTCTACTACTGGATGGCTTTATCGATTTTCATGATATACAAACATTTTATCGTTTTAAACATATTTTATTATTCAAGCATTTGATTTTCATGGAAGACAGCCATTTTTAAAATAGTTCTTTTGCTAGGGTATGAGCCTTCCAGTATTCATCGGGGGTTATATTTGGAAAAGGAACAAGAATTTATATTTACACATGTAATAGTTATTTATGCAACTGTTGTATAATCAGGGGTATTAAAACACGAATGTGGGTTTATCACACGAGGCGTAGCCGAGTGTAATAATAGTATCACATGAGTGTTTTAATACCTAATTATAACAGTTGCATACAAGACTTTATCTACAATCATGATGTGAATCCTCTATAAAAGATTTCCAATTTTCGAGTGAAAAAATGGCGGGAAATAACACGATAAGACGAGAATCCGAAATATCCGTACGTACGAACAAGGAAAAAAAAAATAAAAAATATATTCACTCTACACCTGTTCGGAAATTGGGAGAGCCATCTCTAGAACAGGCAAGAAACTCTGAAGGTCTATTTTTTTACTCCTCTTTTCAATGTTAATAATTATAATAATATAATAATACAAAATTAAGATAGAATCATACATAATACGATTACAGTCATATGTATGTTTACATACACATATAAAAATAATACAATATTATAAATAATGTTGTTACCAAACATGGCTCTATGAATAGTGTCCCTATTCCCAAATAATAAGCTAATTGTTATAGGTTCTTTTATAGAGTTAAGATTAATAGCATGATCGTAGGTAAATCTTATTAGAACATCACACGCTTGACTGTATTTTATATGAAAAAGTTGTTTATTCTGTGATCAAATTTTGTAGGAGTTTATATCAGTGGGTCTGTGCTCCAAGTTGTAACATCTCCGTCATAAAGAACCGGCAGGAAGCCATCAAAGCGCTCTTCGAAAACCACGAGCTGTGCCAAGAAGCCAAAAACATTCTAACCACATTGCCAGACTTAGAGCGCCTACTTGTCAAGTGAGACTTATATTTTTATCAACCTATATATTTATATACTAGCTGTGCCAGCGACTTCGTCCGCGTGGAATAGTTATTTTGAGTATCATATTTATTTTTGCAAACAACCACCTCAGCTGTTACCCGATCTTGACAACGCGACATATCCAAATTTGATCACCATAAAAACGATTCTAGTGAGTTAACATTAAAAGATAGACATATACTGTCGCGGACATTTTTTCAGATCATTTTAAAGAGGAAAAAAATATGTATAAAAGAATTCTTTTATACATATTTTTTTGGTATCTAGAACCGTTTTCGCAGCGCACGCAACGGAAGCCCTCAAAGATGAATAATTTTCACCGTTTTTTCCATATTTTCCATTATTTCTGCTCCTATTAGTCGCAGCGTGATGTTATGTAGCCTAAAGCCTTCCTCGATTAATGGGTTATTCAATAAAATAATTTTTCTATTCGAACCAGGAGTTCCAGAGATTAGCGCGTTCAAACAAACAAACAAACTCTTCAGCTTTATAATATTAGTATAGATTATTGTGAGTCAACCATAAAAGATAGACATATGCTGTTGCGGGATGTGACGACTTTAACCATTAGGCTTAGGCTAATAGTTAAATGGCTTAGGTTATTTTGAAAATATATTTCATGTACAGAATTGTCCCCCCTACAGATTTATTATAAGTATAGATAAGCAGACTATCCTTCTGATGGCAAGTGGTTACAGTCGCTCATAGTAAAAGTGGTTCCCATAAAAAACTGCAACCAACCAACAAACACAGTCTATGTTGTGAATTTATGTTATAAGATGTAAAGTTCACGGTACTCATTAATTTTACTGCTTAAAATAAGAACTGTATGTGTGAATACTGAAACATTTTTATCTTTATAAACTATGATATTGTTATAAGGATCTTTATGAAAAAAACTTGAATTAAAAGATCATTTCGTTGTTCTTCAGTTAATGTCCTTTTTCTCTCAATAACAGTAAAAAATATAATTTCTAAGAAGACGTTATCAGAAGATGCGACATTTTATGCTGTATATTTTTAAAAACCTATAGAGTACTACCCGTTGACTTTGTTTCATGTAACATTTCATGATTTTTCCCTTATATAAAAGCTTACCCGCGGCTTCCCCCGCGTGGATTTCGGGATTGGGTCTATAGAGGGTTAAGGGTCAAAGCTTTTGCCCACGGCTACATATGCGCGGAAGTCGGTTTATGGCGCGAAGGTTTTATCGCGCTTCCGTGGGACTATCCGTTTTTCCCAGATAAAAAATATCGCAAAACCTTGCTCAAGAATCACTCTATCTATTGATGAAAACCACATGAAAATATGTGCAGTAGTTTTTGAGCGAAGCCTTTATTGCGCATCCCATGGGATCTGTCGATATTTCCGGGATAAAAAGTACCCTATTATTTAATCCGGGCTTTTATCTTTACGTCTGAAAGATTACCGAAAGGCTTTGGATGCAGCGCAGGACCGACCGATAAGGAGATTCTTTATAATTATTTTTGTTCGTAAAGGAAAAAGTTGCTTCATTAGCGCTAATATTTTATCTACGGAATCTTCACTTCTGGTGGATACACACCACTAAATATAATTTCGCCGATCCTGAAACATTCTGTGTATATTTTTTAAATTCCAGAGTACATGCACTAGGAAACTTGAAGCGCTCAAAAGATCATCCTGATTCTCGTGCTATATTCTATGAGGAGAAAACGTATACAAAGCGGAAGGTACTAGACTTCATAAGCATCCTGAATGGGTACACGGCTGCTTTGAAACTTGTGGATTTATTCAGTAGTGAAAAATCTGAATTCCTTAGGAAAATCACCCAATTTAGTCCACAAGGGAAATTTCCTGATTATAGAGACACATTGAAATTTTTTAAGGTATGTTTATTTGTACCAATTGGAACTTGTTCATCTGAACAAAATGTAACCCATTTACAAAATTCAAAATTACAAATTATATTCTATCAATATTCAAAGACACGCTTGCACAGTTGACGATAAAACGAAACGATTGCAATGGAAATAATCGATCCTTTTAAGTTTTCTTATTTAGTACTAAGTATTTCAATCATATAATTCATTATCTATGGCCTATGTCTATTCTTCATATTGTCTATGTCTATTCTTCATATTGTCTATGTCTACTTAATTAAGTGTTAAGTAGCAATAACCAATTTTCAAAGATCAATTTAACCAGTTTCATTTACAACTTAACATTTATTGTTAGTTTCTTATTGTTGACTAGAAAGTACGATACTTTTAGGCAATTCGAGATTATTTTACTTGCTAGAATACTTGCCTATGCAAACTAATATTTAATTTTCTAAATAATGTAACTCTATGTAGACATGAGGTGTGAGGGCTTGTTGAATAGATTGTTTGGAAGAGATTACTTTTGGGAAATAAGATGGCTTAATTGTACTGTAGTGTGACTCATTGGTTCCTTAAGTTATTACTTGGAAAGTATCTAATGGTAAAAGTTTTTATTACTTTCAGGAAGCATTTAACCAGAAAGAGGCTGAGAAAGAAGGCCGTCTTCTACCTGGCGAAGGTGTGGATCAAGAGTACGACAATGCGCTCCAAATGATAAAAGACATAGAACACGAACTCCAGAATTACCTCAAAAAACAAGAGGCCTATTTCAAATGCAGGGTACTCTATGTTTAGATTGCATGCAGAAAAGCACTCGAGTGTAATATAAATCCAAAATTTTGGTTTTAATACAGTTAGCATGATCACTATGAGAAAGGACGTTTTTGATACACCCCTTTAAAAAAAAGCATTGGATATTTACGCAATTTCATCATGTCGTTAGTGATGCATTAATTCATCAACAATGTTTCAAAAGTTACTATGTAAAAAAGGCCTTTTGAAACATTGTTGATGAAGTAATGCCCTTTTAGCACAAAAACATATCATACTTTTTCAATAAACTGACATTACAATCTCGTTTCACACAAAAACCGACTTTGGCCCTATTAGCACTAGGCCACAGAGCTAAACCCATTAAAATAATATTAAACAAAATACTGTATGTGTAGAAATTATATTTCCACGCACGACTTATACGCCTGTGAACAATGGCAACTTGTGGCAGTGTTGCCAACTCAAATTGTCGAAAATGGGTAGAATATGTGCCAAATGTTGGTAGAAGTTGGTAGAAAGTAAAATGCAAAAATGGTAGATCTACCATCTTAATTTAGAAAAAAAAAAATCATTAATTTCGCAACACAACAAGCGTAACAATCCAAACCGTACGGTTAAATAATATTTACCACAGACTAAGTAGTTGGCTTGTGTAGTTCGCCAACGAACTAGTTCATAAGAGCGCTCCTACAGACAAAATATGCGAACTAGTTTACGTCATTCCCAACTCCTTAGTTCCTTAGTTCGTATTTCATAACCAAAGTACAAAGATCGTGAAGACGTTAATGTGTATAGTCTATGGTGATTTCACTCACTGCTCATGCGCATTGCGTGACTCATCATTTGTATAGTTGGCACTATGTTTTTATGGTATGTTTTCTGAGTTGTGGCAACATTGAACTAGGGAGCGATTTGGCTGCCAGCCAGTGCCTTCCTAGTTCATATGCGAAGCATTCCAACTGGGAGTCGGGAACTGACGAACAAATAGAGAGAAGTACAGACTACAGTTCACCGCTCCTAAGCGAACTAGCGCTTAGGAGCGGTGAACTGATCTTAGTCGCGAACTATTAAGCACAAGACTACTAAGTAGTACGAAGAGAACAAGTCTATTTACCACAACTAACCGGAATTGGGCCACAGACAAAACAAATAATAAATAATGTCGGTTTATAGACGCAAAATGACGGAAACTTGAAAATATTAAATATGAAAGTGGTGATAAGTGACAATTAAAAAAATAGGTAGATTTTAGGTTTAGGGTGGTAGATAGGTAGACTGAAGTGAAAATTGGTAGATTTACCAAAAAGTTGGTAGATATGGCATCACTGACTTGTGGTAATATGCACGTTCTTCATCCTTCAACCATCAAAGTGATACAGATAAATGTATTAAACGCTAGAGTAAAGGTCTGCTTAATCTATGTTGTTCTCTCGTTCCATCTTTCTATGAATATCATAAGTTTGAAAGGGAAAACGTGGATTAACCAATTCAGACTTAACTTTATTAATATGGGCCTTAGAATAGAGCACAATAGGGTAGACGACTACAACTAATTATGGCCGTTTTTATAGTATAATTATTTGATTTGTGCAATTTATATCATGAAAGTATGTCAATATAGAAATTTCAGTTTAATTATTCATTTATATTGTTTTTAGATTTCTAAAAAATTTGCAGTTATTATTTACGTAATTCTAATGAAACGAACACATTTCTAACATTCTAACATTAAATGGATTTTTTTATATATACAGGGTGTCCCAAAAACGACACGTCACAGTGACACTGGAGTTAGGCCAGCACAAGAGGCATCGAACAAGCCTAACATGACCTCAGTAAAAGTTGCTCGGTTTTCAAGATATTTCCAATTTAAACTTTTTCTAAATTTTCAAGTTTCTTAACATGTTCAGTGCTAGCATTATGTTAGATAGCCCTCAGGTTTCCATTTTTCTTTTGCACTCTTGTTGCGAATAGTTGCTTAAGATGATAGAAGTGTTATTTCGTTGACAACTTATGTAAAATGTGGAAAAATACTGGATTGAACTTGAAAAAAATTTAACAACGAAAAATAACTTTCAACTTTGATCACTTGCCGTGAAAAAAATTTCAAAGAAACTAAATGAGCAAATAACTTTAAAAACTTGCATGTGTTATGCCAATTCCAAAATGGTATAACACATGTATCTTATTGGTTTAATAAGTTTACAGTAAATGCTCGAACTGTCTCCCTTGAACTCTAATACATAAGTGACATCGCCTAATAAAATTACGGCTCAATGTTCTTAAGCTGATTTCTGATATGGTGCGAGCTGCATCGAATACACGTCGCCGTAACTCTTCTTCGGATCTTATTGGTTTCGCATAAACTTTGTCTTTTAGACAACCCCAATAAAAGAAATCTAAGGGATTTAGATCCGGGGAACGCGGTGGCCATGAAATTGGCCCCTGTCGCCCAATCCATCTTTCGGGGAATGCGTTGCTTAGGTACTGACGTACTGGTAAGGCATAGTGTGCTGGGCAGCCATCTTGTTGGAACCACATCCTTCGTCTCAGCGCCAACGGAGTATCTTCCAATAATACAGGAAGGTTGTTTCGCAAATGTTCTAAATAATTTTGTCCATTCAGAACAGGCGGCAACTCGACCGGTCCCAATATTTGACCGTTGAAAATTCCCGTCCACAGATTAATTTTAAATTGGTACTGTGATCGGTCTTCTCTTTTTTCATGTGGGTTGTCTAATTGCCAGCTATGGATGTTGTGCAAATTGATATACCCATCCCTTTTGCAGGCTGATTCGTCGCTCCATAACACTTCATTGAAGAAATTTGGATTTTCTCACCATTTCTGAATCATTGTCCGGCAAAACTGGACACGCGCAGCGTAGTCCGCCGGAAGCAGTGTTTGGACGCGTTGGATATGGTAGGGATGGTATTTGTGGCGTTTTAAAATTCGATGTGCCGAAGATTTGGGAACACCAGTGCGGCGTTCAATAATTCGCACTGAAGTTCCTGGCTCCTCTCGTACTTGCTCTAACACCACGTTGTCGTCAACAGTCCGAGGTCTTCCTTCTGAGTGACTCACTCCAGGTAATCTGCCATCACGATAAGCGTTCACAACTCTTAAGATCACTTCGTAAGTCGTCGGATTACGGTTTGGATATCTTTCGGAGTATAATCTTGCAGCCAATCTTGCGTTGTACGAAACATTGCCTCGATTGGAAACCTGCCTGGTTTCGCCGTAAATCAAGTGCATGTCCGAGTAGTCACGGTGAGTGTATTGGGTACCACGATTTGCCATCGTTAATAAGACAGTTCCGTAAAGCAATATCAGTGTCCAACAGAGCGCCGAGTTGTCGTTCAAAACAGAAATCAGAGTCCAGAGAAAAGCCAAGTCGATTTAAATTAAGGAATACACGGAAACAAGGAACGCAGAGATTAACACGGTTGTCGTACGAAACGCAAGGTAACGAACTGTCGTAACAACTTGATTTGCAGTGCAGGGCCATAAGAATTAAAACTACAACCCCTCTTTCTTCTCCATTTCTTTGAAAAGATGATAACGACACGTACGTCAAAAACAAAGCTATTTGCTTACAATATCTAGCCGACAAAAGGGTAAAAACTATCCTTATCTTTCATTCTCATGCATTTGACAAACAAAAAAGCTAATAGATAACAATAACAATGCCTTATCGTTGCGCGTGACATTATTTTTTTACCTGCTAGCGGTAGCTTCCGGGGTTCCTAGTATTAGTGAAGCATTAAAAAATCGTATAATATTAAAATAAGACACATGTGTTATACCATTTTGGAATAAGCATAAGACATGCAAGTTTTTAACGTTATTTGCTCATTTAGTTTCTTTGAATTTTTTTTCACGGCAAGTGATCAAAGTTGAAAGTAATTTTTCGTTGTTCAATTTTTTCAAGTTCAATCCAGTATTTTTCCACATTTTACATTAGTTATCAACGAAATAACACTTCTATCATCTTAAGCAACTATTCGCAACAAGAGTACAAAAGAAAAATCGAAACCTGAGGGCTATCTAACGTAATGCTAGCACTGAACACGTTAAAAAACGTGAAAATTTTGAAAAAGTTTAAATTGACAATATCTTGAAAACCGAGCAACTTTTACTGAGGTCATGTTAGGCTTATTCGATGCCTCTTGTGCTGGCCTAACCCCAGTGTCACTGTGACGTGTCGTTTTTGGGACACCCTGTAGAAAGTATACCTATAAACGTACAAATAACGAAAGTTATTTTAAAATTTGTTTATTCGCTCATACAAATTTGACGAGTTTACTTAGGTATGACGTCACGATTGCAGTGTTTTTAGTATGGAGCGTTTTTGAGCGTCCTGCGACAGCGCCGCAAACATGGCGATGTATCTTCACAAGAAATAGGTGCAGGTGTACTGTTGGTTCTACAATATATCTCACTTAAAAGAGTACTCTTATTATATATTGAATTTAAAAAATTGTCGTCTACCCAATTGTATTTAATAATGTTCATTACTAAGATTTGGTCTCGAATTCTACACTGTTTGTTTTACTATTTATCCAAAATTAAACTTATTCTGGTTGCCACCAGGTAAACTACGTAGGGACGGACAAGAAACGGTATCAAATCGAAGTTACACAGACAGCCGCAGCAAAAGCTGGACCAGAATACCATATGGAAGGAGTTCGTAAGGGATACAAGCGATTCTCCACTGCTGAGACTAAGGTAAAAACGTAATTCATAAAACTGAACTCGGAACCTCTCAAAATGTAATTTTGTTCAAAGTAATTTTATAATTTCATGATATCATGTTTAAATCATAATGGGGAACATGCAATTATAATGTTTTTAAATGTTTTTTAACAATAATTACGAACCAAAAGTAACGTGAAACGGAACGGATTTAAAACACCAATCAGCGTTCAGTGATGTCACTCCTGTTATGACAACTTATTTGAGGTTATAAGTTGTAGTAAAAGTAGACAATTAAACCTAAATGCATTGCGTTTTTTTGAATAAAAAGATTCTAGGACTCTGCCAAAAGTTAATGTAGACATGGTAGTGACATTTTTTGTCGAAAGTGCAGGTTTCAAGTGTAGAAATGAAAGGGACTAAACAAAAAGACATTGAAAAGTTGTTTCGGTAAGTGTTAGGTAGGTAACTGTTTCTTTTGTGTACAAGCAGATTTACTAAGCTTACAATAAATATATCTGCCGTCTTATGTCAAAGTGGTCTTCACAGCATAGAATAAATAAATAAATTAATAATAAATAAATATTAAATAATAATAAATTTGAAATAAATAATGTCTGGGGAAGAAATGTAATTCCTCTTCGCCGCTTGAAACCGTATTTTTCTCAGTTTTGGGTTAGAGGTCCAGTCAAAAATAATTTATTGGGAAAATTATTTGAAGTAGATGGACACATTGGCACAAAACATACGTCCATACGGCTTTTTTCGAAGTATCAATGGCATAGTTTTGATCACCTGATGTTGATGGATAGTCCATTGTAAATTTTTACAAAATAATACCTTGAAAGTCGAGATAAATAAGACACGCGCAGTACAATCAGTGAGCCAGTGACAATGACAGACAGGAGTGACGTCATACCAACTACGTTTTCGCGCGAAAATTTAAATTGTCAATTTTAAACCGCATTTTTTTCAGTAATATACAGTCTTTTCATTTTTTAATATACTTGTGGTCTATTCTACGTGGAGTTTTTTTAAAATGAGCACAAAAATAAAAATATTGCATCTTCCCTTTTGCTACGTGACGAGCATATAATAGTTATTGAACTCTACAGAAACTGCTCGCTCGAATGATAGCAGCCGAAGAACAAAAGAGGAACGTTCTGAAAGACCTTAGTCGGAGGATCTTTGAGAAGTTCTCGTCCCACTACAGGCAATGGGAAGACGCTGTTCAGTGCTTGGCTACATTGGACGTGTTGTTATGTCTAGCGGAGTTCGCCAGGCTACAGTCTTCTGATGTCTGCTTGCCGCAAATCAGTTTTGATGGCAACACCAAGGTGAATTACACGATTTTTTTAATATTACTGTTGGCGACGACCACACTTCTGCCCTGAAAAAGAAATAAAATAAAATATATGCAAAACTTTAAATAACGTATATTGTGGAAGCAACCTCCTTAGATCCTGACCATTTGTGTACGGCAAATGTGAAGGAATAATACTTGTTACTGTCGAGGTCTAAGGAGATTGCTTCGGAAAATTATAATTTATAATTAAAATATATAACATAGGTTTATATAAACTCGTGAGGCTGCGTGCGCGTCCGGCTAAGCGCGCACGCCGTGGTGGAGTCTCTCGTCTGGGGGCTGTCCAGGGGTTCTCAACAGTTCCTCCTTTGGCGGTGGCTTGACCAACTCTTGGTCGAGCCGGCCCCGGCACACATGGCGGTCGAATCGCGCCCCGCCATGTGCCCCGTATGGGCCTAGAGAACTCGGGGGGGTTTTAGTGGGTAGGCCGGTCCTCTTGACCGGAGAGCCCCACACACGGCCGCGTCTTGCCGGCGCGGTGTCATGGTGCACAAGGTCGCATTTCCCCCCTCAAAAAAAAAGGTTTATCCATGTTACGCTTACATTGACTTTCTTTCTGCAAGTACATAAAATTAAACTACCTATTCTGAGCACTACTAATCACCTTAATATAACTAACTAATTTGGGTGGGCTCATGCCCATCGGTGGTAATGTATATGGACTGATATGACGTGATAATGATTTACCTGTTAAGAAGTCTTTACAGTCGGGTCAATTTAATAGGCCACATTTGACATTTGTTCATAGTGAGGTGACCTGCTTAAACACTCCGATTATGGTGAAATAATCGATATTTACTTTAAACATATGTAAATCGAATACTGTTATTATGGAAAATAACTTTTTTTATGAAATAGGGGGGCAAACGAGCAAATGAATCACTTGATGGTAAGTAATTATCGCTGCCCGCAACAACAGACGTGTTGCCGGCCTTTTAAATGGGAATACGCTCTTTTTTATAGGTACTGTAATAATATATTTTACGAGTTTAATTGCCTTAACATTTTTTAACATCAATTATTTCTCTGTTTATGAAGTTATTATTGTTTTTTATTATAAAACAAAAGAATAACATGTTTTATTTTAATAAAAATTTGATTATTCATTCATGGTGAAAAATCCCTTCACAAGTAATGATTGCATGCATTCGATTTTTTGAGGAATATCACTAACGTTCAGACTTCACTGAACGCAACATTGTAACAACGGTCATTTGTCCATTTCAAAACTAAAAAAATGTTGAATATTTTATGTGCGCCATTACAAGGTTAGTTGAGGAATTTTAATGAAATGTCAAATGTGGCCTATTAAATTGACCCGACTGTAGTTTGTCCAACATCCATCCAGAACCCTTGCAGCTCCATAGCATGCAGTTGTTTATCCTTGAAAGGAAAAACTTCCTTTTCTATTGACATAGGTCGAAGTTCCCCCCTCAAAAAAAAAAGGTTTATATTGACTAATTTACATATGATAAAAGCCTACCTGTACATACTTACTAGCATCAAACTTATATTTGTAAAAAGATTTTAAATAAACACTTACCACTAAAGTAGTATTTTTATCGAGACAACACGAACTGACGTTTACTGTGTTACCAGGTTTTGACGAAAATTAAATAGTGACGCGGCAAAGTGAGTGAATGATACAATAGTATTATAATTTTTATTTTGTTTGAAACATCACGTTTAGTACTTTGCACACAAAATGGCGAACAAATTGGGGACAATAATGCTCGATGTCATTTTAATCGATAGTCGTTAATTACGTTTAATATTTTTGTTACTTAATCGATTATTTCCCAATCGATGAGTAATCTTATACCCGGCCACACTACCGTGATATGCCATTAATTATGGCCGTAACTAACAAAACACTACGTGAAATCAAGAGTTATGACCATTATTATTGGCATATCACAGTAGTGTGGCCGTAACATTAAAAGCCGAATGACATGACACACAGACAAAATGGCAACAAAATTGGCGGAAAGGATGCTCATTATTGATTCGATTAATCGGTGATCGTTCAAAACCACGTCTAAACCACAAAATCGATAATAAAGTAATTTACGATTAATCGAAGTAACGCTGAACCCAAATTGACAAAAGGTGCTAAAAAACTCGAAACGGCATGGCGAACAATTTAGTGGTGATATTGCTCAATATCGGTTCGATTAATTATCGGTAATTGTTCAATTGCTTTTATATTTTTGTAACTTAATCGATTATTTCCAATCGATCAGTATTTAGAAACCGACAAACATGACACAGACGAAATGGCGACTAAATTGGCGAAAAGGCTGCTCAATATTGATTCGATAAATCGATGACCTCTCAAAACTACATCTTAATAAAATTACAAAATCGAGCATGTAGTAATTTCCGATTATTCAAAGTAGCGCTGAACCTAAATTAACAAATAGCGTGAAAAACTCGACACGGGCGACGGGCGTGCGTTCCAATTCCAACGTTCAAAATACCACGTGCCGCTGGGCGCTGTGTCATAATTTTTTCAATAGATGGCTCGAAAACCGATTATCATACTTTTTGACATAATATAAAGTCATTATCATCTGTTACAAAGATATCAACAAATTATAAATTCATTCGTTGTTGTAGTTTATCTAGGTTTATTAGTTATTATTAATTATTATAGTTTTCAGTCAGTCATTCACGATTATCGTCCCTGTGAATGAACGAAAAGAAAAAACACATCACTAGTACATTGCACATGGCAGCATTATTTCAATAAGTGACATTAGCATCTGTCAAATCGTGTTGTCTCGATAAAAATACTACTTTAGTAGCGGTATTGCGCGATCCGTTAAATGTTGAAAATAAATTGCACATACCGACGAGTTTTTAGTGCCGAAAAATACTTTGACCGAGACCGTATGCTCGCTACTAATTTCTGTTAAAAATCATATAACTTCCGCTTTTTACTCGCCCTTCTCACGCCAGCGATCCGTCGTCTACAATTACTTTATTTACTAGGATTCTGTATAAAATTATAACACTAAATAAATATTTGTGTAATAAAGTGAAATAATTATTAAAGTGATATCAGTAGGTTTATTAGACGATAATTTTATCTTAATAAAGCAGCAATGTAAGTGAACTATCTGTCAGTTTAAATAAGTATTGATGGTATCAGGTAGGGCTGCCATACTTCCGGGTTTCCCCGGATTTGTCCTAGTTTGTAAGACGCCCGGGGACCGTCCGGGTGGGGTTTAAATTGTAGTTCGAGTGCATAGAACGCTATTTTACTTTACGCTTTATCAAGTATGGAGTAAAATATATATTAATCAAGATGTAAGTGAATGAAAGAAAAATTGATATGTCCGAGGTTAATGCCCCAAAATCCGGGGAACTTACGCATCCTGGCCTTGGCGGCAGGTTTTAGTAATGGTAAAACCCTAGTATCAGGGTGACATAACGAACCTATAGGTACATATTTCATCATTTGCAAATAAATTTAAAAATATATATTTATTTATCCTAAATTGACCAAATGAAATAAATACAATAAAACAGAAAAAAAGGAAACAAAAAATGTATTAGCTTTTTCATTCACAGGGCACTGCATTAACCGAGGGCTTTGCTTATTATATTTTTAATAAACTTAGGGTTTTATTATTTTTAAATTAATCATTACTTCGCTAGAAATGTTTTTAACGTTATTTACAGCCGTTCATAAACATCGTAGACGGTCGCCACCCTTGCCTTGGCCAGGTCAGCGACTTCATCCCCAATGACACACGATTGGGCGAAGGGCAAGCACTTTTATTGTTAACTGGCCCCAACATGGGAGGCAAATCGACTCTTATGAGGCAGCTGGGGTTGATTGCAGTTCTTGCCCACCTGGTAAGTATTTTATTACCTACATATTACTTTTATCGATAAATGCTTGTAGAGATTGTAAGCAGGCAGCCTAAAGTTAAAGGGAAAGTTCCCCATTCAGCTACTGGGTCTCATTGGCTTTTGTAAGTTTTAGAATAATCTTATGTTTGTTACTCGATATATCGTTGTTGATGTAATTAACTTTTTATTATTAACTCACTTATTTTGGACTAAAAATGACGCCGGATTGCAATCACTAGTACTAAATCGAAATATTGCAAATATTCGAATTTCTTACGAAATAAAAGAGAATAAATACTTATCTAAGAGTACCAAAGATGTGACGATGGCGATATCATTTGCAGGGAAGTTACGTGCCAGCCACAGAATGCAGCATGAGCCTGGTGGACCGCATATTCACTCGGTTAGGTGCGGCGGACGACATACTGTCGGGCCAGTCGACCTTCCTCGTGGAAATGAATGAAACCGCTGCCATTGTGCGACACGCGTCGTTACATTCGCTGGTGCTTTTGGACGAGCTTGGTATGTTTTTTAAATATAAAATATTACATTTTTATTAAACAAAATATTCCAAGATACTTATTTGATAAAAACTTGCTTATACCATTTTTCTACTTCTTTCTGTTTCCTCGATTGTATTTAAAAATGCATCAGCAGTTACATTATCTTACTATTTACTTCCAAAGAGAAAAAGCTGACTTTTCCAGTTTCCTGATTTTATATTCCATGTTGGCCTAATATTATTTATTGATAAATTTTATTTTATTGAAAAAACTCGAAGACGTGTTATATTAATTAAACTTTTTCAAAAGTATTACAAAGTATTCAATATCATATAAAAAATCTTTATTTAACATAGGCCTTTACCAATATTTATAGACATTAAAACACAGTACTGTTTAATGGAAACCACATGGAAAAATGCTTCTACGAGGGGCGGTCAAAAAGTTCGCGGAATGGCGGGGTTGGCGGGGGTGAGGTCGCTCCTCCAGGTAGCCGCTACTTGAGTAACTCATAATTACTATATATGCCAATTTCTAGCCTAATTGGGTCATTAGCTTTCGAGTTACAAACGAGTAAACAAGTAAATCGGGAACAAACTAGCCACTATGGAGAAAATTGAACATCGCGCCGTCGTAAAGTTCCTCACCAAACAAGGAAAAACGCCTCAAACTATTTTGCAAGAGATGTTAGCTGTTTACGGAGACTCTGCTCCTGGTAAAACCATAATTTACAAATGGCACGGCCTTTTCAAGCAAGGAAGGGAGTCAATTGAAGATGATCCTCGACCTGGACGGCCCATTGAGGCCACTACGCCGGAAATCATTGAAAAAGTTGAAAAACTTGTATTGGAAGACGGAAGGTTGAAGAAGAAACAACTTGCAGCATCAGTTGGAGTATCAGAAACCACAATTTTAAATATTCTTCATCAACATCTTGGCATGAGTAAAGTGTGTTCAAGGTGGGTCCCGAGAATGCTCACGCCGCTGCAAAAACGTGAGCGCGTCAACTGTTCCCGCGAGTTTTTGGACCGCTGTGGAGAAGATAGGGAAGAAATTATGGCCCGAATTGTAACCGGTGATGAAACTTGGGTTCACCACTATGAGCCTGAGTCAAAGCAGGAGTCGATGCAGTGGCACAAAAAAGGCACACCGCCCCCTAAAAAATTTAAAGTGTCGCAATCGGCCGGAAAGATCATGGCGACTATTTTTTGGGATACTGAAGGTATTCTTTTGATCGATTATAAAGAACGTGGTGTTTCTATAACGGAGAGTACTACGCTTCCCTATTGGACCGATTAAAAGAAGCTATTAAAGAAAAAAGAAGAGGAAAACTGACAAAAGGTGTACTCCTTTTGCACGACAACGCGCCCGTTCACACGAGTCATGTTGCGACGGCTGCCATTCATCGATGCGGTTTTGAACAACTACGCCATCCACCCTACAGTCCAGACCTGGCCCCTAGCGATTTTTATTTATTCCAAAGATGAAGAAAGAGCTGCGTGGAAAAAAATTTAGAGACGATGATGAAGTCAAGTCGGCGATTTCGGCGTATTTTGACGCCCAAGACAAAACCCTATTTTTTCGACGGTATTAATAAGTTATATGCCAGATCCGAAAAATGTATTCGTGTTAAGGGGGAATAATTATATTGAAAAGGAAAAATAACATAATGTATCATTTCATCTTTTTTCCCAGTCATTCCGCGAACTTTTTGACCTCCCCTCGTACATCTGCATTCGCAATCAATCGCTATCTGGTATAAATAAATGCAAAAACAAAATTTCTTTGGTCATAGAGAACAAACATCCCATGATTTGATGAATATTAGTGCAAATAAAGGAATATTTAGTGACCTGGTGAAGAACATAAAATTATTATCAAGAGAAAATATGTCAAAATTTTATATAGATATATTCTCTCATTATAAGCTTATGCCAATAGAATCCTATAGAAAAATTTGATAAATTAACTTATGATAACTTATGATTCTTATAATATTTGGCATGATAGTCTCTGAAATTGCTATAAGTGTGGGGATGGGCAATCCTGTTATAATTGTTCCGTGGGTCAAGTTTACTTGTCGAATGGACAAGCAAACGGATAGGCAAACACGGCCGTATTCGCATTCGCAGGGCGCGGAACATCGACGTACGACGGCACGGCCATAGCGTCGGCGGTGTGCGCGGCGCTGGCGGGCCGCGGCTGCCGCGCCGCCTTCTCCACGCACTACCACGCCGTGGTGCACCACCTGGCCGGCGCCGCGGGCGTGCTGCTGGGCCACATGGTCTGTGCTCCCACCACTAGCACGCACTAGCACGCCGCGGTGCACCACCTGGCCGGCGCCGCGGGCGTGCTGCTGGGCCACATGGTCTGTGCTCCCACCACTAGCACGCACTAGCACGCCGCGGTGCACCACCTGGCCGGCGCCGCGGGCGTGCTGCTGGGCCACATGGTCTGTGCTCCCACCACTAGCACGCACTAGCACGCCGCGGTGCACCACCTGGCCGGCGCCGCGGGCGTGCTGCTGGGCCACATGGTCTGTGCTCCCACCACTAGCACGCACTAGCACGCCGCGGTGCACCACCTGGCCGGCGCCGCGGGCGTGCTGCTGGGCCACATGGTCTGTGCTCCCACCACTAGCACGCACTAGCACGCCGCGGTGCACCACCTGGCCGGCGCCGCGGGCGTGCTGCTGGGCCACATGGTCTGTGCTCCCACCACTAGCACGCACTAGCACGCCGCGGTGCACCACCTGGCCGGCGCCGCGGGCGTGCTGCTGGGCCACATGGTCTGTGCTCCCACCACTAGCACGCACTAGCACGCCGCGGTGCACCACCTGGCCGGCGCCGCGGGCGTGCTGCTGGGCCACATGGTCTGTGCTCCCACCACTAGCACGCACTAGCACGCCGCGGTGCACCACCTGGCCGGCGCCGCGGGCGTGCTGCTGGGCCACATGGTCTGTGCTCCCACCACTAGCACGCACTAGCACGCCGCGGTGCACCACCTGGCCGGCGCCGCGGGCGTGCTGCTGGGCCACATGGTCTGTGCTCCCACCAATAGCACGCACTAGCACGCCGCGGTGCACCACCTGGCCGGCGCCGCGGGCGTGCTGCTGGGCCACATGGTCTGTGCTCCCACCACTAGCACGCACTAGCACGCCGCGGTGCACCACCTGGCCGGCGCCGCGGGCGTGCTGCTGGGCCACATGGTCTGTGCTCCCACCACTAGCACGCACTAGCACGCCGCGGTGCACCACCTGGCCGGCGCCGCGGGCGTGCTGCTGGGCCACATGGTCTGTGCTCCCACCACTAGCACGCACTAGCACGCCGCGGTGCACCACCTGGCCGGCGCCGCGGGCGTGCTGCTGGGCCACATGGTCTGTGCTCCCACCACTAGCACGCACTAGCACGCCTAGCGGTCATAATAGTGGCAGTGATCGTAATAAATACAATTCGTCGGTGGCGCTGTGGTCTCGGCATCGCTCCATGAATCAAATGATTCGAGAGGCCCGGGATCAATCCTGCCATGTTCCAATGTGTTTTCGTTTTTAGAATTTCATATGTACATTTATCTGACGCTCCTATAGAAAAGGAAAACATCGCGAGACAACCTGCATACAGCTGCGAAGAAATTCAAAGATGTATGTAGTCAATTAATCCACTGGGCCAATATGGTTGATTAAGACCTAATCGCCCTGACATAGTTAAGATAGGCTCGTGGGACTGCTAAGACCTAGCATAAGCGAAAATGGGAATTAAAGATGCAACATTCTCATCTTCGGACAAAGAGTAGATGCTCCACCAGTTCCCACTTTTTTGGAAATAACCATAACGACCTTTTTAGGTTAAGATAGTCACAATGATAAATTTGATTTGCAATTTAATATTGATTGTTGTAAACCTTTTGCTTATTGACAAACATGGCAACTGCCCACCTAATGGCAAATAGTTCATGTGATTCTTGCGATATTCGCAGCAAATTTGCTAATTGTTATGACGCCTTAAAATAAATTATATTCTTTGATCATTCAGGCATGCATGGTTGAAACGGATGAGTCGACACCAGATAATGAAGATCAAATCCCAGAGGAAACGATCACATTTCTCTACAAGCTGACTCCGGGCGCATGTCCCAAATCCTACGGGTTTAATGCAGCTCGTCTGGCCGGAATACCCAAGGAAATAACTAGGAGAGCCCACCAGATATCCAAAAATCTCGAGAAGGAAGCCACATGCGCCAGGGCGTTGAGGGATCTCTTTAAAACGGATGCCGCGAATAGAACGAGGCAACTGCTGGAATCTCTTACTATTTAAGAATTGCCAGTATATCACGTTTTTGTTGAATTGGTAATTGTTAAGCTCTCTTTGTTACGGTTACTTTCGGGTAACTTGAGTGGTGTGCCGGTTTATTTAATTTAGACGAAAATGCCATATTTTGTGATGTTTTGGTTAAGTTAACAATAAATAACGAACGATAAAAGACACAATAAATGCTCAGTATTTGTATTTTTGGTGATATCTGTTGATCGTGTATGTCTGTGTCATGTCGTGTTGTTAACAGTGATGTTTTAAACATGGTTATGAAATTTTATGTGATAATAATGTTGATTATATAATATTGCCTTAATTATTACCTTTAAGTCGTTTATTCTTCATTTATTGTGACGTCATACGAGCTTGTGAAATGTCTGTTATCCCGGACCTGCCTGGCCATTACTATGTTCACTTTTGTTTGCATTAAAATATTAGAAGCTCTTCTAGCCCCATCATTGAATTGACATTGATGACAGATACGTAGAACGGCCGTTCGAACCGTGACTCTCCAGGTCCATTTTTTTACGTGATAGATTTGTATAAACAAACGCATTAATAAAGCCTTAAACGTCAATAATTTCAATTCAATTTTAGCTTTAATGGCAAATATAATAAAGTGCATATTTGATTGCGATGAGTTAATACTACGTAGTGTACAAATTATTTAATTTTTAATTGACCAATACATAATAGAGACGTGATGGGGTGTGGCCCAGTGCTTATGCAGGATTCAAGCGATAAAACATAAATAGTCTCACGGAAATGTCTCCAATAGTACGTTTATCAGATTTATCATAGGATTGCATTCCTAATCATATATGTACATGTTTTATGTTGTCATCAATAAAGTTGCATTTACTTTAGATACCTCAAACTTTTCGTTGTGAACATTTAATTTTAGTATTTTATCAGTCTAGGTCAGAATTGCTATGACCGGCGAAAATTTTTATTTTAATTGTATTTTTTATAAGTATTATACCCACCAATATATGATTTGATGCTTCTACATACAGATGCGTTTTATTTCAAAGTAAATAAATAAATTTCGAAAACGAATACTATTTATTTATTAGAAACACAAACAGATGGTTATCAATACATATAAAATAAGATATACAGCAGTTTTGTACAAGATACCATCCCAAAGTAGTGTTTACAGCACGACAAAAGAAACACAGCTTACTAACAAACTCTTAACAAGAGTTCACACAATTATCAAAACAGTACTACTATACACACTATAGTAATATACAACAATATATACAAATATACATACCAAGACCAAAACAAGAACAGGACAAGGCACAGCCGCGAAGGACCGCAGCAAGACCCATCGTCATTAATATTTCGAAAAATTACGAAGCATCACCCAACACCATCCGCCGCAACTGTGCCTTAAACACTGTGTACTTATAAAAAATGTCTAACTCGCTGCATTTGCAACACAGTTCATTATAGTCCCGACACACTCGATACAGGGGGTTGTGGAATGCTCTTCGAGTGTCACATATAGGTACAACAAACACCACTTCTCTTCTGGCTTGCCTACCTCGTATGGTAGGAACTTTTAAGTTGATAGATGAGAGCAATGTAGATTTTGTCACATTGTTCAAGATTTTATGTAACGATAACAAGCTCAGGTAGTCTCTGCGTTTCTCAAGCGTAGGGACCCTGTAATACCTTAATCTATCATCATAGGATCTAAGTTGATATTTAAGTCTAAAACGATAACTAACATGTCTCAAAAACTTTGACTGAACTTTCTCTAAAGTTTGTATGTGTACTTTATAAAATGGGTTCCAGATCATCGATGCATATTCAAGTTTACTACGAATCAAACTATTAAAAAGAATGAAATAAGATTTGAAATTTCTGAAATGTTTACATGTTCGAAGCAGAAAACCCAGAATCTTATTACAAGACGTCGATATATTATTGTAATGTTGTTTAAAGTTTAATTCTTTATCAAAACATACTCCCAAGTCTCTAATCGTTTCTGTTAATGCTAGATCTTGGCCACCGATGTGGTATTGATAAGGGTTTGGGTCTTTAACTTTGGTGTAGAACATTATAACGAAACATTTGGCAACATTGAGGCACTTTTCAAGACAGTCAAGATCACGTTGAATATTTACCATATCTTCGTTTGATGAGATAGAATTATAAATCTTGAGATCGTCGGCATTATTCATGTAATAAAAAAAATATATAATCTAAGTAAAAATGTTGAAACATCTTAATAGATTAAAATTATGGACATGTATACACATACAATTTTACAGGCTAGTCAATTTACCTGGTGAAGACGTTTTGTTTAAAGTCGAACTGACTTCCTTGTTTTGTTGCATAATCAAATGATTTTTCAAATGATATCCACTTTTTTTACATTATCGTTGTGACAAGACTGTACAAATTGGACGATTTTTTATATACCGCTATATTTGATGGGTATCCTTAAAGTGAATGAATGAATCCTTAAAATGACTACTAGAATACAGTACGATGACAGGTGTATATAATTTATCTCTTCTTTTCTTTGCGAATGAGCCGGGTGTTGGCGACTCCATTTCAGTTTGAGGAGAATGGTGTGTAACTTGGTAAATCCGAAGTAGCAGCCAGCTTCGGCTTTAGGTACCTAGTTTATTTTTTCCGTTTTACCTAGTTTTTTGTTAACGTCGCCCCACATTAGGATTTTTATCCTGTGTCATGGGTGCAGTCACAAACATATAAATCTCACATGCACAAAATCCCAGACCGGAACAAATTTATGTAGGTCACACAAAATCTGTCCCGTGCGGGAATTGAACCCGCGACCCGTTGCGTAGAAGCCGATTACTCGACCAATGCGGTAAACGTGTCGTCTAAAAATTTGTTAACTGTTAATAAAGTATCTAATTATGTAAATTGGTAGGGCTGTAACTATTATATATTGATGAATATAGGCAACCCTCGAGTAAGAGCACAACTTAAGATGAGGTAAGTGATAAAGCTTTATTTATAAAATCAATAACTTTTAGCATGGCAAAATAAAACAACAATTGAACAAAAATCTAAAATTTTATTTAGTAGAATTCATTTAAGGGGCGCAATACTGTAATATTATTTTTATTATTTCTTTATAGTTATGTACTTACATTTTAACATTGGCAAGGTAGAAGACAATGTTTATTATTTCAATATCATTTTTTTGTATAATTGTGGTTATTTTATTTAAAATCTTATAATCCTTTGTTTTATCCCATTTACACAAAAAAATATCTTGAGTGCTCACAATTTTCTTTATACATATAAATACATTCATTGACTACGTACGTACAACCTAAAAATAAATAATTATTAATCTCGTAAGTACATGCTAGCGTAGTAAATTCAAACCAATCAATGATTGCCAGTAATTACATTTTGAACAAAAACTACTACGTAGATTTGATATTACATAAAAATCATATATATCAAGTCTGACTTAATTGGTGGTCAACTTAAAATTCTGGACTAGTTTTGACCTGGAACTGTGAACTTAGCTTGCAATATATTATGCATAGCATGGCCATCTTTCAAAGGTAATCTTTGAGCACTTGAAGTACATACGCACGTTTTTAAAAATAGGTTTTATTGGCCCCGAAGAAGCTTTTGAATATTGAAGCAAATGTGGAGTGCTAAATAGTATTTAATATTACTACTAGCTAAAACCAAATCAACACACACACACTGATAGTTGAACACAAGTCAACTGTAACTGAGTCACGTGTAGAACCTACGCTCCAGTGCGCTGCGACAGTGATGGCCGTTCAGATCATCTAGTAAATCACTGACAATATATACCGTTTAACGTTAATAAATCGGTTCTTACTAATTTATGAAAAAATAATTTATCCACAAATATCCCGCGCACTGTACTTAAAATATGAAAATATTTAACGAAAAGACCTAACCAGCGACTTAAACAGGGGTTACAAACTGAAGAAAAGTAAACTATAAAATGGGGTACATTAGTAGGCAGACATTGAGATTTTCATAAACCTCAGAGTCTGGAGATGACGATTATTGGTATAGAAAGTACAAGCCAAAATGCATAATTTTGGCGTAAATTATCTAGGCGAAAATAATTTGGAGTCTTCTATTTTTTTTAAACGCCATTAAAATATTAGATTTTTATTTATTTTATTGTACGGAGTGCCACAATTATCATAATGTCGCTCTCATTTTGACAAACTCTTATTGCCATGCTATACTAAAAATAGTGTCAGACTATTTTAAAAATAAGCATTGTTTAAACTCATAATCATATTCATACCATTTCAATTAGTTACATAAATAGTGACATACTGTTTCAATGTTTTGGCACTCAATTAATTTACAAGTTCATTAGCAAAACTTGAGAAATAATATGTTATCGGTAAACAACATTTAATGCGAAGTGACTTACTTATCTTAAAATTAAAACGGCAATACAATAAATTAATCTTCTTATACTGTATAATAAATTTATTATACAGTCAACAAAATGTTGAGCTTTACATTTACGGTACGAAAACCACGGCTATTACAAGTTGCATACAAATATAGGCTATACAAATAACATGGACAGTATAAAGTAACAGTATGAATAGTGGTGAGTTCTGCTAACAAATTGTAAGCAAACCCTTGCGTTTTACCAATTAAAACACCAGATTTCATGTAGGTAATACACGACAATTTACAAGCTTTTGGTTCAACTTGAAAGTTTGGCTGTGGTTTGTTAGCAGAATAGACCGTAGCACTTTTATTTAAAATTAATTATCTGCTGTGCAAATTCATGTTAACTTGAATAAGTAAAATTTATTTTAATACAAAGTAGTAATTTCTTCAATTTTCTATATTATCACTTTGCTTACGTCCGGTACAATGAATAAATGCGATAAGGACGTTTTATAGCTTGTTTGTATATATACATATACTAAAAAAAGTTACATATTAAAATGTCAAGCTTAGTTTTTTAAAATTAAATAGTGCCGACCTTATTTTCCACACGGTTTTCACATTTTGTACTTTTTGCTTTTATGATCTGCTAATCATTTAACTAAATAATATCGAAGAATATTGTTATTTATCGATTTTTCTAATATTAACCATTGTGTTTATATTTTATAAAATAACTTAAAGGAACTACAACCTACTAGAATAATATTCAAATTATCAGTAAGTATTCCCGTAATAATTATGTTTGCCTTATTTGTGATTTATAAAACAATGACAATTAAAATATCTAAATGATTTATAAAGAACATTTCCCTACACAACTAAAGCGGGAAAGGAGAGTTTTTAAATTCATTTTAACTGTACATAAAATTGATTCTTGTTGATTGTAGAAAATAACTTGTTCATAACATTTTCTTAATTCATAAAATATGTCGATTAAGAAAAACATAAATTTATTTAAGTAGATAACAACATGTTCGTTTGATATTAATTTTAAGTCTGAAATACATATATTGCAAAGAAATACAACAAACTAATTATTTATTATTATACTATATAAACATACTTCCATACTCCTTCGCAACAGTCTTACGTGAATCAAAGCACATATTCCATACAGAATATTTATGCAACGCACTGGATTCCTAATGTCATTTAAAATACATATTATTATTAATCTACATTAATCACTATCAAAGCATTGATCATCACATTATTTTATTAAAGATGTTCCGAATTTTTTTGATTACTACACAATTTCATGTACCTACTGCCTTTAAATAAATACGATTTTAACATAGCATATCTCAGAGGTAGTACAGGAAATTGTAATTTTATTCTACTTACTGTAGTTTAAAAATAAATAATCACACCATCAAGGGCGATAACTTCATATCGAAATATAAAATTTTATTAGTAATAGATATTATTCTACAATTGGACATTAAATTATTTCTACCTTTTAAAATTATTATACTATAAATTGCATTTACAAAACAATTTTATTACTATAGATTATAAATATTTTTATCAATTTGCTGATCTTTAATCATCTTTATTGCAGCCATAGAAAATGTATATTTAATCTCTGTTATTGACCGTAGGTACTTATTTACAAGAAGCCAATTATAATATTATTATAAATGGTCAAAAGGATTAGCGACTCTATATTTTGACTCTTGTCACCGTTCAGCACCAAATTACCTCAAAGCGACGAATCTGCCCAGACACTATAAGAGGCTATCACATACATAATTATTCTGTAAAGAACATTTTAAAACTCTTGATCGAAATTCTAAGGTATCGCGCAAAAAATGTTTGTAACGAGCAAGAAAATACACAGCTTACGTTTATTATATACAGGTCTTAAAGTTATTAATATTTTAAGGTCAAATGCACAAAATTAATAACATACCTTTTATTATTATTTCTTTAAAAGTACAGTCAGGGTAGGGAAACGTTTGTTAGTTTTCATATGAATTGCTTTATCTAGTTGTAGAAGGTTGTACCTTTTAAAATTAATTCAATAAAAATATGTATAATATAAACTATGCTTACTTGATATGATAATAAAGGTTAAAATAAAAAGTTGACCTGTCAGACAATTAGCTTGTTGCAAATGCAATGCAATATTCTTTTATTTAAAATGAAATGTTGGCACGACTGATAAATAGCATATATATAGGACATGATGAACTCTTTCCTACTCCCAATGCGGACTTCTCAGCCTAACCTATACACACTTTTGTCACCTCAATCGCATTCAAATACACATTTTATAGCGTTGCAATGAAGCTTAAAATAGATTAAAATGATTGATACTTTAGATTTTATCTCTCTCTTCAATATTATCAGTCGGCGCCATTTGTTCATAATGTTTAATTTCGTGTCGTGAAGAGTTATTTATTTGTTCATAAAAATTGTTTACAATAAGGTTAAATGAAAACTTAAGATTAGAAATAACAATAAGAAAAACAGTCGGCGGTTGCCTAAATGTCTATCATTACTGTCTGTTCAAGACATAAGGCTAGGGCTAGACAGCTTCTAATATTTGAGTGCAAACGAAAGTAAGCGTTGTAATGGCCAGACTGAAATGTCCGCCACAGTACGTGTTGTATATGTCGCAGCCAACTGGTGATAATAGCTGTTCAATCAAACAGCTAGCCCTTTGACTGAACAACGTCATTCAATAATACATCTAGCTTATTAATTGAATATTTGAATTTGAGTTAAAAATATCTTGAAACAATCACAAACCACGGCTATTTGACGCCATATTGAAAACAAAACGTATCAAGCGGTGGTGAGCGCTGAACTAATTAAATTAGACGGCGGCTTTTGAATCAGCTGTAGTGTTGAACGTTTTGAGCGACTCAAATATTCAATTAATAAGCTAGACGTATGGTTGAATGGCGTTGTTCAGTTTAAGGGCTAGCTGTTTGGTTGAACGGATATTTTAAACAGTTGGCTGCGACATATTGACAGCATACAATGCCTAGTTGTATTTCATAATTTTGTCTAGTTGTACTGTGGGCAGTTATTTATAACACTTGCGATTGCTTAAATTATATTTTGCTACTTACATACTAACACATTAATTTACGAAAACTACACACAAACAATTAATAAAATAATTTTTAAGTACCTGTAGCGGTGTCTTTATTTGTTCCGATACCACTTAATAATTGTCACATCAGGGGTGTCAACAAATAATATACTTACATAAAAATATACTTGTGACCACGTCACACGCAAGGAATGTCATTATCAGAATTTTAATTTTGGCCTCACGGGGCTTTACGAAATCACATTTAGACTAATGATAAATAAATCAAATGACTGTAATACAAACAATAATAATTTAATCATACTTTCAATCTATTATACATACTCATAATTGTATCAGTTTTCTTGATCTAATAATTTTATAGATATTAAATTTCGCAAATATATTGGTTTGAACATTTATTACATCTGTGTCAAACGAGTCAAAGATTTCGACCATGAGCTCTTGTAGCATGAGCAACGAAATAACACATGATTAAGTTTTTACTGCACGATATAAACGTTAACTTCAAATTTATAATTTGCATTGTAATAAATCGCGTTTCGGTGGTCATAATTGGTCATTGGCTACTTCAGAATGACATATTTGTACAGGAGAAAAGTACAGGATTGTACTTTTCTACGAAGGCTGCTACTTAAGTATTCGGAATCTGGGATTTCAACATTTTTAAACGCAATATATGACCATGGTAAAATTCGTTCTTTTTTGGAAATATTGGCCGCTATTTTTTTTCCTTATGTACGCTAGTGTTTTGTTTCTAATGGGTTTAAAATGTCATATCGCTGAAATGATGGAACTCACACGTGAAAATATTCGTGCTATGATTTATTACGATTTTCGGCGTGGTTTAACGCAACAACAGTGCGTAGATCAATTAACTTCAACTTTTGGTGTTGTAGCTCCATCAAAAACCACTGTGTATCACTGGTTTAGTGAGTTCAATCGTGGACGGAGTAAGCTCACGGGCGAAGTTAAGGAAGGTCGCCCGAAATCATTCGTTGTGCCACAAAACATTGAAGCTGTACGAAAACTAATTATGCAAGACCGTCATGTTACGTATCGCGCGATAGAGCAATTAATAAAATATTACATGAACATTTGTTCGCGTTGGCTACCGCACAACTTAACTCAGCATCAAAAAGAAACTCGCGTCGAATGGTGCAAGAATATGTTAAAAAAATTTAAAGGAGGTGACTTCAAATCTGTTTATAACATCTACACAGGTGGTGAATCTTGGATCTATGCGTACGATCCCGAAACTAAGCAACAATCTACAGTTTGGGTGTTTCAAAAAGAGCCGAACCATGCGAAAGTGACTCGTGTAAAAAGCACTTTAAAGCAAATGGTGGCCTGCTTTTTTTGTATTATGGTCATGTGGCCACAATACCAGGGAGAATCGTAAAACGGTCAATTCGGAGTGGAACACGACCATTTGTTTGCCGGAAGTATTTGAAGAAATACGTAAAAACAACAAGCGACGCAGAATTATTCTACACCACGACGATGCCAGCTGTCACACATCACGCGAAACAAATACAGTTTTGGAGGGCCCGTGAAGATGCCGTCGACGCGTTCAAACAGCACGTTTCAGAGATACCGAAACAGAGTTGAAAAAATGCTATAAAAATTGGTTTCAACGTATGCAAAAGTGTATCGATCATCGCGGAGAATACTTTGAAAAACAATAAACCCATATTTAGCCATATACGTTTGTTTAATTTTTCTATTCCGGATACATAAGTAGCAGCCCGCGTATTGGAGTGTTAATTGAGCGATTACACTTTTTATAGTATAAGGTCTAATAACAGAAATCATGTTGTGTTTTTGCGGTCACATCTTTAACCGTATGTTATAAAGTCTTAATTATTAATTTCGAAAACATCAAAGAATTGATTATTGGTCAAAATGTTGGATACCTACCTATTTAAGATACCATAAATTGATAGCATTTGTAAGGCAACTGTTGTAGAAAATTCTATTCTAAAGGGACCTATCGAATCACATTTCCCATGTAACCTGATAATTTTACTTGTCACGTCTGTCTAAAATAATAAGCAATAATTGCATTTTTGACAAAATTACAAAAAAATATTGGAAATATTCTTTCATGGGATTTCAAAGCGCCTGTAAAGGCAAAATTGAATAATTTAATCATAATGCTATCCCTTTTAAATTAAAAATAATATATATCTATATTATTTATTTATAAATGTGGAACCTTGAACAGACGAAATTATTTTTTGTTCGATAACAAAGTGTTTCTTACTGTCTGTTTATATGTTATAATCTGTTTCTTACAAAGTTTGATAATACAATGAAAATGAAGGTGTATGGTCAATTGTGCCTGCGAGAATACATAATTTATCAAGTTATAAAGAACAGTTGCTGCTGAAACAGTTGACATCACGTCAATATATAAATTCGAACCATGAACAGCTTTTATTACGTTACGTTAGCCGTACTTTAACAAAGCAAAACTTTTGAGATATTTACACACATATTGAAACTGTAATAGAGAACTAATCCACAGGTATTAAGTACGTCACTTTCCTAAATAACAGTTCTGTTACTATTGTGACTTCTTAAAGAACCTCAGTGCCAATGCCATTAACAAATCGCAGGGCGCACCGAAATCCTTGCATTCCCTTCTATTAATCTCTGAAGGCCTCCCATTATAAACACACGCATGCTGTGATAGGTCGAATGCAGTAGTATCGTTTCGACTGTGGTTTATTACAACTGTTGGCTTTGCAATGATTCTATTTTAGACTATAGATAAAATATTTCTTTCGATAATCTGTGGTTGTGTGCCGCTTGTGTCGCGGCGGCTTCTACTCAGAGCTCGTCGAAAGAAGAACTCTCGTGTTCGTCGAAGGGTCGCGCCCGCTCTCCCCACCGCTCCCATCTCTCTGAACTCAGCAATGACTCGGTGTCCTCTTCCTTCCGCGGCAACGGGTACACGATCCCATCTCCGAAGCTAGCACGCGCGTCAAGCAAAACTTCATGTCATAATGATCTGACGGGTTAACGCTTAAAAACAATGTCGAAACCGTACTTTGAAATAAACAATTGTTTCTGGTTTCGAATTGTTTATATTTGCCTTAAGCGCTTGTATTAGCCTCTTTTTCATCAATTTATTTTACCTATAAAATTGGCGAATGGAGTCATGATGTTTTTAAGAACAGGCTTTGCATTGGGCGGGGCGGAATGGTTTTTTTTTTACCGTGAAGTACAAAATGCCACCTCGATGCCCGCGGTTACTTATGTGAACTAACGCATTATACGATGAGTGGAGCAGTTAGAACAATGATTCAGTAGAGCGCGCGGCAAGCACTAGGCTATGCGCCGTGTGAACTATTACGTTATTATCGGGTTGAAAAATTTATGTAAGGCAGTAGCAGTTATGTCCAGCGGTCTTTTAATTATATGTGTTGGTGGTACAGAATTCTAATGGGCATATCCACTTCGCGCGCGGCCCGGACCGCTCTGTCATCTGCAAAGCTCCTTATCGTAGTTCGGTCCCGAGTAACCACAAAAGCACCTGTTTCCAGTATAGAAAAGTATCCCAACTCCTGAATTAATTCCGTTCGATTAACATTGGCTTCATACCCCATATTACCCCGTGTATTCGATTAAAAAATATTGCATCAAAAAAAAAATTAGTAAATTTATGGTACTGTATTGATTTTAAGTCAATGGAACAGCGCTATTTCGTTTTCTTAATATACGGATCCCGAATTTTGAAAGACATTTGAAATTGAGGTCTACACGTAGTATGGAAAACAGTTTATAATTTACTAATCACTAGTCCAGAAATTCGCCAATTTTACAGATAAAACTAGTCAATGGAGCCATAGCAAATGTGTGTAGTACGAAAGCGTATATAGCCCTATCCTAAGACCAATAATTTGCTGCGTGATTCTTCCCTCCCAAAAATATACTGGCTGACTGTTATTACATAATGGTACTCTGTATAACACAAAATTTAACATACATTATTAAGAATCGGTATCGGAAATGAAATCAATTTTACGACAAATATAAGTGACGTGACAGAACATTAAGTTCTGATCCGTTTCAACTATTTGAATAGTAGTCTTGAAAATTAAAAATAACATTTTAATCGCCTATTTGTCTTTCTCTGTAAGGCTTAACAATTGTAAATTTGTAATTTTCGCAGTTTCACTACACATACACAAATGCCGTGTGTGAACCCAGTTTCTGAAGTCGTTTAAAAGTCAGCTTGTATATCTAGTCGTTGTAATGGAAATGTTCGCCTTCTAGTGATTGAAGCTATGATGCAGACATAACATTTCATAACAGTACACGTTGATGAGGTAGTGAATTATAACTTTCGGTATACTGAAAGTTACCTAAATAATAATTGACAAATTTATGAATTTAAAAAAAATTATAATACTGCACAAATGATAGTGTAAATTTTCCAGATATTTTCATTGTATGCACTACTTGAAAACTTGTCCCCTACGCATAATAACTAACTATACATACATAAGATGCTATAGGCCCAATTTAAATACTGATATTTTAATTAACGTTTAAAGTTATTCTTGACATACATATTATATATTTTAAACAAATGCCACATATTTCGATGGTGGGCATTTAATAAATTATAAGTTTAAGATTATGTAGAAATAAAAATTGAGATTACTTATATTATTTTTTTAATAAATTAAATATATAATTCTATTATAGATAATTCAGTAATAATCTTTTGAATAATATAACAAATATTATTTGAGACAAAAATATTATTTTGACGACTACTGTACACTATGCAACTATAGCACCTTAATAATATCTGGAACTGATTCTGCTATTTTAGGATCTGTACGACACTCGAAAATATACGAATAAACATTTGAAAATAAGCTACAGATAATTGTATCAACAATATAGAGTCAGTTATTTTGATGAGAAAAGCGAAACTCAAAGCTGAACTCATTCAAAATGACTATAAAATTATAGTAGTATATCTTATTAATCTGTGCCCTAATCTGTTGAGTAAAAAAAAGGGCAGCAGTGTTTTAAATAACCAAATGGCATTTTAACCCAAAGAGTTACTACAGCTCAAACAACAGTATTAATTTATTTCTGTGCATTTTACAGCGTCGCTTGGCTTGTACGGAGATAAATTAGACGACAAATTTTCAATACCCCTCCCGCATTGAACACGCAACACTAGACATTGACCCATATCTATCTTTCCTCCAACCAACCCGAGATATTTACACGGAACATGTTTTAACGAAGACTGTAAGACTTGTCCTGTAGTAAACGCTTTAAGTGATCAACGATAGCAGAATCCGTTCGCAGCCACTCGTGAATTATCGAAAGCTGGAGCTAATCACCGCAGTAACTTAGCATGCAAAAGGACACTTATACATTTTAAATGCCAATCATAATTAAATATTTACTCATTTAAAAAGAAGTGAATGATAATTTGTCGTTTGTCCAAAAGGTAATTTGCCAATGAATGAAAAGCTATTTATATACAAAAAGATTTATTTTAGGTATAATGTAAAAAAAATCAACGAATGTTAATTAATAGTAAATATGTTATCCTTATACTATTTGTGGGACGGTGCGCCCCGTTCTTGGGCAAAGTCTCCATCTCTCAGTCTCGTGTCCGACCTCCGCGCTAAAATAGTAAAAAGCTCCGGTTCTGATTCGGTCATTGAAGTTAAGAAAGAAAAAGAGCAAGAAAAGTTTGCCAAGGCGGGGGTGCTACAGACATTTTCTTACCTGGTTGCGAAACAAGTATTTCATTTAAATCATATAGCACCCGCAACATGCACAAGTATTAAGCATAGAAGAGAAGATGAGAAATTTCGTTATGAGCAATTGAATTGATCGATATACATCACACAGACAATTTGGAAAATAGAAAGATAAAGACATATTTACGTATCCATTTGCTTGCTAACTTGTAAGCGCTGTTTCTAAGATCTAAAAATAAAACTAAAGAAGCTTTGCAATTTCTTAGTTTGCTTTTTTCGCTGGTTTGTTATGTATATGATAAAGCTGCCAATGCTTGCCAGTAACAAATTGCTGTATGATATTGCAATATGCAATAATTTTCAAAGCTCTCGTGATAAAAAAAAACTGCATTAATAAAATAAATAAAAAACCAAAAATAAGAAAAATATTTTATTATGCATAAAACATACTTACAAAACATCTAATTTATCAGTCTTGTGTGTTGTATATAGCTCGGAAACAATAAATGCTACAAAAGCAATTACATACAATAGTTGTGATTTGGCATTTTTATTCAAATTTGTTCAGTGTCAAGTCACCGCACGTAACCCGAGTATCAGTTCGATTGTTCAATATACAATGGATGCGATAACAACAGTAGAAATACTTAAAAGGCACTAGTTTTAAAGCTTTTTTCTAATAAACCAGGAATATTTCAAAAATAACATATAAATACATATCGTATTTATTTGTCAACACAGAATACCCGACAATCCGATTCATTATAAATTTAAATTACTAACACACACGAATAGTAATCAAATCATAATCAATAAATCATTGTAAAATTAATTAGACAACATGCATAAAAAATTAATAATAAAATCAATTATCAACGATAACAATACGAAATAAAATCCATTATGTTAATGTATTTTACATGACATTTACTAAAAAAGATTCCTATAAAATATTTCCATTCCATACTTGTCATAATTATTGGTGCTCTCTGTAGATAGAATAGTCGAGGAGACAGAACTAAAATGAACCTTATTCACTTAATAGTAAATTTTAACATTTTATAACAATATAAATTGTTTAAACCCCTATATACCATTTTTATATAAAATATATCTAAATTCAATCTGTAATATTTACAGATTGTAAACCGACAGACGAGCTGTTAGACAGATGACAGCTAAAACTGAACTAAATTAGTAAGTACTTCGTATATTGGAAGTACCCAAATTAGTTATTGTAACTGGAAAGATATAAAGAGCGTTATATTATATCTGCATTTCAATATTGCAAATATTACCAAGATACGAATGTTTCTATGTAACATATACATTTCGTCCAATAGTCCATACAAGCAAATCATGAAATCCTACCATCAAGTACAAAAAATATATTATAATAATTTGTACAAGCATTTTCTGTCTAATTTTGGGGGAAATGGTTTATTGTTTTTGTACAGTGTATGACTTGACCAGAGATAATATTGAAAACCGCGACTCTCTAGAGTGTTTGTATTTTTCTGATAATATTTTACTTAATCAATACGAATACATAACACAATAATAATTTAAGTTTGGATTCATAATAAATAAATTATTTTCAAACGATAATATACGAAACAATTTGTGTGTATACATAAATTGTCAAAGAGACGTTCCGTATAGCTCTGAATAAGTACAATACAGAATGAACTCAGTCGATCGAGTTGAGTGGAACTATTGCATTACATTTAATTTATGATTAAGTTTGTTAGAAAATATCTAAGTAAAGTCTTGATTTTAATCAGTTGGGAGCATAATGATTCAATCACTAGTGTCTTATAAAGTCTGTTTTTAATATTATCCCCGGTTCTAGACTAAATGCTGCATATTATGTTTCTATCTGTATAGCACACAATTTTTGACGAATAAATAACATATAAAAAGGACATGTCTAAATATAATGCATGAACAATGACTATGAAATTTATGTCTGGAAACTATATCGGCAACAAAATTAATTAAAACGAATTATACTCCCGTTATTATAATCTCTAGGCTAGTAGTGGCGGAGATTACTACACTATAGAAGGTTATCTGTATACTATACAGATACAACAACAACAAATGTTAAAAACAGTAGGTGGTTCCAATTTTATTCATCAATGATGACACGATGGTTTTTCTAGTTTTTGTTCAATAATGTTATTGCCGTATTAGTTTTCAGCCATTTTTCTATTGATGAACATCACTTTTCGCATTAGAAGCCTAATTTCAAAATAACGTATTCTTTTTTTAAATTCCGTCAGGGGCTATATCTCTCTAGTAGATCCTCTGAAGTTCCTATAACCTCGTAGTCAAGTCAAAGGAGACTATTTACATAATCTAAGTACAATTTCTAAGACTTTTTACATACTGCGGGTTTTAGTTGCGACGCAAACGTGGTATCGTCGCGATGCAACCGCGAAGCGTATCGTGTTGTTTCGATGGCAAAGTGATATCATCTTCTGCGGCTACGATAAGTTCAATTGACACAATTCTAATCATGCTTTGCTGTACTGTTCAAAATTAAATGTACATATAGTAAATGTACATGAATAATTATTGTGTTAATCCACTTAGGAAGATCAACGTGCTATTATAAGAGTGCAACACTACAAACACGGGGTTTTGTATTAATAGTCTCTACATTGACAAACGAACAAACAGTTGGCTAGAAAACGCGCGCCCTAGTGAGATTCACAGCAAATCAGTAATACCGTCAAGAATCACAGTTTATGTTGTGTGCAAAAATAGGTAAGACTGAGGTGTTCCAGCAGTAGTAGTATAGTCCCGCTTCGGTGATGAATCGCTACAATCGCACGTGTGCCACGCTATCCGCGCGTGTACACTACAGACTCGCCAGTGCATTGGTACAAACGCGCATATGAGTCAATGAAGCAACACTATAGAATCAATACAATGAGACTGTGTCACTTTTCTTTCGTGTGTGTTGCGTGAAAACGCGTTTTAATATCTCAAGGGAGCGTTCAAGTATTACGTAACGCAATTGTTGAAGACGTTTGACCCCCCCCCCCCCCGGAACGCACCGTAACGTTAAACAACTTGCGTGAAAAAATTAAAAATGACGACCATACTAATACAATCGAGGGATTCCCCATAAAACGTAAACGAAAAGGGTTGCCAATTTGTTATAAAAAAGAAACAATGTTACATACGGTGTTGTAAGAAAGACCCGCTCTTGTCCCTATAACGCATCGTAACATTTTACCGAGACCCCCACTCCCAAATTGCGTTACGTAATACTTGAACGCCCCCCAAAGCTAAAACTCACAGTGTGTAAAAGTCCTACATGTCGAAACATTAGTGCTTTCAGTTATAAGCACACGCTAAGCTGATACTCAAGGTACGTGTTTAGACGCGACCGGGACCTTTGGGGCTGACCTGGAGCGCGTGGTGCCCATTGACTCGTACCCTTGGCCGTCGGCGGAGTACGGCTGCACTTGGTGCTCGCGCCGCACCGGGAATTCGCACCCATCCCCCAGGCTGAATAAACGACCCACACGTAACCTCTCATTTCCCAACTTCACATGTGATCGCACTCCTATTATCTTTTGTATTATTAATGTTGTTCGTTTGTATTGTTTACTTGCGAACGGTATTTTCGATTTGTTACAATTATAGTTCGGTGTAATATAGGTTGCTTTTTATTACAAAGTCTGTTTTTATTGTCTGTTTATCTTTGAGAGAAAATAAAGACATACAAATATCAAGAGTGTGGTCAAAAATTTGCTATAAGCGTTGGTGTTCGCTATTTGAATAAAAAACGACATCGATTAGAACTAACAATTGTATCAAAAAAAAGATGCATTACCTCTAGAACTATCCATTATGGATACGAGTCCTTGACATTTGTATACTGTCAGTTCCGTCTCAGAGATAAATAAAATAGACTTTAGTAAGACAGTAATTATGTAATTATCGTCAATATACATAGTAAATGTAGAGAGGAATGTGATCGCATTAGAAGTTTGAACCGGACCTAGCTCAAACCCTTTGAGCGGTATTACTTCCAGAAGCCGCAAAGTGATAATTTTAAACAATCTTGTGACTTCGTGTATATAATAATAAAGTTTGTTTTAAGTTGACAGACGGGCTACGGTTACGCAACCAATCGAAGATCCTCCTTAGTTTTATAATTGTAAATGAACACTGGTACTTTGGAATCAATGATATAAGGTGTTAAGCATTTCTTAAAGAGAAAAATATCTCACATATTATATAAATGAATAAAGACTGATCAGAGGGGCTATCGCACTAATAAATCGCAACCGAAACGCAACCGAACCGTTCGGCTTAACCAATCCGAACGCCACAATATCACGTCATCTGTTCGATGACGTGATATTCTAGCTGTCGGATTGGTTGAGTGGAAGGATTTGGTTTCGTTTCAGCTGCGATTTGTTAGTGCGATTGCCCCCCAGGCCGCGCAAAAAGTAACTGGGTAAATATTAATTATTATAAAAAAGTAGCAACCCGTCTAAATAACAAAACGTTTAACTACCAAATACGTATAAGGATACGTCGGTTACTTCCAATTGAATTCAGGCAGAAAAAAAGAACAATTGCTGGTGTTCTTACTGGGTCTTTTCAGTTTGCCGCCGTAGACTTGTGAACCAATGGCGAACCTTTTTTGATGTCTAAATGAATATGAATATGCTGTAAGCAAACCTGCTAATAAATGGTGTCGAGTATGCACATTTTATAGATTAAAACATAAGTTTGTAAAATACGATAGATTATGGTCACCAGTACGTCAAGGTATACTGATAAATTACGAAAACAGCTTCTATTATGTAAGGAATAACGGCAGTTAAGTTAATGTGTAAAGTTTGACTTGTAGGTGTGTGTACAACACATATACTTTGTGATAATTATAAATTCTCGATAGTTTACATTATGAAATACAAACATGTTGTTTGCTTTAGAACGTTACATACAATTACGAAACAATTGTGGCGTGATAAATGAATGTAATGTCAACTCATCTGAGTGCAAAAACGCCACCTGTAGTCAACAGATAACAATTACCAATAGAATTTTCAACAAATAATAAAATATATATTTTTTTATAATAAAATTAAATTTTCGTTTTTCTTTACTCTTCGAAAGGAAGAAAATATGTGTACGTTGCGCACTCTCCAAATTAGCGGGATAAGATGATTGATAAACATTTACTTCACTATAAACTTATGTATATTTACTAGATTTATATATAGGTATTTGCGTGATCGATTCGGATATAATGAAATCCGCAGAATAATCGAGATCACCTACATAGCCTGAATGCTTGCATACTTTAAGAGGCAGTGGGTAGCACATTTGGGTGGTAAGGTTATCTAGTAGCAGACGTATCGTAACCGCAGCATTGGGAGACCTTCCACGAGCTGGGCCGATGATTTGGTGAAAATAGGAAAGCGCTATGCTAGCTCGATCGATAAGCAGATCTTTGTGTGTTACGGACGAAATGATGACACACACAACAAATTTTAATTATAAAAAGTTATGTTCTCTATAAATAAAAATTACCTGTTGTCTGCCAAAAAAATTTACTAGCATTTTACTAGTTGTATTTGTATTGTTCCATAGACATATTTGGTAGGTGATTACTCGTTTCGATACTTCACACATATAGATAAAAAAGTGGTTGCTTTAACACCTAAAGGTTGCAATGATTGTTTAAAATACAAGAGTATTACAGATCATCAGAACAGGGCTCTTCAGGGCTAGTCACTTCAAAGACACCTCGTGTGAGAAAGATTTTGAGTATATGGTTGCGCCACCGTCATCATCGTATCCGTATACGTTCGCATGGGCGTGCGTGATTCAACTTCGTAAAAATAAACAAAGTGATATATACATACTGGAAAAAATTCTGCACACAAAATTCCATATTACTTTCTTTATAATCAATCTGCATATATTTAGTTTTTATAACAAGCAATCATGGTGTATACCATACATGGTTTGAATGGGAGGTAGCATTACTTTCATTTGCGTGAATTGTGAACAGTGGCTCTTTAATTCTGTATGTATATGTCGCAGCCAACTGGTTAAAATAGCCGCTCAATATAACAGCTAACTAGTTGTTAGTGACAACTTCGTCAAAACTAAAATAAATTACTTCTTATAGCATTACTCAGTGTCCAAATTTACTCAAACTCCGTCGAAATGGGTACAGATGGTTAGGAGATAGGTACGACAAACAAACAGACAACGAGATTATCACTTTTCTATACAAATTGCGACTGTGTGTAGCGTGCAAATACGCTCATGAGAAGCGAAATGTAAACGCAACAGTATATGAAGCATCTACCCATTAGCGCTTCATAAATGATAACGATGGGTTTATAAAAAAAAAATAATACATTGCAGGTTGTAGTTTGTGCAAAAAATTGTGTCAAAATTGTTTTCAGTCACATATCGAGTCTCATTTGGAGCGACAGTGACACATTTGCAAATATATGCGAAAATGACTTAATTATACCAAAATACTATGCATAGTCATCTGCGTTGGTAGTGAAAACGCAACATTTGTATGTTCAAAAACCGTCTGATAGAGGGCAAAAAGTCATTGTAGCATTATTATTCCGTTTTCAATTATGAAATAATCTTTATTCTGATTTGGTGTAAAGTTAACTGACTTGCATTTGTGTCACTGTCGTTCCAAATGAGCGATATCGTGATATATCAAATATACTAACAATACGCCCATGATTACGTATAGGAAAATAAGATACGTCTTAATAAATAATTTGTGTAAACTAATATATAGTTAAATTATAGCTACATACGAAGGCATAGGGAAGAAATTGGAAAAGGAATGTGTATGCATAAAAAATAAATATGTAAAATTAAATTGTGCATTTGATTATTTTAATATCTACAGTTAGGCCAATATTACTTTAATATCACATAGAATGTTCAATGATGTTGATCATAAAGTCACACATATTGGCCTATACTGGTCATACATATTGCATTAACCAGCTAACAATGAAATAAAGGCATTATGTTAAAAGTATGCTTAGCTTGTATAAATGAGGCCAGGCTTTGTTAGAATGACATGATCAGAGAATTCTTAATTATAAAGCTGAATGAATTTATAGTTGATACTAATGATGTAGATGGAATAATTAGTAATGTAAGTAAGTACAGTTACTTGGATATACATTATGATTATGAAAACACAGCTTTATGAAATGACCTTGATTGATATTTAATGTAACAAAAGTAGATATTATGGAATTTACCAATAAAATCCAGGACACCATCCAATTAAATCGCACTCGACAATATGACAAATGACTTTACTGTGACTATTATTATATTTTGGTGTTAAGTAACATAAAAAAATGTCGTAAAAATCACACGATTAGTATATTTATTAGTCATTCACTTCTTTTTTCATACATAAATATTCATGCACACTGGACCACACATAAATCAATTATTTAATTGACAACTAATCGTTGCGTTGTTTAATAATAAACACGTATTTGTAAAATCTAATGATTATTTATGTCATTTTGTTAAAACTTGCCTATAACATACAATGTGAATGTAATAAAGTTCAGAGTGTAAATAATTAAAAATATATACCTTCACATTACATTGACATACTTAATATATATTTTATTTTTACAAACACGTGCATACGATAACGATTTATGTCGCTTATTATTATACATGCCTTCCTGCTACCGTACCGTACTGCGTAACCACTCACGATAATTTTATGGCATTATAGTTAAATGTGATTCAGTGTTGCCAACGGCGCAAACAGTTAAATTAAACATTGGAAATAGGTACCTTGTGAAGATTGGTAGCAGCCACGCGCTGGGACTGCTGCCGAATACTTCTTTGAAGTTATTGTATGCGCCTATAGAGAAACCATTTTTGTCGTAACCGCTCCGGAACATAGGCGCACGGAAGGCCTCTGTAAAATGCAACGAAACATACAAGAATTCACATTTTTGTTACGTTTACAATCTTTATCTACTATCATGCTATTAATCCTCTATAAAAGAACCTATAACAATTAGTTTATTGTCAACATGAAAGCACTCAAAGATATTATGATCGTTATATCATCCAAGCGCGTGATATTATGAATTTCAAAAAAAGAACATTCTCATGCAATGATATTTTCAAATTTTGAAAAAAAACAATAAATTGTAGACTAATTCGTAATTTCGGATGCTCGTCTTATCGTGTTATTTCCCGCCATTTTTTCACTCGAATATTGGAATTCTTTTATTGAGGATTCACATCATGTTTGTAGATAGTCCTGTATGCAACTGTTATAATTAGGTATTAAATTACTCATGTGATACTCATATGATAACACTCATGTGATATTATAAACTCACATTCGTATTTTAATACCCTGATTATACAACAGTTGCATAAATAACTATTATAGTTTACGTATGGGGATATGTAACCTAGATGGTCAATCAAGGGTTTCGAGCCTAATCATTCATTAATCACCATCATTCTATCACATAATTACCCAAATTATGTTATAACCACACTGGTCTAGTGCATATTGGTCAACTTCACACGCAGGTTTGGTAGTATTTTGACAAATGTATGCAGGTCGACTTTCTATTGGCTGTTGACCTCTCGTTTACCCTCATTATGATCGCCATATAATAAGTGAGGTATAAATATAGATAAGAAAATAGGAAAACGCATTGGCATGTGGCTGGTTCGAACCCCAGACCCGTCAAGATGGTCAAGGAACCCACTATTATATTTACGAGGGCTGCTACTTGCGTATCCGGAATCTGGGATTTCAATATTTTTAAACGCAATATATGACCTCCATGGTAAAATTCGTTCTTTTTTTGAAATACTGGCCGCTATTTTTTTTTCCTTATGTACGCTAGTGTTTTGTTTCTGATGGGTTTTAATGGTCACGTGGCTACAATACCACCGGAGAATCGTAAAACGGTCAATTTGGAGTGGTACACGACCATTTGTTTGTCGGAAGTATCTGAAGAAATACGTAAAAACAACAAGCGACGCAGAATTATTCTACACCACGACAATGCCAGCTGTTATACACATCACGCGAAACAAATACATTTTTGGAGGGTCAAAAAATAGAATTGATGGGTCATCCACCGTATAGCCCAGACTTGGCACCTAATGATTTCTATTTATTCCCAAATGTAAATAATAAATTACGTGGTCAACGCGATTTTCGACCCGTGAAGGTGCCGTCGACGCGTTCAAACAGCACGTTTCAGAGATACCGCAATCAGAGTGGAAAAAATGCTATAAAAATTGGTTTCAACGTATGCAAAAGTGTATCGATCATCGCGGAGAATACTTTGAAAAACAATAAACCCATATACGTTTGTTTAATTTTTCTATTCCGGATACATAAATAGCAGCCCTCGTAATAAAGCGTTTTAAATTCCAATCAATTCAAAACAAATTCGAAGACTGCGTTGTCTTTTTTATTTAAATCACAAATCAAATTTTATTTAAACGGTAATTAATCCTTTTCTAGTAATTTTTATTTGTTACATTGATTGGACAATCATTTTGCAATTAAACTTACGCATAATAAAACTGACGATACGAACATCTTTTTTCTTCAAAGTTTGACAGCAAAACTCAACTAGCAATCGCATAACTAGCATTGTAGTACTAACAAATAATTCTATTCAGATTACGTCCTAAACTGAATCGCGAAAGTTATGGTGGTAAGTGTGAAGACCACAGCGCCATCAACACTTGATAATATAGTATTTACTTAATATGTATTATAATTAGAGATCGGATAATCGGATGCATATTTACCTAAAGTTAGTTTAGGACAAATTATGGAAACGGCTTTTTATTGTTTTGTTAAATAAAAATCCCGGGATTGCGTAATTGGATAGCCGGATGTTTATTTATTTACCTGATTTAGTTTTTGACAAAGTATGGAACTGTCTTTTTATTTTATTTCCATAAATAAAAATCCCGGAATTCCGGTACTGTAGAACATTTTGGTAATGCAAAACTAGTCGGTAATATGAGCTTATAATATCCTATTTAAAATTGGGCGTAAATATTACCTCGGTTACTACAGTTTTAATCACTATCTATCACTATGGGTTGGTCATTGAAATCTGACTGATTTCTTAATGTCTGTGCTGAACATGTAATAAATCGTACATTCATAAATCGCACGGGGAACTGAAACTAAACTTCATGTAAATACGTATGCATAGTTGTATAAATGAACCCAGAGTCTCGGTCTTTTGAAAATAAATACCACGTGCTAATTTAGTAATTTTCAAACAATATCACTACGTTAAATTTGCAGTCCCGTATTTTCCCGGGATTTTTATTTAACAAAATGTATTTTAAAAAGCCGCTTCCATAATTTGTGAGCCAAAAATTAACTTTAGGTAAATATGCATCCGATTATCCGATCTCTATTTATAATATTAAATTTATTTATGTGACACACTGACTTACAATATTCTAATTTATAATGTAATCTAATTTATATAAGTAGTGGTAATAAATATAAAAGGTATAAAATTGGAACATTGTTTTTAAGGTACGGTGAAAATATTTACAATACATAAGCGGATTACGATGCTCTAAATTACTATATGTCCGAAAAAGGTAACTGATTTAGTTACCTACCTTATATAGACATACATATATAAAATCTAACGTCTACCTACTCAATCAAATTTCTACAGAAACAATTCAAATCCTAAAGCGTAAATCAGAAGTGACCGCATTTACCATTGATCAACGACTTAAGGACAGAATTAACCATCGATCTTGTAGGACCACCAAATCGGTGGTACGATAACAGCATATCTGAAAATAAATTTTATATAATGGTATTATATATATATATAAATTTAATTAAAGAGCCAATTTGACCGGTTGTAGTCGATGCTGTCACTTCCAAAAGTAAGATATTCTAGGATATATATATTGATTAGGCTTTCCTGCCTTTTTTACTAAATATAACTAGTTGTGTCCGCGTGGAAACACTTCACCCCCTTAGACGTTGAATTTTGAAAAAGGAGAATATTGTTCACAATTAAATACTTGTGACTAATAAATTTATTTAGTAAAGTATTAAAATCATGTTCTAATTAAATCTATCGCATGTTGTGTAAATTTCGAATTAATTCGATAATCATATAAAATGGTTATAAGTAGTGACTCTACCTTAAAAGATAGATATACTCTATCTCGTATATAAATATATGTTTTTTTAGAACTTTTAAAGAAACTGTTAAAGCAGTGCAAGGAAAGTTCTTAAATAGAAATACGTTATTCCCGTCTAATGCCATTGATGCTCCGCTTCTATTAAAACGCAGCGTGATGTTATATAGTCTTTAATAGGCTATAGACCTATAGCGATAGCCTTTCTTGATAGGCCATTTGCCTATTGAACACAAAATACTTTTTCAATTCGAGCCGTTTAGTTCCTGAAATAAGCGCGGTCAACCAAATAAACAAAATCAGCTTTATAATATTAGCAAAGATATATTCATGATACTGTTTGGTATTTTGTAATTCAATGTATCAATTCATTGTCTAATTTCAATTTAGTAAAATATATTACATCCAATTAGTTTGTGATTACGCGTCAATTAATGTCGGAGTTGTATTCTGGACACTAGACTTCGAATCAGAAGACTCGACATCGACCCTGCCATATATCAATGCGTTTTTCGAATTTCGTGTGTACATTTATTTTTCAACACACTTCCTCATAAAGTGGCTCTAATCCCATGGCAATTAGGCACATAATGACACCTATAATCAAACTTTTTCATTACTATTATTCACGAGTGAGTAATAGCTTTTTTTTTTAATATTATTGGTTGAGTTACGCTTGCATTTGCGCTAAAAAGATATCCGCGAAAAGCCCAAAAAAAAGAAACCTCATTTTTTAGTCTATGGCCGATGCGCGCGCATAGGAAAACTGATTAATTTTTCCCGCCATTACGAAACATTTTTCACAACTCGTCTCGTTTTCTCTTTTGAAGTTATTTAGTTAGTTATTAATTAAGATGTCTGCAAATACAATTTATGAAGAAAATGGTTTTTTATTTAAGTATTATTTTATTCAGAAGTGTGTTGAAAAACGTTGTATGATACACGTGTGTATTGATGATTACCATCCTCGGCTCCTTAAGACCCGCCTCGCCTGACGGCTCGGGCCTCAATGCGCCTCAGCGGTAATCACCAACATTACACACTTGTACCATAATGTACTATAACGCTCCTACGGTGAAGAAAAACGTTTTGAGACAACCTGCATACACACACATGTGAAGAAATGGAAACGGTTAAGTGAAGTTGATTAAAACCACATTGCATAACAAGGTTAGCCTCGTGCTCCAAGGCGGGGTCGGGGAAGTCCCGTCTATTGGCAAATAATTTACATGGCAACATAGCCATATAAATTATATGCCGATACAATGAAGGATTCACTCACACTTACATACATTACGTAACAGAGCCCCTAGACCAGTGATTCCGAAAGAGATCTACATCGCCGAAAAAAATTGGGGGTCCATGAAATGAAAATGGGGGTTCATGATATTAGATCTCAAAAACCACTGATAGTACCTATTTATTAGCATTATACTATCTTGTTATACAAAGACATTTATAAAAATACATATAAAGTAAAAAAGTTATCAAGTATATATGTTTATAAAATGTTGTATTTTGTAGGATGTAGGCATTCAATATTAGGTAAGTAGGGGTTCAACCCAAAACCGGAAAACATGACAAAGGGTTTGCGACACAAAAAAGTTTGGGAACCACTGCCCTAGACAAAGAATCATCGCATTAGATTCTTTATTGGAATCGTTTCGATATCTGGCGCCAATGGTTGGAACTGTTACTAAATTACGAAATCATTACTATAAATTTGGTTCTAACGATACGAACGCCAATGTTAGTTTGGCTACAAGCCCCGACTGTCTGTAAAATACCTGACTAATAAACTATAAAAACATAGCTGTATAACTTTCACTTCTTCATTATTGATTTTTACTAGCTGACCCGACAGACGTTGTCCTGCCCCACGTCTCAAATGCTAAAAAACAATATCTAGATGACCGTATTGTGAATCTAAACCATCCTCAAACCCCTGGAATACACAGAAAAAAGTTCATCAAAATCGGTCCAGCCGTTTAGAAGGAGTTCAATGACTAACACACGTACAGAAGATTTATATATATAAAGACGTATTATTTAATCAAAGTTTTTTTATTATTTAAAACGTATGCAAATAAATGATCATATATGATTTTAAAACTTATTTTCTTTCCCTTTTAGAAAATCAAATTTAATCTCTATTTTGTAGCTGTATATTTAATTACTTTCAAGATCAGCTTGGGACCGATATTTATTATTTTTCAACACACTTCCTCATAAAGTGGCTCTAATCCCATGGCAATTAGGCACATAATGACACCTATAATCAAACTTTTTCATTACTATTATTCACGAGTGAGTAATAGCTTTTTTTTAATATTATTGGTTGAGTTACGCTTGCATTTGCGCTAAAAAGATATCCGCGAAAAGCCCAAAAAAAAGAAACCTCATTTTTTAGTCTATGGCCGATGCGCGCGCATAGGAAAACTGATTAATTTTTCCCGCCATTACGAAACATTTTTCACAACTCGTCTCGTTTTCTCTTTTGAAGTTATTTAGTTAGTTATTAATTAAGATGTCTGCAAATACAATTTATGAAGAAAATGGTTTTTTATTTAAGTATTATTTTATTCAGAAGTGTGTTGAAAAACGTTGTATGATACACGTGTGTATTGATGATTACCATCCTCGGTTCCTTAAGACCCTCGCCTCGCCTGACGGCTCGGGCCTCAATGCGCCTCAGCGGTAATCACCAACATTACACACTTGTACCATAATGTACTATAACGCTCCTACGGTGAAGAAAAACGTTTTGAGACAACCTGCATACACACACATGTGAAGAAATGGAAACGGTTAAGTGAAGTTGATTAAAACCACATTGCATAACAAGGTTAGCCTCGTGCTCCAAGGCGGGGTCGGGGAAGTCCCGTCTATTGGCAAATAATTTACATGGCAACATAGCCATATAAATTATATGCCGATACAATGAAGGATTCACTCACACTTACATACATTACGTAACAGAGCCCCTAGACCAGTGATTCCGAAAGAGATCTACATCGCCGAAAAAAATTGGGGGTCCATGAAATGAAAATGGGGGTTCATGATATTAGATCTCAAAAACCACTGATAGTACCTATTTATTAGCATTATACTATCTTGTTATACAAAGACATTTATAAAAATACATATAAAGTAAAAAAGTTATCAAGTATATATGTTTATAAAATGTTGTATTTTGTAGGATGTAGGCATTCAATATTAGGTAAGTAGGGGTTCAACCCAAAACCGGAAAACATGACAAAGGGTCTACGACACAAAAATGTTTGGGAACCACTGCCCTAGACAAAGAATCGTCGCATTAGATTCTTTATTGGAATCGTTTCGATATCTGGCGCCAATGGTTGGAACTGTTACTAAATTACGAAATCATTGCTATAAATTTGGTTCTAACGAAACGAACGCCAATGTTAGTTTGGCTACAAGCCCCGACTGTCTGTAAAATACCTGACTAATAAACTATAAAAACAGATTCATTAAGTTAGCTGTATAACTTTCACTTCTTCATTATTAATTTTTACTAGCTGACCCGACAGACGTTATCCTGCCCCACGTCTCAAATGCTAAAAAAACAATATCTAGATGACCGTATTGTGAATCTAAACATCCTCAAACCCCTGGAATACACACAAAAAAGTTCATCAAAATCGGTCCAGCCGTTTAGAAGGAGTTCAATGACTAACACACGTACAGAAGATTTATATATATAAAGATGTATTATTTAATCAACGCTTTTTTATTCCTTAAAACGTATGCAAATAAATGATCATATATGATTTTAAAAGTTAATTTATTTCCCTTTTACAAATTCAAAGTTACTCTCTATTTTGTAGCTCTATATTGAATTACTTTCAAGATCAGCTTGGGACCGATATATATAATTTTAGTCTAATGAAAAATACGACATACCTAACGTGGTTCTATTGTTGGCTACCAGATAACAGTGATATCCGAACAGCGAACCGAGCGATATGGCGAACATCAGCGATACAAAGAATGCGAACACTATGTGGTAGCGGCCGACGCCCGCTGCTGTGCCAAAGTCGCCCTGAAATTCAAATAACATAGTTACATGATTCATTAGCATCTAATTGATTAGCATTTAATTAAAGATATATATACTTATAGTTAACACCGTGGTTACCGAGTAAAGAAACGGACAGAGTCAAAGCTTCTAAAGAGCTAGCAAAAGGAGATGTCCTCTTATTACAAGGAGGTTGGTTTTTTGTGATCAGCGTTAACTAACAAACACCAAACTACATTAAATTGAAAGCCGAAAAAATATGAAGTATGAAACAAATAAAAGAAATATTTTTACCACCCCCAATTATTTTTAAATAAATAAAACATGTTTATAAGAAATATTTCATTATGGCAACACCTTAATGATGTTTTTATTAATCTGTGACTACCGGTATCTTACTCTATGTTTGATATTTTCCGTTGAGTTGAATCATAGAATACATTTAATCTATGATTTTACTCGGTCTGATCATAATCATAAAATCAAAACTATGACATTGACAGCAGGTGCCTGACTTGCGTAGCTGACTTGTCAGTTGATTTCTTATTAATATTTTTTTCTGGCTCTAGATAACATACATTAAGTAACAGTAAATAGCAGTCCCTATATTTTGTTAGTTAAAAACTTCTCAAAATTAGAAATATTCGGTTCATTAAAGCAATTATGTATGTTTTTTTAAAAGGCTTGTTGATAAATTTTTTTTAAGCAATGTGTAATTATTGCATTAAAGATATTTCATTTTTTATTATACTAGAATACGAATTATTAAAAATCGGTGGTCTTGAAAATAATATGACTTACGGCGATTACTTTCTTTTAGAGCCTTCTATCCAAATATATCAAATTTACCCGAGTTAGTTACTATAAACCAATATGGGACATCTCCTTTATACCTATTTTGGTAGGGTTGGCACAATTGAATAAATAAAAAATATAAATGTTCTTTTCACATTTTTTATTAAAATAGGTTATTTTTTAAGACGCTCATATTTGCTTCACTTGTAACTAAGTATGTATGTAACTAACTTGAAGATGTCTAAAATATAGATATAACTTGAATGTTCTGATTTAGTACTTTAGTCGAAACATTCGCACATTGGCATTGGCTCGAACTAAAACATGCACCGTCATTTGACGGCAAGTTGAGTTTTGGAATGATCCCCCTCCCCCCCCCCACTTGTGAAATCTTACGCTCCAATTCGAAATATATTGAATAAAGTTATTGTAGATATCTATTCAGAATTACTTACACAATTTTACTGAAATATCTGGTAAATTTTTCCGTTAAATATATAATAATGAGTATTGAGTAGTTTAGATTATAGAGTTGTATACCTTTCGATATACATAACACATCATAAATATAATTTAAGTTTCAAGTACAAACTTACCTAGTAGACTCCTTGGGATAGTTAAAATAAGAAATATTTTTAGTATTTCTATTATTATTCACGCACACAGTACAACGTACAACAATGTACAACCATATTTACAACACTTTTTAAATACTAAAACATAAATATTACTACGTATTATGTGAGGAACTCGAAAAGAAAAACAAAACACGCACGATGTTCGAGCGTCGCGTCACGGCTGCACGCCCTGAGATTGACCACTGGCTGATCTAGTTTGAAGTGGTTTCGGTTCATACGTGACAAGAGGCCAGTGGTCACGCACACACACGCGATGCACTTGTAGTGATGTACCTATCACAGCGCATTCGTATGAAGCTTTGTCTCTGTCCCGTCACTCATGTGGTGAGACTGAGGAAATCATACTGTAACACATTATGGTTTTCTCGGTCTCACTGTGAGTTTGTAACTTTATAGGCTTACACACACACACACGAACACACACACAAACACACAAAATATTGTAAGTGACAAGAATGTTTATTTACAATATTTTCTATCATAAGTTTAATTATTTTTTTTTCTATTATTATTGTTTTAGTCTTAAGTCTCAGATGTTCCGTGTCGCGTCTATCTCACCGTACATGAACTTAGAAATGCTACTTCTGTAACCGAACCACTGACTTTTGTAAAAGTCAGGGGACTAAACCACTGCGATAAATTATAAGCCATTTACATTTTAATGTAACTGACATAAGTATTGTAATCTATTTTTGGGGCTTGAATAAATACATTATTATTATATTATTATCCTTTGAGATCGTCCATAAATTACCTCACACAACTTTTGATTATATGGTCATATTGGTGAGACTCCCTGAGACATCTAATTGTAGAATCTCAGTCGTCAACAGAAAGGGGCCGTTTACATATTATGTATAGTCTTGTATAATGTCCAATAAGGCAAAACATTCCATTGTCTTATTCGACCATTTGAACATAGCCTTATGCAAATGCGATAGCTCAGGATTTTTTTAGGACAAATGAAATACAACATAATACTTTATAAAGGGCTCCAAACTGGCAAGGTTGCACAGCGCTTTATAAGACCAACCGGTATTGTATCTCTAGGGCGTTTTATATCCTCCACATGAACCAGATCCCAGCGAGAATTCCCAGGCAACAAATATACATATAGCTACAATAAGTGTTTGTAAACCAAATCAAATAATACAATTCATTATATTTCTATCAAAACAATCAAAGTACACTACCATACAATATCAAAATACTGACTAGTTTCAACTACGACATGATAATCTGACTTGTGTTTGCGTTTATACGAACTTGGGGTCAGTATTATCGAATTGAGATTACGATAGCGACTCTAACAGTACACAAATACATACATCTAATATTAGTACCACGTTTTCATAATAAACAAACAAGCATGGTACGCATTCCCACTGCGATACACGTTAATGAACAATATAAAACTGCTAAATAAGTTAAATATTCAATTAATTAAATGCAAATAAAAGAAACAAGGTTTTATAAACTTAACAACTGTTTACAAAGTTAAACGTAATAGCGTTAACGTAAACGCGGAAGATCAGCGTCGTGGTGTACGCCCGACATATGCTGAGCGGAGACCATTTTGGTAACAAAATGACTTGTATGCATGTTTGTTTTTGTATTTTCCGGACCGTTATTTTGCTTACTAAATAAACGTTTTTCTTTCTTTCTAATATACATTATTATCAAAGTGAACATTTTTAAGACGGACAACTCATGAATGAATAACATTTTAAAACGTTTCACGACGATTACTATTTGAACACTTTGGAAATATGTATTTTTAACAACATCGTTATATGTAACATAGCTATATCAATGTGTAAGTTATCAATATTAATTAAGTCATAGAATAAAGAAAATCGAATGTTATCAGGTAAGTTTACTTACTTACAAATTAAAATGAAACATATTAAAATAAATAATAGTATAGAGTACGTTCTAAGATGATAAATGAAATTGACGATATTTTACAATAGTGAACTATCTATATGTTTAATGTTTAAATACTGTAATAGAGGTGAAAATGTATAAAAATTGCGTTTACATCGTTAATGTTGTTACATATCTGTGCAAAGGTGGAGTTCACTAACGAGCTATTGCAGTGGGTATTTTTGTAATCTCGATAGATCTGGAATTTTAGAAATATCTTCATTTAGACACAGTAATTGAAACGATCTTTATGATAGAAATTAGCTTTCGCCGCTGACTTTATTTCACATATGCTTTCGTCAAATTCGTTACGGGCTCAATTTTTGTATTTGTCACTCTGTGTTTTATTTAAAAATGTATAAATCAATGCAAGAAAAATAAAACACAGTCTCAAATACATATGCACTAAAAATTCTTAACAAAATATTCCTACAAATTGATAATTTTAATTTTGAGATATTAATTTATTACTGTGATTGAAAATTATGGCGGCGGAGTTCATAACAGTCAATAAAATGTTATTATTACAAGTTATCAAATTAAAAAAAATCTAGTTAACGTAAGGATAAGGCTTTCATAAATTTTAACAAAAATCAAAAAGCTTGTATTGCCATAAGCTTGTATAACGCAATAGCAGTGTACGCATCTCACTGTATAATGCAAGTTTTGAAATTCGCCCCATCTGAACACGCCTTATTGACCTCCTCCGTTATAACTTACTAGCTTTTGCCCGCGACTTCGTCGCGTGGAATAGTGACTTCCGGCAGATTTTTGGTTAACCAACAACATATTTATATTTATATTTGAATAAAGATTAATATTATTATGTTGATACAACTTAAACAAATTATTTCGACCAAATTTGGTACCATAAAACGGTCATTGTGACTAAACCTTAAAAGATAGACATATGCCGTCGCGGACTTTTTTTAGATCATGTATAGAGGAATAATTCTTTCATACATATTTTTTGTGTATCTTGAACCGTTTTCGCAGCGCACGCAAAGAAAGCCTTCAAAAATGAATAATTTTCCCCGTTTTTACACATTTACCGCTCTGTCTTTGCTCCTATTGGTCATATCGTAATGTTATTTAGCCTATAGCCTTCCTCGATAAATGGACTATCCAACAAAAAAAGAATTATTCAAATCGCACCAGTAGTTTCGGAGATTAGCGCGTTCAAACAAACAAACAAACTCTTCAGCTTTATATATTAGTATAGATAAGAGACATCTATTTTACAAGTTGTATCGGAATATTTTTGGAAGATGTCAAAATGAGATTGATATAATTAATTTAATTATGACAAAAAATCATTTTCTTTGTAAGGGAAGTTTCTACTTGTAGTATACAGACCATACCCGGATTTCAATACTATGTTCACACTGGAGAAAAGTTTAAAAGACCGGACTTTATGAGGAAAGTGAATCATTTTTAGAAGATTCTTATGGGATTTCGAATATATTTTTAGTGTCAACTTAACTTTTATACACACATACATAGCACAAGATTTTACGATTTATTTATTTTTTTGCTAGAGGTAAATACAGTTTTACCTAAAGACCATAAAATAGCGACCAAACTACCTTAAGAAATATAATATAATAAAACAAAATAAAACGAAACAAACAGGAACAAGCTGCAAAAAACGTATTAATGGGATAAGAATGTCAAACAGCCTAGAAATATTTTGACACTGACAAATGCGTCAAAATCATTTAAAAACAACCATATTCGGCGTAAATGAACCCGTGTGGAGGAAAATGAAACCAGACATCTCTATTTTATATTAATAATTATTCATAAAAACGAGATATCAATACTGATCCATGCAAAGGCGTTGAAAATACAAAAAAGGTCTTTGACTTTAAATGTGATAAGTTATCTTGGTGAAGTCTAATGTGCTAGTTGGCTTATCAACAAATCGGGCAACGCTGCGGGCAAAATTAACATTGACCTAATTAAATATGGACACGCGAAGTAGTTATATTTTCGAAGCTTGTAGTTATATATTTACAAAAAAAAAATAAGTAATTAAAGCAAATATGTTAGTGGGGTTCCCATACAACTGAAAATTTTAATCCATTTTTATAGATAAGGAACTCTTCATGTGCGAGTCCGACTCGCACTTGGACAGGGCGTTTTAAGCTGTTTTCAAAACACTAGTTTTGACCTGATATTTATTACAACAGAGGGTTGTAAGGCTATTCAGCACTTTGCAGAAGTAATTGCGGTAAAGTTAGTAAAGTCCGCGTATGGGATCCATGGGATGAAAGCGGCTTTATTTTAAGTTCATTATTGAATTTATCTATTTGATTGTGTGAAGAATGATATAAGAATGAAAGGAGTAAGCATGGAAATGACGGCTGATAGAGAGGAATGGAAGAAAAAGATCTACTGCGCCGACCCCAGATAATGGGAAATGGGCAAGAGGATGATGACGATATTGAATTTATCTATATATTGATTATATAACTGTATGCTTACCTTCCAAAACTTGATGAAATAAGGCAAACAAGTAGACATAACGAAGATACAGTACAGCAATGCATATCCCAAGAACAGCATGAAGAATTTGTAGTTGTGGTAGCAGACGCAGTTGTTCACCCAGGGGCAGTGGTGGTCCATTTTGAGTACGCACCGGGAGCAAATACTGCAGTGATGAGCGCGATCGGGCTTTATTAGAACACAACGATTGCAGTAGCGAACTGAGCCGGACATTGTTCTGGAATCATAAACATTTTTATTTTGTAAATTTAAATAAATATTTTATAAATAATGACAAGAGTAAAGGACATTCTCATATTATACTCTATAAGCACATTATTCTTTTTATATGTGTAAGTCATAAATAAATTAAACACATGTTTTGTGTTTTTTTTTTCTGACTTAAGCCATTACAAAGAAGCAGGGACTGCATTGCTGTTTCAATTTACACAATTCGGTTTCCAAAAACACTCTTGTACACGTGTAGTGCGATCGGGAACTCTACCTCAGTGGTCTTAGGCAGGGGACTGTGGGCAATAGATAGGTAATTTTGTTGAATGTGGTGTTCTACAGGGACTTAACATGAATTTCAATCTTAAATATCATTTTATTTCTGCTAAATTCTAGATGTGAAATATTGAATAATCAACTATGCTGCAGAAAACAACAGAGTTCTACATCAGTTTTATACATTGAAAGGAGTAAACATACTGGATCTTATGACTCATAAGTAGAGATCGGATAATCGGATGCATATTTGCCTAAAGTTAATTTTTGGCTCACAAATTATGGAAGTGGCTTTTTAAAATACATTTTGTTAAATAAAAATCCCGGGAAAATACGGGACTGCAAATTTAACGTAGTGATATTGTTTGAAAATTACTAAATTAGCACGTGGTATTTATTTTCAAAAGACCGAGACTCCGGGTTCATTTATACAACTATGCATACGTATATACATGAAGTTTAGTTTCAGTTCCCCGTGCGTTTTATGAATGTACGATTTATTACATGTAGAGTGTTATACGAAAGTAGTGAGCTAGTTTGACTAAAACAATAATCAATTAAATAATTGAATAAAAAAACAGAAATGGTGCCCGGGCGTAAGTATGGTCTAGTAATATTTACGCCCCATTTTAAATAGGATATTATAAGCTCATATTACTGACTAGTTTTGCATTACCAAAATGTTCTACAGTACCGGAATACCGGGATTTTTATTTATGGAAATAAAATAAAAAAAAAGTTCCATACTTTGTCAAAAACTAAATTAGGTAAATAAATAAACATCCGGCTATCCAATTCCGCAATCCCGGGATTTTTCCCGGGATAAAAAGCCGTTTCCATACTTTGTCTTAAACTAACTTTAGGTAAATATGCATCCGATTATCCGATCTCTACTCATAAGTAGACAACATAATGAAATTTATATGCTGAAGAGTGCCCGTTTACACTAATCAACATCTTTTATAAAATGGCATTGTTTGCTTAACAGCTACATTAGTTTATGTGATTTCTCATTGCAGATTTTTTTGGTGTCAGCCTAGCTATCACATTATGTGATTTATCTTTATTTATGTATGATTTAATTAATTTTGTCTTTTAGGTAATTTAAACTCTATATGTATATGTTTTTAAAGTTTCTTTTATCTATTGTCTTACTATAGTACCATACCAATTGACAGGTTGATAACTCCTTGAATCGTTTATATAATAAATAACCCTGATATAAAAACTAAAATAGGAAGATTTAACAACTAGATATTTATACAAATGTTTAGTTTATTTATTAATTTGTGAGTGATACATAAACTCAAAAATAGAAACTACATTTTAACTACCTGCTAAACTAGTAATAATATATAATAATAATAAGTATTGAGATAATACAGCATAAATTTTAAAAGCAAGAAATTTTGTGATGAATAATCCATCCTCATCTCATTGTTATTGTTATGCTGAATGGAAAGGGATCAGTTATATTTTGAATGATTTTATTGAATTGCCTGTTTCCTTTAAGTAATATTTATTTATGATGCCCTAAATTAAATTTGTGTCATCATTTTACATACAGTGTGCCAGTAGTATCTGCTTTTACTGCATCCCTATTGTAATTATAATAAACATTTTAAGTGTAGACATATTTTATTCTATGGTAAGAGTGTATGAAAATGCAAAAATATTGCTGGCAACTGAATATATCTTAGAATTATATTACATTTTTTCTTGTAAAACTTATTTAGTATTTTTTTAAATTTATTGAGTGATGTTGCAGATTTTGTTTTTTTTTTATTAGTGACATTTGATTTGTGTTTGTTTCTCTACAATAAATAAATAAACAAGACCTTTGACAGTTCGTAATGGTGAGTTACAAATGTGTTTAATAATCTGCTATCATAATCAAATTAAATGACTTAATTAGGAAGTGAATTATCTTTATCAGATTTAATTATTGGTTGCTTTAACTAAATAATATACCAAGTTATTAAACTTACCAACATAATAACACCGACAAAAAAAAATTATCAACAAATAATAAAATTGTTTAATGTAAACAGAATTATCAAATATGATTTAAATATGATTACAAAATCTCCTGTCAGAGTTGGTAACCAACATCAGTGAACAGGCCCAAAACTACTAGTGAACATTTTACATGCAAAACCTAACACTGTCACAGAGTCTTAATTAGGATTCTTCAACTGATAACATTTTACTACAGTAGATCTAGCGAACAGGTTGTGAGGAAAGAGATATACAAGTCTATCTGAAAAATTTGTATCATTCTTATTTAAATTTAGATGGAGAAATATGTAATTTGTCCCTTGTTCTGGTTTGTTAAACACTGTGTTATGGGACTACTGAAGTACTAAAAATATTACAAACAAATCATACATATCATTAGTCACAAGTAAGAAAAAACAAACATATCATACATGCACTTTTATTTTTAATTGAAGAAAGCCAAAAACTTTAATATAGTACTTTGATTTCTAAAAAATACATTTATACAATACCTTGTAACAAGAGGTAAGTCTTTAGCAAAATTTTCTAATATTGTTCGTTGTGCATCTTCTGTCTCCGCACTTAAAAGTTTCTCCAATTCTGATACTGGCAACTTATACTGTAAAAATTACATCATTTAAAAGTTTTCTAAGTGTCATAAAATGATTAATGATGAGGTGGAGTAATTCATGGTTATGGTATTCTAAGTGCTCATATCTGTTCCAAATGGCATATTGCACTAAATATCAGTCGATAATTTGGTACTTTAAATGAGATGAACAACATAAACTAATTTGTTTTAACAAAACATTTACCATACTCCGAAACAAATATATTCAGTACAGGTTAGGTTCCAACATTCACTTTGTCAACTGTTTTGTTGTCATAGTTTGTTGTGTAAACAATAATAAACATGATTTCACCTTTAGTTTACACTTAAGGTGTGGCCCATTTTTCAGATATTAAAATAAAATTTGAAATATTTAATAATAGTTGATAATGAAATGAAATTATTTAAAAATAGGAAATTACCTTATCAGGGATGGCCTTAACATCCGCAAATATTGTTCTCCAATAGGACCAAGCAAACATAATCAAGAGAATATGATACAGCACTAAATAAATGCATTGTTGAACTGTTGATTCAATAGTGACTGAAAACAAATACACAAGATAAAAATAGAAGACGATGATTTGAATTTAAAATGAGGAAAAAATAATTCTTCAACTCACAAATACACAGCTGAATAACGTAAGCATAATAAGACCATGTTACGATCGAAACTATTAACAAAACTGGAAGCCATTTGAAGGCTCTCCAGCACCACATATTACATACTCTACAACACACACAATAACCAGAAGGTAATACTCTATTATTTTGTATAGTCGAAGCCATAATTAAAAATACTTGAACTTTTAGAAATTATCCATGTTTTCACTGCAATGAAACCTGTGATGACAACTGATGACAATTGATATGTGTTCTGTGCAATTGAAATTGATGTACTGACCGAGCTAAAATGTTCTGTGGACTCAGCACAGATCATGCAATATTTACTAAGTACAGTACAGACCTACCACAAATTACAAGTCTGTATTGCTTAATCATTATGTTTTTTACTTAAAAAAATATGATCAAATAGGTCATTTTAATGTAGTTTTTAAATAAATAACCCACGATCAAGGTATTTATATTAAACTAGCTTTCTGCCCGCGGCTCGCCCGCGTGGATTTCGGGATTGGGTGTATAGAGGTTAAGGGTCATAGCTTTTGCCCACGGCTACATATACGCGGAAGTCGGTTTATGGCGAAGATTTTATCGCGCTTCCCGTGGGACTACCGTTTTCCCGAGATAAAAAATGCCGCAAAACTCCTCAAGAATCACTCTATCTATTGATGAAAACCGCATAAAAATCTGTGCAGTAGTTTTTGAGCGAAGCCTTTATTGCGCATCCCGTGGGATCTGTCGATTTTCCGGGATAAAAAGTAGCCTATGTTACTCGGGAGAATGTAGCTTTCCAAAGGTGAAAGAATTTGAAATCGGTCCAGTAGTTTAAGCGTGAAGAGGTAACAAACAAACAACAAACAAACAAATAAACAAACAAACAAACAAACAAACAAACACACTTTCGCATTTATAATATTAGTTGGGAACAACACTAAAAAAAAAACTAAGAAAGACAATTAATGTTTGGACTAGTTTCCTATGCCTTGCCGAAATACGGACAAAATAAAAAATGCTGTATGTTTCATTAGGGACATAAAATGTCTCGGAATTATAAAAACGCAGAAAAAAATAAAGAAATAGGAAAGCAAAGAATAAAGAAGATAAAGATTTACCACGGAATAGGCTGTATGGGCTCTGCTCTTTGCCTGCTCGATACGAGCGAAGTTTAAAAAAAAAAAAGGGACATCAAAAATTTTATTGTTTTATACGTACTACCAACTATTCCAAATTTCTTACTTTAATTACTATTTTTCATAATAATCATGGAGGTGAAAGATTGCACTGATATATCTGAAGAAGTAAGTAAACTCGTATATCACCATGCAATTATACATCTTGTAAGGCTGTTATTATTTCGAAATTTAACATAATTTGATGTTTTAGAATCAATTCATTGTGGATGATGTGAGTAAGATCATAAAGGAAGCTATTGAAAATTCTATCGGTGGTACTGCTTATCAACATACTAAAGTCAATCAGTGGACATCAGCTGTAGTCGAGTCATGCCTAGGTCAATTGACTAAACTGCAAAAACCATATAAATATATAGGTAAGCAATATAAAAGTAAATTTCATATTAATAAGGCTTTACAAAATCTAAAAAATAAATTCTTGGAATAAATCATATTAGCTTTACAGATGTTTTCATTACTTGTGGCTCAAAAAATAAATCACTTCCTACTGACATTACTATTGGTGAAAATACTATATATTAAATTAGTAAACTATTTAAATGAAATTGCATTTGATCAATTCAGACTATGATTATGTTTCTTAAACAATCAATTTATGTAAAATAGCTTGATAACTTTTATTATATATGTGTATTTAATTTCATAAAACTATTCAAATTTCTTTTTCAGTCACATGTACAATTATGCAGAAAAATGGTGCAGGCCTTCATACAGCATCATCTTGTTTCTGGGACAATAACACAGATGGATCCTGCACTGTGCGTTGGGAAAACAAAACAATGTATTGCATTGTGTCTGTCTTTGGCCTTGGCATTTAACCTAACATCATTTTTTATAAGTAAACTTAAACATAGCCAATATAATTTTATTCCAATTTTACTTAGGATCTGCTTTAAATTTTATTAATACTATGCACTTAAAAAGCTACTGTTATATGCTTACATAAATATCAATAAAATCAATTAGGATATAAATAAAGTTAAGATGCATAAATTATATATGCATGACTAGGATCTTGCTGAGTATTGTATAGTTGTTAAAAAATTAGAAATCAGTCCATTTAAAAATATAAGTTGTTATTTATTTCAGTTTTCAAATTTACATGACTGTAATGACATTATAACATTTGCCATTCAAATTCTAGATTTTTATTTGTCATTACTTATTGTTAAGTAAGTTAGAATATATTTTCATACACAATAAAGACACTTAAAATCTATACAGATTTTTTGATATTGTGCTTTTAAAATAACTATAAAATCCATTTTTTCCATAGTTACTATAGATCTATAGAGGATTAGTTTATCAATACAAATGTATCTACTTGATATGATGACTGATAAAACCAACCAGTATCCAACTGTAATCGCTTAGGCTACATAAGGCTTATATCCATAATTCCATTTAGAAAAATGTGTATAGCTCTATTCTCTAAATAGACCTTATTAGTCAGACCCATTTCAAACAAACTGAGGTTTTTATAAATGTAGACGTTACCATGCTTAAGGCACCTTAACCTTTAGTTCTAGGCTAGTAATGCGACTAAATATCTCGCCACTTAGTACTGTGGAAGTATGTGTCTGTTGGAGCAATTCAGGTGGTTAAATATCAAACAAAAAATATGACTAAAGATAATCTATTTGATTATGCTGAAAAATTGATTACACCAATGGCAAAAATTCAAATATTATTTTTTTCTATTTAATAGACTCTGCATCGAATTAGTTGCACTTTAAAAAAAGAATAACCTCAAATACTTCTAAATATTATTTGGAATCAATGATAAGGGTAATGTTAGGTATTGTTTAAAAGGTAACAAAAAGGAGAACCCAAAAATAAAATAGTATATTTTTATAGGTTTTTAAAACAAAAAAAATCCTTAATTAGACTTCGACAGCTGCATCCCTGAATGCAGTAGTGCTCTTAGCTGACTTCAAGAGTTTTGAAATTATCCTTGGGGTTGTTAATTCGAGGTTACATGTAAAAGTTCTTGTCTTTAATGGTTGAATAGCGGATAATCCCCAATCTCGTAATTAGTCTAGGCAATTGCTCCCAGCAGTGGTATCCGTTAAAACGGGAGGGACCTAGGGTGTGCCGTTTTGGCCTCTTCATTGACCGCCTAAGAGGAGGTCCGCCAATCCTCGCAGTACAATATGTATGGCCTCTAATATTTCCTGCAGTATTTGAATGAGGTGGGTGGTGCAATCTTCCTACAGGCGGGAAGTTTTGGATGTTGTAGATGTGGGTGCCGACTTCGCGTACAAACCTTCCAAGTTGGACAACTACCAGTGTTCATCTCCGCCATGAACAATATAAGAATTGTCCACTTTCAGTCGTACCTGACAGAAGTCCTTTGGTCGAGCACAAAACAGAAGAGAAAGGGTCTGGTGATAGACTGTGGTGCAGATGCCACCGATTTTAGGGCTAGGAGACCCTGTGTAGAAATATTGGGTGCGTCTAATAAGATATCTTTGGGTCTGCAGTATTGTGTCGCGATCATTTTGGGGTTATATAATACATACTGTATTTTTTTAAACCACTATGGTGGCAAAAAAGCTAACGGCCTGCCTGTTGGTAAGCAGTCAAGTAAGCTATGGTAGCTTATGGACACCTGTAACATTAGGGACATCAGAAACATTTAGCCGACTTTTTAAGAACCTAGTTACTCCTTTTTTGAAGAACTCCATTCTATACTCCCCGGGGAAAACCTCGGCAGAAAACTCATTCCAGAGTCGGAGTTCATATAATTAGTAAGTATTCAATATTCAGTATTTTTTAATTTTTTTTTTATTTCATAATTACATATCATACTAATAACTAATAAAAAAAAACAAAACATACCAGCGAACGAAAACCAAGAGGTTTATCTGTCGCTGCCTTTTTTGACTGGAACTAATTTTAACACTAAACTATCAACATTACTATATACGAGTATTATATACTAGGTACTATGCATTACATCAACATAACTATATTAAACAATAATAAACAATTTGACCTGATCAGCTAGGGTTTACTAAATATATATTGCGCATAATTTTTAAACATTTGTCAGCGTTGTTACAGATCAGTTCATAATTGGAGTCTGATAGCTCGTTCAAAAACATTGGTAGCATATATTCCCAGGTGCGCTCACCATATAAATTATTACAGTTAGGTAACCGAAATCTAGGAACATAATCCAACAGTCTTAGTCTACTATTCCTCTCATGTTTGGTCAGACAGTCTACTTTATGAATGTATTCGTTTAGGACAGAGCTTTTAAATCTTTGATATATGTTTAATACACTGCAATGCAAATAAGTCAATATCTTCTCTCTTGTGTTTTTTTCTCAGACGATTTGGTACAATTGTTTTGAGCAATTTTAGTTGCAAATTAAATATTTTTTCAGTGTATGTTTTATAGGTTCTCCCATAACTACTCAGACCATAGTCGATGGCGGATTGTGCTAGAGATAGATGTAGGAGTCTCAGAATATTATAAGGTATTTTGTATCTAAGCAACGTTAATTTAGCTAGAACAGATCTCAGCTTTATTCATATACTATTAATATGTGGGCCCCAGTTAAATTTACTATCTATTACTAACCCCAAGTAAGTATGTTCTTTTACTAGTTCAAGCTTGTCACAGTTAGAGGTACATTTATTTAAATGTAAACACTTATGACTATGTGCAGTTATACAAGGATGATAAACAGTTTCTAAATGTACGTTATGGATATGCATAAGTTTAGTTTTAGAGTAATTAAGTACTAGACCTAAATCATGAGCCCATTTGTATAACATGTTAAAGTTTTTCAATATATTCATTATATAATATATATATTCAATATAAAATTCAATATATAATAAGAGTACCCTTTTAAGGGAGAAATATTGTAGAACCAACAGTATACCTGCACTTATTACTTTGGAAGATACATCGACATATTTGCAGCGCTGTCGCGGGTCGCTCAAAAACGCTCCATACTAAAAACACTGCAATCGTGACGTCATAACTAAGTAAACTCGCCTAATTTGTATGAGCGTATAAACAAATTTTAAAATAACTTTGTTATTTGTACGTTTATAGGTATACTTTCTATATTAAAAAATGTTACATTTAATGTGAGAATGTTAGAAATGTGTTCGTTTCATTAGAATAAGTAAATAATAATTGCTCATTTTTTAGAAATCTAAAAACAATATAAATTAATAATTAAATTGAAATTTCTATATTGACATACTTTCATGAGATATAAATTGCTCAAATCAGATAATTATAGTATAAAATTAAAAACGGCCATAATCAGTTGTAGTCGCCTACCCTATTAGATAACTAATTTTGGACAAGAGTAGCAAACTCACAGATTTTATAATAATAAAACATAGTGAATTTTGTAAACAAACATGTAAATTTACAATTCTGATAAATATGATAACCAATTTGAGAATATCATATATACAAAAAAGATGATTATTTTACCTTAACTTCAGATAATTTAAATTTTCGCGGGTAAATTCAAAGCGATACATATTTGTGTCACGTGACCGCCATCGATCCAATGGTTGAGCGCGTCGCGGGTCCATTCAACTCAGTCGCGGACAGCGCCGGGGAGGGACACTTCACAACACCAATTCTATTCATACATAGGAAATGTTTATATATCTCTATCTCTTTCGCTCGTATTGAGCAATAATTAAATGAATGGTGAACGAGTGAAATAGTGATATGTTCGAGTGGAAATTATTGAAAGCTGGGCCAGTCCAGTCGCAACGCAACGCAAGTAGAACAAATTTTTGATGTGGGTGTTGTGTCTTGAGACGTCAAACGCTTCAATGATTATTATATTTGAGTGGAAGTAAAATATATGCAAAAATACCATTCATTCTTGTAAGATATAATTTTTATTCGCTTTGAGGAAGCACATTCTTTTGTGATAGTGATTCGGATAATTTTGTGACAGCAGATAATAAATTGGAGGGGGGCTGCTAAAATACTACGGCAGGATAGTAACAAAACGTTTTACTACTCGTCGAGGTGTTCACTGTTGGGTGGGCTCGTGATTTTCATCTTAGTGCAGTGCAGACAAATCTGACATCCATTTTGTTTTATTATGTGTTTTGACTGTTTATTTTGTGCATCGCATGCAGGACAATGGAAAGCAACGGTGAGTGTAGATAAGCTGTAAAGTTAAAAAGGCCATTTCTGCGCATGTAGCCGCACACGGCAGTAAACATGCAATTGAATAAATAATAGCATTCGATTTTGTGCACCGTGTCGCACGGTCACGGCGGTGGTAAGATTAGTCATATAAGTCATATCGTGTTGCTATTGTCGCATTTCTGGTTATGTTGCGTGAGATTCCAACCACCTAATTGATTTTAGAAGTATTTGTAGACATGCGCCGACACAATGCAAGCGGTAGGTGGTTAGTTGCAGTTTTCTTATCAGCTGATTAAGTACACTACGCCTATACATTCATGATCTCTTGTTTTATTGATCTAAATTTGGAAGCAATTTGATGACCCTTTCTGATGATTTCTTCCCTTGCAAATAACACACGTAGGAAAGACAGCTACATGCTAGACTTTAAAATGAACATTACTTTTTATTAATTGCAGTATGTAAATCTGTCATTCCTATTAACTTTTATGTTTACTAGTATTCACAGTAAATTTAACAAAATATGTACAAATAACTTTAATCAATAAATTAGTAACCTTGTGAAAAGATGTATTTTATTACCTAAGCATGATTATTTCTCTATAATAAAAAACTATTTTTTATTTATTTATTTATGCAGGTTAGTTTGTAATTAATTATTTATCTCTTGTACTATTATCACAAAATGAATCATTGAGGATCCAGACTTATAAACAATCAAATTGTGTCAAGGAATTCAATTTGTGTATTGTGTGATATTTCTCTAAGCGACAAGGTGTGTTTATAAAATTGCAATATTATTATTCTCAAATATTCCAAAATAAGTACTATATTATTTGCTAAAATATCAGAGTTAAACCAAGTAAGCACTACCTGTTAGATATATTTTTTAAAATATAATAGGTACAATCCTTTTATCAGTAGTATATCTGTAATTATTTACTTAACTCTCCATTTAAAGTAATTCAAGCAGGATAATCTTTATTTTGGGCACATCAGTGTAATGAAATTTTCCAAGGTCATCTGAGTAAACATGTTACAACCTGTTTATAAATGTGTTGGTACATATCATTAACAATCATTTCATTATTCACTAATAGTATCACTGATTCTTATAACAATATTTGAAATTTAACTGGATTGGTCAAATGAAAACCTTATAATGTAAACTACCTAAATAAAATTAAATACCATTTTCATTAGAAATAATTATTTCATTCACAACTTACAAAGAGCCTTTTAAAATTTGCTATTGGAGTCATGAATAAATAAAATCTCATTAATAGTGAGCACAAAATAACTGAATTACTATTTTTGACTTATCGTAAAGAAATTTATACTTAATTTAACTACCTACTAATACTTGTATACTTGTAATATTGCATACTTGTATCAATGTCAAATCTAGATGCTTTGCATTTTCAAAATAGTATTAGGTGAAAGTGTTTTGAAATATATATATCATTTTTGACATTAATTATTTTAAGTTTCTTTGGTAGTAAGTAATTGTTGGTCTTGTTATAACCAATATGTGTTGAAAGAAGAGCCAGGTTTAAATATCCACTGATAGTTTATAAAAAAATACAGGTCTATTACAAAGTTTGAAAAATACATATTAATAAAGAAATAATATTCTTATTTATTTTTACAAATAGTATACTCAGAAATTTTCATAATAAGTTCAATAGACTGTTTATAGGTATATCAAAAATATTTTACAATCTCAAAACACAAAACTAATCTATCTCCAATGTCCAACTTTGAGTTTTACATTTGCATACATACTGCACTACTATTATTTCTTGAAAACTGATAGCACAGCTTATACGAGGGGTGATCCAAAAGTAATGAGAATAGGTATATTAAAATAACTATATACTTAAAAATTAAATTTATTTTTCTACATAATCTCCTAACAGTTCGATACACTTAGTCCATCTCTTTTCTAAACCAACAATACCTTTAAAAAAAATTCATTATCTTGACTCTCCCAAAATGCCTCTACAGCGGCCATCACTGCATCATTATCTTCAAATTTCTTGCCCTGGAGGTGTTCCTTGAGCCGAGGAAACAAATAAAAGTCGCTGGGGGCTAGATCTGGAGAATAGGGTGGGTGCTCCGCCAGCTGGAAGCCGGCTTCTTGAATGGCAGCCATTGCAACTTCAGCTTTGTGTGCAGGTGCATTGTCTTGATGCAGATGACAGCACTTTTTGCGTGCAGTTTACCCTGTCTTTTTTCCTTGGCCTCTCGCAATCTTTTAATTTGTTCAGCATAGTAGGAGCCTGTTATTGTAGCTCCCTTATCAAGGTATTCAACCATAATTATTCCCTCAGCATCCCAGAAAACAGATGCCATAACCTTGCCAGCAGAGCTTGAAACTTTGAATTTTTTTGGTGTCGGTGAGGATGGCCTTTTCCATGTCATTGGCTGTTGTTTTGTTTCGGGATCAAAATGATGAATTTACGTTTCATTCATAGTCACAAATCGAGCCAAAAAAATTTCTTGATCAGCCTGGAACATTTCAAGATTGGTCCTTGAAATGTCAAGTCGTTTTTTCTTTTGTTCGTCGGTTAACATTCTCAGGACCCAACGCGCGGAGACCTTTCTCATGTTCATCTCGGTAGTTAAGATCCTTTGAATGCTACCAAATGAGATGCCTGTGTTCTCAGCTAAATGTCGAATGGTCACTCTTCGGTCTGCCAAAACCAGATCTTCAACTTTTTTGACGTTTTCCTCAGTGAGGGAACAGGATGGGCGGCCTTCGCGGTGTTCGTCTTCCGTGGATGTTCTTCCCATCTTAAATTCCTTGCACCAGCGTGCAGTTGTAGAATATGGAGGCGCAGAGTCCCCTAATGTTTCCACCAAGTCTGTATGAATGTCTTTGGTGGACATTTTTTTCAAGCAGAAGTATTTGATGACGCTTCGTACTTCTTGTTTCTCCATTTTGATGTTAGTCACTCCGACTGCTCGTATTCAAATGAATGTAACTTTTTTTTTTCCTCAGGAGAGGAAGCTGAGAATCCATCATGGATACCAACGCAACAGGCAAGCAGGGATGCGTTGATTATGTCGGACTCCTGGTGAATCGAGGCGGCTCGACCCACCAGACCTACCGACTAAACTCAGCCTAAGCCTTTGGTCCTAATGACCCTACTGGCTTTATTGACGAGGAATGTAACTTTTAAAAATGACGTCCTATTTATACCATTTTTTGTCCGGGAACTTGTGCAGGACCAGGGAGTTGAACAAATATTTTTTCACAATTTTATTATATTTAGAAATATCCGTTTATCATTACTTTTTGATCACCCCTCGTATATGTCACATATGACGTCATTCTCTTTCATTGATATTAGTACCAATATATAATATTGGTATCAATAGTGCATATGGGTTCAACTTTATAAATTAACTATATTATTACAAATAATGTAATTTATGATCATTTATATGTTACTAGCGACCCGCCCCGGCTTCGCACGGGTGCAGTGAAAAAATGGTTATGGTGGGTTATCCCTAAGAGATAGACATATACCATCGCGGACTTTTTTGTGGATTTTTGTAAGTTGTACAATACTGTAGTACATTATTTTGGTCTATCTCGTAGGGTTCAGCCAGCGTTTGCAATATAAGCGCAAAAAAACGTGCTTATTTACGACATCACATTAGAAACCTTTAAATTTATCAGTGTTTCTCTAATATATTATGCATTTATTATACATACAAACCTTCCTTAAGAATCACTCTATCTATTAAAAAAAACCGCGTCAAAATCCGTTGCGTAGTTTTAAAGATCTAAGCATACATACGGACATACAGCGAAAGCGACTTTGTTTTATACTATGTGTTGATAATAGTAATTAAATAGCTTTTGAGTAAAATACATAAGATATTTAATCAGAAATAATTTCATGTTATAAGTATCCATAGTGCAAGCAGAAATCCTTTCAATCACTTTTGAATGTCAAAGATGCTACGCCATTGGTTCACAAGTCTACGGCGGGAGATCTTGTACTGGAAAGAACCAGCAAGGACAATTTTTTTTTCTCCCTGTGTTATAACAGAGTCGTCAGTTGGAAGCCGGCTTCAGATACACAGTCTGAACCCAACCTCCGATACAAGTTAAAATAACTAACCAATGTATATTTCCGTCACAGGAGTCATATCACATTAAACAAATCTGATATGTCCGGTACAAAACAAAAATATTATTTATTATAGAATCATTAAAATTATATATCGCAAAATTTACATCCAAGCATGTTTAATCATTCAGGAAGTGTGTTATAAAAAGTTACACATTTCCCTAAGAACGAACCTCTAGTTTTTTGAAGCCTCTATGTTGGAACGGCAAGTTTATTTTTATTTCTTGTGTTTAAATGATGATTTTAAAAATTTGTATTAATTCATCATTATCATCAAAAAGGCTATCAAACGAATCACTACGACTATAGACCGAAAAATTCATCATCAACATCATGTGCCCTGCCCATTGCCACTTAAGAATTGCAATTCTTCATGCTATATTGGTAAGCAGTTCTCGGATACCTCTGTAGATTTCATTATTTTTGATTTCATCACACGGAGAAACTCCTTGAGTATAGGCCCTTACCATTGATCTTTGGTGGTGAAATCACTCAAGCTTAATAGGTACTTAAAATGGTTTAAAAATAATATAATAATATACATTAGGTAAACTAATATCACTTTCTGAAATTACTTAATTTGCATATGACTTCATGTGTGAAGGTTTAGTGTTTCCAGTAGCTTATATTACCATGGCGAATATCTCAAAGCTTAAATCAGCTCGAAGCATAGGAGCTGTCGGAGCAATGTGGTAACATTTGTGAGTCAACGGAAAACATCCCTAGATACATTTGTGTTTATATATGTTAATTGACATGGATTAGTTATTTAAATTTACTGCGCTTTTATACACCCTTAGCTTCACATTTGAGATGTTGTGTGTCTTGTGCTGGTTGACCTCTGACATACTCCAACAATCTCAGATCTTTCCAGAAATTAAGATGCCTGTTGAGGCTTCTGCATGCTTCTAGTAGGGATACTGGGGAGTATTAATTAGTTTTATTTGTTTAGTTTACTCTTGAGTGATAGTGAATCGAGCTTGCACAGGTGATACCTATTCACACTGGTCTTAAAAAGATTTCAGCTATTTAAGAATACTCAAAATCAAAAATTTATTCTTCAAATTATTTACAATTATTTTTACATGACAAAGATGCTAACTATTAGTTCACAAGTCTACTATGGGAGACCTTGTAGTGGAAAGAATTAGCAAGGGTTATTATATTCTATATTATATTCTCTCCATATTTTTACAGAGTCGTCAATTAGAAGCTGGCCTTAGGTAAATAGTCTGAACCCAAGTTCCTTTACAATTTTCAACAAATTCACATTATATCTATAAAAACTATAATTTCATTATGTTATTTACTATAGTCAAAATATTGGTCAATATAACTATTGACTTATTAAAATTAAACTGAAGCATTGTGTCATTTAAATATTCCTTAACAGTATAATAACATTTTTTGCTTATGAGTATTTTTAACAAGTGCTTTGAATTTGTGAAAAGGCAAATCGGCGATACTTTAGAACTTTGAACTTTGTTGTAAAAGGCTATGTATTTCCTAGTTTTTTCTGTCATTATGTAAAGTCTGACGCATTGCTTAGTGTACATATGAAATTCGAATAATGAAATACATCCTGGTATATAGAAGATTTTCCCCAGACGTCCTGATTAGATGGCCAAGACCACAGCGCCACGGCACCGACCTTATAATTATCTAACTGATACCTAATCAAAGTGTATGGACTAAGAACTGTTTTTTTACATGAAAAAGAAGCAAAGTGATTACGCTCGCTCATTGTTCTACGTAAAAAATGTAACGAACGAGAGACCTCTGTCCCAGGTTATTGATCTGAGCTAAATCTATTCTGAATTAACTTAAAATAGCTATCAGTCGCCACCAGCCTTTACGAAATATACTGAATGTATTGTATCATTTCGCTTTTGTCATTAGTGTATTATAAGATCTTTCTATATTACAATTAATAGTTAAATGTTGAATATCATCTATCTATTTATCCGCACTAACTTTCCGCCTATGGCTTCTCTCATTTTATATCGAATTTTCCTATAGTAAAAAGTTATCACTTTTCCGCAGTGAAAATTATTCAAAATTCACTTGGGGATCTCAAAAACGCTTAAATCGTTTTAATTGCATTTTCCCGTGGTAAAATTATTCTATGTTATTATAATATTCCTCTTTGGGTCTAATTTAATTTCTTACAATATAATTTCTTATGTTATTTTTGATGTATATTTTTAAACGACATTATGGTGATTCAAGACGACCGATCCCGCTGATTTCTACCGTGACGCGTCTTTTCAAAGGTGTCTACGTGATTGAGTAATTTTATTTTTCCTTTTAATTGTACGTGTCAAGAGAAGAGATAATAGTGTATAGATAAGACCCTGTTCCATCATTACCATAGTCTAACACGCTGATTAAGCAATATGATTCGCAGGCCTAAATTCATTTTTAACGTAGCTTCCGATGTATGGAAAAGATCCACTCAGATTTAACCATATTCAACATTGTTTAATTTAAGCATTCGTAGTACACATACCACTGGCCTACTGGGCCACAGAACTGCCCACGTGGATTAAAATTCGCAATACACATCATTATTTTTTCTTCATAGTTGATTGATTAGGATTTTCGCAGGTGTATGCTGGCTACCTCAAGATGTTTTCCTTCACTGTAGAATTGTCAGATAAATGTCGGTGCATAATGAAAATCGAATAACGAAAAACCATTGGGTCATGGCAGGATCGAACCACCTCGTACTCCTCAGGATTAGACGGCCAGTATTGCGCCCACAACAGAACAAACATTCCATTAAGTGCTATTATCTAATCTGTGCGATTATTACTTGTTATTGTACACTCGTTATTGATTCTTCTTTTGAATGACTTTATAAGCGTATTTATGAATTGTTTTTGCGCAAATAATAGGATCCCCATTTTAATTCAATAGATATTGAGTTTTCTGTAACTTTGATAACAACTGTAGGCGTTTTGATGTGCTTAGATTTCAAAGGTTTAGGGCGTTAGGACAATCTTTTTAGGGTACAAAAAATCCTCCGTTTTTCAATGTTCTTTTGTTATGTTATGACCCTTTTTCTCAGGAATTCCTAAAGGTATCTAATTGAACAGCTATCCGCTATCGTCTAAGTGGACGTAATCAAGATATACAGCCTTCATGCTCCGTTTATTTATTTAATTGCAAATATATTTAACAAATAAAGTAGCCACCACTACATTGACGTAAGGGACGTTACACGAATGATATATATATATATATATATATATATATATATATATATATTATATATATATATATATATATATATATATATATATATATATATATATATATATATATATATATATATATATATATATAATAGAACCAATTTAACGTTTTGAGGAATCGGAAACTCGAGAGCGCTTATTACCCGAACGGACTTTAAGTGCATAATGCATGACAATTACCAAGCACTCCAAATCTACTTCTCAAATAGTCTGTAGCCTTCGGGTCGTTAAAAATGCTGCAGAGTTGGGAAACTTACCTCAACTTACTTCGCGAATAAATAGGTAACCATTTGAGTTTTTTGCGAAATAAAAATATGACAAATTTACGAAGACAATACATATACCAAATTCAACTGTTATACAAACGATTCAATTTATTAAAGAGTAACTCGTTGGCGTTTGTGTAACATACCTAGGCACAATCAAATATCGGTAAGACAACAGATTAGATCAGAATAATGTTGGTACAATTCGTTAGGAAATTTTTAAGCCTACACAGTGAGCGATATGAGCATTACAAGTCAGACATTCCAATTGTAAACCTAGGTTCTTTACCACTGCAATGGAATTGCGGTGCTATCGGGCTCAGGGAGATTATGTTATTTTAAATCAATTACCAAGGACTAACTATAACAATCATCATCATTGCCATTAGCGGTCTTCCCCAACAACTGCGACATTGGGTTATTTGAGAAAAGAGCATATTCTTACCTGAAGGGTAGGCAACGCACTGGCGTCGCTGGTGATGTGGGCGGCAGTGAATCACTTACCATCAAGTGACCCGTCTTGCTCGTTTGCCTCTTATTTTACATTAAAAAAAAACAATCCCGCGGTTCACTGCAATTTGATGACAGACAAACTATTCTAATATCATTGCCAGGTTATTTTGCTTAGTAGGTATATTTTGAAACTTGCAAGAGAATCAAAACTCATGCTTCCTGTTGACCGAGAATCATAAAATTTGGCATGAATTAATGTCCTATACAAGTCAAGGAAAAAATCCAAAATAATAAATGAAACAGTGTAAATATCTAAATATACAAAAGTAATTTTTTAATGTAAAGCAAGTAACAGTAATTTTTTTATGTAAAACACTAAACGATGTAAGCATCAAAATATAGTACAAAAGGGTATTGTTGAATAGTATTGTAGATGATGGAGGCTTTTTTAAGGTATGGTAGTAGGTATAGCGAATTTTATTACCATAGTCACAAAATAAAAAAAATGTACTATTATTAAATCTGGATCATGAAAACTTTGGATTGATAAGAAATAGTGTCATAATTTAAGACACAAAATCCATTTTATTCTGGATTTACCTATTTGATAGAATATTTGTTCATTTTTTAATATAACGACGTGTCCGTCCTTTACATGTTAACTTTGTGTCACTCATAATTGCTGCTTTTTTCGTAGTGCAAATGTAATGCTTGACGTGTTGCTGACCGTACTTATACCTTTCGGCTTCGTAACTAGAATTAATCTCAATCACCAGATGGTGGTGTTTTTTGCATACGTATAACAAATACATAAAGTACAATAGTTATATTGAAAGGAGCAACAAAACTCCGTTTGGTATCATAGCACAATCAAATCCTGTTTTGTCTGTTAAAACAATTAGTGCACTGATATTTCATAATTAATGTCATTAAGGAATGCACTACGTAGGAAGTGTACATAGCAAAATAATGTTTGCGAATTTGCTCATTGTTTATTATCTTGTATGTTCATTCATGATTCAGCTACTATGGAAAAATATAATGAACTCACATTGGTACTCATAGTGTTATACCATTTATACAAACATATCCAAGGCTTTTTTATATTCATAGATCTAGTCACTTGCTCATTCTTAAGCGAATGGTTTGTAAATATTAGAGTGTTTTACAGACATATTTAAATATACAGATATATTTAAAGCTTCAAACAGTATAAACTTATTAAGCTTCAAAGCTGTACACACAATATTAGCACAAAGTATTATGCGGTAATGCAACTTATACATTGGAAATTATAACCAAGGGAATGATGAAATGTCAAGATGCAACAAAACTTCAAACGAAAATAAAGTACTCAGTAAACAAAAAACCAACGTAACCTGACCAACCTTTAACCATAAGTTGTAAAAATGCTTACATACTCTATATTATACATTTTGCATAACTAGCTATAATAAATAAAATACGTATCATTAACCAGCGAAGTTTCAACTTATTGACATATAGAACGCAACATAAAGAAGTAGGTATTGTTTTAATGTGATAAATTGAAAAACAAGAAGACTGCCCCTCTGATGGTAAGTGGTTACAGTCACCACTACAGTCAGTGGTGTAGTAGGTACATGTGGTTCATGTGAGAATAACCAAAAATAGCAGAAAAGTTACCTAAAATAGCCTAAAAGTTAAAAAACAATAAAGCAAAGAAACAATAGATTCTGATTAGAAGATCTCAAAAATAAAAAGATATCTATTTATTTCGTCATGTACAGTCGAAAGTTATTCCTTCTCTAGTATCTCCTGACCGCAGAACGTCGCTGGTACAGGTATCATGGGTCAGGCTGTATAGAATCATTGGTGTGGAAATATTTAGTCTCTTCCAAATTCGAGGCAAGCATGCGATATGCCGGAGTCGTATTAACATAAGTACATAATGTAGCAAAAAAAGACAATTTATTATTACAGTATAAACAAAGATCTTCTGCAAAATATCCGGTCTCAGCAGGAGTATTTACATGTCAAAAATATTAAAATCATCAGCATATAGGCCAGAGGTTCCCAAATTTTTTGTGTCGTAGAGCCGTTGCTATGTTTTTCGTACACCTCCTTACGTAGACCCCCTACTTATATTGAATGTCTATATACTACAACTTACAAAATTTTATAAACAAATATAATGTAAATCTTATAATTACTTTTATAAATAACTAGCGGTCCCGACAGACTTCGTCCTGTCAAAAAAAAATGTAGTGGCAGTTTTTTGTTCCTACTTATTTTATAGATAATATCGCTTAGCCAATCAAATTGCAAAAAAGGTCCAAATGAACTATTACATTTTGTGACTATTCAAGTTTGGAACGTGATATTCTTCCAACGATGTATTCTGTGCTCCAACGCACACACGCACACTGTTTTGACAGATATGATTGAATTTAAACTTTATATATAAAACAAATCGACTCTTTGATGTTAGGAAGACATCTACATTGCTTAGACAACAGTGAGTGCTTGCAATATGAACTTTATGTAATAACAATGAAGCTCAAATTGACTGTACATTTTAGTTAGAAAACGTTTGTATGGGAATGAAGGGCTATTTTAGGATTTTTCTTATAATTATTCGAATTTTTCTCGCCGTATAAACCATCCTTGAACTTCAACGAACATTTCAAAAAAGAATTGGCCTAATTGGTTCAGGCGTTGCTGAGTTATGCGCTTACCAACACATTTTGCGATTCATTCGTAGACCTCCATTTTCATTTCATGGACCCCCAAATTTTTTTTTCGCTCACGTAGACCCCTTGCAGGTTGTCGTGGATCCCAAGGCGTCGATATAGACCATTTTCGGAATCACTGATCTAGACCTACGTATGAATATGGGAATATAGGAGTAATATTAATAAGAAACAAATTGGGCACTAGTCATCATATATTATTTTTCAACACACGTTCTCATAACGGGGCTGTTTCATGCGTGTTTTTAATCTCATAAACTAGGATATTGCACACTAGTGCGCAATTTCATTACGCACTAGTGTGCAATATTTATAACCCGATAAAATTCGGTTGTTCCCTGTTACAAGGAGTTTTTATATACGTACAATGCATTCTTAATTTAGTCTGGTAGCACTTTCTTTTTCTCGAACAAATGTATTCTAATGTTTAATAAATAGTTAATAGCTAAATTTACATTCAACAAACTTGCATTGAGGTGCAATAGTAATCATTATTATTATTAAAAAATCTGTACAGTATCACTTCGCAAATTGTACATTTATTTTTTTTTAATAAATAAAAATTTGCATTTTATTAGCTTTTTTCCTCAACTTGTGTTGAAAAATGTATGAAACTCGTGAGCATTGTTAATTGCATCCTCGGCTAAATTGTCGCGCTCACCTTATGGCTCGCGCGACCAATACCGCCTCGTATGCAATGAACAACTTTGCACACTAGTATCATAATGTACTATTTTCAAACATTTTACGAGAGTGCTTAATCAGAAATCGGTAGATATTAATAACATTTCAATAGCCATATTTGTAAATCGGAAAAATTTATGATCATTTCCAAAGTTTTGATATTCCTGACCGTAGGGAATGATGTAACTGTAAACGTACTGCTGTGTTTGAGAATATTATTATGTCGACTACGACATCATAAAAAAAGCTAATGGTGGAAGGCTTTCCTATCCTTTCATACCAGTCTCTTCAAATAATTCTCAACAATTTATTGTGTAACATCAATTGCGTCATTGCTATGTCACTTAAGTCGTTATTTTATCTGTTATTGACTAGGGATTATAAGCCAGTATCAATGAGGGATTGGAAAATATATTAAAAAATAACTACTAATTACACTATTTACATTACAGTTCTACTATCCGTATAGCATCATTCATTCATTATTATAAAAGTAAGAAACAGACATTTGTAAAATTCTTTCACTTTACAAACGATCAGAAATGTCTACTATTAGACTATTTTTCAGACTCTTGAAAGCGACATTTTTGCGATCCAACTGAAAAAGTTTCTATCGATACCTATAAATATAGCTCATATCCATCTTCACCGAGGTACACGAGCCTACTATATTCTAACGTTATTAGGCTATTAACAGCATTGGCCCAGTTGGTTGCCTTCACGTACACCAAGATTTCTTCGCAGTTCAATTTCTTCATATGCTAGTTGCCGCATGACGCTTTCCTTTATCATACAGATTCAGACAAATATACATATGAAATTGGAAAAGAAAATCGAAACTCATCACGTTAACGTGACTATTTTTACTTATCCTTTGATGATACTGTACTGCATGCTATTCTTTTATGCCAGTACAGGATCTATGGAAATATATAAATGTTATTATAAACTATATTATAAACTGTCCCTGAAACACTATATCTATTTATCATTATATTAATGACTAAATAAGCGGCTTTCAGATAAATGCATTGTTACAATTTGAAATGTTATTTCACAAAAAAAACAAGGATCATTTTAAAAAGCTAGATATATAACTTTCAAGGCCGTACATTATCTCCTTTTGTAGTCGTTGAGTGAAAACATACGGAAGAGGTGAAATGCACTACTGGCGCCGCGTTTTAGCGACAAGATCGAAGCAGTTTCCTCGACTTAGCAGATACTGGGCGGTTATAAGTCTTAACGTTTTATACGCAATTCTTATAAAAGTAACCATTAAACTCACAGATAAGCCTAAAATAGAAATGCTATCACCAACTAAAATGCGCAAGTGTATGAATATACACTAATAATAGTCAGGGTTAGGATTTTATCCTGTGATAAATTCCTAACCCTGATTATCAGATATATTTATATACCCCTGTTACCCCTAATAAACATATACCATACCTTGGCTTTAAAGCCAATCTGTGATTGTGATTGCTTAACGACAGGTTCGTCTGTCTCCTCAGGCTGGGGGAACGTGCGACATGAGTGATCTGTGGTAGCGGGAGGGCGGTGATGCAGCGAGACCACGCGGGCGGCGCCCCGCTCCCGCAGGCCCCCGCCGCGTCCGCCCCCGCGCCCGCCACCCTTGCACACTACCGCACACACCTATATACCGACATCGATGACCAGGTATTTTCCCTTCGTATTAATAGTGGCTTCTATGAGCGTGTCGCTACTCGCTGACCTTTAGTGATCATCACACACAAGCACTAGCCAATCTAACTAAATTAAGGCCATTTTTGGTCATAGTCAACCACGCTAGCCGAGTGCGGATTGGTCGACTTCATCCATTCATCATTTTTCTTGAAATTTCTTGGCAGGCGATGAGAAGTTGTCTCAGGGTGTTATAAAAGCGGTGGGTAAATAAACATATTAAATTTGAAAAATGAAAATCAAATTCATACTGAGTAATTGATTCCAGAGCATAGGTTACTTAATAGTTATTACTTATCTTAGAGTTTTCGTTTCATCATCCATTTTTGGATGATGATTAATCGGTAGAAATCCACATGTACTTACAGCCTGCAGATGGGAGGCGCCACTACAGGTCTCGTAAAAACCATTTGTGGCTAACAGCTACAGTTCATAAAAATGTATAATAATGAGAAAATAGGTTATAATATGTCGACAGAGCTCCCCTGCAGCGGAACTATAGTAGAGAAACCACTGAAAGATTCGTCCGCTTTCTCTCTTTTGTAAAACGCGTATAAGTGTATACTGTATAATATTGACAGCTGTCATTACCATAACTCTGTCAATGCGGCAGATAAACTATGAAATTCACAGAATACCTAACAAATAAACAAAACTAAACTCATCTACAGTTCCGTGGCAGATGTTAATATACTATTAATTTTGAATAATATATATATTGCTATTCTAGTTCGTATTTAAGAGTGCGAGCATACGATACATCGTCATCGCTTCGCCACACGTCTAGCTTTTACTTCACTATGTGTATGTAGAGTATGACGTGGCGCGACAACGACCACAGTATATTGTGTATCATTTGTGTATTCAGAGAACAGGGCGTTATTTTGATGATCGAGTCGCATGTTGTATTCAATTGCCCATATATCTTTAAAACGTGTATGAATAACTATGATACAGAAAAATAATAAATACCGCGTGATATTTTTCTTTTTAGATACCAGCGTCAGTAATTAGTAGTGTCGGCACAGTGAGCCTGTCGCAGTCCACGACCAACCCAAACAACAACATAACAATGGCCAACCCCACGAACCTCGGTACCGCTAACGGCGGGGCTGCCCCTCAGCCGCCGCCGCAACAGACACAACCGCCCGTGCGCAACCTCCCCAAGAAGAGAAAGTTTGACCCCTCGGAACTGGAGGAGATTGAACGCAACTGCGTCACCAACGCCACAATTACCAGTCACGCTCTAGAGTTCCAACAACAAACAATTCAACCATCGCCTGTAGTCCAGCGGTCGTCTCCTCCGACAGAACACAAATCGTTCTCAGTCCACTACCCCAATATAGACCTTTCGGAGTGGCGGGATCATCGTGTGCTAGCCAAACAACGCGGCGTCAGCGTATACGTCCCCGGCGTGATCCGACAAGCCGACGGCTGCAAAGTCGTGGTCGAATTCGACAGTCAAGATAGTGACCCTATCGAGTATAGTGACGTATTCGGAAAGAACAAGTACGATGTGATAAGCGATGCGAGCCCGCAGATGAGCCACTTGGAAGTGGGGTCGTTGTGCGTCGTGAGAACGACGGATCCCAACCGGGAAAGTTTGCAGAACGTGTTCGTGGAGGGGACAGTGTGTGAAATTCTACCAACCACGCCGAGGAGAATCAGAGTTAAGGTAAGCAAATTGTTTTATTGTGATGTAACGGCTATTTCGTTTTTAAAATAAGTCTTGAACATAGTGTTAAGCTTATCGTGGGATTGAATCTTTTAGTCTAAACACTAAAAACAAAACATTTCATTTTGACGATGCTCGTTAAAACTTTACAATATTGATGTTAAGCTGTATACAGTTCAAAAGCAGAATATATCAGTTTACACATTGCCGGCGCGTTAATGATTTCAGTTGCTTCAGTGTATTTTCATGTTTACACGAATTAAGGTTATCTATAATCTTTAGTTAAACGATTCAAAGATAATGCAACAGTAAATCATTAGTAATTGTTATATATTTAATATAACGATCTTTAATATATCTTTTATTCGTAGTATATTTAACGCCTATAATATGCTATGATTGCAAGCTGCTTTGGTCTGTTATTGTCCAGTATTGTCGGATTGCATTTCGATATCATGATGCAAATTGTTTAGAAGAGTAATAGATAGCAACTTCATCGAACTATTGCGTGGTTTAGTTAAAAAAGTTTGCTGCTACGAGTGTACATTTCATCATCATCTATAATAACTATATTTGTAAAATAATCGCGATATTTGTACGTACTGGAGTTATGAATGCGGCGCTTACCTTTCCTAGGCCTCGTCCGCGATAAGTTGGATGCGGCCTACGGTTTTGTTACAGACCACCGTCTTAGCCATCTATATATAACAAGACAGTGTCCGTTGCAGGTTACCGACCGCGAACACTGCAATGAGACGGTGGAGGTGAAGCGCGCCGATATTAGGCTGTTACAGCCACCCTGGGCGGACGAGCTTGAAGACGTTGGCCCCCACCCCGTGTCCGCTATACACTCGCAACACCTGCAGCGCCTGCATCAGCCGTCTCACCCACAAGTAAGTTTCCCTCTGTTTGTCACATGAACAGTGGAGGTGAAGCGCGTATACATCGTTATTGTTTTTAGGCGGAACTTTACTTCGTACTAAAAATAAGAATTTTTATACGATTACTTCGTAGCCCGTTTATCTGTTCATCTGTCAATCTTGTTTTTCTTATTAATATATGGAAGAAATTAATGGCAAATAGTCAAGAAAAAAATCTAACGGTTACATTGACGCAATCCAAAGCTAACGGCCTCTAATTATTTTGATATTAGTAAAGACTTCCGTAGAATCATAAAATTTGACATGAAGCAATTTCATGTAGCACAAATAGGGAAATCGTAAATTTGTATTCGCAACACAATAATATATTTTTTGTGATATTCAGAGAATATACTGTATGACAAGAAACCTTTTGCCCTTCATAATAAGGTGGAAGTCGGATGCGAGTTTCATCTGAAGAGACTTGACTAATTTCGCTGTTTCTCAATATATTTGGAAATTGCTAATAATTGAGTCTATTGAAGCACACATGTCATATATTTGTTTGAAGATGGGCCGGGGATCAGCTCATTTTTTTTTCTTTATTTTAAAAGGACTTTTATCCAAATGGATATGTCAGTCCTATCGGAACATATACATAATCATACACAATACGGAACATATACAATCACAGTTAATCTCAAGGTAGTCGCGGCGGGCACAGTACATTGTATAACATATGGGCCTCTTTGGAAGTTGGCTGGGCCAGAATACTGTGGAACATACCAACATCCATAATATTAATTTTTAATCTGTTGATTAAATCTCTCCTAGCATCTTGATAACGGACACATTCCACCAACAAGTGTTGGACATCTTCCGGATCAGTCCCACGCGGCTGAGAATAATTACATAATCTAGAGTAGAGAACCTTTTGATTGGAAAGAAGGATGACTGTGGTTTATATGAATCTGAGTGTTGTTTCACAAATTCTCACTCCCAAGTTCGGCTCCTACGCCGTAGAAGTATAAACTTACTACAGCAAGCTGGCCATACTGGTTTTGTGTAGTGTTTTGTTTCGAATTTCGACATATTCTATAGTGTTGTTGTGGTATACTTATGATATAATAATAGAATGTGGCGACTTTGTACGAAATTCGCCATCACAAGGCATAATTTTTTTGCTTACTGAACAATAGACAACGAGCAAAGTCGGTATATGATCTTTATCTCCAAGTTGATGTTCGCTTACCGAAATCTTATCAATTACGGAGAAATCTGTCTTAATGTTGTTTTCGTTTCGTCTAAAAAACGCCTCCTGTTGGCCATATGCTTCTCTAGTCTTGCGCTGCTAGCAACCAGCGTTTTGCAATATTCACCAACTCCTCGGACCTCTTTGTACAAATCTGATCGATACTGCGACTCGGCATATACCTGCCACTAAATTATCCTTTCTCACTGCCACTTGAAAGCTTCCAATTCCTAGAGTTGTTATATAGTAACCTTTGTACTTCTAAGGTTTTTAGATTATTGGATCAAGCAGGAAAACTCGGCGCATAGTCCACTCCATTGCCCTTTGGGTAACTTTGAGCCTTTTAATAAGGCTTGTAATATGGTCATGGTTCATATATCATGTGTTTCTATGTGTGTTTTCAAAACCTTTATCTATATACGGTTTTCCTAATGACATTGACATGTATCGAATTTCTGTTATAATTTATATGTTGCCCCGAATGTTAATTATATATCTCATTCTGTCTGAACATTCTCTTTTATTCTAATTTTAGATATGTATCTAAATTAGAATAAAATCTTCAATTATTATATGTAACTTTATGTGTTTTATTAATATGTATATTAATAAAACACAAAAAAATTACATATAATAATTGAAGTTAATCTAAGTCAAACGTTTGTTATTGCTAATCACTGTTACGTTTCATGTACTAACTTTATATATAACAACACAATCAAGTATTTTCTGACCTTTGTATCGCACCTTGAATTTATAAATATTGTCATATCTTAAAAAAGACAGTATTATTATGTAACATTTTACTTAGGGTGTTAATATCATTACTCTTTAGTTGTTTTGGTAACTTTATATGTTGTATGTAGTGTTAATTTATATCTTAATTATAGTTGCTTCTAAAAAGGCAACAAATATGATCATACTAAGTATTTAACCTCTCAGCACCTCATCAGATCGATCTGTATTTCACCATCAATGAAAATGGGTTTGTATTCATTATTTACGTCGATGAAAATAAGTTTCCACAAACTGTTAATATAAACAGTGTGTTATTTGAGTAAACGTACGCATAAGACATTCCTTTTTCACGTATACGTAAATTCAACTCAATCGCTTTGGAGTCCGACCGTGGCACTTGGTTGCGGTGGTATCCATGGCATTCTCAGCCTTTCCTCTCCAAAGGAAAAAAATGTTTTGCTTATATCCGTTATCTATGACACGGAATTTAACGTGACTGCAGCTATTCCAGGTTGGCGGCGACAATTTCTTCACGTCGTCGCCAATGCCCAATACGATGGTGACAGTCGGCGCGCTGTCCAACGGCTCGATGGACGAGCTGCGCAAGCGCACCTTCGACGATTATTGTGAGAGTGACGACGACCTGCGCAGGGAGGATATCATGTTTCCAACAGACCCTCACATAGGTAAGCTACATGTTTGATAAGCGCGTGAAAAGTTCGCGTTTCCAAGCCTCGTTAAATTCTTGCATTTCTACCCAGGAAGCTGATTCTCATGCAATCGAATTTTTTCCATATTAAAATTCGTATACGAATTCCTCCGCTCTACTGAAAAGTTCGAATGTTTCGTTAATCTCTTATTCTGAGCACCCATAGAACAATTACTATTCGAAATAGTACGTCGAGTATAGATTAAATAATAAATTACGTAATTATTAAGCGTTTATAAAAACGCTGTTGCTGCATCATCTACCAATAGATTTTATACGTAAATATTACTTTTAAAAATCATATTATTTTATTAATATGACACTTGAATTTAAAAACTCTTAAGTTTTTTAGTAAACAACTTTCAAACGAGAAATTAAAAATTATTTATTTCCGTTATTTTCTACACAAAACAAAGGTAGGCAAAATAAAAAAAAAAAGATACAAAAAAAATTATATATATATATATATATTTTATATATATGTATTTTATTTTGCCTACCTTTATTTTTAATAAGTCAATGCGTGATCGCTGTTGAATCACTGGCTGAAACATTTGATGAGTTCTAATGTAAGGTTCTTATTTAATCGAAAATGTTTAATAAACTCTGCATTGCTCAAATCAAATGGACCTACATTTGCTGAAACACTTCGTCGCGGCGGTTCTGCATTCGCCGCCTCTAACTCTTGAACTAAATTATAATTAAAATCTACAATAAATTCGTCCATTTCCTATGTAAAGTCAAATCAACACAAACAAAAAGTATATCCAATCAAACTTTGATTTAAATTCGTATTCGAATGTCCTCTTCTACTGGTCCGTATCACTCGTTTTGTTCGAATGACGTTCATGCGAACTAGTTCGATTGTGAACTTCTGAGAATAGACTAACTGTGTTACATTCGAAAAAAATTCGAACTTCGAACTTTTTTACGAATGTGAACTTTTTTCTATTGCATGAGAATCGTGCCCCAGGTCATCTTCATAGCATGTAGGTCAATTTTCTACCTCTCAAGTTGTTCGAACGGAATTATATTCCCGGAATATCCCAGGTCATGTAACTGGATGTCACCTAAGTCATATGTTTGTATCCCAAATTAAAATAGTCCAAACTCGGACGCTTACAAATAGTCATTTTTCAAGCCTTATAAGTGTACCATCTTGACTCATGCTTGCGTAGCATTTGCTTATGCCCCTAAAAATGAGTTCAAATAAGTTCAAAGGGTTCGAAACCGGTTGTTACGTCACCACCGGGTGTCCCGTGTTACCTCAGATAGCTTGTTAAATAAGTCATAGACTATACTTCGGCCTATAACGTCTTGCTTTTGGGTATCGTTGACCGAGAAATACTAGACCTCCATATTCCATTATGGATGCAGACGATTTACATCTCTAACAGCTACGCTGTAAATAGCAGTGAAGGTGGCATTAAAAAAAATCACAACCCATGTAGATCTTTTTAGCAAAGTAGTTCTTGCTCAGAGACCTTAACGTAATTAAGTCAGATTTCATATTATCTACAGACCCTCACATCGGGAAGCATTAATTAACGTTCTCACACTCTTTAACTGACGACTATCTATTTATATATATATAGTAACCTTATGTATACATTCATATAGGTAACCGCGTATTTATGTTGCTGATTGAACTAGACATATATACGATAGTTACGGCTATCCAACATGTATCTCATACACATACATACGAACAAACTTTGAAATTGTATTGTGTAGAGATGAAAGAAATAATATGTATTGTAAAAAAATGAAATGTAAACAGTTCGCTAATAATTCAAAGCATATTCTGTATCGTGAAACATCCAATTTCCAATATAGCAAGTCATAAAAAATGCACACATTACACAAGATATTATCTTGATAGTTTACATTTTTAATCTAAAAAAAACATACCTGTATCAGGAAATGTTATCACGTCGTCGATATAATTCCCTTGTTTGTTTAGTGATTTTTTTTTAGATTGTATTATAAATAGGTCATTAGGTCTTTTTTTTTTTGTTTCCCTGAGGAAAATGCATTAAGTTGCATACCCCGGTTGTGGCGAGCCGGCGGTTATGTGGGGCTCTCCTCCCCAGAAGGGGGAGGCCTACCCAGTAAAAACCTCAGGGATGGCCTTCCTCAGGCATGTAGGGAGCCCCCGGGAACGCCAAGCTTCTTCCGGGAACCCTCAGCTCCGCTCCCCCCCCCCCGATACAGGGAAGCCCTCCTCGGGGGAGGCTACAATACTTCCCCCGATCTCCACCACCGACGATCAGCCACGGAAGGGGCGTGGTCCCTCCCGGGTCGCGCCCGCCGGCGACCCAGGTCATTAGGTCTAGCATTTTATTTTGTGATTGTATGAATGCGTTTGTTATTTTATCTACTATCATGCTTTTAATCCTCTATAAAAGAACCTATAACAATTAGCTTATTGCCAACATTAAAACACTCAATGATATTATGATCATTATATCATGCAAACGCGTGATATTATGAATTTCAAAAAAAGAACATTCTCATGCAATGACATTTTCACCACCAGATCGCAAAAATTTTGAAAAAAGAACAATAAATTGTAGACTATTTCGTAATAGGCTTGTATCCACTATGAACAAATCTGATGCATTAGGTTGCATAACTATTAAGATGATCATTTAATTATGAAAAAACAAAGTTTTATAAAATAATAACTTTTGATTATTTATATTTTTATAAAATAAAATTGCACAAAATAAGCCATAAGTCACGTGACAGCAAACACCAATTAAAAAGTGTTACGTCACGCCGTGCGAAACGTCAAAGTCAAAATGTCATTCCCAAGTGTCTTGTGGAAGTGCGAAAAAGAATGGGCATCATTCCTTCTCGCGAGTGTCAGCCACTTTTTACGTATCTGCTGATTGTTTGGCACGTATATAAATAATTTTTTTGGTGTTTTTATACTTGTGCTTGTACACTGGGGCACTATGCAGTACTTGTAATACGATGAATCCAGTTTTTATTAAAATAACTTCACAATACCGAATATTCCGATACTAAAACAGCTGTGTTTTGCACGGCGTGACGTCATTCAAGACGCCATGACAGTCATGAGCGTTTTTGATGACTAATGTCAAATATTTAATTAAATGCAAAATTATTCTTATAAATAAGCATTTTTTTTCAAAAATAATAATTATTTTGTATAGAAGAGGCATCAAGGTATATTAGTGTCTAACTACTGAAATTTAGGCAACTAGCCTATTTCGGATTCTCGTCTTATCGTGTTATGTTCAAGTGCATTTCAATAACTGTACGATCCAAAATGTAAATAATTATTACAATAAATAATTCTTTTACTTATTAAGGTTGTTTATTTTATATGCTTCAAAATTAGACTTTTCTTGAATTTACATAGTTCTTACAACACTCTACAACACCCTATGGTATGAGAATCTTTTATAGAGGATTCACATCATGATTGTAGATAAAGTCTTGTATGCAACTGTTATAATTAGGTATTAAAACACTCACGTGATACTATTAACACACTCGTGTTTTAATACCCCTGATTATACAACAGTTGCATAAATAACTATTACAGATGGAAGTAATAGTAAGCGGAGTAGCTTACAGAGTCGAGGCAGCACTTCCAGTCTTCTGGAAGGTAGCCTCACACCCAGGTCTCAACCACCCACACCCAGGTTAGTGAATGTATCGTCAAGAAAGTAAGTAAGAAAGAAAATGTTTAACAACACAAAAGAAATATAGATGTAATATACAATTATGCCTCAAACAGTCAGCTAATGTTGCAGTTAGTGCTCGTCTTCCGCTAGTAACGAATACTTATTTTAAGAATGAGTGATGTTATAGATTCAAGTTACATTATAAGACACACTTCTAAACATTTTTCTCATTCAGTGGATTGGTCTCATTGTTAGAAATATTTTGTTGTTATATAGGTTGTTTCAGGGTAATCGAAATAAAATTTGTTAAAGTGTATTTACAAGAAGTGAAGATACTGTAGTAAAAATATTAGCGCTAATCAAGCTACTTCTTACGAGCTAAATTAATTATTTTTTTGGCAATTTATTGAGCGCTATTGCGTCTGCAGTTATCTAATATGTCTTCTGCTTTACAACTGTTATTTGGGAGTTTTTGCTTTAGTATCGACGACATTAAGGCAAACACCTTAGGCCCGAATAGTATGTAACTTATATGTTACTGAATTATTATTTGTCGGTCCTGAAACATCTTGTATATAATTTTTAAGGGAGTCTATGGGCTGAAATGATAGATTTAAGATTACTTGGAATCTTTCATAGGTTTATTTACAGACTGGGTGTTTGTGAGCTAAAATGCTAAGTCAATGTTAAGATACACTCGTGAACTGACTGTTTTCTTTTTAAAGATCTCAAGCGGCGACCCCGCACAAATACAAGAAGGGCGACGTAGTGTCCACCCCTACTGGTATCCGTAAAAAGTTCAACGGCAAGCAATGGCGACGGCTCTGTTCGAAGGATGGGTGTACGAAGGAGAGTCAAAGACGTGGGTTTTGTTCACGACATCTGTCCCTGCGTGGCGTTGCTCGGTCCTCCAATACGCCGCTGGCGCAAGGCTCCACGCATACGCCGCAGCAAAGGTATTGGTCACAAAGTTGATGGCTTGGAAGAACCGGCTTCTTTTTATACATAATAGGACTCTAGGCCTTCATCTAATATTATATATATAACACTTTATTGCACAGTTAGACATAGGTAATGTAAAATATATAAGTAAGAATCTAATTTTTTTTTACCTACCCACTAAAACCCCCCCGAGTTCTCTGGGCCCATACGGGGCACATGGCGGGGTGCGCTCTCGCGATTCGACCGCCATGTGCCCCGGAGCCAGCTCGACCAAGAGCTGGTCAAGCCACCGCCAAAGGAGGGACTGTCGAGAACCCCTGGACAGTCCCCCAGACAGAGAGACTCCACCACGGCGTGCGTGCTTAGCCGGACGCGCACGCAGCCTCACGGTTGGACTTATCTCTAATAGATCTCTTCCAGTCAACCAGAACGGAGGTCCTGAAAGAAATGTGCGGGAAAGCTTTGTGTGCAACTTTTATTTAATAATATATATATATTTTACTTATAAAATAATGAATACATAATAACAGTACTATATATGCTTTTAGTAAATAAATATATACATATATACATACATACTAACACATTATGATTATGGGAGAGTTGAAAGCAAGTGATCCTTAAGTAGTCGCTTGAAAACATCCACGGATGAACTGTCGCGAATACTTGCGGGCAATTGGTTCCAGGAGACGTATTTTTGAATAATTAGACGTGAATTTGGAATTCCAATACGAATACAAATCGTGCGCGAAATTATTTTCTACTGCTTGCAATTTTATAGATTTTTGAATCACTGCAATTCAGTGTTGTCATTAAAAACAAATTCTTAACTAAATTCCGTTTCACGCAAAAAACCGGCGACGACCCACACGTGAAACGGATCACTGTCAAGATCACTTCAGCGTATGGATATTCTACTAGTAGAAATAAAAAACGAGTGGGTTGCACCACTCGTTGCACAACGCACGAAATGAAAGTTCAGAAATAGTGAATTCGGTAATTCGTATACGAATCTCACGATTTCGAATGCGAATTAGTTTTCTATTGTTTCAAAAATTCGTCTCCAGAGCCTCGTTGCCGACACCGTAAACGTATTCTTAAGGTAATACGTTTTGGACCAAGGCTGTGTAAGTGCTCTATTATTGAGCTCGTTTGGGGTATAAAGGCTGAGGGAGACAGTGGAATCGGGAACGAAGGTAATTGGGATACTTAGGATTGTTAAGGATTTTGTAAAGGAAAGTGAGGACATGAAGGTCACGTATCTGTCGAATCGGAAGCCATTTAAATTTTGACCGATATTTATATACGTGATCATATTTGCGAAGACCGAATATGAATCTGATATTATGAATGTTATGCTATGATAAGACCCGAAGGTGGAAGTGAGATTTATCTGGACTCCTTTATAATTGAGGAACTGGCTGTATTATTTCTAAATGTTGGAAAGCAATGATGTTACAATATATAATACGTTGACAAATTTAGAATGTCTTAGTACAGTGGTTCTTTGTAAAAGGATTTTAAATGTAATGTGATTTCGATTTGAAATTCACTATGTGTTTACTAAACGAACCTCGAAATCTTTTCTAGCAATTCATGATATTCGAGGGTTAGTGTTTCTTTTATTTGTGTGTTTGCTTATAATATGTCGTACCTTCCGACTTCTAATATCAATAATAATAATCAGATACTAATAACTATCTCTGCTCCTAAGAATCCTGTGAAAACATATTTTTTTATAGCATTATATTGACAAAAAACTGCCTATCTGATGGTAAGAGACCAATAGCATTAAACTGCATTTATGCAGTTTCTGCGAGAATTGCAGCAAATAGTAACCATAGACCAAAATATACTTCACCAACTTGTGACATGAGCATGCCATTTCTTTTCCTTAAAACTATAACGCACAAATGCCCTGTTGTTTTGAGCAATAGGTAAAATTATACCTCTATTTTTAACCAGATGACTTTGCTATATACAATATAGCATTTGCTATATACGCTATAAGTCAATAATCGACCACGCAATAGTTTAATAAATCATTACATGAAATGCAATTGTTCCAGAAGCAGTAGCAAATCTTTGTCATCTAGCGGGACCGGGGTGGAAGGTGATGAAACCTCTCGCGAGTCGGACACTACCCCTCCGCACTACCGCGTAACGGGCCGTTTCGATTCCGACGAGACTGAGGCTGCCAACATGCTTGGTGAGTGTAGCTAGTGTTGACTGAGACAGAGACGGGTCAATTAACCATCTCCTGTTGTATTGTATAGGTTAAGGGTTAATTTAGCCCCGACGAACCGATTCTACCGATATGCTCAGTGACTGTCTTTATTCTCCGATTTTCTGTGTCAAGGGTCATTTTGATTCCAAAGAGACCGAGGTCATTCATATATAAGTTGAGTATCGCTAGGGTTGCCCGAGACAGAGACGGGTCAATGAATCATGTCCTGTTGTATAGGTTAAGGGTTACTTTAGTCCCGGCGAACCGATTCTACCAATATGCTCAGTGACTATCATTATCCTCCGATTTTCTGTGTCAAGGTCATTTTGACTCCAAAGAGTCCGAGGTCATCAATATAATCGTTGAGTATCGCTAGGGTTGACAGAGATAGAGACGGGGCAACGGCTTTATTATGACACACTTCCATTGACTGTATTACGATATCTTAAAAATGACTAGCTTTTGCGTGCAATTTATTCTCAGGACTTTATACACAGTTGCCTTAGCCGATAAAATATAGCCTTGTATCCAAGGTTGAAAACCGTCTATACGTATGACAATTTTATCGTATTAAAATGCAATCGTTGCTTTACCGATGTATTTGAATGCCAACAAACGAAAATATTATAAGATAAGATAAAATCATGTGATGCCACAATCATGATTTAAAAATTCTTTTAGTGAGTTTAAATGGAAAATATTGATGTATCTAATCCCTATTGCTCTCATCGTATCAGACGTCGACTATATGTTTCACATAGTAAATAATATTTCATTCACTTATCATGCAAACTCATCGATGCTCTCGTAGCGTGCCGCCCACGTGTCGGCGCGCGTGTAATTACGTCACCGGCGCATCAGTGTAACAAAATCGGCAATTCGACGTGTAGCTGCGTTTTTCCGCTCCGATCACGTTTGCCTTTCTAAAAATACGTTGCCGATTACCGCAAATGACGTTCGTCAGTACTGTACATTTTTGTGTTAACTAGCGGATAGGTGTTTGCGCTCGCGCTAATCATCGAAAATCAAACAATAACAACGTAATCTAGTCGCGAAAGATATGCCTCAGACTATATTATATATAGGTCGATTCCGCTATAATAGCACCATACAGCTTTGAATTTCTACGCATTTTTATGCAGATGGTGGTCTCATAGTTTTCTTTCACCGTAGGAGTGTCAGATAAATGTATATATGAAATTCGAAAAATGAAAACATATTGGTACATAGCGGGATCGACCCCAAGCCGACCAATTTGGCTTAAAAGACCAGGAGACGAATTTTTGAAACAATAGAAAACCAATTCGCATTCGAAATCGTGAGATTCGTATACGAATTGCCGAATTCACTATTTCTGAATTTTCATTTCGTGCGTTGTTGTTGCAACGTTGCAACGAGTGGTTCAACCTACTCGTTTTTTATTTCTACTAGTAGAATATCCAACGCTGACGTGACCTTGACATTGATCCGTTTCATGCGTGAGTCATCGCTAGATTTTTATTTTTGTTGTTGTGGTTTTGAATTTTTCCGCGTGAAACGGAATTTAATTAAGAATTTGTTCTTAATGACAACACTGAATTCGAGTGATTCAAAAATCTATAAAATTGTAAGTAGTAGAAAATAATTTCGCGCACGATTTGTATTCGTATTCGAATTCCAAATTCACGTCTAATAATTCAAAAATACGTCTCCAGTGCTGAGATCACATGCTACTGACGCCTGACTTTTTGCATATATTTAACATTGAACTGTTTTTTCTATTTATTAAGGGAGAAATAATGTCAGAGGTTCACGTGTACACTTGTTCATTTATGATACTGTGAATTGAGCAAATTTTAATGAAAATTCCAATGTTGTTCCTTTTAAAAAGCATTTATTATGTTTATTGCAGATAAAATGTTTGCAATAGGTTTTTGGTTTTTTAGACGAAAAAGGTTTATAATATCTTTTATTTTCCTTGTGTACAAATTAATTTCGGGGTGCTATATTTGAGATATTTTAGAAAACTGTATTTCCTCAATTTCTTCAAAAATTAATTAAAATCTCCATAATAATAATAAATATAATAAATGAGAAAGCAACTGTGTCTGCTTTAATGCCAAAACTACTGAACCGATTTATATGGAATTTGGTACACCCATAGTCTAGAGTCTGAGAAAGAATTTCTTTTTAATGCGAAAAAAGTGCTGAAAGCAGTTGATATAGGGGGTGATAGTTTGTTTAGAATGTACGTGATTTAACTAAAACTAGTAGTTTGAAACTTATTTTTTACATCTAAATAATATATTCAATTTTTAATTTTAATATCTATATAACAATGCTTAAATACACATTATGTTTGCTTACCAATTTAATCTAAGTTTGAATATAAATAATAGCTTCCTTTTGATGAGTAGATAGGCTGTATTTTGTAACGAAGAACTTGTTATTTCTGTTATTATTATTACATCAATATTTATCGTACTCCTTTATTGTATTGGATTTGGGAGGGGGAGAACGAAAAGAGTATTCCTAATTTAGTTGTCGTTTGTCGGCAGTCTCCCTTGGCAGCTCCCGGTCGGGCAGTCCTGGCGCGTCTCCCGTGGGAGGAGGTGCGTCGCCAGGACTCAGGAACAACGTGTTTGTTCCCATATCTTCACCACAGCCGCAGCCACCACACGGGACGCCCATATACCATCACCTTATAAGGTAATGGAATTGAAGATACGTGTTTGCATTGTTTGTTGTGGCTTTTTTACATATAATGGTATACCCTAATTTGTATTAAGATCATACAAAAACGTATTCAAGTTACATTTTTTCATTAGTAAATTTAGCATTCTTATGGCAATCATACTTATGCAAGCAAAATTATAAGTATTTGTCCTAAACTATCTAAAAAGAACATCATATAAACAACAAGAAATCAAATAATATATGTAATTTTACAAAATACGAAAAAAGAACATTCGCAACGACAGATGAAATATACCATTCAAAAATACTGGACCCATTTATATTATGATACAAGGTACTCGAACCCAGCTAAAGTACTAGCTACTTGACCCTTTAGCTTAGCTTTAGCTATATCGCATTTGTTTACAAAAGCTCAGATTTGCATTTTTTCTTGGTCTATTACTAAAATGTTCAAACTCAATAATAGGAGGCTTCCATTAAGCCCATTTTTTACAGACAGACTTATAATGAGGTTGATTTGTTTCTTTCAGGCCAGAACTGGTTCGTCCAGGCAGGGTCAGTTCTCCTGTAGGAGGGGTTGCCACAAGTGTTATCAGGGTATCACCAGCGCCTACATATTATCAGGTAATAGTATTTTGAAGAGACCTCCTGATTGAATAATTTTTTATGTTCTTTTCACTGGTATTTTTAGTGGTTAATCAAAAAAAAAAAAATTTCTTGGCAGGTACCAGAAAATAGAAATGGTCCGTCAAACCTCCACAATAACTTAAGTTCCCAGCCAAACGTGATCGGAGTTCAGTCATCCGGGCTGAGTATTCAGAGTGCAATACAAAGCAGTTTAAACGCACCGACTTCTCTACAATCCAGTCTAACACTGCCAACGCTCAGTCTGAATCCACAGAACCATCAGACGAACGCGAACAACATCCGTAGTACTAACAATGAGATACCGCACAATTTAGTGGTGCACAGAAGCGTTCCAGCGACTAACGGTATCGATATCGACTTATATCGGCAGCCGATACACCTACGGAACGGTATCCACGAGTCGTACAGGCGGGAGAGTAACGTTTCACCATCAGTGAATAGTCACGAGAATTTTTTAAGTAGAAGAGTCTCGGAGTACGAGGACGAAGACCACGCGCCTCAGAGGGAAGGTATCCATCGGAATGTGATCGACAGACCGCCGGAGTTCTCCGAGACTCGAGTGATGGAAGATAACAAAAGAATAGGTAAGCGTTGTACGGGTATTTAGTAGGCCACTAATCTCTAAATTTGGAGGAATATCACGATTTTCTTTCATATTAAGATAGTCGTCAGTAGGTATACATAATCGTGTTTTGTAATAACGAATAACCCTGTTGTGTTATTTTCCTATAACTGTTATTGTAAACTGTTATCTATTAGAGGTTGGAGGGCTGTGGCCTCCTTCTGTGAAGCAGTGATGCTCCAGAAGGAGGCCGCCGAGCGGGGTCGGGAGATGGCCGATCCCGCTCGAAGAAGGCGGCGCCGGGCTCGGTAGCACAGCTGCGGCGCCGCCGCGGGTCGCCGGCGGGCGCGAGGAAGTCGCGACTGCTACGGCGACCCGGGATGGACCACGCCCCTTCCGTGGCCGGGGGGCGTCGTCGGTGGAGGAGACCGGGGGAGGTAGTAAGCCTCCCCCGAGGAGGGCTCCCCTGTATCGACGGGGGAGCGGAGGCTGGGGGTTCCCGGAAGAAGCTTGATGTTCCCGGGGGCCCCCTACATGCCTGAGGAAGGCCATCCCTGAGGTTTTTAGTGGGTAGGCCTCCCCCTTCTGGGGAGGAGAGCCCCACATAACCGCCGGCTCGCTACAGCCGGGGTATGCAATTTAATGCATTTTCCTCAGGGGAAAAAAAAAAAAAAAAGGCCTCCCCCTTCTGGGGAGGAGAGCCCCACATAACCGCCGGCTCGCCACAGCCGGGGTATGCAATTTAATGCATTTTCCTCAGGGAAACAAAAAAAAAAACAAAAGGTATACATAATCGTGTTTTGTAATAACGAATAATCCTGTTGTGTTATTTTCCTATAACTGTTATTGTAAACTGTTGTCTGTTATCCTGTTATATTGCTGTTTTGACAAATGTTGTTGAGTACGATTGTTATTGTTATTATAGCTAGCTTATTATAGCTAGTTATTCTTAACAATGAACTTACCTTCATACTTTTTCAGGCTTGGGACTGTCAGAATATTAGGCAGTAATTTACATAACTTAAAACTCAAATAAACTAATAAATCAATATAATATTCTGGTGTATTTAAAAGTTTATTGATCTGTACATAATTTGTTATTTACATTCAATATTCACATTATTTAAATGCAATATTTGCAATATTCTTCCATTTACATTTATTAACAATATCTACTTTAATTATTTATTAGTTACTTCAAAAGTACACGACACTAATTATTGCAACGAATAGGTAATTTAATTTGCATACGCGATCATACAACGGCAAATTCAAACACGACACTAATTATTGCAACGATCACACAACTGCAAATAATGCGTATCTAAAAAAATGACAACAGCTTAGGCACCAGCAAGCCAGCAACAGTTTACCTAATTGTTATTTCCATTCACACTGTAAAACAAAATGAGTCTTAATTGTCATACGCGAGAAGGTACAAAATTGTGAATTTGGTGTTAGTAAAATTACTATAAGAAATAAACAAATAGGAACTTTATTTCCTTGTGAGAAAGGAGGCGATTCTTTTGTCAACAGCAACAGCAGGATAACAGTATAAGCCGTTGTTAAATAATGTGTTATTCGTTACGGGAAAATAATTCCTTATATTATTTGTTATTGAAATAACGACCATTACTAGATCCGACTAACTTAACCATAATCGTTTTCTCACATATTTCTAATATTAGTCATCTCTTAAATAGACCTCTCCTTTTCTTATATTAATAAATTAATAGAATTTTTCATAAGTGGTTTAATATGTTTTGCAGTAAAACCGGCGCCGTTGCAAGCTCGTCTTGTATCCGTGGTGGACACTGACACAAAGGACGCAATCAAGCGATACTACGTCTTACCGCCAATTTGCGAGAAGAAATTCGTTCTGATAAAAAACGAGCCAGCAGAGGCACTTCAAGTGAGTGTGTTTATTAAGATATCTTAATAAAAAGCAATCTTCGTATATACGAAGATTGCTTTTACGCGAAGGAAAACATTGTCAGACTATGCATGTATGCGAAGAAATTAAAAAAAAAAGAGTATGTGGTGGTTACCAGTATGATTGACTAAGGGGCCATACATAAATTACGTCACACGGTAAGGGGGAGAGAGGGGGTTGACGAAGGGTGACAAGGGGGTGGGAGGGGTCTTAAGTTTCGTGACGTTTCAAATCAAAATGTATTATAAGCTAACTGTTAAAACACAAACTTTAAATTATTACTATTAGTATGAAAAGTGCTGTCAACATTAATTTTTATTGTAAAGTCTGTATATTTTTATAAATAAATAAATGAATAGTGTCTTCTTCTACCTATTATTAGGGATACTCCCGAAAGGTACTATTTTTCAAATTGATTATAGTAGGTGATTTTGAAAAATATTGTATGAAAATCATGAAATGACTATTTAATATTAATACTTATTTAATATAAGTAATCGTTTTTTGTTTTGTTAATTTATTTGATGTTAATTTTATTAAAATGGAAAAAAAATCTGATTCGAAACCGCTTTTATCATTCAATAATTTTTAAATGTAAATTTTAAAAATATGTGACGTCACACTAGGAGAGGGGGAGTCTCACAAATGTGACTAGCTGTTACAAGGACGGGGGGAGAAGCAAAAAATTCGTCACGAAATTGGTGTGATGTAATTTATGGATGTCCCCTAAGGGGTTCTTCCCTTAGTGAGTAATACTGAGATATACAGAAACATTCTGTTTACCGGAAGTATCTGAAGAAATACGTAAAAACAACAAGCGACGCAAAATCATTCTACACCACGACAATGCCAGCTGTCACACATCACGCGAAACAAATACATTTTTGCAGGGTCAAAAAATAGAATTGATGGGTCATCCACCGTATAGCCCAGACTTCTATTTATTCCCAAATGTAAAGAATAAATTACGTGGTCGACGATTTTCGACCCGTGAAGGTGCCGTCGACGCGTTCAAACAGCACGTTTCAGAGATACCGCAATCAGAGTGGAAAAAATGCTATAAAAATTGGTTTCAACGTATGCAAAAGTGTATCGATCATCGCGGAGAATACATTGAAAAACAATAAACCCTTATTTAGCCATATACATTTGTTTGATTTTGAATTAAATTTCGTTTTCACTAAAAAATGAGCATATAAAACTATATAAAATTTTTGATACTTTGATTTCAGCTAGAACAGAAGATGTCTCAATTAGGTCAGCAACTCAATAATAATGAACCCGAACCAGAAACAAGAAAGCTCGACAATGGTATTAATGACCATGTAAGTTTTTTCTTTTGTAAAGTTTGTTATTTTTATTTCTGAATTAAATTTTACATCCATATGTTAAGGGTGCAGTTCAAAATCTTAATTTGGGTGAATTATATTAATTTTATCTCGTAGATTAAAAAACAGATTTTAGGAATTTGTTGATTGATTGTAAAACTTCTAAGGTCATTTTTAAATGGACCAAAATATCTGTAATCAAGATTATTGTTCCAGATAAATAGTGTTAATAGTAGTGCTGTTATAGTGCATCCCAGTCAACTCTTGCCAGTCTTGCCTCCTCCTACTTCACATACTGCAATCATTGGTAAGTTTATCACACATTTATACCCATTCATGCCCATTCATGTAACAATATTAGTAGGGATTCGACATAATCTTCTTACTATGCGTAAGTATCTAGTATCTACTACTCTACTAGGCTTTGTGATATCAGATTATATAAAAAAATCGAGTAAGTGTGGTGCTAACCTTAATGGATATTAATCGAATTTAATGAGTTAGTTTTAATTGAAATTAAAGTTCTTGGTCTAATTCTCCTTTGTTTGTGTGGTGATGTTGATGAATACATATTCTTAACTATGGAGTTACTGATTGTACAAAGAACGAGCTAAGACTTGCGGTAATCTTAACTGTTCGTGTTTTTATTATCTCTGAAACAAAATTGATATGCAAATGACGAGGGTGCGGTTCCTGTGAGCTATTTGCATGCAATTGGTCAGTGTACGTTAAATATTAAGGTACGTGTACGTCTTTAGAACGTCTTTACGACATAAACGGAGCATAAAAGGCTGTATCTTTTGCGATGTCGATGCAAGACATAAAATTTTGATCGTTTCACTATTGCGAGGGATTTCATACTTAGTATTTGATATTAATTTCAACTTGATATTTGCCAGACATGCGTTTTGACAGACAGACCGACAGATAGGCTGAAACGAAGAGATTCTTCTATAAGATTTCTTTTTTATTTTGGTATACGTAGTACGAATCTTTATAACTGATAGTATAGTTTGACGACCTCCATAGTCGAGTTGATAGTACACCGGTTTCAAGGTGACGCCATCTCTGAGGTCCCGGGTTCGAATCCCGGTGAGGGCAGAAGCATTTGTACCTTAGTCATGGTTGTGATATATATTTCAGTAAACAATATTTATAAAGGTCGGCAAAGCGTTTGTGATGCCCCTGGTGTTGCAAGCGTCCATAGGCGACGGTGACTGCTTACCATCAGGCAGGCCGTAAGCCTTTTTGCTACCGTTGTAGTATAAAAAAAAAAAATATATATATGTATGTCTATCCGTTACCTTAGATCCCATAGCACAAGCGTTTTTTGATATAGAAAGTATACCTATAAACGTACAAATAACAGTTATTTTAAAATTTGTTTATACGCTCATACAAATTTGACGCGTTTACTGAGTTATGACGTCACGATTGCAGTGTTTTTAGTATGGAGCGTTTTTGAGCGACCCGCGACAGCGCCGCAAACATGTCGATGTATCTTCAAAAGTAATAGGTGCAGGTGTACTGTTGGTTCTACAATATAAGAGTACTCTTATTATAGGTATATTGAATTTGAAATATTGTTGTCTACCTTTTTTTTTTTTTTTTTTGTTCCCCTGAGGAAAATGCATTAAATTGCATACCCTGGCTGTGGCGAGCCGGGGTTATGTGGGGCTCTCCTCCCCAGAAGGGGGAGGCCTACCCACTAAAAACCTCAGGGATGGCCTTCCTCAGGCATGTAGGGAGCCCCCGGGAACACAAAGGCCACTTCCGGGAACCCCCAGCCTCCGCTCCCCTCTCTAGAGGGGAGCCCTCCTCGGGGGAAGCTACCACCTCCCCGGTCCCCTCCACCGACGACGCCCCCCGGCCACGGAAAGGGCGTGGTCCATCCCGGGTCGCCGTAGCGGTCGCGACTTCCTCGCGCCCGCCGGCGACCCGCGGCGGCGCCGCAGCTGTGCTACCGAGCCCGGCGCCGCCTCCTTCGAGCGGGATCGGCCATCTCCCGACCCCGCTCGGCGGCCTCCTTCTGGAGCATTACTGCTTCACAGAAGGAGGCCACAGCCCTCCAACCTCCCTCGTCCGCCAGCATTGCCGCAATCAATGCCGGCGGAGACAGATCTCGCCCGATCTCTGCGACCAAGACTCGGCGCTCGGAGGCCCACGCGGGGCACTCCGCCAGCGTGTGCTGGGCCGAGTCGAGGTCGGATGCGCAGTGGTGACAATGTGTCGATCCCTCCCGTCCTATTCGACACAGATACTCACCGAAGCAGCCGTGCCCGGTGAGTATCTGAGTCAATCGGTAGGTGACCTCCTCCTTCCCGTGGAGCCAAGCTTCGAGGTGCGGGAGTACGGCACCGACGGCCCGCTGGCGCGCGCAGATCCGTAATTCGAGCTGCGCACGCCAGGCCGCCACAAATTGTTGTCTACCCAAATGTCAACAAGTGATTTTAATAAATGTATTTGTACGTCAGTGTCGACGGGCGGCGTGCAAGGCACAGTGTTTCCGTGGCAGTCGCTGGTGCCGCTGCTGACGGCCGCCTCGCCGCCGCCCGCGGCCGCGCCCGCGCCGCCCTCGCCGCGCACGCCGCGCACGCCGCGCACGCCGCACACTCCGCACACGCCGCACACGCCGCACACCCCGCACACTCCGCACACGCCGCACATCAAGACCGAGGACCAGATCAAAACCGAGGCTTCGGGTGAGTGTTTTGAGGGACAATTATACATGACTCCTGCTTATCTATACTATACTAATATTATAAAGTTGAAGAGTTTGATTGTTTGTTTGTTTGAACGTGCTAATGTCTGGAATTCCTGGTACGAATTGAAAAATTCTTTTTTTATTGAATAACCCATTTATCGAGGAAGGCTTTAGGCTACATAACATCACGCTGTGACTAATAGGAGGTGGAAAAAAATCGGGTGGGGCTGTGCTGGGGCACACGGCCGTTGGTTTTAACGTGAAACGTCTATGTTAGGGAATCACTTTTAAAGTAAAATATTAAAATAAAAACAAGATTGACGGTGTTTTAAGTATTTTAATAAAAAACTCAATGTCACAACAGCGAGGTGACTATATAAGTAAAATATTCACACCACATTTTTGTTTCTAACACTAATAGTTTTTTAATTATTAAGGTACGATGATATAGACCTTTTCGTTACGGTCCACTTTTTAAACCTGGTACCCGTATGTTTCGGCGCGATTTTAAAGACGTTTCACGTCAAAAACGGGGAAAATCTTTGAGGGCTTCCTTTGCGTGCGCTGCGAAAACGGTTCTAGATACCAAAAAAATATGTATTAAAGAATTATTCCTCTTAAAATGAGCTAAAAAAATGTCCGCGACAGTATATGTCTATCTTTTAATGTTCACTCACTAGAATCGTTTTTATGATGATCAAATTTGGATTCGTCGCGTTGTCAAGATCGGGTAACAGCTGAGGTGGTTGTTTGCAAAAATAAATAAGATGCTCAAAATAACTATTCCACGCGGACGAAGTCGCTGGCACAGCTAGTGGCTAATACGTCGCATAAAAATGTAGTACGAAAATCAAGACTGAGACTGCGAGCGAGTGTTTGAGTGACATAAGTGTTACACGAAATACGCGCATGTCTCACTGATTATTGACTACTAGATCAAGACCGATTGAGCATAGTTACAGAGGCCTAAATACAGTCTTTGGGTGACCGTTTGTCCACAAATCATATCAATATTAAAGAGTTTGATTGATAAGGGCCAAAGCTTGTCTTGTCAAGTACAACACACAAGCTCTTTAGTTTCTTTGATTTATGTTGTTTTTGAATTGGCTCTGTTAGTTTCTTGATTCTTGATTGATGATTGATTCACGACGATTGGGTTAGGCAGTCGAGCTGCAGATTCAGGTCAGTGTAAGAATGTTATATAGTATAACCATAGCGACGCGTCAGACATTACATATTGACTTTTCGACAGCTTTTGTTCGTAATAGATGCTGCTTTCGTAATACAAGTGTATAGTTTAACGTGTTGTTCACTGTATACGATGGTTTTAGATTACGTGACACCACACTTTCTGTGAACACGAAGACAAATGAACACGCCATAACTGACGTAAGATCCAAATAAATTATGTACGTCTTGCTTTATGTACGCCGTGTACGCTTAACATTTCCGTATCGCACTGAGTTCTGCGCATAAAAACACACCAAGAATCAGATTGCGACTGAGAGGTTAAGTGAGTGAGAATTATCATAAAAAAAAAAAATACCGGTAGCACTCCGGGAGTGCCGGCAGAAGAGAAAACTTCAATATTAACGTTGTGTTTAATTATAAGTACAAAAGTACTATCATTTATGAGGTAGAATGCAATGTTTATTTATTGCGCTATCGCACACAAATATGACAGACATTCGCGTAAGCGCCCTGTGCCGCCTAAACGGAGCAGCACACTCAGGCACGGTAGAAAGAGTGGGAGATACTAGTTTCTCTCCCTTCCCCTCGACGCTAACATCACGTGACCCTGACGCGAGTTTGGAAGTAGGGTACCCATACAAAAAGTGCTCAGCGCCGCCAAAGAAGATTTCACTTTAAATTTATCATACTCAGATTTTGACATTGTGAGAAATTGCCACGATGCTAGTGGTTATCAATGTATGTATGTAGAAAGTGAGCGTTATGAGATAATATCGACGGTTAAAAGGAAATAGGGGATAAGCGACAAAAGACGAAATGTTCAGGAGATCCGTTCAAAGTTTTAAATTTTAGAAACATTGACGTATTTCCATCATTTATTAAAATATTTTGAAAAGCGAAACAGCTATAAAATCAGATAGAAATAGCACAGTTACTGGTATTCTTAGTTTTGTAGGGGTACAATTACCTTTATAGCAAAAATGACCAGAATTTTCGTCTATTAGCTAAAATAACACTATGAAAATCTGCTTTTTTTTGCTTGGGCATAATCACCCAAAAGAGTCATCGTAGAGCCATGGGAGTAAGCATTCGAAAGAGCAGCAAATTTTGAGTCCAATGGCATATATAACTCTTAACAAAATGTCGCTTATACCCTATTTCCTTTTAACCGTCGATATGACTTATTTTTTATGTCCCAATAATAAGATGAAAACTTACCCAACATAAACACACATCAACATAAAATGGTTAACATTTTCTTTCATATTTATTGATTTTATACATTGTTGGTAATTTAAATTTTTTATTGTGAATTTATTTTGTTTCAGGTGACTCCGTATCAGCCATGTGTGCTGAGGAAGACGATGACGTCTTCGAGTGTGAAGAGTCTCCATCGGCAGGCAACGATGATAACACTAAAAGGCGATCGCAAAGCTTATCATCTCTAAATTCCCCCGCATCTACTACAGAAAAGGTAAGCAATAAGTATTTATTTATTTTATATTGTTTTATTTATTTATTAAGTGATAATAAACAGTTACAATATATAAAGTATAATTAGGTTTACTATATCTATGCATGCCAATACTGCAACCGATAAAGTTATCCACAGATTAAAAAAAAAAACAAAAATAGTGCGCTAGACTTGACCTCGGCACTGTCGGCACTACACAGAACACACACACACATGCACACATACCACATGCATATATACACCATAAACACCAATTTGTTTTATTATATAAACATAATAATATAAATAAACAACATGTTAAGTAATTAATATTAATTACATACATATGATTAGATGTTATTGTTTGAAAGAAAGAAATAAAAGAGTTTTAACATTCATATTTATTTCAAAATACAGTTTGCTACTGAAATTGAAATGTACGCTGTTGTGATTTTGGTTACTAGTTTTAAATTGTCGGTTATCAACTGACGCTTTTAACACACGTTCGTTACTGTTTATTTATTGAAATTTCTTATATTCGCCTCCGTTTTTGTACCGCACTAACCAAATCATCCCTTGCAAAAAAAATATAATGAATATGTAAACTCGCACAAGAAATTTTTCTTGCGAACTCGGGCGAAATTCGAACTCACGTCTTCAATAAACTGTGTTGATGCCTTATTATCCGATTCGAAGTAAAAGTTGATTATTCCATTACTTTGTCAAGTCGAGATATATTTTTTCATTTTTAATAATACTTAAGAATAAATGAAGCATTATGTTTTGTACTTGTGGGGTTGGATTTTATTTTTGCTAAAATACTTCCTTGTGTTATTTTTACATGAAAGATGGCAATTTAATGTGACGAATCAAAGAAAATTTAACTTGAAGTTAAACATGTTGTATTTTCAGAAGGATCGGCGTATACGGCGGCCAATGAACGCGTTTATGATATTCTCGAAGCGCCACCGGCAAATAGTTCACCAGTTGCACCCCAACCAGGACAACCGCACCGTTAGCAAGATCCTTGGAGAGTGGTGGTACTCGCTCAAGCCCGAGGAGAAGCAGAAATACAACGAGCTGGCCAGTGAGGTCAGTGTATTTGTCCAAAGTACCAGTATAATAATAGGATTCTACCTCGAGACTTCATAGCATTCCATGGAGGATAACCACCTTTGTTATATGTACGTTTCAGTACCCCACCTATGTTATATGTACGTTTCAGTACCGAATTTACGGAAGCTCTGGGCAATCCGAGCTCTTTGCAAAGAAGATTGACCTTTTTAGTATGGGCAAATGTACTGATTTTATTATTTTTGTGTCTCGATGAAAATGCTTTTATTTGGTTATATAATAATAATAAATGATACTACCAACTTCTGTCAAGATTCACAATGGGAATGTTGAAATAATCAAGAAAATAAGTTTGTTTTTAGGTTATTATAGTTTCAAGGAAATGCACACTTTTTTTTTTTTTTTCTCTTTATTTTAAAAGGACTTTTATCCAAATGGATATGTCAGTCCTATCGGAACATATACATAATCATACATAAAACGGAACATATTCACAATTAATCTCAAGGTAGTCGCGGCGGGCACAGTACATTGTATAACATATGGGCCTCTTTGGAAGTTGGCTGGGCCAAAATACTGTGGAACATACCAACATCCATAATATTAATTTTTAATCTGTTTATTAATACTCTCCTAGCATCTTGATAACGGACACATTCCACCAACAAGTGTTGGACATCTTCCAATGCACACTTTATGTCGTAAGTAATAAGGTGTGCATTAGTTTTGTGCGCTGTTCTCCTTTAATAGGTTATTCTATTTCTTTTTCAAATATTTTTTAAAATGTTCTTTTACATGCGATAGTCAAGTGTTATTTTTATATTTGCAAATTATTTATCCTGCAAGCAGGAAAAAAAGATCAAAATATTATCGTAAAATAAAGGCGCCAAAATGACGACCGCCAAGTTTGTGACATCAATTGTACTAAAATAAAGAAATGTCAAAGTTGTCAAACGCCGAAGATAGTAGTGATGTGCCAACACGGAAAAAACAAAACTCGATTTGACTCGAGTTAAAATTCACGTAACTCGGGTTGAACTCAAAGTGTTAATGATTTTTTATTTCTGCTAATTTATTTTCCACCTTCTCTTTAATAGTAAAAAAAATATTGAACACACATGATATTTTTATTTGTTTCAATACTTTAATTGTTTATATTATTTGTTTATAATGTATTGGAAGAGTTATACTAACTAAAGTAAAAAAGGAAATAATTTTTTAAAATCGAATCAATTATTTATGTATTTTTGGCTTGAATTTCTCTCCAACTCTACAAACATGGCAGATTATGACAATTTGCTGTAAAGCGGAAGTTTATGACTGATTTATTTCAGATAATTATTGCCAAAAGGAATGTTTAAGCAGAAAAGACAAAATACTTAAAATATTATTGTCTTATTTTTGATAAGAAAATCATTGAGAGACAATGTTCCTACAAAAAGTACTGGAATGGGCAGTCTCCTTTATCGTTGCAAAAAATTACAATGTGTAAAGTCTCCCACCCTTTTCAATTATTTTGTGTAGACACTGCTTTTGTTTGCAAAATATTAATAAATTTATTATTAATTCTTTTTAGGTTAAGGAGGCACACTTCAAAGCTCACCCAGAATGGAAATGGTGCAATAAAGATAGGAGAAAGTCTTCCAGTAGTAGAGACCCTACGGGATCAATGCCTCAGGTAAAAACAACATTCAAAACTGAATAATCGATAAATTCCTCAATATATAATGCGGATGATATTTACAATAAGACACAACTGACTTAATATTGTCAGTTGATATGATAGAAGTAGATTTTAAATAAAACTCACACCAATTCACAAATAGTTTCTTGTGTGTTTTGGTTTGAAAAGTGGAAGTGACTGTGCTTTTACAGACTACACGAACCGTTTTACCTGTATTGTGTATATTTTTATAGCTATATTTATATAGGTGATGGTAAACGGCATCAGTCACATATAGTACACTCGTCCCTGTGGGATTGCAGCAAATTGAAATACCCACGAAATCTATAATGTACGTTGTCACTAGCTAGTGACATAAGCAGTAATGGTCGTTATTTCAATAACAGATAATATAACAAATTATTTGCCCGTAACGAATAACACGTTATTTAACAACGGCTTATACTGTTATCCTGCTGTTGCTGTTGACAAAAGAATCGCCTAGTCGCATTGTTGTTGTTGCCACTTGAACCGTTGTGTACGCGTAGGCGCTCGCTCTGTTGCCCGACTGCTTATTCATATAATATAAACCTTTCTCACATGGAAATAAAGTTCCTATTTGTTTATTTCTTATAGTAATTTTACTAATACCAAATTCACAATTTTGTACCTTCGCGCGTATGACAATTAGACTCATTTTGATTTACAGTGTAATTTGAAATAACAATTAGGTAAACTGTTGCTGGTGCCTAAGCTGTTGTCATTTTTTTAGTTACGCATTATTTGCAGTTGTGTGATCGTTTCGTGTTCGTATTAGTGTCGTGTTTGGATTTGCGGTTGTGTGGTCGCGTATATGCAAATTAAATTACTTATTCATTGCAATAATTAGTGTCGTGTACTTTTGAAGTAACTAATTAATAATTAGAGTAGATATTGTAAATAAAAGGAAACGGAAGAATATTGCAAATATTGCATGTAAATAATGTAAATATTGAACGTAAAGAACAAATTATGTACAGGTCAATTAACTTTTAAATACACCAGAATATTATATTGATTTATTAATTTATTTGAGATTCAAGCTATTTAAATTATTGCCTAATATTCAGACAGTCCTAAGCCTGAAAAAGTATGAAGGAAAGTTCATTGTTAAGAATAACTAGCTATAATAACAATAACAATCGTACTCAACAACATTTGTCAAAACAGCAATATAACAGGATAACAGACAACAGTTTACAATAACAGTTATAGGAAAATAACACAACAGTGTTATTCGTTATTACAAAACAGTCGTTATTGCCATTACTAGACATAAGATATGAACTAACTCATCTTTAAAATGGTTTGCGGCAGAAATACGTAAGACAAGTATCCCAGCAGACATCTGGTATAGTTTCTTAATCTATAGTTAATTGAAATAAGCGTTTAACGTCGGTTATTTTTTTTTCAGAGTCCTCGAACGCCTTCAGAAGGTAGCGGCAGCGTGCCGGCCAGCGGGGCGGACGTGCCGGTCGCGGTGGCTGCGTATGCGCATATCGGCTCGCCGCAGCTTAGCGATGACGAACCTATGGTATCGTTTTTTGGTGTCCATATACTATTTGTGTTGACCATATTTATGATACATTCAAATCATTATATAGTAGAGAAAATTTATATTAAAATATTGGTAGTTTCCCAATTATAGCACTAAAGCGCATTATGCGGCATAATGCTTAACGTCAAATGTTTCAACTACAGGAGACGTATTTTTGAATCATTAAACGTGAATTTAGAATTCGAATACGAATACAAATCGTGCGCGAAATGATTTTCTACTGCTTACAATTTTATAGATTTTTTAATCACTCGAATTTAGTGTTGTCATTATAAACAAATTCTTAATTCAATTCAGTTTCACGCAGTTACATTCTAAATCACAACAACAAAAAAACCAGCAATGACCCACACGTGAAACGGATCACTGTCAAGGTTACTTCAGCGTTGGATATTCTACTAGTAGAAATCAAAAACGAGTGGGTTGAACCAATCGTTGCACAACGCACGAAATTAAAATTCAGAAATAGTGAATTCGGTAATTCGTATACGAATCTCAAGATTTCGAATGCGAATTGGTTTTCTATTGTTTCAAAAATTCGTCTCCCGCAACGGTTCGCACAGTCGAACACTCTCAAAAGTAGTGTTTTCGCTTGATGCGTGCAATGGACACCAACTCAGTGACAGAAAATAAACAAGTGTTTTTTCTTTAAGTTGACATTGATCAAAATGTTTTATTTATATTATCTATAGTATTATTCTTATTCATATTATTATTCTTATTTATTGTTAACTTATCTGTTTCATTATCATTTTATACGGATTTTTTTATATATATGTCACTTTTAGTCGTTCAAAAAAAAAATCCTGAGTGGGTGTTGAAGATTACTGATATTTGTAGACTACACTCGGCTATACCCGGTCGCCCAACTAAACTCTGTTTGTCTATGCGCCACGATCAAGAGAAACTATTATAGGCTCATTAGTCTTGCGTTATGTTGCGTTATGTTGACGCCAATAGTCAATTTCTCAGTGTCAAAGTGACTATTGGCGTCAACATAACGCGTTTGACAAATAAATATTAAATTGTGATATTCATTCATATGACGAAAAGAAGAAGAAAAAAATGTGCCTAACGGTACTCCTGATCAGTGAAAAAAAAAGTGCTACAATTCATATTTTCAATAAATATATCACTTGTTAATGAACTAATTGATTGATTTAAGTTCGGAGTACTCGATAAATCATCATCAACCAATTATTATGTGCACCCACTTTATTTACACATTAATGAGGTTATTGCTAACTGTATGATTTTTTTTTCAACACTGAACTTAGCACACTTTACTGGTGCATTTGAAAACTAATTCACGTTCCAATTAAGCTTCAGCATAATCGGTATTGTGCGCCACCGAGTCGCACTATACTCTGTAATTGGAAAACTACGATAAATAATTATTGCGAGCGACATTAGAGTTGTCTCAAAGTCAACATTTACCGTGTTATTCCATGACCTGGTTTAGGCCTGGTCTAAATGAAAACTCGGGTTTAACTCAGATTTTAATGAAATTGATATTACAAGACACAGTTTACCCAAAGAATCGGGTTTATCTCTGGTTTAAAGATAAACTAGGTTATCCCTTAGTTTAAGTCTGATTTCAAAACGAAATTATGATTTTTGATAGCTGACAATTTGTAGTTTGTGCATACGTATCTCTAACTAGATAGTCTGTGATTTGTGTACGTGATTTGTGTCTGCGGTTGTTCGGTTTTTATTGTTCTTGCTATTAGTTTATTTTCTCGATATTTCACGGACTTTACGGCTTGATAATGGATATTGATTTACTCGATGATATGGATTTAGACGATTTGGATATTTTGGACACATTTCCAACTGTACGTCATATATCAACTTAGAATTATGCACAGTTAACATTTTAATTTACAAAAGTTTTATAAAAATATAAACTAGATAAGTACATACCTTGTCTTCTTGGTACCAATTATAGGATCTCTTATTATTTTCCATTTTTATATAAGTTTATTAAAGATATCATTGTAAAATTCAAAGACAACGAAATAATTTTGTTTAGTTAAATGCTTTGGCGGCAAATGTTGAATAGGTACTTAATTTACGTTCCAAAAAGCAATTTTTACAACGTGAAATGTATTATTATATTTTCTAGTATATATAAGAAGAAATGTAAGTACGAATATTTTCTTTCATACTTACATTTCTTCTTATATATACTTTAAAATTAAATTTATCTTATAAAATAAATGTTTTTTATTAACTTTGTAGTTTTATTTTCACTATAGTTATGAAGTCGGTTACAAACGAAGCTGCGTGAAATGGAACGATTATTGGTTTACTAATACGAAAACTAGGGTGCCAAAGCCGTTAAAAACGAACGAATGAATGAATGATTTTCTTTAGACTCGGGTTTTGGAAGATCATACTTGAATTTGTTTTTGTAATAAAGTCCGGTCTAAACCAGAGACCTTCGTTTAGACCCGAACTACATAGACCTGGCTTAAACCCGAGTTTTAGAAGTTTTTGTAATAAGAGAGATAAAGTCTGACGTATTGCTGTGTGTACATTAATCAAAATTGCGTCAATTGCGTCGTTAATCAAATTTACGTCACTTAAAAAACGAGACCAGCTTATCTAATTTGAATATTTACCTATTTGTTGGATTCTTATCCCTTAAGAATAGCAAAATGACTTTTAAAATATAAGAAAAAGTAAGGAAAAGATATTACGGTGAAAACTATTTATATGTCAGTTTTGAGATTCCCCCCATCTTGTGGAGCTTACAACTTCGCTATTATCGCCTGCTAGACGATAAGAAAATCGTTAACGGGGTTTTCATATAGTTATCGAGTAACAAATAGGTGGGAAGGTATTTGTACACTATATCCCCCATTCCACACCGCACTAAGAAATTCAAAGATTCCTTCTTCTGCCGTACTTCCCGCACTTGGAATTCTCTGCCTGCGTATGTGTTTATATCGGGCCAGTGTCGCGGGTGGTTAAAAGAATAAGCCAACTCCAGCGTACACGAAGAAATCTATTTATTTTTTAAAATTATTATTAAATGGGTCGTGGGTAGTTTAGGCCCGACTAATAGGTTGCTTCCGTGATTCCCGGACTTCCCTGGTGGGTTGCAGCCGAAGGTGATGGGTGACCGCTGGTGGGGGGGAACCAAGTAGCGAGGTGTAGGTGGCGATGGCGAACGACGACAGGCCAGGGTTGATGCCCGTAAGTGGCGGCGCCGCTTTTACGCCCGTATTTTATCCTACAACATGGGTTCCTTTAAAAGAGGCGTGAAAAGCATCTTTTGGGCCGGCAGGTCATCTGTCATCTCATTTGGGCCTCTTTCACCGCTTAACATCAGGCGGGAGGAAGTCATCTGCCGGGCCTAACATTAAAAAAGAAAAGGTTAATTACGGGTTAAACAATAATTATATTTCGATTGAATGGATAATTACCACAGTTGTCTCTTTAAAATTGTTGAATAATTGTTACCACATTTTATTTTAATAATACATAATACTGTTTTAAGAATAATAAATATCACATATTTATTGCTCATGTTTCAGATAACACAAACCACGTGCGAAGAACCGCCTCCAGTGACTCAAAGCGTGGATATTGACCTCAAATGCGGTGAAAAAGTAACCGATTCTGATTCCGAGGGTCTAGAAGCAAGGGATTATCTGCCCCACCATGACCACGCGCGTCGGCCCAAACCTATCAAAGCTAGGTGAGTATTGTATATGGTATACACAATGAGATATAATCCTGTTACATACTCGGGGTTCAGTATTTGTTGAAAACACCAAAATATAGTCACTCGCTTTATAGTTTGCTCGTAGACCCAAATTAAAACAAATCTAAGTTCACTAGCACTACACGGTTCATATTATCAAAGTAGGTCGTAATTTTCACTTTAAATAATTGAATCGATTCCAAATATGACCATTGTTATTTATATGTATGCAGCATGAGTTTACGTAAAATAGTACAATATAATATTTATCGACATTCGATCGAGGCCCGCGATCTAATCCCCACCGTGTACTAATGTGTTTTTCGTTCCGAATTTCATATCCGAATTCATATTTCATACATTTATCCGACGCTCCTACAGTGAAGGAATACATCGTGAGGGAACCTGCGTACATCTGCGAAGCGATTCAAAGGTGTCCGTAGTCAACCAATCCGCACTGGGCCAGCGTGGCTGACTAAGGCCTAATCGCCCTAACGCACTTAGGGTAGGCTCGAGCCCCTCGGTGGGGACGTATATGAGTTTATTTTCATGCATTTTAAAATCGCACTTTAAGTCTACATGGCGACACCTTGAAACCGTCGTACTGACCACTCTGCCATCGGTCGTCAAAGGTAGATACAATAGTAACCTTGAAGTAAATACTTTAAGTTAAATATTGTACCTTTTAAAGATTCATCTGTTGATTTTACAAATATATAAATTTGCATACCTTTTTTTTTTGTTCGAGGGGAAATGCTCTTTATACACCTTGTCACCGCGCTGGCGAGGCGAGGCCGTGTGTGGGGCTCTCCGGTAGAGGACCGGCCTACCCACTAAAAACCCCCCGGAGTCCTCCAAACCCATATCGGGGCACGTGGAGGGTTGCGCTTTCGCGATTCTACCGCCACACGCCCACGGGCTAGCCCGACCTAGTTGGTCGAGCCATCGCCCAAGGGTTGAAATTATTGCATGCCTAGATAAATCAAATCAAAATAATCTTTATTCAACATAGACCTTTACAGGCACTTATTGACGTCAAAACAAACAAAACAACAAAAAAAAGCTTAAAAAAAAACAAATACCTTGTCCGTACGTACGAAGTACGTAGTACGTACGAACAATTAAAGAAAAAAAGAAAAAAACAATATATATATAATAATACAAAATTAAGATACAATCATACTTAATACGATTACAGTCATATGTATGTTTACATACACATATAAAAATAATACAATATTATAAATAATGTTGTGGCTCTATGAATAATGTCCCTATTCCCAAATACTGTGATCATTTAGATAGTCACTTACTTTATAATAACCTTTACTCATGATGAGTGTCTTTTTGATATGGATTTTAAATTTATATAAAGCCACTCAATATTTCATGTCTTAGGGACTTTCATAAACTACTAATCTCATTTCAGAGCGGGTTCTTCGGACAACCTTCTTGGTGGCATCACCGCCTCCAGTCCCGGCGGCTCTAAGGTGTTCCAGCCCACTGGTGGCGCGTTCAAATCTACGCATGCGGATACTGGTTGGTTTTAGTGATTGCAATCCGGCGTCATTTTCAATCCGGCCGGATATGACCGGATTCCCATCAATCCGGCCGGATTCGACCGGATATCTTCAGACCCACATTAAATTTTTGTAACATCGACACCCATAATTTTCTAAGAAGTATCTGAAACTCTAGGTAGTAATTTAGGACTATCTAATTCGTCTGTAACTAGGCCGCGAGCTATCACCTGGTCTTTTAAAAGCGAAACCTGTTCTTCGCCATGTTTAACGACTAACCAAAAATGCGCATCTGAATTGGTTACAGTTGATGGGATACTACTATACGCAAAATTACTATAGGAATTTGTACGACCATCAATAAACAAATGAACAGAATTGTTCATGGTGATTTTGACGACCTCGATAGTCGAGTGGATAATACACCGGTTTCAAGGTGTCGCCATCTCTGAGGTCCCGGGTTCGAATCCCGGTGGGGGCAGATGTTTGTGTGATGAATGCGAGCATTTGTACCTTAGTCATGGTTGTTGATATATATTTCAATAAAAATTATTTATATATGTATAATATATGTATGTCTATCCGTTACCCTAGATCCCATAGCACAAGCCTATTAGAGCTTAGTTTGGGCTAGGCTAATTGGTGTAAGTGTAACAAATATTTATTTTTATTTATTTTTATTTATATTAGTCTCTAGGAAGAAAGCTGAGCGAGGTGGAATAACGGTGTCCTTAGAACATAGGATTTCAACTTTATTAATCTGTGCTTCAAAAGTTAATTTGTTAATATTTGCGGCTTCAATGTCTGTTTTATTATCAATGTCAACTTTTTCTAAGCATACCGTTGTTCCGTTAATAAGAAGTCTAAAATTATCGTTATCGTATCCGGATTGATTAAATCAAAATGGTTTTCACTTTTTAGTATATAATAAGTGAGTTATCAAGTGTCACTGCACTTATATGTAAGGTAGTTTATGAAAAATAAATCACAAATATTTTTATATATTTGTGATTTATTTTTTCGACTTTATTTCCTAACCAATGTTAAGACAAATATACAACAAGAAAACAATTAAAATTTAGTAGTGTAGGTAACTAGTAATAATTTTACGACGTAAAGAGTAGCTCAGTCTTTTTAGATTTCATTTTCACAGATAGATCAATTTATAAGTAACAATATTAATTATCGAGTAACTATAATATCTAATAGATACAATTAACGTGACGTAATTAACTGAAATGAGTTCAAAATCATTATTAAAGTATTTGAGAATGCTAACAAACAAGTCTTATAGGTATTTATGATTATGACATACCGTCATGATTACTAACTGCTAGCACCGGATCCGGTATATTGGTACCGGATCCGGTAACCATTAAATGATGCCGGATCCGTTTCTCCGGATTGCAATCCCTAGTTATAAAACTATTTGTTTTATATTATTTTGGTCGAAAGTCTTTCATATATGAACTTACATTCTCTCTGTGGAAAGCCAAACTAATAATTTTTGGGCTAATGAACATTTTCATTTATTTGTTTAGTATATTTTTTTTATTTGTTGATTATTCGTTAAGACTCTGGTTTTTTTGAGAAAGCAGTCCAAAGCATTTTCTTTGCAAATTTTAGATTTGTTATAGAATAAGATGTTTATTTATGATTTTATAGGGATATGTGTATTTTGCTTGTAATCTACAGTGACTATCATACTATAAAAGGCCGACACGGGTGAAATGATTGCTTAGCTGTTTATAAGTTGTTTAAATTACGTGCGTCTCTACATATTTTGTTATTTTATTTTAATGGACAAATGTGAAAATTGGATGTGTTCAAAATTGAAGTAAAAGTGAAAATAAAAATGTGAGCATTATGAGTGTGAAAGTGATTAAGTGACGCCCAGTTTACGTTATTTTTTTATTGTAGAAAATACCATAATTTCTGAAGAAAACAATATATCATTAACAATAATTTAAAACCACAAACATTTCTGCCCGGGATCGGGTTAGGTTTTGTCCAATGTTCTTTTGAATTATATAATCAAGAAAATAGTGAGAATGGATTGTCGTAACGACTAGATTGTTGCCGGTAATCACTTTCGCAAAAATTCATCTTTTTTTCGCAGCCACGTCATTTACGTAGATGGTATTTTTTCATAATAGCCATTCACTTTCCAGAGCGAATATATAAAAACCATAAATAGAAAAATGAGTTAATGCGAAAATTACATATATTGTGTAACAAGGAGTGGGGTTAGGGGTTCTAAGTTTCAATCATTTGCCTTATTATGTATATAAATATGTATATGTACATTTTCTGTACGAGTGATGTCACACTAGGGCAGCGTTGCAAGTTTTTTTTTGCCAAGTCGGGACTTTGTTACTTTTTGAGTGAAAATAGCGGGATTCTTCCGTCAGAAGCAGAACATTGTAAAAAAACGGATATAGCCAAAGGTTTTCAAATATTTATCTTTTTATTTGACTAAAAATTACATTTACGTGACAATAGATAGCAAAAGTAGCCATAGAAAATATATTTTAACAAAAAAAATAATATTTTAAATGAGATTTACTCTATCGTTAAATTCGTCTTTAGAATGAAAAAATCGGGACGCCTGGCAACGCTGCAATAGGGTGACGGGAGTCTCACACATGTGAGCGGAGGAAACCTTATTTATTGGTGTTATTTTGGGTATAACGTACAGCGTCTAAGTCGAGTGAAAAGATGTTTTGTTCTTATCCCAGGTGACAACCACCGCCAGTGGTACAGCCAGCACATGAAGACGAGCCTGCCCAGCCAAGTGCCAAGCTCGCCGCATCCCTCGCAATCGCTATCGACCAGCACTCAGAGTTTAACAACTAGTGTCCAAGGAATATCTTTGAGCACACCGAATATATCTACTCAAGCTGCATTAGACAATGCTATAGCATCGATTATCAATTCTCCAAATGCCAACGGTGTGCAGGTATGGTTATGTCTTTGAACTGTTATATCTGTCGCAGCCAACTGGTTAAAATAGCCGTTCAATCAAACAGCTAGCCCTTTGACTGAACAACTGATGTTCAATCACACAGCTGTACGTCGTTTAGCCAACTGGTTAAATGGGAAATTAACTAAGGTTAGTTTAATACTTAATTTGAAAGACTTTTTGTAATTTCTTGGGAGCGTATTCTTGAATTAAGTTTAAGAGGTGACCAAAAGTTTGATGAAATAAGTAAAAATGAAAATCTAATTATTAATCATAATATTGTTTTCAACACACTTCCTCATAAAGTGGCTCTAATCCCATGGCAATTAGGCACACAATGACACCTATAATCAAACTGTGACTTTTTCATTACTATTATTCACGAGTGAGTAATAGTTTTTTTTTAAATATTATTGGTTGAGTTACACTTACATTTGCGCTAAAAAGCTATCCGCGAAAAGCCCAAAAAAAGAAACCTCATTTTTTAGTCTATGGCCGATGCGCGCGCATAGGAAAACTGATTAATTTTTCCCGCCATTACGAAACATTTTTCACAACTCGTCTCGTTTTCTCTTTTGAAGTTATTTAGTTAGTTATTAATTGTCTGCAAATACAATTTATGAAGAAAATGGTTTTTTATTTAAGTATTATTTTATTCAGAAGTGTGTTGAGAAACGTTGTATGATACACGTGTGTATTGATGATTACCGTCCTCGGCTCCATAAGCGCTTCAGCGGTAATCACCAACATTACACACTTGTACCATAATGTACTATTATTGCACCAAGGAAAAAATTACAAACTCAAAATCTTTAGAATCAAGAATCATTTCATAATCCCGTAATTTCTCTTCGAATATTTGTTTAAATTTTGATTCAATTTTGATTTTGATCACTCGTAAGTGACCTCATAATTTCTGTGTCTTTAATAACACGTGTAACGTATATTTACTACTTACTTTCCGAAAAATATCTTGAAGCAATCACAAACAACGGCTAGTTGACGCCATATTGAAAACAAAACTCACCTAGCGCTGCGGTGGTGAGCGCTGAACTAATTCCATTAGACGGCAGCTTTTGAATCAGCTGTAGTGTTGAACGTTTTGAGTGACTCAAATATACAATTAATAAGCTAGACGTATGGTTGGACGGCTATTTTAACCAGTTGGCTGCGACATCTATAAGCCGAGCAAAGTTGTGGCAGAACGATAAGTGATTAATTTGCAAAAAAATGCATAATTTTTACAGGTTATATCCACCGGCATGACAGTGCCGACTCTGTCCATCAACCAGACGCAATCGTCGAATGCACTGACTAATGCGCTGGTCAAGAGCGTCACGCTCGTCAAACGGAACCTCACTGATAATGCGACAGGTACGAGTATGTGAAGTACATTCATTGATTTCGGATTTCTATGTAAATCTAATCACTTTTCATTTCGCATAAACATCTTAAGAGTTTTAATATTCCTATGTAGATGATATGCTAAAGTTTGTTATTTTTCATCTTTGCGATAAAATGGGGAACATGCAATTATAATATTTATGAAAATTTTGTTATTAAAATGCTAAAAAAATATAAAAGTAGGGTCACTGCAAGGTTTAGGTTTAAAATATTGTTGTTTTTTAACAATAATTACGAATCAAAAGTAACGTGAAACGGAACGGATTTAAAACACCAATCAGCGTTCAGTGACGTCACTTCTGTTATGACAACTTATTTGAGGCTGACCGAATAGCAAAACTGGCAATAACTGAAGGTGAACATAGATATGTTAAATCATTTTATTCGGAAATTACCTCAAAATATAAGCATATTTGTTTTGATAAATGGAGGGAATATTTCGATAAACGGTCAAAAGAAAAAGGCATTTGGTATATATAAAAATAGAAGTATTCAGTGTCAGCCTCTACGTCACCCATGGTTTTACAACCTTAAATTAAGTAGAGAATATATAGTATTATTTAATAGATTACGTTCTGGACATTATCCATCCAACAAGTTTGGATACTTAATGAAAAAAATAGAATCTCCTAACTGTGAAATTTGTGGTTCTATGGAAGATGTCCAACACTTGTTGGTGGAATGTGTCCGTTATCAAGATGCTAGGAGAGTACTAATCAACAGATTAAAAATTAATATTATGGATGTTGGTATGTTCCACGGTATTTTGGCCCAGCCAACTTCCAAAGAGGCCCATATGTTATACAATGTACTGTGCCCGCCGCGACTACCTTGAGATTAACTGTGAATATGTTCCGTATTATGTATGATTATGTATATGTTCCGATAGGACTGACATATCCATTTGGATAAAAGTCCTTTTAAAATAAAGAGAAAAAAAAAAAAACTTATTTGAGGTTATAAGTTGTAGTAAACGTGATCAATTAAACCAAAATTAATTGCGTTTTTTCAATAAAAATGGAAGTTGGGTTTTCCAAAGCAGATTCTAGGACTGCCAAAAGTTAATGTTGACATGGTAGTGACATTTTTTGTCGAAAGTGCAGAGTTTTCAAGTGTAGAAATGAAAGGGACTAAACAAAAGTCATTGAAAATTTTGGGCAATTGTTGGGTAGGTAACTGTTTCTTTTGTGTACAAGCAGATTAACTAAGTTTACAATAAATATATCCGCCGACTTACGTCAAAGTGGTCTTCACAGCATCGAATAAGTCTTTGGGGAATATATATCATTCCTCTTCGCCGCTTGAAATCACATTTTTCTCAGTTTTGGATCAGAAGGTCCAGTCAAAAACAATTTATTAGGAAACTTATTTGAAGTAGATGGACACATTGGCACAAAACGTACGTCCATACGGCTTTTTTCGGAGTATCAATGGAATAGTTATGATCACCTGACGTTGATGGATAGTCCATTGTAAATATTTACAAAATAATACCTTGAAAGTCGAGATAAATGCAAAAACAACTAAAGTCAGCAATGATACGCGCAGTACAATCAGTGGCCAGCGACAATGACAGACAGGAGTGACGTCATACCAACTATAGGTCCGTTTTTGCGCGAAAATTTAAATTGACAATTTTAAACCGCATTTTTTTCAGTAATATACTGTCTTTTTATTTATTAATATACTTGTGGTCTATTCTACGTGGAGTTCTTTAAAATGAGCACAAAAATATTGCATCTTCCCTATAAGGATAAGGGTCGCTCGTTAAGTTGCTTATCGTCGGTTCATAAACGACATTTCCAAAAACAGTCCACTGCCTATTTTTTGTTTTATCTGTTAGCACTAGTCAATAACGTAATTGATGTCGGTATTCATAGGTCCTCTGACGTTGTCCGTGGACGCTTCGGGCAACCTCCTCTTAAAGGCCAGTCAGCCCGCCGACCCTCCCCCCACTTCAGACCACCCCCTCCACTACGTGCACTTGCAGCGACTCTACGTGCCTTTCAATTCAGGTAAATACTTCATCATCAGCTGCTACAACAATTTTATGGCAGATTTACGAATTATAGATACTTCCAAAATATAAATATTAGTTAAGGTTAGGTTACCCTTCTCTTTCTACCTCACTATTAAACCAGTGGTGAGACCAATCAGCTAGTCATGTCATACGTAAAACACTTTTTTCTTTGTGGGAATATCATTTGATAGTTCCTTTTTAACAATTTCTATTGAAATTTGTTTCAGACATAGTTTACTCTGTACAAAATATAAATGTATTTTAAAATAGCGTTACGTACATTTCATCCTAATTACATTAATGTGACGGGCGTAGGAAATATTGTACGATAGAATATGTGCAGTGTAAATGACAGCCTATATTTAATTATATGAAAGGAAATATATAAACCTATGTCACTGTGTGTAATGTCTACCGGTGGGCGTTACTCAACTAAAATTAATGATGAATGAGTAAACGAAGTATTTCGATAAAATGTTATTCATATCTTTGGTCTATCTGTCCTCAATACCTATATTTAAAATTATAAGGACCACTCGGTCGGTCAACGTCAGTTTTAACAGTCATTCCATTATCAAAATCAATACTTGCGATACTCTAGAAGAAATGTTAGAAAGTGTTTAATTAATTTCTTTTCTTTTTCAGAACCAGATGCCAAAAGTAATCAGCCATCCAGTGTGCAGAGCGCCCAGTCTGTTATAGTATCGCAAAGTAACAGTCACACCGTACCCAAGCCTAACATGTAAGTACTACACTAATTGATACGCAAAAACAATTTTTATTGCGTAGGAAATAGAGGTGTTCTGAACGTTAGTGGTTTGACTTGCAGTCGCGTGTGAAACAATTAAATAATAGTTATTTATGCAACTGTTGTATAATCAGGGGTATTAAAACACGAATGTGGGTTTATATATAGTGATAATAGTATCACATGAATGTTTTAATACCTAATTATAACAGTTGCATACAAGACTTTATCTACAATCATGATGTGAATCCCCGGAATAATAGAATCTTCGGAAATATTCACTTAAATTACATGCTATAGAAAGCATATTGATCTATGATAACAATTTGTTAGAAATTTCCTTTGCTGCTTTAGAAATATCTGGTGGTGTGTCGTCAAAGCTAGAATCACTAATTTTTGTAAACAACGCATACAGTTGTTGTTTGTGATTTCCAATATTCGAGTGAAAAAATGGCGGGAAATAACATGATAAGACGAGAATCCGGAATTACGAATTAGTCTACAATTTATTATTCTTTTTTCAAAATTTTTGCGATCTGGTTGTGAAAATGTCATTGCATGAGAATGTTCTTTTTTTTGAAATTCATAATATCACGCGTTTGGATGATATAATGATCATTATATCATTGAGTGTTTTACTGTTGGCAATAAGCTAATTGTTATAGGTTCTTTTATAGAGTATTAATAGCATGATCTATCTATACTAATATTATAAAGCTGAAGAGTTTGTTTGTTTGTTTGTTTGAACGCGCTAATCTCTGGAACTCCTGGTTCGAATTGAAAAATTCTTTTTTTTATTGAATAGCCCATTTATCGAGAAAGGCTTTAGGCTACAAAACATCACGCTGCAACTAATAGGAGCGAAGAAATAATGGAAAATGTGGAAAAACAGGGAAAATTATTCATCTTTGAGGGCTTCCGTTACATGCGCTGCGCTGCGATAAGGTTTTAGATACCAAAAAAATATGTATGAAAGAATTATTCCTCTTAAAATGATGTAAAAAATGTCCGCGGCAGTATATGTCTATCTTTTAATGTTAACTCACTAGAATCGTTTTTATGGTAATCAGGATATGTCGCGTTGTCAAGAACGGGTAACAGCTGAGGTGGTTGTTTGCAATAATAAATATGATGCTCAAAATAACTATTCCACGCGGACGAAGTCGCTGGCACAGCTAGTAGTAGATAAAATATTAAACCTAATGGTACAACGAAATTATTTCATCAAAATTTATGTTGTACACTTGATAATGTTGCGTAATGATATGATGGGGAGGAGGCGCGCCGACGATCGATGCGCTCGCGGTATGGTGTCGGTGAGGGGTATCGCTGAGGGTAGGCCGCCCCCTTCTGGGGTGGAGAGTCCCACATAACCCCACGCCTTCCCCAGGGCGCGGGGTATGCACTTCAATGCATTTTCCACAACGGAACAAAAAAAAATGGTAGTGCGTGCACATTACGTGTACAGATCGTTTTCAACCTTACTTATTATGGTATACACCCGATTCAATGTACGATTTATTTACATCATTATAAGTAATCATATTTTTCGCCTTCTCTGCTAAGAAAAATCTAAAGCCCTTCTCCCATTACGATACGCACAGGCGATTCAAGTATCTTGCAAGTCTCGAAGACTTGTCACCGCGAAGTATCTCCCATACATTTGAATGCGGGCTCGCACACTACGATACCGGTATCCTCGCGTCCGCCACTAGTATCGCTCGACTCACCGTGTTGGTCGCTTGTGCGTCTCGTCTCGCGCGTTTCGACAAGATATTAGTTGAAAAACATGCATGCTTATATAATTACAAATTACCAGAATACATGCGGAAAAATACAATAGATAGGAATTAGGCAGAAATTGGGAACAAATTTCAAATAAGAGGTTTTTTTTTTTATTGTTTGTACACAAACTGTAAAACGGGGTGTATGGGAACAAACTGCGGAAAGTTGTTTGTACGTATAGCTCGACAACGTCCGTCCACAAAAAACGAGTTTGCACAAATGAGGTATATTCCTCATTTTTTAGTAGTGTAATATGCGAGCGTCGGGTAGCGAGCAAGTGTCCAACTAGTATTCTACTCGAGTATCGTATTCTACAAATATCGTAATGGGAGAAGGGCCTTATTCTGACTTCTCTCATTCTCCGCGTTTTCTCGACATAATCTTTACCATCGCGGAGAGTATCGGATTATTTGTTATTGAATTTCATGTGACGTACGGGAAGCTTTCACGAGCATATATAAACGCGTTCATTAATAAGATTACTTAAAATCGTACTATGACGTTTGTACGTCATTAGAAACACACTGCTAAAAGATAGTCGGTTTTCTATGGAGTCTTACGTGAGGATTTGCAATTCCTTACAGCAGTGTTTTTGAAGATGACTTCCCTGGTGTTGCATGCGTTTAAGCTATTGTTTATTACCTTACTAGTACAAACAATATCTTATTATTTTATATTTGTTCAGTCAATGGGAATCCCCGCCAGAAGAGACGCGACCATTTCCACTGGCACCGACTCCTGCGCAGCTCGGTCGAGCGCCGCTACAGAAACGACTAAGCCGAGGTATTTTTCTAATTATTCTTTTCACTTTTTTGTCTGTTCGTAACACGAATATGAATGGAAATTCGAAAGAAATTATTTTTTTAAATGTATTATATATTTACGTTCTTCGTGTAATGTTTCAAATATACATGGAGTAAATACACGTGTTTTGGTACATAAAATATGATATGTCAAATGACAGGCACATCGACTGGTTCGAACGGCAGCACCGAACAAGCATCCCGCGGGGAGAGTGCCCCGGGGACCCCCCGTGAGGGGGAAGTGTCTCCCCGCCTCCCCGATCTCCCCAGCCCCTCGTTAAAGAAGTCCCTCTTCAAGAAGGGCACCGAAGATGGTCGCGACAAGTGAGTATCATACTTAATCATATATTGTGATAACCCTCAAATGAGAGATTTCCTGTGTCATTGAGCTCCCCATCCCCTTGTTGTTGGATAAATCTATTCAAGATCAGAAGGAGCTTGTTATTAGTAAGTTATAAATTATTCAAATACGTGCTACGACGTGCTATAATAATCGTAGTTCCATTTTCTGACGATGTTCTTTTCTGCACTGGATAGTTAGCTACAAACAAAAGGCTTAATGTGCATATAAAGGAGATTGGCCATTTTAGTAAAGGCAAATGTACTGACTTTATTATTTTTGGGTCTCGATGAAAATGCTTTTATTTGGTTATATAATAATAATAATTGATACTTACCAACTTCTGTCAAGATTCACAATGGGAATGTTGAAATAATCAAGAAAATATGTTTGTTTTTAGGTTATTATAGTTTCAAGGAAATGCACACTTTATGTCGTAAGTAATAAGGTTTGCATTAGTTTTTTGTGCTGTTCTCGTTTAGTTACACACCTAACTAACAAACACAGACTGTCAAATCTAGGGATGTGATCTGAGATAGATTGAAGATTTACGCCACATCAAAACCGATTTCTTATCGATTTTTAGAATAGATCTAGTGAATTGAATTTCATAAATAAACATCAGGATTTTCTGTTATAAGAATGGAATATGAAAACAACACATTCAGTTTAATTTAAACATTTTGCGCAGCGATATTGTGTTTGCTAAGACGAAATCATGAATGGTTTAGAATCGATTTCATGTTATAGTGTTAACAAACACAATAAAGAAAGTATTTATTTAGCCGTTGCCGAGGGCATAACAAAAAAGATTTTTTTTATTCTGCATCCATAAAGAAAATATACATTAAGCAAAGCGATTCAAATGTCGATTTAGGTACAAAATCACCTCACAGATAATAATCGATTGATTTCTATGTGTCCCAACCCTACAAACATGGCAGATTATGACAATTTTCTGTAAAACAAGTTTATTACTGATTTATTTCAGAAAATTATTACCAAAAGGAATGTTTAAGCAGAAAATACGTTTTATTTTTGGTAAGAAAATCATTGAGACACAATGTCTCTACAAAAAGTACTGTAATGGGCAATCTCCTTTAATGATTTTTCAAGGAACATGAATTCAAAGATCCTAGAGTTTATTTTTATTATTTCTCCATGTGATAATAACATTCTTCCTAAAAAATATGTAGAAAAAGTGTGTGTCAGTTAGTCACATAACTTATAACTACAATGGCTAAATCGATTTAAATGGTCACTTATTTGTTGGATTAGTTTCCTGAATAGCTGAACAATTTTTCTGATATGTAATTTTTCAAATAACACGAGACAACAAAGAAAACTATTTCTTTATAATACTCACGTCAATTCATTGACTTTCAGGTGGTACAAAGTTCGTCTGGTCAATTTGTTATAAATAATTTAAATTTCGAGTTAAAAGTTTCACAGTTGATATTATAAGCGGTGACATATTTAACATACATGTAGAATAGCTTGTTTTCTTCTCATGTTGTAAGAGCCGGGGAGGTTACTAAAGTTCCTTAGTGCTCTGGGACTATCTACCAATTAGTAAAGTGGGGTGCTTATTATTCATCTGCCAAAATTTTTAGGGAGAGCGGACCGCATTATATGTATGTAAAAATATATAATTAGTAGTAATGGTCGTTATTTCAATAACAGATAATATAATGAATTATTTTCCCTTAATGAATAACACGTTATTTAACAACGGCTTTTACTGTTATCCTGCTGTTGCTGTTGACAAAATTATCGCCTAGTCTCATTACCGTAACCGTGAGCGAACGAGTACGACTGTGCTACAAGCTACAAGTATGAGCGAGAGAAAGCTAACCGTTGTGTAGGCGTAGGCGGTCGCTCTGTTGCCCGACTTGACCTTTCACATAAGGAAATAAAGTTCCTATTTGTTTATTTCTTATAGTAATTTTACTAATCCCAAATTCACAATTTTGTACCTTCGCTCGTATGACAATTAGACTCAGTTTGATTTCCAGTGTGATTTAAAATAACAATTAGGTAAACTGTTGCTGGCTTGCTGGTGCCGTATATAATAAGTAAATAATGTAAACATTGAATGTAAATAACAAATTAAGTCCAGATCAATGAACTTTTAAATACGTCAGAAAAATAATATTGATTAGGTAATTAGTTTTAAATTATTTAATTTACTGCCTAATATTCTGACAGTTCTAAGCCATATCTTTGTTAAGAATAACTAAGCTAGCTATAATAACAATAACAATCGTACTCAACAACATTTGTCAAAACAGCAATATAACAGGATAACAGACAACAGTTTACAATAACAGTTATAGGAAAATAACATAACAGTGTTATTCATTATTACAAAACAGTCGTTATTGCCATCACTGATCATTAGTATGAATGCGTTTTCAAACGTGCTTGAAAGTAAGTATTAACGGCCTAATGAAGAAATGTTGCATCACAGGGTGTTAGAGACGGTGAACTTTGAGCAAAAGTTCAGCACATTGCCCCAGTTCAAACCAGAAGCTTGTAGCCCCGGCGCGATGGTGGTGCCGTGCAGTCCTCAGCTCTATCTACGTAAGAAGCATAACAAAATGGGAATGGGTAAAACGCTTTGCTACTCGCATTTCATTCTACCACATCACACACTTTGTACGTACACGCATACGTTATAAAATCCGCATACGCCAGAAACGAATAAAAAATGGAGTCGTAACACGCGATATAGACGTTGACTGACAGTAAATCGTCGTTCTTCGCCTCCATTTTAGATTCCATTTGTTAACGCACGTTATAATTAAGTTATGTTTAAGGTTGGTATAATGTTGGTTAATCATACATAATGTTGAATCATTAATACATTTTGGTTTAACAAAAAGTAACATACCAATTTTTTGAAAGAGAAATGTTAAGCTACAGGGCATTCACTTGACTGATGTATTAGAAAAGTCATGAATAATGCTTCATATAATTAAAATTTTGAAGAAAATTGAATAATTAAGTTACTATGGAAGTTAGGCTAATTTTAAAGAATTTTACTAAAAATAAAATTTTGTTAAATTGAAAAATTTAATAAACTATATCTGCATTATAGTGTTTCGGATCCAAATTACATCCGAAGAACTACATCAAAATATATTCCGAGACTTCAAAGAAATTACAAATTCAAATTGTTATTTTGGTGTTATCTTTATCTATAAATGTTGATTAATAAGATATATATCTTATTGTTGTTGAGTCTTGATATAGAACACGTATCGATAAGGATAAACAACGTGACGTCAGTAGAATTCATTTTATTGCTATAATCGTTCATTGGTCAATAACTCTAGTTTTACGGCATTCGGGTAGTCCCCGATTGCGCGCTATCGACTAAAGAAAGTATACTGTCTATATCTTGGTCGATATACGGCATACAGGTATTCCCCGTACGCGGCTTAACAACCAATCAAATTCATTGGTCGGTGTAAAGCACTCGTGGCGCGGGGTAGTGATGGGCCAACTCGGAAAATATAAAACTCGAGTTAACCCGAGTTAAAATCCACGTAACTCGGGTTGAACTCGAGTTAATTGGATGGACAAGTAAATAATTTTTTTTTTTTGAGTTTTTACCCAATTACTCAGCTGTTTCAATTTTTATCTGTTTCCATTCCTATGTATTGGTAGAGTTATATCTACAAAAAAGTTATTGTTCGAAATCGAATCATTTATTGAACTATTTTTGGTCGAATTTTAATTAAAAATAATACATATTTACTATCAATTAAACTATTAAATTATAATAGCAGTCTTTTCAAAATCAGACTTACATTATGGTACTATAAAGGAGAATGTAAAATTATTTAAAAAATAAAAAAAATATTTTCCTGTCAATTAACTAACAATTTAGTTATTGACAAAAAACATATAAAAATCTTATATAAGAGAACTAAAACAAATTTCTTGTAAGTTTTAACTAAAATAATATTCTTTTCTTTTTGAAATTGAAGTTAAATAAAACATACAATAACAAAATGTTGTTAAATTACTTAATAAAAAATGTAATCAAGGGAAATGTCAAATTATTTGAAAAATAAAAAAATCCTAACAATTAACTAACAATTTAGTTATTGACAAAAAACATACAAAAATCTTATAAAAATTCTCACTTGATCGGCAAAACTCATTTGATCGGCAAACTTCGCTCCATGTCGGTTCTATTCGGTTTTCGAACTGGAGTTAGAGAGAATTCAACTCGAGTGGATTCGAGTTACGCCCAACTCGAGTTAGCTACTCGAGTTGACCATCACTAGCGCGGGGAGTCAGTTATTCAGTCAGTCATTATTATTAGACGAGAACTGACGTTGCGCGGGAGTATAATGGTTGATCGTTTTACTGTTTTTTAACACCTTTGCTTGTAAAGCTGATGTAATTCCACCGGTTTTAAATATGTAAAGCGGGTCATAAAAAACGCGTGTGTTACCAAAGCAAATAGTTGAGTTATAGTCCATACAAATTCCATAACAGTATTATTTGCCATTTCGCGCGCTGTTGCTATTCAAATTTCGAACTAATCGCCCGCGGCGCCAGTCAAAATGGCGGGGAAGCAACAGTGTGCATTCACAGATTGATTTTATTTAAATGTTTTTTTATTCTGTTTCCTCGCAAATGTGTTAAAAAACGTCCTCCGATATACGTGCGTATTGGTTATAACATGCTCGGCTCAATTACCTCTGAAATTCCGCCTCGCATGTTATAACTATCATAACGCACTAATATCGTAATGTACTATAACTTCATACGCCCCAAAATCTTTTCTTTTTCTTCAGTGAAGCTAATCATTTCTTCTTCAATAAGTCACAAACATATAACATTGATTTAAACAACCTTAATTCTTATTTGGAGCATTTACAATTGTTGATCTATAGCGGGTACCTGCGTTTGCTCAGTATCACTCTTTCAAAACAAATACTGCGCATTTGTTTTGAAAGAGTGATACTGAGCAAACGCGAAGAATATCCATAAATCCGCAAGCGGGATATCATCGACTAATGAAAACGGCGTCCGCATGCTGGCCCTATGGCATGATTAAATAGAAATCTTAAATAGAAAAACTTAATAGTACCCCGCATGCAGGCAATGAGAATTATTACAACATGCGGTCCCTATGGCATGCGTAAATAGAAAAGGCTCGTACCCCGAATACGAGCTGTAACGACCACTGAAAATGAGCCTTAATTGAGTAACATTCTGTGTGCTCAGGATATAGTGTGGTTTCTAACCGATCGATCAAGTTGACAGTTGACACTAATAATATCGTTTCATATCATCATTTAATAATAGCGTTTCAACTGTAATTTATTAGCAAAATAGACCCACAACTGAAAATTACCACTGGCAAGTTATTTAACGATCTACGTACTCTTATTGATCAAACACAACATATCTTTTGCGTTTGGTTATGATCTATTAGCATACTAGACTCATAACGCCAGATTATCACGTTTTGTTACAATCTTTCTCTTGTGAGTGACTGAGAATTATTAGCATATTAGACTTACGATGCCAGATTATCATGTGATGTAATAATCCATGTATAATATCACATAATTGTATTCAATTGTCAGTATGGTCGATCTAATAAAAAATCATAGTAAAGAGCAATATTATGGTAATGTTGACTTATATCGCTTTTGTCTTCACCGCACTAATCAAAATTGCAGTCATTATTAATTTAGGCTACAATCCATACACAAAAATTGTAACTAACACAATATCATAGAGATGTAAATTTTAATTCGAATTATTATAACCTGTTGGTGTAAAAGTGTAAATACACAAACACATTTTATTTACATATTATCATTGATTATATATATATATTTCTTATATTCCGTGTTCTGCTATTGCCTTTTCTTTAACTTTTGATTACACCGAAGTAGCTTGGCAATTAGGAGATCAATAGAAGCCAAATTGATGCTCACAGAATCGTGCTTATGAAGTTTTGTCGTACGAAGTATACGCCGTTATCCTAAATGCTGGCGTTCGGTTATCACGACAGCCATTTTGCCATTTCGATTTGAAAGGAGCTTTATGAGTGTGTAAAGAATAATTTTATGATTGGTGAATTCCCTATGTTTAAATTTTTTAACTTTATGCGATCAGACTATTAGCCATGCACGATTTCGTCTTTCGATATAGCCATCACTTTGATTATTGTCGACTTAGGTATGGACTCAAAACTGACTCGGTGAGAGCGCAATTGAATGCTCGACTGATGACAATCATACAACTTCAATTGTTTTCCAGAATAACCGAACCCATTTTTTACTCCCCTGTATATATTGATGTATATATGAATGCGATTCTTTCCATCTTTAAATCATCAAACAACTATCGATATAATATCGATTCATTACTAAAGTGATGTGACTTGTTAAACTGACCGATTGAATTATTCCGCAGAAGAAGAAACAACTGTAGTGACGCCGCAACTTGAGCCAGAAGTAGTAAATGGGAGTAGTATGCCTACACCGCATTCCTACGGGACTCCGCACACTACTACCAAGCTCGTCGGGAATACTTTCTTCGGTCCGGACTTCAATCTGGACACATACCGAGGTTAGTATTAGTGTTAAATTATATTAGATTTTAAGTACCCTAAAAATTAAAGGAGCTTATATGAAGCCGATGTTTTCTGTTCCTTGGCAATTTCAGAATTTCTTTGATAATATAGTACCGTTATAGTTCTTTAGGATAATATACACGGTCATACATGGTATAAAGAAGTTCTGCGCATTCTGTGTATGTTGAAAATAGATTTTAATATTTGTTTATCCCCTTGGAAGTAACTACTCCCGGATATAACGGGTTTCCTAAACTTTAAAGAATAAAAAACTTATAAGATAAATATTTCTCCAATTAGATAATTAAACCAGCCGTGAATTGTAGTCACGTAGCCAAGTAATGATGGAAAAAACGTATCTTTGTTGAGATTGGATCATTTGTATTCGGATCAGTACAAAGATTCGAATCAGTAAAGTGCTTAATTTGCATCAGTGATACTATAAATATTGATATTGATTCATTTGTATTCAGTGACTCTGAGTCAATTGTGTAAGCGTCGCGTATCGGGATGAAACTGAGATGCAATTGATTAATGAGTTACCTGTAAACCTTAAACAAAAAGTAAATAAAAAGAATATTAAATATTATTGAAAGGAATACTTTCTATCTACACTCAAAGTTTAGTTATATAATTAATAAATATTAGATAAATTGATTAATTATTTTGGTACATAAATAGTAAATAAAAACAAACGGTATGATACATATATGCACATGCATATGTGGGCTTTGGTACAGCTAAAAAAGAACGTGCTGTACCGAGAAGACCGATCTCAGGAGCCGTACTCGTGAAATCGGTGTACGGTGTATCATTGTCGCTTCGCCACATGTCTCGCTCGCAGCAATAGTAACTGTATGTAAGTTAGAGAAGCATGTTGCGAGCGCGGAGACGATGTATCGGGTTTGTTCGAAGTGCGGGGCCTGTTCTTCAGCTATCGCATTGTTATATTATAAATTTGTTAGTACCGACCTGTTTGATATGTTTTTTTTGTACCTACCTACTGTGTTTATAGTATTGAGTCAATGCGAATCGGCATCACTGGGAAAAACTAGAATTAGTTTATGTAGTGTTGTCCTTTATGTTGTGAACATGTTATTGTTAATAATAAATAATTAATTGAGCGAATGATTCATTTGAAGCGCTGTTAGAGATTTGAATAAGTGAATCACTTGGAAGAAACGACTCACTGAGTCGTTTCTGTAAAGATTGACGTATCTCTAATACCAAGCAGTCGAGGTGCACAAACAGTTGGGTAGACGACAATTTTTTAAATTCAATATATAACTTTCACAACTGTAAATTGAAACTGGCTCGTTGGCTAAAAGAACAATGCTACGACGATACTGAAAAGATTCTTGAAATAATCAAATAATTTTTATTTTATTTATTTTTTCTCACGTGTATGTGTGTATCACTCGTCTATATACATTTATATTGTGTGAATCTTGATTCTCGTGTGGATTGCGCTTACAAAAAAGTTATGGCTGGATCATAAGATGCTTGAATTGTACGATACTTTAATTTTAAATATATTTTAGAATAATATATACAAACTTAAATAGCAAAAGCAAAGTTATAAAGATAAAAGTAGGTAACGTTTTTCTTTCCTTTTATGTTAACTATTTAACTTCATTTATGAATTTTCATATGGAATAAGTGTGTGTGTAGCTTAATAATTTAGATCATGGAAGAGATTGGCATCTATAATACAGGCTAGGCCTAGTTTAGATGCCAATAGTTTAAAATATACATGTAAACAATATAACATATACAAAAAAATTTAATTAAGAAGAATATGTAAAATTATTCAGATCGCTTATATTGTTACAAAAATTAGTTCATAGTTTTAGTGATCATTATTTTGATAGTAGGTAATATTAAAAAATTCTTTGTTACACGAAATAGCAAGGAATTTTAAAACTACCTACATTGCAATTTCGTGGTATAATATCTGTAATTGTTCAATATGTATATATCTTTATATGTCAAAGTGGAAAGTGGAGACAATAAACTATTAAAACTATTATTATAATAAGAGTACCCTTTTACGTGAGAAATATTGTAGAACCAACAGTACACCTGCACCTATTACTTTTGAAGATACATCGACTTGTTTGCGGCGCTATCGCGGGTCGCTCAAAAACGCTCCATACTAAAAACACTGCAATCGTGACGTCATAACTCAGTATACTCGCCTAATTTGTATGAGCGTATTTATAAATAACTTTGTTATTTGTACGTTTATAGGTATACTTTCTATGTAAAAAATAATGTTACATATTAATGTACGAATGCTAGAAATGTGTTCGTTTCATTAAAATTACGTAAATAATAATTGTTAATTTTTTAGAAATCTAAAAACAATAGGTATAAATTACAAATTATATTGAAATTTCTATATTGACATACTTTCATTAGATATAAATTGCTCAAATCAGATAATTATGGTAAAAACCTCAGGGATGGCCTTCCTCAGGCATGTAGGGAGCCCCCGGGAACATCAAGCTTCTTCCGGGAACCCTCAGCCTCCGCTCCCCCGTCGATACAGGGGAGCCCTCCTCGGGGGAGGCTTACTAACTCCCCCGGTCTCCTCCACCGACGACGCCCCCCGGCCACGGAAGGGGCGTGGTCCATCCCGGGTCGCCGTAGCAGTCGCGACTTACTCGCGCCCGCTGACGACCCGCGGCGGCGCCGCAGCTGTGCTACCGAGCCCGGCGCCGCCTTCTTCGAGTGGGATCGGCCATCTCCCGACCCCGCTCGGCGGCCTCCTTCTGGAGCATCACTGCTTCACAGAAGGAGGCCACAGCCCTCCAACCTCCCTCGTCCGCCAGCATTGCCGCAATCAATGCTGGCGGAGACAGATCTCGCCCGATCGGGGCACTCCGCCAGCGTGTGCTGGGCCGAGAAGAGGTCGGATGCGCAGTGGTGACAATGTGTCGATCCCTCCCGTCCTATTCGACACAGATACTCACCGAAGCAGCCGTGCCCGGTGAGTATCTGAGTCAAAACGTCCACCTACCTAGCGCGCGCTATGCGCTACGAGGAAACAGCGCGCTATAGAATGGCGCTAGGTGCTATATTATCCACGTTTAACACACAGGCTCGTTTGTAGCGTCGGAGAGCCTGGACGAGATGTCGCCGCGCACGCCGTGCTCGGGCAGCGCGAGCGCGGGGGCGGGCGCGGGCGCGGGCGGCGCGGCGGGCGCGGGCGCGGGCCGCGGCGAGGCGGGCCACCGCCGCGTGCTCGAGCAGCGCCGCAACCTCGTACTCAAGCTCTTCAAGGAGCAGGGCATGTTCCCCAGCACGCAGGCCACCACCAACTTCCAGGTCGATTTATATCTCCAACTATTTATCTAAGCTTCCTTTGTATTGTTACTCTTCTTTATCATATATGTTGGCTTGGCTTCGCACGTGTGCAATGAAAAAATGGTTATGGTAGGTGGAAAGTCCGCGATGGTATATGTCTATCCCTAAGAGATAGACATATACCATCGCGGACTTTCTTGTCGACTTTTGTAAGTTGTACAATACTGTAGTACATCATTTTGACCAATCTCGTAGGCTTTGGCCAGCATTTGCAATATAAGCGCAAAAAAGTGAGTTGATCTACATCACATTAGAAATCTCAAAAATTGTCAGTGTTCCACTACGACATTGTGCATGTTTTATACATACAAACCTTCCTCTTGAATATACCTATTTATTAAAGGAAACCGCATTAAAATCCGTTGCGTAGTTTTAAAGATTTAAGCATACATAGCTACATACATACATACAGAATTACAGACAACGGGAAGCGACTTTGTTTTTTTTTTTTTTTTTTTTATTTATAATAAGGCACAACTACAGAATACAATTCAAAACATTCGCAAGACAAATAATTAACGTTATATAAATTAAAATTGTAGTCCGATAAATGCTGTACACAACGTTGACATAAAAAAAAACATGCAATGGTCTGATACTAAATATAACGTGTAGTTATAATTTTTACAGTTCAATATAGATAGTGGACATCAATCAACAGGCGTAGTATATAACTGTTTTACCTTTCTATAAAATGCACTTGAACTATGAGTAAATAAATCCAAACCACCGATATTATCATTAAATAGTCTAGACATTCTAAAGATTGGACTATTGTATGTTACGTTATTATCGCAGAACGGGACGAAAAACAACTTAAATTTTCGACTACTACCCTTTGTTCGAAATGACAGAACACTCAACAACTCCATGACATCCCATTGATTATTAACTATCTTATACAGTATGTAAAGATCTTGCATTGAGCGTCTAACCTCCAAAGAATTCAGTCCAAAGTACTGCAGTCTTGCACTGTATGTTGATAATTTACGTCTGAGGCCGAGCTTCGTACTCAGATGCCGCAAGAAACGTCTCTGGACCGCCTCCAATCTATCGATATGAACGTTGTATTGCGGACACCATACGACAGAGTTATATTCCAGAACACTTCTAGCAAGGGTATAGTACAACGTTTTATACTATGTAATTATTTATTACATTTCAAATTTTTACATCTATGATATATACGAGGGGAGGTCAAAAAGTTCGCGGAATGACTGGGAAAAAAGATGAAATGATACATTATGTTATTTTTCCTTTTCAATATATTCCCCCTTAACACGAATACATTTTTCGGATCTGGCATATAACTTATTAATACCGTCGAAAAAATAGGTTTTGTCTTGGGCGTCAAAATACGCCGAAATCGCCGACTTGACTTCATCATCGTCTCTAAATTTTTTTCCACGCAGCTCATTCTTCATCTTTGGGAATAAATAAAAATCGCTAGGGGCCAGGTCTGGACTGTAGGGTGGATGGCGTAGTTGTTCAAAACCGCATCGATGAATGGCAGCCGTCGCAACATGACTCGTGTGAACGGGCGCGTTGTCGTGCAAAATGAGTACACCTTTTGTCAGTTTTCCTCTTCTTTTTTCTTTAATAGCTTCTTTTAATCGGTCCAATAGGGAAGCGTAGTACTCTCCCGTTATAGAAACACCACGTTCTTTATAATCGATCAAAAGAATACCTTCAGTATCCCAAAAAATAGTCGCCATGATCTTTCCGGCCGATTGCGACACTTTAAATTTTTTAGGGGGTGGTGTGCCTTTTTTGTGCCACTGCATCGACTCCTGCTTTGACTCAGGCTCATAGTGGTGAACCCAAGTTTCATCACCGGTTACAATTCGGGCCATAATTTCTTCCCTATCTTCTCCACAGCGGTCCAAAAACTCGCGGGAACAGTTGACGCGCTCACGTTTTTGCAGCGGCGTGAGCATTCTCGGGACCCACCTTGAACACACTTTACTCATGCCAAGATGTTGATGAAGAATATTTAAAATTGTGGTTTCTGATACTCCAACTGATGCTGCAAGTTGTTTCTTCTTCAACCTTCCGTCTTCCAATACAAGTTTTTCAACTTTTTCAATGATTTCCGGCGTAGTGGCCTCAATGGGCCGTCCAGGTCGAGGATCATCTTCAATTGACTCCCTTCCTTGCTTGAAAAGGCCGTGCCATTTGTAAATCATGGTTTTACCAGGAGCAGAGTCTCCGTAAACAGCTAACATCTCTTGCAAAATAGTTTGAGGCGTTTTTCCTTGTTTGGTGAGGAACTTTACGACGGCGCGATGTTCAATTTTCTCCATAGTGGCTAGTTTGTTCCCGATTTACTTGTTTACTCGTTTGTAACTCGAAAACTAATGACCCAATTAGGCTAGAAATTGGCATATATAGTAATTATGAGTTACTCAAGTAGCGGCTACCTGGAGGAGCGACCTCACCCCCGCCAACCCGCCATTCCGCGAACTTTTTAACCGCCCCTCGTATGTAATGCAGGTTTAATTTTTCGAGTAGCTTCTATATATTTATTAATATTTCGTGTAGCGCAGATGCAGTCGAGGGCCTGGTGCCATAGTATCTTTTTAAATTTATAGCCTATGCGTTAATTTGGAGACCTATTTTTGAATTACGAATGCGATTTGGAAATCACCGCTGACTAAATAGTCAGCAGTGACATCGAGGTCACGGATTCCTAAACATCCAATTTTTGAAAGTCGATCGCAGAGCTGCCAACATAGATAAAGTACACACATAAATGTAAGAGTTTGGTTCCACGCAGAATGTAGCCGCTGCCGGTTATTGCCGGCTTAACCATCATGGTTATTATATATATATATATATATACTATATATAATAACCATGTGGTTATTATATATATAGTATATCTTAATATATATATTTCTTGTGTGCGTGTGTATGTGACTGAACTCCTCCTAAACGCCTGGACCAATTTTGATGAAATTTTTTGTGTGTATTCCAGGGGGCTTGAGAATGGTTTAGATTCACAATACGGTCATATAGATATTGTTTTTCAGCTAAATTATTTATTTAAAAACATTTGAGACAACGTGAGACAACGTGACATTTGACATTTGAGACATTTGACAGGACAACGTCTGTTGGGCCAGCTAGTATATATATATATATATATATATATATATATATATATACTATATATATAATAACCATGTGTATATATATATATTCTCCAAACAAAACACAGATAACATTTCCACAAGTATGACTTGATACTACGAGTGGGTGAGGGCACTCGTAATGAAATCACACCTGTGACTAAGGTAGTCACATCAGTGATATTCAAAAATAAGAATGATTGAAAATCGGTGATTATTAGTCACATCGGTGATTTCGAAGTCGCATTCGTAATTCAAAAATAGGTCTCCTGATCTATAAGCTTTATCATTCTATAGTTTCATTAAAATCCATTCAGTCTCTCTTAAGTTGATTCCAGTCTAGGAGACCTATTTTTTAATTACGTATGCGACTTCGAAATCACCGCTGACTAAATAGTCAGCGATGACTTTGAGGTCACGGATTCCTAAACATCCAATTTTTGAAAGTCGATCACAGAGCTGCCAACATAGATAAAGTATACACATATGTAAGGGTTTGGTTCCACGTAGAATGTAGCCGCTGCCGGTTATTGCCGGCTTAACCATTATGGCTATATATATTAAACTGAAAAATCAACATAACAACTACAGACTCATGTCAATATGTTCTCTAAACAAAACACAGATAACATTTCCACAATTATGACTTGGATTACGAGTGAGTACAAGCACTCGTAATGAAATCACATCCGTGACTAAGGTAGTCACATAAGTGATATTCAAAAATAAGAATTACTGAAAATCGGTGATTATTAGTCACATCGGTGATTTCAAGTCACATACGTAATTCAAAAATAGGTGTCCAGGACATCAGTCCAGTTTTTTCACATCTATTATTGGTTTCCGGCAGAAATTGCTTTTAGGAATAAATAAAATTTTAATATGTGTACCATTTTTGTTTATAAATATAATAAACTGTCAAAAAAGCTAAATAATCTTTATACAACAAAAACGTCGAAAAAATTCATTAAATATTTTATTTGTTTAAAAACGTTATTTCAGTGATTTAAGGGAATGATTGCGTAAATCGTAAGTCATGATATTATATTTCAATAAACACAAGAATGTGGTGGATGGGAATGAATAGTGGAACAATTGATATGATATCCTTCTATCGAAAATACTTTTACCTCGGTCGCCGGCCACAATCCCTGCTTTGTGCAAACGCAAATTTTATCTATTTTGTCGCATGTCTCCTAATCTGTATAAGTTATTTTCAACTTGACTTTGAAACAGATCATTATTTACGTAAAATGTTATTCGAAAAATTTGGTTACTGTCGCTGTCGCATCAATCAGGACATTCCTCGGAAATGGTGTTAGAATTTCTACGTTATACTATTCTGTTAGTTTTTTTTTATTATTAAGTTAACAACTGGCAGCTCTGAATCTTTATTTTATAATGTATCAGAAATAATAGCGTTACCGTTTTTCAACTAAAATCTCTGGTCTTTATAGTAATATTGAATTCTTTTTTGTACTAGTAATATTAGAATAAATAAAGAACTACATCAAGAAAACACCTGTAAAATATATTGATCGAGTGTAAATAAATAAGTCCATAATTTTATTATAATTGTCCACAGGCGACCCACATGGATATATTTCCTACTAAGATGTCCTTGCAGCTAAAAATTCGTGAAGTGCGACAGAAACTTATGGCTCAATCTAACCTCACGCCACATTCAGAAGTCAACACCCCTACAAGTAAGATATTCCTTAAATAGATTTTTAGACATGTTCCAAAATGCCACTTCACAATTTAAAAAATAGTATGAAATGGCTAGTAGGAGCCTTGTTATTAATAGTTATTTATGCAACTGTTGTATATAATCAAGGGTATTAAAACACGAATAGTATCACATGAGTGTTTTAATACCTAATTATAACAGTTGCATACAAGACTTTATCTACAATCATGATGTGAATCCTCTATAAAAGATTCTCATACCATAGGGTGTTGTACAGTGTTGTAAGAACTATGTAAATTCAAGAAAAGTCTAATTGCGAAGCATGTAAAATAAACAAACCTTAATAAGTAAAAGAATTATTTATTGTAATAATTATTTACATTTTGGATCGTACAATTATCCGAAATTACGAATTAGTCTACAATTTATTGTTCTTTTTTCAAAATTTTTGCGATCTGGTGGTGAAAATGTCATTACATGAGAATGTTCTTTTTTGTAATTCATATCACGCGTTTGGATGATATAATGATCATAATATCATTGAGTGTTTTAATGTTGGCTAAAAAAAAGCTATTTGCTATAGGTTCTTTTATAGACGATTAATAGCATGATAGTAGATAATAGTACATTATGGTACAAGTGTGTAATGTTGGTGATTACCGCTGAGGCGCATTGAGGTCTTAAGGAGCCGAGGACGGTAATCGTCAATACACACGTGTATCATACAAGGTTTTTCAACACACTTCTGAATAAAATAATACTTAAATAAAAAACCATTTTCTTCATAAATTGTATTTTCAGACATCTTAATTAATAACTAACTAAATAACTTCAAAAGAGAAAACGAGACGAGTTGTGAAAAATGTTTCGTAATGTCGGGAAAAATTAATCAGTTTTCCTATGCGTGCGCATCGGCCATAGACTAATAAATTTCGTAATGGCGGGAAAAAATAAATAGTTTTCCTATGCGCGCGCATCGGCCATAGACTAAAAAATGAGGTTTCTTTTTTTGGGCTTTTCGCGGATAGCTTTTTAGCGCAAATGTAAGCATAACTCAATATTTGAAAAAAACTATTACTCACTCGTGAATAATAGTAATGAAAAAGTCACAGTTTGATTATAGGTGTCATTATGTGCCTAATTGCCATGGGATTAGAGCCACTTTATAAGGAAGTGTGTTGAAAAATATTATTTTATTACTGTAGGCTGAGAGGGGCCCAGCCTCCGTACAAAAATGGAACATCTCCTTTAACATTGTAGTTTCGGTATGAAACTGTTATTGTTTCTTTTCAGATGTGAACTCCCCCGTGGTGTCCGCCTCCCTGCAGCCCACGTCGACGGCCAGTTAGCGGTGCGGGTACACCATCTCCATTATCGTGCAGCAGTAGGCAATGTTCTGGCGCGTTCGTTGGTAGCTCGACTTCTTTACACAACTCGTATCCAACTTCACATGTTCGTATGTTGTAAATTCTTGTTGCTGTAATCTTATGACGCGAATCTTTTAATTATAAAAAACTGGCTCGAGGCCATTTGTTGATGAATATAGATATGTTAACAAGTAACAATTAACATTAGTATTAATTTTCTAGAACAAATTTTTTGACAGCCCTATTTCGAGTCACAGTTTTGTGTAAATCCGTTTTTAAACGATTTAATAAAAGAATTCAATCTACCAACTAACACCACAATTATCTACGTTTGACTGACGTCAAATATATTGCTAATGGGATGGATCAACACAAAATTTAAAGAATCGTTTTCAATATATTGAAGACTGCCATTACGTGAAAGGCGGAATGTTAATCATACTTCATATTTTTCGCTGTGTCGTCGTCGTCGTTGTGTCAAAGTACAACGGAGTGAATGGAACTTGCGTGACTTGTGATTTTTATGTGCATTTAAAGTGACGGTACATATTTAGAATGAATACAGGCTGTTACGCGATTTTGTAGTTTGGTGGATGTGATTACAGACACAATTTATTGTTGTTAATGTGAAAAAAAGGCGTGTCAGCGGTTGCTATTTCTTAGTTCTTCCAAATTGTTTATATGCGAAACGTGATGATGATTATGAATGTTAATGATCGGAGAAAATGCAGTGAGAATGTTCATAAATACTAATTGTCTGACAGTTAAGAAAATTGCAGTTAATCGATTAGCATTTTATCAAGTATACAATAATTAAATTATAGCATGATTTTGGGCTGGCTTGGCTGATTATATAATTCTGTTACTATCAAATGTTGATAGAATTTGACAGATAGTGCAGTTACATAATGGCTCTTTGAAGATAATTGTCACATTGAGTTTTAATAAAGCAGCAACTGTAACAGCACTATCTATCAATTTCAATAAAAAAATAATACCAACAGAGTTACTTAATTAGCGCCAATAGCCGTCTTCAAACCGTTGTTCTTGCTGGATTAATCGAATAAAAATAACACTACTGTTCAATATTACGTGTAAATGTAGATTATAATAATAGTATAGAGAACTTTGTTGAATGGTAAGGATTGTTGAGGATGCGTAATGTTTTGAATTAGTAATTATTACGTCACTTAATAGCGTTTGGATGAACATTTATCACGGTACATCATCTAAACGCGCCAGACAAAAACCACAAAAAAATACCCATAATTTTATGAATAATCGTCCGCAAGTATGACTGCGGAGAACGAAGAAATTCATTCATTAATTATCGCGTAAAAACAATGTTTAAATGAGTGAGCTCGATGCTATAAACTTGCGCAGGGGGGACATATTTCTTCGTGCTCCGCGATCGCGCTTTATTATTATTTTAACACATATCTATAGGTGCAATGTTGCAATTGTTATAGATGCGTCATTTATGTTTGATATTTATTCATTTTAGCACGTTATCTATCACTATAGGCACGATCTCAATATATTTTGTGTATAACTTTTAGTCTTTTTAGAGGTGTGCATTTGTTGTGTTATTGGCGTATGTGTACGTACGTACTTTGTTATTGTATTCCACTGTTGCATCTTTAGCTACGAGTAGTATCTTCATCTAGCGTATGTTATACATAACGTTCACGTTTACAAATAGGAGGTAATTTATCGTTATCAATCTATTCGGCCGAGACACTTTGTCCACCACATGATTATTATGCCTGTGAAACACATTTTTATATTACACGTGAATAGGCGATGTTTAAATGACCCTATTTTTTATATTTATCATATAGGATCTATAGATGAATACAAAAACAATATTTTTATTAGACAATTTATGTGATGGCACACCATAATAACAGCCATGTAAATGCTGATTCTGATGTGCAATTAATAAATACTTATTATAATATAAATAACGACCACGATATATAAACGAACGTTTCATTAACGAACAACCCGACATAGTAACGAACTATCGATGTTTTTAAATTACTATTATCATTCTTAGCTATTATTAAATTGTAAGATTTTCTTAAAGATTATGTAATTCCAACGCAATAAGAATTTTTATCTACTATCATGCTATTAATCCTATATAAAGGAACCTATAACAATTAGCTTATTGCCGACATTAAAACACTCAATGATATTATGATCATTATATCATCCAAACGCGTGATGTTATGTTTCAATCAAATTTCAAAAAAAAAACATTCTCATGCAATGACATTTTTACCACCAGATCGCAAAAAATTTGAAAAAAGAGCAATTAATTGTAGACTGAGTTCGTAGTTTATTTTATATGCTTCGCAATAACAACACTGTATAACACCCTATGGTATGAGAATCTTTTATAGAGGATTCACATCATGATTGTAGATAAAGTCTTGTATGCAACTGTTATAATTAGGTATTAAAACACACAAACCCACATTCGTGTTTTAATACCCGTGATTATACAACAGTTGCATAAATAACTATTAACAACCGTTAATTTTACTGGTCCTGCTGGTTTTTTGAATTGTTGACGAGGATGTGGTGTTATGATTCCTTTTGAAGCGATGCATTTAAATGTTTTAACTAGCGTGTGGATTACAACAAATATGGTAAAGACTCTGAATGTCTTATTGATAAGATAATCTTTTGGTAATAATTAGTGTGAGTACAGGTTTTAGAGGTGTTCATGAGAAACTAGGTTCACGAAACATTGGTGCGTATGTCATTATTACAGTTATTTTATATTGTTTCTATTTGTTGTGTTGTGATGTTGGTCTTCCAAGTGTATGAGAATTTCTTTTTATTAGATACTATTATTTTACAGCAATTTTTAATGTATGTATATTATTAAACAGAGTGACTTTATGTTCTATAGAAATAACAAATAAACAAAGTGTTACTTTTTCAAATTATGAAAAATTTGAAAAAATCACACTATCTTTGAAAAAGTTAATATCTTTCTATCTGTAATGTGTAGAATCGTATTTAACCTAACAATTTAACAGCAGTGGTTTACAAGCTCAAATTATTATTGACACTAGGTAAATCAATGTTTATATACATATGTAATAATCTCATTGTAAATATTAGACTTATTTGGAGTAGCATAAGAGTTCCCGGCTCTCAAAGTAATTAAGTTTTATTTAGATAATTCTAATGTTATAGATAAATGAAGAGAAAATAAATTTATACACGAAAATTTCGGCCAATACAAATGTATATCAAAATTGTATTTTTAAATGATCTCGTCGGCGTAAATAGTGTGTAGATAATTGCTTTAGGAGTCTGGACGTAAAAAGAATTTATTAAAAAATATAAATATAAGAAAATATTTTCGCACTGTTAAATTTACTATTGATAAAGTAGATGGAGTCCAGCCGTGATTGAAACTACATTGATAATTTTTTGACAGAACGTACTAGTTTCAGCTCATGGATGGAAGGCATCAATTGGTCTTTATACACATTTCATACCATAATTACTTTAATAGCTTAACTGTTGTTACCAATTAGACTTTTAACAACCACACATTTCTTATTTTATAGTATATATATTTGTTATTGATGTGGATAACAGCAAATCAGTTTACGTAAAAAGAAGGTTTGTGACTCAATATTTTTTGTTGAGTAACTGTTGTGTGAGTACTTACCATAAATCAGAACCCATTCTTCTATTGAGCAGTTCTTAAATAATGCTTTAAACGTAAAAAATATTATATTATTTGTTATAGAAGTGTGTTCTTGCCTAGTGAGTAATTCAATAAGTGAAGCGTTGGAGACTGTATGGATCAATTCTTCAAATTACTGTATAATTCGATTACTTACTTATGATCATTTTTAATCCATTTTAGGTATTCATGTAACAAATATGAGATAAAAAATATTTAATAAAATATAATAATTTTTTTGATTAAATATTATTGTAATTGCATGTGTATTGTAGATTATGTCTTGCTATATAGTTGTATGGATTATACAGTGGTTCTTGGAATTGATGCTGTGTTGTTAGATCATTAGTTATGTATACTTTTTTCTAAAGATATCTTTTATTTGTCTTTCAACATATAGACACAATTAGTGTAATATTGTCACGAAAACCGTGCATAAAAAAATTTATTTGCAGATTTTACTCAATCAAATTAAAGAATGGAAGCTGTATTAAATTCAATTAAATAAAGCAACTTATTTTGGAAATGTACAGCTATTATTTCACTATTACAGTCTTATCTGATAATTATTTAATTTTATTGTGAAAAATTGTACTGTAAACTTCTTTAAATAGGTAACATTGTTTGTTTGACCTAAAATTTAACCTGTTCTATAGTTTTATGATTGATATGGTTTGTATTAAATGTTTCAATTTGTTTTAATTCTGTCCATTACCTGATGTTTTAATGATAATACCTATACTTTTTATTAGAAAAAAAAAATGATTGTTATAACTTTGGTGTGTTACATTATTATAATAACAAATATGAAAAAATAAGATATAAATATAAAACTGTCTGTTATTATTATTAGTGCCTTATTGACTTTCAAAGACTAAAATAAAGATGGATGTTCATTCAAAGTAATTTATCAGTATGGTAATGAAACTTCTTATCTGTTAAAGGTTTGCCAGTCAATAGCTAATGGATAATAAGCAGTTTTCTTTATTAGACTGAATTAACTTCGCTTAAAACAAGTTAGTGTTACGTTTTTAAGAATTATTAGCAATGATTTAAAATTGACATTTTTATGAAGCATTTCATATTCGTTATTTATTACTTCTACATAAGGCGTTAGTATAATTGTTTAGTCCAAATGTCATAATTGTAAATATCTTGTTTAGAAATTTTATTTAGATTTAAGTGTTCAATTTAATGTATGTGAGATTGAATTAGACAAAATCTCACCAGAGGATTTATCTTAAGATGGTAATGCATACCAAGATTTAAAAATGCAATTGAATCCAACGTAAGGACCAAATTAAATTGCACTTTAGCTAATCAACAAAGATATACTAAAATAAATCAATGTTGTGCAGGTAAATATCAACCAGTAATATAGTGGACAGTTTGTTCAAGCATATTGGATCATTGTGCGAACTTATGTTAAACCATAAAAGCCTCAAAAACATTAATGTGTTTTATTTAATAAACCTTTTGTACTATTATGCTAGTATATAAATAGATTTTACTCTTGAATTGTTTTTATCATTAGTTGCGGATTTTCTTCTTCAAGCAAGGATAAAGCTGTTTGCATTTCTAAATTGTCACCAGGATCTGTTATTACAAGTATACGGAGTTTATGCATTCTAGCTAATGCGAAAACACAGTTACTACACAAATTGCAACCACTTAAATCAAGATACTCCAAAGTCTCTCCAGCAAGACTTGCAACTCTATTTACACACCAGATGTCTATATGTTGGCCATTCCTTAACGATAACCATTTGAGGAAAGGAAGATTGCCAATATTTTCTAAGCCTTCATATCGTATTCCACCACGATAAAAGGTTGAACAATCAATAGCTTCTACTAAATAACCTTCTACAAATGTTGTAGGTAATTTTAGCGTTGTTATATCACCCTTGATCCAATCTTGCGAGTCTTTTAACCTGGAAAAGATTATTTCTTATTACTACTAATTTATATAATTTAACATGTGAGCTTTTGTCAATACATCTATCTTTGACAGAAGCTAGACTCCATTTTCAAAAAAGTACTAAAGTTTTTAACATGGAAAATGTTTAATGCTAATCTTTAGTCTTATAGTGGTGTAAGGTGTATTAGTATTTTAGTGTATGCTGTGCTCTGCAATTGTCAGTTATGCACTTGAGACCAAATGGTTTCAGTTTTCCACAGGCAATTGTGCAATCTACCTCCCACTATTAATCCCAACTGATCCATAGCCAATTCATCAGTTGTAACATGCTAGGGTGTCTTGTTACTATTGCAATGGCTGTACAGTTCAATTGTATGATTGAACACCTGGGTTAACCCAAGTATGTTAAAGTCAGTGGAGATCATCTGATGAGAGCATAGGTGTATTTTGTAAGACAGTTCAGTAGCTATTAATGACTGTTCAAGAATACTGCCACCCTACTTCAAGGCACATCCATGGCAAAGGATTTCTAAACGATTTCACAATCAAAATATTAAGTTAAATTTGGTCTAAGACCTAGACAAAGTACAGGTGACAAGGAACCTCTTAGTGTCCAATTGTATATAACATATTCCCTGCTTGTCATATGGATGTTCACCAGAGTAATTGAACTTTGTGGAGCTACAATTTAAATATTTTGTTCCAATATCAGACAGCAAACTCCACTAGAAACAGTGAATATTTAGGTATTAGCTGATAAGCATATGCAAAATGCGAGAGTATTAGGTTGAGTATGAGTCTAAACTAAATTAATATGGTTGATTAATGTTTAGGTGTTGAATCAATTGTTGTGACTTAGTATGGTGTGGTCAATTTCATTTTGATTTCTGCACATTTGTATACAAGTGGCCTCACACTTCACTTCTTTCTTATTCAGTACTTTTGACATTGTATTTTCACAAAAAGTTACAAAGATAAATCTTTTAGCTTACATTTTTGTATGAATCTCATCAATCTTATTTCTTCTCAAATTTTCTGTTTATCTTAATAAACAAAAATCATTGTATAAGTATCTTTACAAAGTTTCACTCTATCACAAAGAAATGTTTATACCAACTATATATAATACATTATAACTTGTTTTAAGTGTTTTTTTTTATATGATTTTTCTGTTATTTGATTCATTTGAGTGTTTCCCTTTAAATCACAATATATGTTTAAAGGCAAATGATTCAAATGCTGATGACAACACTCATGTATAATTAAGATAGTTGCTCATCTTCTATTGAGTAGTCTCAATATTCCTAATACCTCCACTCACTTTGTTATGTGCTCTGAAATCCTAATTAATTAATTCCTTTCATTTCTAATCTTTCCTACAGTGCTCACTTTTCTATGTCTAGGTATACCACATTCAAAAGATTTGGGGTTGCTGATTAATAAGTAGGCAACGTAGTGAACAATTAAGTCGCCTCAACGTATTGAATCTATAAAGTTTACCTTACTGAACAACTCCGATAGACAAAAAATTGAACTGCTGCTAAATTAAATCCCAGAGCTGCAACTCGTTCTGGTAAATACTTTTGATTTTCTATTTCTTGAAGGTCTTTCATTTCACTCCACCATTTTTTAATTTTCGCTACTGTTAAATTAGGAGCTTTTGATAACATATTTAAAATATCCGGGTTAGGATTTTTTTCAACAAATAATCCGAGTTTTGATGTAAATTCACCCTTTCGTTTAATCCAAGGTTTTCTCCACTCCGGATACTCTTTTCCATAGACCAAACGAGGTTTTTCACCTTCTTCATGTTTTTGATAAATCGACTTCTCACAGTAGCCTCTGGACGTAAAGAGTGGTCGTAATGATCTCCATGATTTGTTGAATAAAGACATTTATTATTTAGAAGCGTCTATCAATAAGGAATAATTATAAATCTATAACCACTCGTGAAAAGAATAAAGATTTTTCTAAATATGCATTAAAAATAACTTTATCAGCGTGGTTCTGCACTCATTCACGAAAATGAAAAACAAATCAAATGAAAACTTTTTGACATCGTGACTTTTTTTCTTACTGTGGTTCGCACGGCTTATGTATTTGCCATTATGATATGTGTATTTAAATGATGATGTTGGAATTTTGTAATGCTACTTGATGGGAAAGTAATATTAATTCTGTACATAAAAAAAAATACTTGAAGAAAACATTCCTTTGAATTGGTTTATAAAATGTACATTTGGTTCACTCCTAAATTCCTGCCAAGCGTTAATTAATTGAGTTTTAGATAAAAATATCACGAAAAAGTTAATATACGAGAACATATCACCACAATCCACAGCTTTTAGCCAATAAAGCTGTGGATTGTGGATCTATCGGCTATATCATTTCCAGGGTAGTTCTTATGACATGGTATCTATGCCAGCGTGACCTATAAATTTAAGTCATTGTCGTCGTGGTATGTTTTAATAACGATTGAAAATGTGAAATGTGGGTGCTAAAGATTTGAAAATACCAAATAATTCACACTAACGAAAACGGTAATATAATATTTTATAAAATATTGGTTACAATATTGAGAAATATGGGAGGTAGATGATAAGCTGGAGTAGACAAAACAAAGAAACTCTTTTTGACACTAATACCTTTAGTAGCTCTACCTTTGCTGTCAAGCCATGGGTTAGGACTCTTTAACTAATTCACCTACTAATTCATCTAAACATTATATTTATATTATTATATATTTTCATTATATTACTCATACATAACATTATATTTTCAAATTCACAATAGTTAATCTCATATTAGATTGACATTTAAGGCATAAAAATTTAATTTAATTAACAATTAAGATTTTTTAAAGTTAATTGACAATTTGTTTATCTTTATTTAAAAAAAACATCTTAATTATCAATAATCAGTTAAATGTTGTGGTTTTTTAAATTTTTTGTCCTTCTAGTAGTATATTTTATAATACTTAATTCTAATGTCTTAGGAAATCATCTTCTGACTATCTTTATAATTCTTACTCTTATCACAATATTTTTATTTCTTACAATTAATCTTCCTCGTCAGTTTTTATAATATAAGATTCATATCTTATTATAGAAAGGAAATGTTATCATTAGCTTTTCCTTTCTCTACAATAGGTATATCACTCTTATGTGGGTCTGAACTATTCTTATCCATAATTTTAATATTATTTCCACTGTCTATGTCTTGTAATTTTTCTCGTATGTTGTTATTGTAACCCTCAAGAATAATTTGCTTCCTTTTCCTTTTATATATTTATACATTTGGCACTTTGGATTCCGACTCGCCTTTAAGTCTCAAGTACATGTACTAATACATTTTAGGGCATCGCTCCCTGCACTGAATGAGCGGTCGCTGTCTGAAGGCTTTAAAACGGATAGGCTAAAGTTAGAAGACCATAGATTTGCCGACCGTGTGGCTAGTCGCAAAGGTATCCATGAGGATACAATGCTTCTCTCATGAAAAAAAAATCGGGTGGGGCTGTGCCAGGGCACACGGCCTTTGGTTTTAACGTGAAACGTCTATGTTAAGGAATCTAACTATCTATGGAGGGAAATTGAAATAAAAACAAGATTGACGGTGTTTTAAGTATTTTAATAAAAAACTCAATGTCACAACAGCGAGCTGACTATATAAGTGAAATATTCACACCACATTTTTGTTTCTAAGACTAATAGTTTTTTAATTATTTAGGTACGAAGATATAGACCTTTTCGTTACGGTCCACTTTTTAAACATGGTACCCGTATGTTTTGACGCGATTTTAAAGACGTTTCACGTTAAAAGTATACGTTTTGTATAATATTTGTAACGAAGAAGTGCTGAGGACTGAAATGAGTTGCTTTAGATTAAGTGTACATGACATATCAACAACGCGACAAAATATAATACATATACACATAACAATAACCTAGTACACACAATTACAAAGAGAATCGGTGAAATGTTTTTAAAACGGAAGCGCGCGAATAGTTTTCATTATTCGTTTCAACTAGAATCAGCTTTTTATTTAGTCGCTGGCCGCGACCGCACTCAGTAAATTTAATTATCTGAGAACGGCCAGGACATAAAGCTTTTATGCTTGTACATTATTCTCAACTGAAAGATCCGCACTGTTCTTCACGGATGCGTGCAGCTGCGGACATTTTGTTGCTTAATTATAAAACTCTATGGTACTATGCTATTGGAAGAACTTTATTATTCTCCCTTCTTTTCAGTCAATAAAGTAGAGTTTTCACTGGACGGCTGCATTCATTCAAGCAAACAATACGACGATAATATAGTGCTCAAATATTTATCTAATCTTGTATGATGTTGGTGAGGATGAGTTTAAACTATGTATTTTTATAGATTAATTTCAAACAGATATCTCCACATATCCTACAGAAAAATGGCTAATCAGACGGATAACGAAGAGATCCTATAAGGGTTCCCTTGTTTTGGTAAAAATTACGGAGATTAGTTTTTGTTAGCTCTTTTCAGTACAAGAGCTCTCATTGCAGATTTGTGAACATTGACTTAGATCTACACGGAAAAAAATAATTGTTTACACCAAGTAAGTTTACTTGGGCCAAATGGTTTTCGCTTTTCCATATAAGGAAAATAGAAATTACTTACAACAAGAATTTAAATGTCTCGAAGTTTAATTTTTAGACTAAGCAACTAATGTCTTCGATCAATACTGACATAAACATTTGAAAAGAGTAACTTCATTTCTTATATCAATGCTCACAAAGTATTGTTTCAAGAACTAGAACGTTTCCTAACAAGAATCAAATATTTCTTGAAACTATTGATGAAAAAAATGATGATGATGATCTCTTCGCCTGATAACTAAGCCATCTCAATGTAAAATAATTTCATTCTTGGTTTAAAATATTTAGCTCATGAAGAAAGAATTAAAAATATTGATGGAAGATATAAATTATTTTAATTAAAACAGTTTCGCTCTTGGGTTATAATATTTGCTTTTTAAAAAAAGAATTTGACAATATTGATTTAAGAAATAAATTAAAATTTACTTCTTTATTCAATATTGTCAAATTCTTTTTTTAAAAACGAAGTATTTCAACCCAAGAGCGAAATTATTTCATTTAAAAAAGTTTCGCTCTTGAGTTATAATATTTAGTTTTTAAAAAAAGAATTTGACAATATTGAATAAAAAAATAAATTTCTTTATTCAATATTATCAAATTCTTTTTTTAAAACCCATATATTTAACCCAAGAGCGAAATTATTTTAATGAAAAAAGTTTCGCTCTTGGGTTAAAATATTGGCTTTTTAAAAAAGAATTTGACAATATTGAATAAAGAAATTTATTTCTTTATTCAATATTGTCAAATTTTTTTTTAAAAACCTAATATTTTAACCCAAGAGCGAAACTTTTTTCATTAAAATAATTTATATCTTCTATCAATATTTTTGATTCTTTCTTCATGAGCTGAATGTTTTAAATCAAGAACGCATTTATTTTATATTGAGACGGCTTAGTTATTAGGCGAAGAGTTTACAGCATTAAAAACATGAAAATTTAATTCTATCGAAAAAAAGGAAGGCGATGGAAAAAAGAGAGAAATTTAAAATTTATAATATAAATATTGATTTATATTTATAATAGGTAGGTACATATTAATATTGCAAAATTTGATGTATCCTCTCTTTTTTCCATCGTCTTAGTATTTTTCGAGAGAAATAAATTTTCTTGATTTTAATGCTGTTTACTCTTTCGCCTAATAACTAAGCCATCTCAATATAAAATAATTACATTCTAGATTTAAAATATTCTGCTCATGAAGAAAGAATAAAAAATATTGATGGAAGATATAAATTATTTTAATAAAATAGTAGGACTAATACATTCAGGCACAATATATTGTGTATTCAGACACACAGGATTAAGTCCTCCTAAAAAGAAAGCGAAAGGTTAGAAATTTGTTCCTAAATCCAAACAATCGCAGATTAATTCTAAACATTTGCATTATTTTTAGCTTAGAGTAAATTTAAAGCTTTTAGTATAAAAATAAAACATAGTATATTATTATATTATACCTGTTTATTGGTAAGTATACAAAAAAAAGAATTATTTTTAAGTGCGAGTATAACTTATCTAAAACAATTCACGAGTAAATAAATCTCCCAACAGCAACCGCATGAAGCTGTTGGCACCAACCGCTCCAAGCAGTCCGTCTATGGCCGGCTTTAGAAGTTATCTTTTAAAAGTGCCTATTCCACACAAGATCCGCTTTTGCAAGTTCACGGGTCACATGCTGTAATGAACAGCAACACAAAAATCTTTTTACCCACTTTTTTACCTAAAAAAAAATACAGAAAGAATATCGTCGGCTAAATGAGTTGAACTGCCAAATCCATTCTAACAAATTTTCAGGACACAAAAGAGAAATAAAACGTGCTGTCTCTATAAAACTATTTGATAATTATCTCCAAGCGCAATAAAATAGTAACTTCGTCTAGAAATAAGCACAATACTACTGGAAATTTCTAAATACCTAACTATTCATAGTTTCAGAGTAACCTATGATAAAATATTGTTACCTACTATGTACTCACCATGTGAGAAAATCAACACAGAAGGAAGTTTCAACTATTACCTACCTAAATTTAAAATCGCAAACACTTTGCACCGGCTTCGACGCAGACGCACGCACATGCACAAAATGGCGGAGTCCGTTTTTACTAGTAGGTAGAGCTTCATGTGCGAGTTTAGATGTTAATGTTAAAATTATCAGATTATTGCACAGGATTTTGAATGTTTTTTTAAGTTAGATGTATTTAGCAAGTTTACGAAACGAAATATTATTATTTTCTCTCTCTAACGATACCCATATCAATAAAAATGGAGTTAGCGTTCAACTCTTTTAGCCGACGTTATGCTGTCCGTCAATCACAATTAGGTATTTTAGAGGGCACTTACTTTTAAAATTTTCTTTGATGTCTTCACTCACACCCCAGCTATTAAGAATGTTCATTAACTTGCTTTGATTCTCCATCTCCATTGGATTCGACTGAACGTACGATACGAACTAATGGACTTCAAACAACAAACAAGCAAAGCACCCACAGCAAATCACAAGCAACCGTCGTTCAGTCAGTGTTGCCGCTAATCAAACGCGAAAAAGTACTAAAACGAGTTAGAAACTATGCAATTTAATAAAGAAAAAATCGCATACGATATTCTAAAATATGTGTTTTATTTGTATATTATGTATTATTAAGTAGAGATTATATAGACAACTAAATAATTCTATTTATTTTTATTTATATGTATTTAAATAATTAAATTTATGAACGTTCTAAAATGAGCATAACCACTTGCACATTTGACGACCTCCATAGTCGAGTGGATAGTACACCGGTTTCAAGGTGTCGCCATCTCTGAGGTCCCGGGTTTCGAATCCCGGTGGGGGCAGATGTTTGTGAGATGAATGCGAGCATTTGTACCTTAGTCATGATTGTTGATATATATTTCAATAAAAATTATTTATATATGTATAATATATGTATGTCTATCCGTTGCCCTAGATCCCATAGCACAAGCCTTACAGAGCTTACCTTGGGCTAGGCTAATTGGTGTAAGTGTAAGTGTAACAAATAAATAAAAACATTTGAATATTAGGACTGAACCCTTAGTTTGAATTTGATAGCAATTGAGCTTGATTGATCGTATTTTAGATTTCACTATACATTGATTTACAGTTCGACAACCGAGACAATGAGTAGAGACCTATTTGATAAAAGCTATCAGTTTCGTATATCGACTACATTTCGTCTCACGGATTGTAAAAAAAATGAACCTTATGTAGTGACATAAGATATCGATAGGATCAGTCTTGTGTGCTCTCGATGCCCAAATTGCATTCGTCTAAATTTCAAAAATGCTTAATAGGTATTTATTAAATAACAAGTAGCACATTATTATTGTTCCACGTATTTAAGATTATTATCTAATCGCTTAGGCAAAGTTCATATGACTATATATTATATGTTCATAAGAATAAAATAAAACAGTGATTCCGTCTACAGGCTGTCAAATATAAGTTGGCGATCGGAAAAAGATCTGACGAAGCACCCCGAGTCCTCTTTACCTCCCTCCAAAAGAGTTTGGAATTGGCCTCGAAGTCCCTCGTCAGCCTCTCTTCTTCTTTCAAAATCATACTAACACGCTTCTCTTTCACTAAAGCCTTAGTTTCATTCTTGCATTGGCGGTATATTTCTTTCTTCTTTTCTTTCATACTTTCATTTAAGTGCAAAGAGACAACGTCCAACCATGCTTTACTCTTTTATGCTACAGAGGTAATTATGAAGAAAACTATTCTGGCAGGGTCAAGCAATATAGATAGATTATGGTTTGCCTTGCCATCTTCGGCATTATTTAATTTTATTTAAGTGTAATGTTTTTCTTCTGTGCGAATCAATTACCCAAAGTATTTCTTTCAATATTAGTTTTAGAATTACGCTATCTATTACAGTTAATGTCTATACGTAAAACGTAAACATTTACCTAGGTGAAAGAAACAACAAAATATTGTAAGGATTTGCAACTTGATTCTAAGTACCTATTGCGATATCCTTAAAGTATTGGTATTTACTACTAAATAATTATTATAATTAGTGTTGGCAACACTTATAAAGACCAAAAACTTTAAGTATTTATTATAAGTTCGATCAAGATTGCTAAATCTTGTTAGAAAAATCATGAGTCATTTCTTATTTGGCACAAGAATGTTTTTGATTAATATTGTTGTCTCAAAACAGTCTCTGTTTCTAAATCAAGAATTAGCGATGGATTTCATGCTTGTCTCAAGATATATAGATTGTTATTTTTGTTTTTTGTTATAACGTTAATTCTTCAACATTGGAAAGGCAAAGGGAATTAATGCGTATACAGGCGATATTGTTGATGTTTGTTTCTTTTTACAAGCTTTTATTTAGCTTCACCTGTCCCTGTCTGTCTGTCTGTCTGTCTGTCTGTCTGTCTGTCTGTCTGTCTGTCTGTCTGTCTGTCTGTCTGTCTGTCTGTCTGTAATCAAATCTTGCAAGTTAAATTTGATCCACTTCCCGATCTCCGATTGAGCTGAAATTTTGCATGCACGTGTAAGTCGGATGACAATGAATGGCTTGTTAAAAGTATTCTATAAGTACCTAAGTAAATCTCGCGACCATTTTCCATTAAAATTATATGTTAGAAAGAGAAAAAAGCGTGGATTAACTCAGACTTAACTTTATTAATACGGGCCTTATGATTCCTTCAACATAAATTCATCGTACACACAAACGAACGAAAAAATACGATAACCTTTACCTTCCGATCAATTAATATAGTTTAGCGTTTATCATGTAAGTTGACGGATGTCTTAGATTTACAAGCCGCGCTGAGATTGGGGTCCAAAGTCTAAATATAATAAAAGAAGAAACTGACTAAATGACTGTCATATCAATGCACAGCCCAAACCGCTAGGCCTAGAGACTCCAAATTTGGCAAATAGGTTCCTTATTAGGTCTAGGGGTGCACTAAGAAAGGATTTTTCAAAACTCACCCCTTAAAGGGGTGAAAAGTGTTTCCAATGTTTGTGTGACGAAACTAGATTAGTTAGACGATTTTATTCAAAACTTCTCAGAAGTATCTCTGGTGGTAAATTGTAAGGACGTGTTAATTTTTTTTTTGGAAATTCAACCCTTAAGGGGCTGAAACGGGGATTTGTATGTAAGTTCTTCGTTACTGAAGAAGGAAGCTCAATAACTACCACACGGATTTTGATACGGTTTTCGCTATTAAATAAAGTGATTCTTGAGAAAGGTTTTAGGCTACTTTTTATACCGGAAAAATCAATAGATTCCGCGGGATGCGTGATAAAAACTTCGCTCAAAAACTACTGTAAGAATTTTCATGCGCTTTTCAACAATAGAAAGAGTGATTCTCGAGCAAGGTTAGGCAATTCTTTATCTCGGAAAAACGGAGACTCTCACCGGGATGCGCGATAAAGACTTCGCGCGATAGACCAACTTCCCCGCGGACGTGGCCGCGGGCAAAAGCTATATCCCTTATCCCTCTATAGATCCAATTCCGCAATCTATACACGCGGACGAAGTCACGGGCTGAAGCTAGTATATCTACGAATTCGTAAGGGAGCATCCATCATATCTAGGGTGTCCTGATATATTGTCATGGTCAATGCGACGAAGCAGTCTACGCTCTATGCAGTCGTTAGCCCAACATCCTGGGGTGGGCACTGGTGGGACCAGAATGGTCCAGTAGGGAATAGGGGCCCACCTTAGGGACGGGCCACACAGAAAAGACGTAAGACGAGGACGCGTCGGTGAAGTAACATAATAATGAACCATATACCTACAATACCTAGTACGCAGTATAGCATCGGTTTTGTTGTTGTGTCCGCGCCTCCACGCGACATCGCCTATAGGGACGCGGGCGCAATTCTCCTTAACATCAAAACCGACGCTATTGTGCGTACTATATGGTCCATTATTGTGTTGCTGCACCGACGCGTCCACGTCTTACGTCTTTTCAGTGTGGCCCGTCCCTAAGGCCTAATCGCCCTAATATATGTATCTAATACTTATCGCAATGTGGACCCTACTACACACCCAAAAGGGCCAGGGGAGCACCGGGGGGTTTTAGGTGGTAGGCCCAGCACTTCTTGCAGTTCTTGCAGGGAGAGCCCCACACACGCCCACCGTCTAGCCAGCGGTAGGGTACGCTGCGATCTCACGCATTTCCCCTCGTAAAAAAAATATCTTAGGGCAGGCTCGTACACCGTCGTCTCATCACACGTCGGTGGGGACGTAGGTACTATATATATATATATATATATATATATATATATATATATATATATATATATATATATATATATATATATATATATATATATATATATATATATGGACTGTGATGATGATCTATATAAATTCTTCATAGAATAATTATTTCATTCTTATTCGAAGCCATATTCTATTTCGTTTCGGATAATATTATGTTTCGATTAAAAATAAACAATTCTTTATTTAATATTCAACTTATAATTAGTTCAAAGTATTTCTATTTTCCGTTAAATAATATATTATTTATTTCAAAATATCTGAATTTTTTCGTTAAATATTTAAACGAATTGTTGACTGAAATAAGCTAATTCTTTGTTAGAAGAATTATATCTTGACTTAAGTGCTCGCAGCTAAGAAAGTATCAAACTAAATTGAAGAGACAGCTCTATTTTGAATCAAGATGTGGAATTTAAATGAAATAATATTTTTATTTGATTTGAGATATTCTATCTTGGTTACCAAGAATATGGAATTCTTCTAACGACAATGAAGTGTATATCGCTTTAAGTAAGCTATTTTCGAACAAGATAAATATCTTTAAATTCAAAAAATAATGTTCGAGAGTTATTTGCTTCTTGGTTGGTAACATTATTTCTTTCAGTGTATAAATGTACCAAAGAGTTTAACTGAAATCAAATTGAAATAATTTCAATTCACAAAGTCCAATTTATAGTTGTTTACAGGATATGTCTTGTAACTATAAATTTTACATATAACATAACATATGCCTAGTATTGTTAATAACAGAGAAAAATGCAGTGATTCTTTGTAATTCCTTGAAACCTTGGGTCGTAGCCGAACTGCTCGTTGGTGGATCTATAGTCAGACTATGGATGCAGGTGATAATCCTTGCTCTATTTAAACTGGGCGTTCGAGCATGGACTTTGCCCATTCTCCGCAGCTTGCTGCATTTTCACAAGTAGGTCTCATTCGCACAGGCCGGAGCCACTTTGGTGTACTGCGCCTTCGTCAAGCGCTTATAAGCCCTCCTCGGAGGGCAGCGCTGACCGCGCCCTCTCCTAAGGGTGCGGCATCCCTCTTCCATTCAAGCCGTAGAGCCCATATGGTCAAGGGTAAGGCTGAGTTAACTTGGTAGGTCACGTGGTCTGATCGCTCTGGCCACGTGGAGTCCAATATAATCGCTGTGACACTTGTTGTCGCGGTGGTATCCTGCATGCATGAGCATTCTCAGCCTCTCTCTCGTGAAGAAAAAGAAAAGCATGGACTTGACAATCCATTGACCATTCATCTCTATTCATCCTTGCCACTCCCTCAGAATATCTGTAAAATAAACGGATTTTTTTTTTCGAGTATGTAGCCCTAATTTGCTTATGAAATTTGACAGCTAATCTAATTTTGTTGAACGAGAATTCCATGTTCACCCTATGTAATACAGTAATATAAGCTGTTCTTTGCAGCAAAAAAAAAAGTACAGATACTTGCGTAGATGATACAGAAAATATCTTTTGCTGGTAAAAATGTTAATTAATTAGTTAAGTATAGCTTCATCATCACTAGATACAACGTATCGTTTTCATTCGACCCCCGGACCATTACCAATCACAGCACACAGTCTAAATTCACGAGATTTGACAATAGTTTAAACTTTCAACTTTAAAAACATGACTTGCAATTCGTTATCAATATGATAAACCACACACAGAATTAAAGTTAGGATTGAATGACACTAACAATGTTAGAGATAGTTCTACTGGTAATAAGCCACACTTGCTCTTAATCATCAAATGGCTTAAGAAGTTGAGCCATCTTCTATACAATGAAACTCTAAACTTGACGTCTGATTACATTAGACGTACTTAAGTTAATACTTAGAATCCGATTAGAGCATACACTCAGAGCGGGACTGGATCTTCGGTGGTAATGTGATTAACGACAAAGTGTCTTGTCCCATCTACGGAGCTGGACAACTGGAACAGTGCCGTCGTGTTTACGGGCCCAGTTCCGACTAAGCGTCTGAAAGATTTGATTAAGATCGAATCGTTCAAAGTGCACGGTGAATGCAAATAGTAAATTGTCCAAACAGTGTTAGTTTATGTTAAGATGAATTACATGAGAAAAAGAACAGGATTTTTACTAAGTGTATCAGATTCTCAGAATTTCTATTAGCGACATTCTTGACAAAATTATTAATTATATATTGTACTGGCAGGGTTTTATATTTGAATGTGTTTAGATTTATATTTAGTCATTTTCAGGCTATTGAGATATTTAATATACTTGAGTAACAAATGTCAAAATATCATTTAGTGAGAAAACAGCTTAGTCTGCCTAAAATCCTGTTTTGAGTTTCTAAGGAGGAATTGTGCTTTCTTTTAAGTATTTAAGATATATTAATTAATGATTTTCATATAGTCAAGTTTGAACCTATATAATTAAATAATAGAAATTATGATGATGATGAGTCTTATCTGCTATATTATGATAGTTACTATATGAGCACTACAAAGGTGTGTAAACCTTTTATTGTATTAGTTTATGGGTTGACGTTTACGGTACTTTTTTTTGACAAAGTTTATTTACAAATGTAATTTGTGCTGTATTTGATGCATGTTATCAGAAGTCGCTCCACGTATGCGCTCTGTATCAAACAAACATCCATTGATTGCTGACGCTGGATCGGCAGTAATTGACTTATGAATACTGTTTTAAATATTTTATTTTGGTAGGCACGTATTATTTTAGGCACGTTATTGTTTTAAAGTATGTGTTATGTATGTGGGTTGCGTGGTTACTATTACAAGTAGAAGACTAATATTACTCACTAGTGGTTTACTTGTAATTTCTCATATTGTTATATTTTTTATTGATGTGTCGCTGTAACAGGTACAGGTCGTTGTTAGATAATATAAAGCCTTCCTCGAAAGATGGACTATCCAACACACAAAGAATTTTCAATTTAAAATTATTAGTACATTAAATCATACAAACAAACTTTTCAGCTTAATATTGTCATTGTTAGATTTAATAAAAAAATATATATTATTGAGTGATAAAAGCGTTTTTTTTTTTGTGACACAGGAATGCCGAGGATGAGAGCCAGGAGTCAAATTGAGTACAGTGTATTCCATTGTACTGTTATGCAAAAATTTCGTCACGCGTGGTAATAAAAGGTTGATGTTGGTGAAGCGGCGTGCCAGACGGTAACGTTAGCTACAATTGGTGGTCCCGTACATGGCCGGTCCGACGCCGCATCCGGCCGGACACGGAGAAGTGCCCCGTATTTGCATAACGGACTTACAAACACAATTTTCGCATTTCCGGCCCGTTAGGCCACGGGATATGATTACGGCACATTATTGTACCTCCTGAGCATATTTCAACGAGTTATCCCGCAGGGAAGCCAGACGTGTCACATGAATCCGGACATGAAAGGAAACTGAGGGATGTAAAGTTGAATTTTTGTTCAAAACAATTGTTAACAAATTTAGTTTGTTTAATTAGATTATACTCCTAGATCACACATCACAGGCAGTGTAAACTTTATAATGAAATCTTTCTGTTGTAAGCTTGGAAGTAAAAGGTAAAAATAAAACAAAATAGGTATTTAAAAAAAAACATTTATTCGTGTGAATCACTATCGTAATTGTCTCTTATCAACAGTACATCGTCTAAGAAAGATGCAGGTGGTTCGACCAGATCGTTGTATAATATTAAATCATCTTTCATTTTGATTTAAAAAAACGTTAGTGCCTTTACCTCAAATGTCAAAAGTCATTACTAAGTTTAATTAATTTAGTTTAGTTTCATTTTTACTTATAATATCGTGCAATTGCTTTTAATAATAAATTGATATTTTAGAGTTCAGTAATATCAATGTCAAAGTCAAAGTCAAAGTCAAAATATTTATTTCAAGTAGGCAATTAGATATGCTCTTTTGAATAGTCCAAATTTTTTTTTTCCCTACTACCCATTCGGACTTCTTTTAGTTATAGAGAAGAACGGGCGCAAGAAACTCTATAACTTTTACAGAAGCAACGACATTTACAAAAATATATATCGTTACCAAGTCACACAAAAGTCAACTTATAGGTACAAGTATAATTACAAAGGTTCATGGCAATGCCTGGTGGAACTAAGAAACATTAAGTCCAAGCATTCATGTCTTTTATATAATCAGTAACCGTATAATAGGCTTTGCTAATAAGTACACTTTTAACAATGATTTTAAATTTATTTAGGCTTAATTGTACAATATTGCTTGGAACTTTGTTGTAAAAACGCACACAGTTACCTCTGAATGAATTATTAATTTTATGGAGTCTAGTGTGAGGCAAATGTAATTTATTCTTATTTCTAGTATTGAAGCTATGGACATCACTGTTTTTACTAAATAAATGAATGTTTTTATGGGTATATATTAGATTTTCATAAATATATTGAGACACAACTGTCATTATACCAGTGTCTTTAAATTTATCTCTTAAAGAGTCTTGCATTTTTAGATTATAAATTGCTCGAATGACCCTCTTCTGCAGCACAAATATAGTTTGAATGTCGGCAGCATTTCCCCACAGCAAAATACCATACGACATTACACTATGAAAGTAACTAAAGTACACCAATCTAGCTGTTTCTACGTCAGTTAATTGGCGTATTCTCAAAACTGCAAATGCTGCAGTGCTGAGCCGTTTTGATAGTTATGTACGTCGTACGTAACGATCGTAATAAATGTTGCCGTTTTCTAGTGGGCCTAAAAAAATATCTCTATATTGTAAACTGATGTACGTATGTTGTATTAAGTGTGCCTTTTGTATCGTGAATAAATGTCTTCTTTCTTTCTTTCTTTTAATATTGTCTGATGGTAAAATGATGCTATGATCAAATCTTGAAACGTCTCATCTCCTGTCACCTGTCAGAGAATGCTATTGTAATCAAACCTAATATTTATCAAATTTAATATTAATCCTAATATTTGAAATATTTACAAGTTCTAGAAACTTTAATTTTGCATCTTATAAAAAGATGCACAACAAGTACTAAAGTTATGTTAGAAAGCCTTATCGCTTTTCTATAGATTTACCATACAAGGACTTCTCACTACTATACTTTTCCTGTAAAAAACTAATAAAAGATTGGATGTTCAAACTCACTTGCTTTGCTTTTCTGCTTTTAACTATTATATTTTTTTCTTTGCAATAGCTTCTATAATAGCCATATCTTCCTGAATTTGTTTTCTCTTAATGTAATCACCTTTACCATTGTGTCGTAACTCAGGCAAAATTATTTTTACTTAGTTTGGGAGTTGTTATTTATATGCAACCGTGATTTAGCACGTTTTTATTTACTTTTGCGTTTTTAGTAACAATTACTGCATCTTTTAAAACAAAATAAATATATTGTATAAATAAATCTGTTAGATGAAAAATCTACATAAATCTTAAAAAAAAAGTAAGAAACAGATTTTACAAAATCAAAGTTATAAAATTATAAATCAAAACTTAAACTTGACTACGACAAAAGTACTGTTGTACTCATTACATAATTTAGATAATACTGAATCAAATATTATTTGATTATCAAAATGGGTCAGTAAAAAATGTTACCGGAAATCTCCACTTGTCCTGCCAAGATTAGAGCTAAGTATCACCCTGGCCGTCTGGCGCTGCGCCAGCTTGCTCCGTGATATATGCTGCAGTTTCTTCCAATCTATTAATCATAATTCAATGATCTCCACGAATTGGACCGCTCCAGCATTCATCAGGACGATTTAGACAAAATATGCTATTATTGAAGATTATATTCACATAATTTTGTAAGTATGTATATTATATAGTTTTCGGCAATAAAGGCTTCGCTCAAAAACTCTGCACAGATTTTCATGCGGTTTTCATCAATAGATAGAGTGATTCTTGAGCAAGGTTTTGCGGTATTTTTTATTGCGGAAAAACGCATAGTCCCACGGGAAGCGCGATAGAACCTTCGCGCCATAAACCGACTTCCGCGCATTGCCGGCGCCGTGGGCAAAAGCTATGACCCTTAACCCTCTATAGACCCAAACCCGAAATCAACGTGGGCGAAGCCGCGGGCAGAAAGCTAGTAGTACTTAATAAATCTGTAGAGAGGTCAATTCTGACATGAAATATATTTGCAAAATAACTGTGAGGGGGTAATTAGGGATCGATACTGATGCCAAAAATGCAAAAATTAAAAAAAGTTAACATTATTAACTATTCCATGAAAAAGAATCATAGAAATCGGTATACAAACACCAAAGTTATACATGAAATACGCTAATAATAAGCCATCGCGCGTGAATATTGAATCATGCTATAAGGATTATATTTTTGTATAAGGTTGTGAACGCACAGGCCAGGACATAGGCTACTTTTTTATATGATATAAATATGTAAAAATTTGATGAAATGTGTCTTATTTGAAGAATAATTAAAAATACTACCTAAAATTACGATTCGACGCGGACAAAGTCGTGGGTACAGCTAGTATGAAATAAGCTTACGTGATACCCACACGATACGACAAAATTTTAAGAAATGCATCCTGTACCGATTCCAAGGTCTTAGAATACACTTCGTCGAAAGATTACCAAATAACCGCTCCAATCTAACAGCTTCTCTAGCCATGATAGCCACAGTACGGCCTGCAGATATGTATATGTTTCAGATAATTAGCAGTTGCCGGCGCTCCTGGGCGTCTTGTGTATTTAAACTATTACCATTAGTTAGGGCTTGCAAGCTTTGTAATGCAAATGATATTGTTTTTACGCTGCGCTTACTACAGGAACACCAGGATACAACTTTCTCGCAGAATTGTATGGACTTTATTTAATTATAGTAATTAGAGCGGAAATACTTAAGAGGAGTACATAATTAAAATCTTATGGTAATCAACTTATTTTTTATACAATTTTTTTGGTCTGCATTCTGATTAAAGTCTTTCAGTCGATGTCGAAAGAGGTGGTAGGAAAAGGGCGGGGAGGACGGCGAAATCCGAAACTATGAGTAGGTAATTATGAAAAGTAGCGATGCAGTCTCCGGATCCGGGGCCGGATTTTGATGACAACAAATACAGGTTCATTGGATTGAAAAATCAATATTCCTATCCAGGAATCGAATCCGGTAGTTTTACCATAAAAACACACGTGTATTACACCATTGGATAGTGTCACTAATAAGAAACAAATCCTGGAAAGTAATGAAATAAATGGAATGGAAAATGTTGTATTTTAATATAATATACTGCTGTATAATTTGAAAACGGTATGTCTTCATTAATCATACCTACATTACCTACCTGTATGTATTATTTTTTATCCGTACACATCGGCAGTACAAAATTATTTTTTATGTTTTAAATTCACTACATATTCACAAATAAATACACAACATTAAGTTTTAAATGCATGTTTTTATTATTGCTTTATAACTAATGGTCATTAGGTGTAAGAAATATCAGTCCGTCCTTAGGACCTATAATCTATGGTTCCCGGGGTGGTTCCCGGCGCCTCGTAAGGCCGTGGAACCATAGCGCCTCGTTTTTGTGAGGCCGTGGCCAGAGGGCGTTATCGGTGGAGGAGATCTGGCGAGGTAGTGTAGCCTCCCCCGAGAAGGGCTCCCCTGTAGACAGGGGAGCGGAGGCTGGGGGTTCCCGGAAGTCGCTTCGCGTTCCCGGGGGCTCCCTACATGCCTGAAGAAGGCCATCTCTGAGGTTTTTAGTGGGTAGGCCTCCCCCTTCTGGGGAGGAGAGCCCCACATAACCGCCGGCTCGCCACAGCCGGGGTATGCAATTTAATGCATTTTCCTCAGGGGAACAAAACAAGAAAGGGTTGTATTTTACTTCCACAAGTGTAGTAACGCTAACACCAAACTGTATCTTGAGAAAAAGACATCCATATCCAACAGAAGCATACAAAAAAACGTAAAGTTTATTTTTACCTAGGCCTACCCACTAAAACCTCAGGGATGGCCTTCCTCAGGCATGTAGGGAGTATACAACCCTAACCCAAAAAATACAACCCTAATGATTCAAAAGTACTGGCAACTAGTAAAGAACAGAGTTTTTACAAGCTGTACTGGCAACCCTTTCCACAACGTGTGTACGGTAAAACTCTTCGCAAGATGCTTCAGTTAATTGATACAGTAGAATCTTTTTAATCCGGCACTGCGCTAATCCGTCACTCCAGTAATTCGGCGCTTTAAGATGGGCGTGATGAGGGAATCATGTTGAGACATCATACATACTTGTATAAACAAACAAATGCCGATCGGCCAAGAAGCAAAAGAAAATTGAAAATTTCTTTACTCCAATAAGAACTGTTAACTCTTGGTATGCTTATGTTTCTGTTTATAATAGGCCTAATTAAAGTCTTTTTGTCTGTAATTCAATACATATGTACTTTTTACTTAAAACTTGAAAATAAAACTCAACTTCTTTTGTACTTTTTGTGTATTTTTATGTATGTATATATATGTGCTATCATTTTCCAGTATCCGACATTTTCACTAATCCGGAACAACCTTAGTCTGATATCTGCCGTATTAACTGTGTGCTCTGTTATAGAAAGGGTGAAGTAGTTTATAAGTAGAAAAAAATATTACACAACATATGTCTATAGTACTGATTTCTATATGAAAAATCGAAAAAATATAAAAATAGTAGTAAAGTAGAATCTAAGAAAAAAAATTTGTTGTTGCCAAATGAGTACTTCAAACAGCTTCGCAGCGGTTAGTAGTCAAAATGGCGGGACATCGACGATTCGTTGCAATTTTCTTGAAATAACTTTAGTGTTGAAACTTAACTTGTTTGCTAACAATGTTTACGGTGCTGGGCAAACGGAGGCAAATTATGGGACTGATTTTCCGTTCCTTTGATAAGCAATCTCATAAGTGCAATGAAACTTTTATACTTGGTGAATTCTATATTTAGAAGCGACGAGCGAAGCGCACCGCAACGAGAATCAGACATATAAGTTGAAAGGGAAGAAATAAGTATAACAAACGTAATAGATGGTAAAAAAAAGGATGCTAAGAAGTTTCAGATTTTCTAACAACCTCTCGCTGTTAATGGAAATTAAAATACTGTGTATAGTTTAGGTATGCAAAATTATTTCAGATACATTATTATTATGTCCTACTACGGAAAGATGAATAACAAGGAACTAAAAGTCGAATGAACGCGCGTGTACGAGTAGATTGTACTAGGCGCTGTTCAGATGATGCTCATGCCACCAGCGTATTTTCAATGGTTTTCTTTTCCAATTTTTTTTTATTACAATACTCCTGTATTGCACTACAAAAAGTAATGTAGTGTGTAGTGTAATGATAACATCGTGCTCAAGAATTCCAAGTGGTACGACCGCAGTAATGCGCAAGCTATCATAAGTAACACATACTCATCATTAGTGCTCGGAATAGGTAGTTTAATTTTATGTACTTGCGTTTTGTGACATCAATAGTATGGATATGCCTGGGAACTTACTATTTTCAGAGATTGTAAAAATATTATATTGAACTTTCAAAACAGTATTTCATCTTTTTTCGCTTTATAAATGGATTATTAATATGAAAAGAAATTCCTTGACACCCAGTAATGCCGAGAAAATCATAGTATTATTTTATAATAAACATGACGATGATGATTATGTTGGCGATCTTCAACAATACTATGTACTATCGGGGACACTGGCGCCTTACCAGTCCTAGAGCGTTAGTCGCTTGCACACTGCACGATGCTAAGGCATAAGCCACGCCTTCCGTTCATTCAACAATTGTGCTCGCGTGGAAGCAAGCGAGATAGCGATAAGCGAGCGATATTAAAAAAAAATATCTCTATGGAAAGGGTATTACAAAAGAGATTTTAAAATCGTTTGTTTGAAATCTCTTTTGGTATAATGAATGGTCGTAGTAAATCGTAGTAAAATACGTAACCAATCAGGGATAGCTACGGATCACGTGGTCGTGCCCGGTGCGAGCCGCTTGCACACTAATATTTCTAAAAAGTGGTAAGGCGCGAGAGATCCCGATAGTACTTTAATGTTAATATAAATATAATTATGTTTATTTTAAAATTTGATTTATATTGTAAATTTCAATAAATATCGGTAATATCTAAACATGATTTTTTTCCTTCTACTTACTCCTAAAAACCCACAAATGAACAATAAGTGTAATTTTCATGATTATATAAAATGACATAAGTTTCATTGCGTTGCATTATTTAAGGTCCCGGAAATCACGTTGATTTTAGGTTTATCCATGTTACGCTTACATTGACTTTCTTTCTGCAAGTACATAACATTAAACTACCTATTCCGAGCACTACTCATCATCAATATTAACGTTGAATTGGCGAACGTATTGCACTACATTTACGACTTGATTTGGCTTACACATATATATTATTTAGATTTCTATGGCCCTCACTTGTGAAATTGATATTATGTATGGAGATTTTTAAAACATATTTATGATTTATCAATTAAAGAAGCTAACTATAAGACATTTTTATTGCTATATCAATAGAAATTAAATAGAATAGTAGAATAAAGTATATTCCAAATATGTTTTTTTCAATTTAAAACAGCAACATCCTTGGCTCGTCTAGTTTAATTAAATCTCCAGCAATATTGTCAAAACGTCATACAAGGCAACATGACTACCATAAGATATTTACCTGAATATATAAATATAAAAAAAGAAACTAATTGATAGCTGACATATCAACGCACGGCCCTAGATCTCGAGACTCTAAATTAGGGAATACTAAACTAAATACAACTTTTTTTATGTTATATATAGACAGACAAGCAGACTGCCTGCCTGATGGTGTTAGAGTCGCATATAGTACATGTAATTCCTGTGAAAATAGCGTAAAATCTGCAACCCCACAAAAATTATAGTGTACACGGCCATTATGTGACATAAGATGTAAAGTCACAGTACCCAATTATTTCACTGCATTTTAATTTTCGCGCCGGAACAACAACACAAGAGAATACACAACAAAAACTAACTTAGGTTCCGTATAAATGAACTCAAAACAGAGAAACAACATTCCTTGTAATATTTCATTCGTAACTTCGCAGAAGTACTCCCATTGGTAAATGAGTAAACAGTCAGGTTGCTATTTAATGTTTTAAAACATTAAATAGTATCCTTACTTATATTTTAAATCGGAAAGTAACTACTTAACCGATTGCTTTGAAATTTTGCAAACGTAAAGATAAAAGTCCGGATTAAATAATAGCTTTTTATCCCGGAAAAATCGACATATTCCACGGGATGCGCAATAATGGCTTCGCTGAAAAACTACTGCACAGTTTTCATGCGGTTTTCATCAATAAATAGAGTGATTCTTGAGCAGGTTTTTGCGGTATTTATTATCTCGGAAAAACGGATAGTCCCACGGGAAGTGCGATAAAACCTTCGGCCATAAACCGACTTCCGCGCATATGTAGCCGTGGGCTAAAGTTATGACCCTTAACCCTCTATAGACCCAATCCCGAAATCAACGCGGGCAGAAAGCTAGTAATGAAATAATTGATTAGTGACAAATCTACATAATTCGGAGCGTTCGTTATCACCCAAGCATTCTTTTCCCTCTTATGATCCTCATGGATCATAATCAAGTGCCACGTTGATTATGTCCGACTCAAAACCGATCGTAGCCACTCGATCGGGATGACCTACCAACTAAACTCAGTCTGAGCCTTGATCTTAAGGGCTTGGACGACAAATAAGCGAGCATGGCTAAATTAATTCTACTAACGTATAATACTACCATAAATGTTATAGTTGGCAGACACTTAGAGAATAAATAAGTTAAAAGTTCAGTCGTCAGTTTTATTTTGCCGCTATTAAGCATCCTACCGGGAAATTAGGGCCCGGCCGTTAACGAAGGAAGGCGTAGGGAGGATACTCTCAGCAAAAGTAATATTTCAGTTGAATCCTAAACAAAGTACACTTGGCAACGATTTAGATGATACATATTGAAATCGAGACAACTCTTATGATTTTTCTTTTCCTTCTGCAAATATAAAGTGCAACGTCTTGTTGACTGTATGTACATTTAAGAAACAGAATTTAGCTGCTGTTGACATGAATTTCTCGTTTTGATGTGGTACTAACATCACTTACTGGGCGGCTAAAACTTGCACAACTTTGATTCAATTCTAGATTTCTGCGAAACATTGTAAAACTTAAGGTTGCTTTACACGCGACATGTTACTCGCCGGACGGTACTGGATATACTTTGTATACATCTTTTCTAGAAACTTGAGTGCTATATATTAATGTTCCCGTTCCTACTGCCATTTGAGGTTCGACACGGAATCTACTATTTCCTTACCGGTTTTAGTTATCTTTTACAATTGAACGAAAATGACATTTGTTTATGTTCAAAACAACTTACGTATACAATCACCTTTATAGTTTCGCAAGCCAGAATCTCGAAGTCCACGGAGTTGCGACATTTTTGCAATCTGACGTTTCATGTAAGTTCAGAAACTTACTGCCGCTCGGGGTGTTCGTGACAGGGCAGCTCAGACGTGCTCCAACATGGAGGAGGCGGCTGAGTGAAAGCTCAGCAATTTCTACGGGATTTTGCTTCTTTTATTATCATGAGGTATTTCCAAGTTATTGTGTTTACATACTAGGAAACTATAAACAATGAAAGATATACATCATCTTAAATATTTAATGATTAAAATATCTACGAATGTCTATGAATAATGTCTATGCATCGGCATACTTACAAATTTGAAATTATGATATTATGCTAGAATTATGATTGTTATACAATAATGCTCGACAATGTTAAAGTGGTCGCCAGAGAGGTCTTGAGAGGCTGTAGTCTCCTGAAAGATAATCAGCTTGAAAAAAGAGATTCTGGAGAGGGCACGAGAGGTGGATCCATCTGCAAGCCCGCGCTGCTGGAGAAGCTGGGTTTATCCTCAGGATCAACAACCCTATACGTTGTGGCGGCTGACAAGAAGGGACTTGTCAGTCGCATTTCATACTCCGCATTTAGCTGGAAGAATACCACTGTTCACGTCTGCAAAGATATTAAGGTAAGTGTACCGGTGTCGGAACGATTGGGTTTTAGTACCCACTAAGAACTCCACCTAGTTCTACACACCTCCTCGGCCCTACGAAGAGGGATAGTGCGCCAGGAATATTTAGAACTCAGCAATTTCCTCATTTTAAAAGATGTTTGCTTGTTGCCTCACGAAAATTTCTAGGAGTGCCAAATAAAGGTACATACGATATTCTAAAAACGAAAAACACATTGGTATTTCGCAGGATCGACTCCGGGGTCTACGAAAACTCCTGATGAGCAGACTAGTGCTAAGAGTACCGCTCGAAGTATGTATTTTTTGTATTAATTAATAAAACAGATTTGTGACATCTCAAAATAATATAGAAGCACAAATAATCATAAAAATAATCTGATCGGCAAAAAATCGTAAAAAATCTCCAGGAGAAGTAGGCTATTAATGGGTTAATTACGAATTTCGCCTGGAATGTAATGCGAATTTCATACATTACAGGGAACAACAATATACAAACACGTAAAACTCATTTGTATATTCATTTCTGTTGTAGACAACGGCTATTTATTTTTGAAATGAACATTAAAATCAAAGCGCTTTTGCTCTGGGGAAATCATATTGAGGATTTGCAAAACTGCTCCATGGCGTCTCGCGCAGTAGGCTGTGAGGCGTGCTGTATTCGTTATATATACTATCCGGTATAATTTGATTTAATGCGGGGTATCAAATATTTAGTATTGCAGTAATCGATGTTGTATTTAGCATAATAGAGATTACATAGTCCAAATAACACATTAATTTACAGGCACACACAAAACATTATATCATATTTCAAGTATCACTGATATTTATGTTATTTGTAGAGCAAAAGCTTGTAATACAAGTAATACTTACAAGGAGACTGTAACTGTAAGTACTTACAGTCTCCTTGTAAGTATTAAATATAAGTATTAAGTTTTATTTATTTACAGATTAAATATGTTGTTACAATATAAGTAATGTTAACATTTGTTTTTATATTTTGTCTTATTTTTTAGTTAGTGTATGATTTCATTAATTTTAAATATTTGTTATGTTTCCAGACTTCTGACAGAAGTAAACAAATTATTTAACCCAATTTATTTCTGAATGCAATATCGAAGAGCATTGTCGAAGAGTATTTTATTTTGCAACATATTTACATATCTAGTAGAGTTCTAGGTATCTATTTAATTTTTCTTTCTAAGAAATTCAGATATAAAATATGTCAATTTTATTTAAATTAAATCAGAGAATTAAAAAAAAAATCTGAAAATATCTGATAAATTCTACTCAGCAAAACTAATACAAAAAAAAATATTGAGTAGCAAAACTAATACAAAAAAAAATTATTGAGTAGTGATTCTTCAACAAAAGTTCGATCTGCTCAACAAGAGTTTCACTTGATTCACTATAGCCTTTTAAAATACATAATATCGTATCTTCATGGTCAATATAAATCTTTATGCTTTATCAGATTTATTAATTTTAAAGACTTGATGGTGTCATAATAATACAGCATGTTAAAATTTTAAATAAGACTGGTTTTAAACAAATAACTGGTATTTTTAAACAAATAACTGGAATTTTAAGCAGACTTGGAAAGCCCAGAAGGGCTCCCCTGTATCGGCAGGGGAGCAAAGGCTGGGGGTTCTCGGAAGTCGCTTGGCGTTCCCGGGGGCTCCCTAATACATGCCTGAGGAAGGCCATCCCTGAGGTTTTTAGTGGGTAGGCCTCCCCCTTCTGGGGAGGAGAGCCCCACGTCACCACCGGCTCGCCACAGCCGGTGTATGCAATTTAATGCATTTTAACTATTGTTTTTTGAGACTTCAGAAATGTGGTGAACATTTTAAGTACCTAGTCGCTTATGATCTACTCGTAGTTAATTTTTTTTCTTGTTTTATAGTAATGTCTTAATTATGATAATAGTGCTACATTGCTAATGGTCCAGGAGTCGGTAACACTGAAAGTGCCGTCATAGCGGAATCAAAAAATATTTATTTAAATAAATAGTACATAAGTATAGGAATAAATTAAGCTCGGTATGCGTGGATTCCTATTGCCGAAACAATGTTAAAAAAAATGAAAAAATGTTTTACCGTCATCGCGGATATAAACATCCTCTGGGATTTTATACTGGATTTGACTACTGCTTTTTATACTGGATTTGAGTGTTAGATATGAATTTTCTGAAATATTGATTTGTAGCTATGTACTAGAGGTGCGCAAAATAATAATAATCTTTATTTTACTCACACATAAGAAATTGGACATTAGAAAAGGAGGCTATATAATAATAATTTTTACAATAACAAAAATAAAATTGCAGGGTTAATAAATACAAACTTACAGAATATAAATAAAGCGACCACTGTGGAACAAGTACAACATGACATAACGGTATATTTGGAAGTATTTCATTGAAATATACTAGCGGTTAAAGGCTTGCTCCAAGAAGGATTCAGATTCATTATAATCAAGGCTACTAAGCCATTGAATGATAGCACCCTTGGCTTCAAAATTTGATAGATGATATATGTTCAAGAAAGAGTTGACTTTATTATATAAATACGGTCCGAGAAAACAAAAAAAAACTTACGTGTATGTTGCAGATTAAACCAAGCATAACTACATACAGCACGATTCCGCCTGATACTCTCAAATAATTTAGGATTATATTCCAAAGTTGAATGTTGTTTCATCAATATTTGTAAAATGAAAAGTTGCCGTACAGTTAAAACATTACACTTACTAAAAAGATCTGTGGTCGGGAATCCGTAGGGTAAGGACCATACACCCGGGATGGATCACGCTCCTTCCGTGGCCGGGGGGCGTCGTCGGTGGAGGAGACCGGGGAGGTAGTAGCCTCCCCCGAGGAGGGCACCCCTCTAGGCAGGGGAGCGGAGCTGGGGGTTCCTGGAAGTGGCTTGATGTTCCCGGGGGCTCCCTACATGCCTGAGGTAGGTCATCCCTGGGGTTTTTTAGTGGGTAGGCCTCCCCCTTCTGGGGAGGAGAGCCCCACATAACCGCCGGCTCGCCACAGCCGGGGTATGCAATTTAATGCATTTTCCTCAGGGGAACAAAAAAAAAAAAAGGGTAAGGACCATCCAGTCTTTAAAACAGCCCGTTGGGCTCTTTCGAGTTGTATGAGGTGAGTTTTGGCGGCACCGCCCCACGTTACCCACGCAATAATTTAAAATAGACTGACACAATGCAGTGAGTGATCCGCAATATGTCTTATGGCCGTTTTCACCAACCTTGTCTTAGCTTAGGTGACTCCTAAGTGACATGCTGTCACTTTTATATTAACTGAAAAGAGTGAGACAGCATGTCTCTTAGGAGTCGCCTAAGCTAAGACAAAGTTGGTGAAAACGGCAATTAGTCCTTTAAAAACATAAATTAATTTTCTTACACGGGAGGTTATACTTCACTGAAGTGTAAAAAATGATATACTTCAACTGGACTAGATGAAGTATATCACTCATTTAGTCCATTTAGTTCTTCGAGTTCACATGGCTCAGTACTTCAGTAGTCCATTTGAGTCACCTTATCGCTTAGTTCATTCACGTCACTTCATTCGTATAGTCCAATTTGTCCATCTGTATCGTAGTTCTTTTAAGTAGGTATGAGACGTTATGTCAATTTGACTGCATAACTAAACACATGTATGATACATAATGCAGGAGTAATTAAAAGTTACTAAAAACTATTGAAATGTTTACACTATTTTTCAGATATTACATACGAATTTAGATTAGTATACGCCACACTCGTATATATTATGCACATGCAGACTAGAACTTATTTATAGATTGGATAAGCGGCATGGTTCGGTTCATTTTGTTAGTGGAATTGACCCACAGGATACCAAGCTAATCAACTGTCTCGCTCTCGCACGCTATGTTTGTAATCTATCCGTTCGCTTTACTCTCCTTCAGTGAAAGAAGTGTTTTGGGAACTAAATGAAGTACTGAGCTAGTTGGGACCAGAATGAATGAGTGAAGGAGATATAATTGCGAAGTGGACTAGTACAATTGAAGCAATCATTCACGAACGACTCAACTCTACTATGTACACATTATATTAATTGGTTACCATGGCAGGCTTTATAGTACATACATAACTTTTCAGTCCATAATCAGCTTATTCGAGAATTGGGATACTGAACTACTGGATGACACATGCGAATACCCAAGCCGGGCCGATAAGAAAATTGAAGTGGAAAATGACGAAAGTGGTCTGTAGTCACTAAGGCCTGTGGCAAACTAGAACGGAATAGTTCTCTTTGAATTAAGCGAACTGAACAACAACAGGGTTGACAACGCGACAATTTTGGAAAATAACAATTATTCGTACAGGAGTGTTATATTATATTTACTAAAAAAAAAAAACAAACAACATAATTTATATATTTTAAAGTTTCAGTCAGTATAAAACAGCATCTTTTACGTTAGAAAACAATCTTCATAATAATAGAAATAAGGTTATAAAAGTTTTTTTTTTATATTTTGTTATAATCACGTGGAAGACTAAAAAGCTAAGAAAGGTATTTAAGATTACCTTTGCAAATCGCTAGTGTTTCGACTACTAGATGGGACAGTGAGTTGCCATAATTTAAACAATCACACACAAAATGAATAATCGATTCATCAATTAACTTCACCTCAATTCAATATATTGCGGAATATAACGGAATTCCAAGAATAAAATAAAATTGAGTGTGATAACTGCAAAATAGTTCTACTACTTTGATTAGCAATTTGTTAGATTTTCTTTCTCAGGTGTACTCCAAGTATCAACCCTGCAGCAAGTGCGTATCCGGGGTTCGGGCTACTGGTCAATTCGATGCCGGTGATTGATGCAAATCACTCAGGCCCCGTCGGTTAATGACTATTTAAATGTTCCGTTGATCCATCTAGCCTATCGCTGGCCGTTATTGCTTACTGCATTAAGCAAGCATCCGTCGATTGAGGGTTAGTGACTGTAACATTGAAAATTAATGATAATGTAATAGAGTGAAGCGATTGGGTAAATGAGTAAGTTCAGCGTTTTTATTTACTGTTTGGTTCTTGTTTGATTTTGTATTGATTATTAATGTTATTTCAATATTTTAATTGATATAATTTCAAATGTAGAACATCTTCTTAATACACTTTAAATTGATTTCGAAATTCTGTTGACATGTTATATGTAAGGTCAATCTTGAAATCAGTTTCTTAAAACCCTAATTGAAAATATTTTGACATATTTCATACTCTGGTAATAACGCCACATTGAAAGTGGAATCGGCATGAACTAATATTTGTTTGGGTTTGACATTGGTATTGGAAATATGTAGATTGAAATTATGTTGAATGAATCCAATTGTAAGTTACAATACCAAGAGTAGGTCTGATAAGATTTTTTTGTGAATGACGATACAGTTGGTTTCGATGTATGTGAGAACAGGGATTTGAGTAGTTAGTTCATTGTTTAAAAAACATTGATATGCTTGACGTGATCAATTGTGGGATGTAAAGCAGAAAACCTATCGAAAACTGGGCAGGTCTGACACGTGAGTATTTATCCGAACACAACTGAAAAAAACGGAAATGCTCAACTGAGATGAATGATAACCAGTCCTTACATAATGCGGGACCCTGGTGCAGATTGCATCTACCTTCAATCAATCGTAACTATTTATTTGACTGTAAGTGTCACGAATTTTCTTTTCATAGGTAAAAAATTAAGGAAAGATCAACTGCATTATTTAAAAACTTGAAACAGTTGTAGTTCTAAAAAAATTTATTTAAGTTGTGAGTCCAAATGTGTTCTGTGAACGCGATAAATATAGAACTAAATTTTCAATACTGTGCATTGATATTGTTAGAATATGTCAGTAGCTCATTTTCTTGTCAAAAACAACATTTTAGAAGAGCCCCAGAGAGAATCACTCGCCTCGGGGAAATCGCAAACGCAAATTGACTCGCAACGACTTGCTTTAAGCTCCCTGTTCGAGATAACATAAGTTAAAGTCGACTTCAAACAAAGAGAAGGTCACCGTGTAATATTATTTTGGTAGTATTTTACAGTTCCGCGAAACATACACCGACTGTATCTGATAAATTCATTTATTTAGTCGCACAATGACAGCGAAAGATTCAAGTCGTTGTTCCTTAGCCCATGCTATCTCTTTACGTCTCATATTTTCTGTGTGATCTGTTCGAGTCACTCATAATCTTGTGAAATATTATTAAGATAAGTATGTACACACAGCACGAGTTAGTTTTTAAACATCGCACAGTGGATATGCACCATTTATAGTAAAAACATCATTGCTCAGAATTTTTGACGGAAAAGACAATGTGTGTTGCATATTTTGAATGAATGAAGTTTATTTCATCGTCTCAATTAGATTCTGGCCAAAGAGAGATAAATGTTAGCTTTTCATTTTTCTACTTTTGTCCAGAATCTGTAATCATTTTTTCAATATTGTGTAGTAAAATCTACACGATTGATAGTCAAATGAATGTTACAATGTCTGCTATAAAATTACTTTCAATAATTAATCAATAATCATTTGTGTAAGTAATTTTTCGATATCTGCTAATAAGCAAACTTCAGCAATGAAAATCAAAGTATCTTTTATTAAATGTAGGTCATCGCTCTTCATTGGCACTTATTAACCTCAAACAAATATAAAGATTAAGGACATAAAGAGTTTCAGATCGAGATAACTTTATACGCGGATGTATAAGGAAAAATAAGTCACTCTCCACCTATATTTCCGACACAAATATTTCCGAATGCTAACAGAACACAACATTACTAAATAAAATGGGGTGAATAACCACAACAAAATTAAATAATAGACTGAACTTAATTTTCTATAAACTCGTATATCCTTTCACAAAACATTAGTCCCGCATCGGCTCGCCAAACTTTATACACTATTACAAATTCAAGTCGCTTGGCCACGAATTGAAAGTTCTTAACTAGAGTCAGTATAAGTTAGTGCGAGGAAGCGGGCTGGAGCTGTGGTTGTGGCAATAGCTGACTGGGGGCAAATCCTTATTTCTTTCTATCTAACGAAACTCTATACTAGGGCACCTTTTGTGCTTGGGCACTTCCGTCGTACTTATTTCTGATGGCCTACTTGCAGATGACCGATGTCAGAATAGATGATATGTCAGAATATAGAGCTTTTGATTTTGATTTTGCATTTATTATAAAGATATTGTATCTTAAATGCAAAATGAAAATCAAACATTCTTCAAATAGGATTTTTACAATCACTTTTACTCGAAAAGATGCTATAGTGTTGTGGGCTACAATATTGCCAAGTTTTATGTAATGTTTTGTATTTATTTGTATTTTGTAGCTGTCTGCTATTACTTAATAAATAAAAAAAAGTCTACATAATATTTATAAAAACTATAGCTTAATTGTGTTATTTATTCAAAACATTTGGCAACGTAACTATAGAGTTATTAAAATTAAATCAAAGCCATTCTTTTGTTTAAGTAATCTTTAATAAGATAATAACTTTTTTCGTAAGAGTATTTTTCACAATTGTTTAAATCTATGAAAAGGCAAATCGATAACATTTTATGAAACTTTGACTAAAAAGCTATACATTTCCCCATAAAAGAGCCTTAAGACTTTTGTAGCCTATACGTTAGAGTTATAAGCTTATTTTTATACTTATGAAATTGAAAATGTCTAAGCCTAAGGTTCAGACTGAATTAAGTCGGTAGGTCAATCCTGTCGAGCCACCTGGATCGATTTGGTGTTCGACATAACACCGTGGCATTTAGTTGCGGTAGTATCCAAGAGGATTCTCAGCCTCTCCTCTCCATAGGGAAAAAAACAAGCTTGGTTTGAAACGAATGTTCCAAACTTCATCAGAGCTACACACTGACCGTCACCTAGTCCGGATCTAAATCGCTGGGCTATGTTTTAGAGAGTATGATTTTGGAGCAACACGCCGTGATAATTTAGAGACCCTAAAACAATCCTTAACATTGGCAGCAAGACTTATCCCATGGAATGAGTGCGTGATTCTATGGATAACAGACCTCCACAATTAAAGGAATGTATAGCAGCCGATGGAGCTTCATAATTTTTTATGGTTATGTAAATATTTTTACTAACACACATAAAAGTATTAAATTTTATATACGAAAATATTTGTCATTGTAATAATATTTATGGCCATACTTATAAGCAATCAAAATGCAAAACCACGAAGCAAAGCGGACGACAATACGAGTACATAGATTTGAAAGCTGACTTCAGTATGCGTGTTGAATTAGTTTCATTAATTTATCTGTTACAAAACTCATGTGTCACCGTTCCATGTAACGCCGTCGTCGACGCAGTTAATTTTTTAAAGAGAATTGAAGATAATGGTGATATGCTGAATATGGTAGATAGCCAGGTTGTTAGTACCGCCGTAATTATATATTTGTTACTTTAATGGCAAAGGTTATGGCATTTTTTTTGGTCAACAAATATTAGCCTGGCCATGGTAAATATAGCTTAACTTAAGCAAATATTGCTTAATTTTGGAAATTAAACCATTTATTCTTGGTGTTGGAGTAATGAGCGGGATCTCCAGCAAATAGTTTTATTTTACGTCTATCTATTAAATTTTTTCATAGCATCTCAGATATGGCTATAAAATTGCTGTAATATTGCGTTAATAGAAATATAATTGCGCACAGTTTCACAAATATAATAAATTATCTCAATTATTTTCAGCTACGTGAAATTGGGAGAATGTTTGCTCAATATAATTAAAACAATACCACACTCATTATGAACGCTTTAACTGTATAATGCATGTGGTTTAAAGAAATAATTAATTTTATTCACAAACATACGTCATTAAAAGTGAAATGTTTTCATATTTACAACTTAACATGAAGGTTGTGGTTTTTATTTGTGAGTCTTTTAAGTGGAGTGTTTAAAACAAAAGATGTATGCTTATAATGATAATTAAATACAGATATGATTATGATAAGAATTAATAATATTTTGCATTTCATAAAAAAAATATTAAAATAGCAGTAAAGTGACAGAAAAGTTATGAGGTTATCGTGTGAATTCAAATCCCGCTCAAGTTAAATATTTTTCTTTAGTTAATTTTACATAATTATTTTAGTTTATATCTTCCGCAAAAAATATATTAAATATAATACAATCTGATTAATGAATAAAAAAAATATTAGTGTGCACAAACTAGTTATTCGTCTCAAGATAATTATCAGTAAGCTTTTTAGTAACCTATTAACAATTTACGAGGACGAAAAAACATACGAGTAGTTAGTCAATATCATAATACTAATAAACAAAATGTAAATTTCTCAAACTTAAGATCATTAAAGGACAATCAACGAAATTACTGATTTATAATTTCTTTTTACTATTTATAATTTGTTATATTTAAAAATATATATATATTTCGTAAGCTCTGTAAGACTTGTGTTATGGGATCTACAATACAATAATAACAATAAACAATAATTGATCTAGGGTAACGGATAGACGTGCGATACGATTATTTGATAGAAACATATTGTTACGCCGGTGGCTTAAGTAAAACTTCAAAAGTGATTTTCTGTGACTTAGAAACGTTTTCAGCAGGCTGAAACGTCGTTTCAGGCCGTTTCAGAAGTAGCTCTTTCACATACTAAAAAATCTAAATTACACCCAAGTTACAGTAGTTTTCAGGCGCCTGAAACATGTTTTCAGTACGTTTCAGGCTACCCTCTATCCAATGCCGCAATAACCTGAAAACCCGTTTTCAGGCGTTTTCAGGACCCCTTATGAGCCATTAAGCCTACTTCAGTAAAAGGACATAAATTTCAATAGGAGTGAAAGAGATAGCAATAGTAGAAAGAGACAGAGATAGAACATTCGAGAAGTATTAGAATGAGAAAACATCATTAGAAAGAGATAGACAAACACAGAATATTCGAGAAAGATAGTACGGGAATATTCGAGTATTGTGTATCGAGAATATTCGAGTATCGAGACAGTTATACTCGAAACGTCTCGAACGCGCGACGTATTGGACTACACATTCGAGTGTGTCCGCGAATGTTCTGGCAAGAGTGGCAAGTATCTTAGGGGACTATATAAGGCTGTGTCCGGCCGCCGGGAAGCATGATTGTTTTGCGATACAGCGCGGAAACATCTAAGTGATATTGGAGAACTAAGAAGCGACTTTCAGTGCTTTCAGTGAAGTTAGTGACTGTTAGTGTGGTAATTAATAAAAGTTCAGTGTTTTGGTAGACCGCAGTTTGATTTACTGACCCCAGCTCGTAACATTGGTGTCAGAAGTGGGATCAGTATGCCGGTTCTACCAAGGAAGACACGGAAGGAAGAATCCGGACAAGAAGCCAGCGACAACAGGAAGCCGACCAGAGACGCTTCGGAGCTACTCAGCCGCCAACTGACGAGGACCAGCAGTCAGTTATGGAAGCCACTCCCTCAACGTCGGCTGCCGCTCCAGATTGGGCGGCTTTCATGGCGATGATGCACGAGCAGGCCCGCCGTCAGGAGGAGCAAGCACGCCGTCAGGAGGAGCAAGCACGCCGTCTGGAAGAGCAGTTGCAGCGTGATAAGGAGGAGCAGGCCCGCCGTCAGGAGGAGCAGGCACGCCGTCTGGAAGAACAGTTGCAGCGCGATAAGGAGGAGCAGGCCCGCCGTCAGGAGGAGCAGGCCCGCCGTCAGGAAGAGCAGACTCGCCTTTTGAGGGAACAACTGCAGCTCGGCCAAGATGAACAAATGGTCCTGATCAAAGATCTCCAAGCGACTTTCGGCAATAAGGTCAAAGTGATAGAAGATATGGTTCTGCAACACGAGAACCGTCTCACCGAAGCTGAATCTGAGATTGCCGATGTCAAGAAGGCTTTGGGTAATCTGAAGGTCGGAGATGGGACAGCCACTATCGTCAGTGCCGCTCCTTCGGTGCGAGGATTCAAAGTGCCACCTTTTGATGGGAGTTCCTCGTGGTCAGCCTATAAAATACAGTTTGAGGCTGTAATGGAGGCAAATGGGTGGACTAAAGCCCAGGCCATGACCGCACTCAAGCTAGGCCTCCGAGATCAAGCCTTGACAGTCCTCGAAGCTCTCGACAAGAAGGTGAGCTACGAGGAACTATTGGAAGCGCTTGAAGCAAGATACGGCGACGCACACCTTGAACATGTGTTTCGGGCCCAGCTAAAAGATCGGGTTCAGCGTGTTGGTGAAAACCTGCAACAATGGGCCCTAGAGGTAGAAAAACTGGTACGTAAAGCATACCAGTCCGCACCGACGTTAATTGTGGGCAACCTTGTACAGGCTTTTGTCGACGGCATTCGGGACCTCGAAGTGAGAGCCGCTGTGAGACTCGGGCACCACGAAACCCTTAAAGACGCCCTGGCCCATGCTCTAGAAGTGGAAGCTGTGAGGCAAGACCATCGGTCTCATCGTGTCAGGGAGGTAGTTGCAACACCTGTGCGTGACCGCTTCAAGGGATACAGCCCTAGATGCTACACTTGTGGCGAAAAGGGACACCTCCGATCAAGTTGTCCTAAGCGTAGCTCAGGGAATGATGAAGATGGGCCTCAGGAGAACAGGGCAGCTAATAGCGCTATCCATCATCGCAGTGGAAGATCTCATGGTAATGCAGATGCTTTGTCAAGAAGACCTTGCTCCGAAGGCTGCAAGCACTGCGTAAAACAAGAGGCAAAAGCAGACCTACCTGTGAGAATGCTAAACACGGATCTTAGCAATGAATGGAAAGAAACCTTTCAGCACGCTCAGCAGTATGATGTAGACATCAAACCGATTCTCGAATGGATCAAAGCCGGTACTCCTAAGCCTGCCTGGAGTGATATTGCGTCGATGAGTTCCATCACGAAGAGCTATTGGGCTCAATGGGACAGCCTGGTTATCCAAGATGAAGTGTTGTGCCGCAAATGGGAAAACGCTCGAGGAGACCGTTGTCATCTACAAATGGTTGTACCCAAAGCCAAGATACCGGATGTTCTACAGCTGTACCATAACGGATGTTCGGGAGGTCATATGGGAGTGACGAGAACTCTGTTGAAAATAAGAGAACGATTTTACTGGATAAATTGCCGTGACGATGTTGAAGATTGGTGCCGCAAGTGTACTAGTTGTGCTGCAGTAAAGGGACCTCATACACGCAGCAGAGGTGCATTGAAACTGTATAACGTTGGTGCACCATGGGAAAGGATTGCCATAGACGTTGCGGGACCATTTCCGGAAAGTGAATGCGGAAACAAGTACTTCATGGTTGTGATGGATTATTTCACTAAGTGGCCGGAAGTCTTCGCTATTCCTAACCAAGAGGCTTCAACAGTTGCGGATAAATTAGTCCATGAAGTCTTCTGCCGTTATGGAGTACCCTTGGAAATTCATAGTGATCAGGGAAGAAATTTTGAGTCTCAAATATTTCAAGAGATGTGTCGAGTTATGGGTACCCATAAAACGAGGACCACTTCTTACCATCCGCAATCTGATGGAATGGTGGAACGATTTAACCAAACATTGGAGAGGTATCTTGCAAAGGTTGTGTCAAGCAGGCAAAAGGATTGGGACAAGCACATCCAACCATTCCTGATGTCATATCGAAGCGCAGTCCATGAAAGTACTTCGGTGACACCAGCATTTGCAAACTTTGGTAGGGAACTACGGTTGCCTGCGGATCTACTTACTGGAATTCCACCTGACGCCCCGCGGAATATAACCGAGTACGCGAATGATTTACGCAACAAGTTGAACGACGTACACGAGCAAGTCAGACAATCAAGCCAACAGATGTCTGAGAAGATGAAAACCCGCTACGACCGAAATGTAAACAACAAGGGCTTTGAAGAGGGTTCGTTGGTGTGTCTACATAATCCAGTCCGCAGTAAAGGGAAATCTCCGAAGCTTCAAGCCAAATGGGAAGGACCCTATCGAGTTTTGAAGAGGATCAACGACGTCACGTACCGGATACAGCGGAATGCACGTAGTCCCTGTAAGATTGTTCACGTTGACCGACTGGCGAAATACCACGGAAATAATGATGCTCGGGACGAGCATGTCTTAGGAGGGGGTAGTGTTACGCCGGTGGCTTAAGTAAAACTTCAAAAGTGATTTTCTCTGACTTAGAAACGTTTTCAGCAGGCTGAAACGTCGTTTCAGGCCGTTTCAGAAGTAGCTCTTTCACATACTAAAAAATCTAAATTACACCCAAGTTACAGTAGTTTTCAGGCGCCTGAATTATGTTTTCAGTACGTTTCAGGCTACCCTCTATCCAATGCCGCAATAACCTGAAAACCCGTTTTCAGGCGTTTTCAGGACCCCTTATGAGCCATTAAGCCTACTTCAGTAAAAGGACATAAATTTCAATAGGAGTGAAAGAGATAGCAATAGTAGAAAGAGACAGAGATAGTTAGAACATTCGAGAAGTATTAGAATGAGAAAACATCATTAGAAAGAGATAGACAAACACAGAATATTCGAGAAAGATAGTACGGGAATATTCGAGTATTGTGTATCGAGAATATTCGAGTATCGAGACAGTTATACTCGAAACGTCTCGAACGCGCGACGTATTGGACTACACATTCGAGTGTGTCCGCGAATGTTCTGGCAAGAGTGGCAAGTATCTTAGGGGACTATATAAGGCTGTGTCCGGCCGCCGGGAAGCATGATTGTTTTGCGATACAGCGCGGAAACATCTAAGTGATATTGGAGAACTAAGAAGCGACTTTCAGTGCTTTCAGTGAAGTTAGTGACTGTTAGTGTGGTAATTAATAAAAGTTCAGTGTTTTGGTAGACCGCAGTTTGATTTACTGACCCCAGCTCGTAACAATATAATAACAACCATGACTAAGGTTGCTCGCATTCGTCACGCAAACATCTGCCCCCATCGGGTTTCGAACCTCAGAGATGGCGATCTCTTGAAACCAGTCTATCAACCACTCGACTGCTCAGTGTAAGCAACGAAGAACAGTTGAATCCTGCTTTTATTGAAGGTAAGAATAGGGCGACAGTGTTTATGAATAAGTAATTTTTTAACATTTATTTATCACTATGTTCAATGAAATCGATTTCTACATTCAAAGAATCAATAAAAGTATTTAAAATTAAGAATTCAATGGGTTTTGAATTGAGATTGGAGATCTTTATGTTCCGGATGAAAATTAAAAAAAATGTTTTTCTATTTAATATGTTTTTATTAAAATTAGGTAATCAATCTATATAATCAATATATATAATATTTTAGAAATATTTTGATTTATCTTTGAAATTAACGTAAAGTATTTTTTATATTTCTTCGTCGATGTATCTTGAACTAATCAACTATTATATGGAAATTTTAGACATATTAACAAAAAAAAATTTTTTTAGGTTTTTTTGCGATATAATTTTTCGATCGAATTAACCGGTTAAAATGGTCCAAGCAGCATGATGATTTTAATGAGCTCTAAAATTAATAAGATTATAGTATCGATCGATTAAGTCGTGCCAGAAACATTAAAAAGGAAAACATTTAGGCACTTCTTGTCTGTCAAATGATAGGAACCTAACATATCCGTAGAATCTTCCTCGATTGGTCTATCGTCGCCTCTATACCATCATCTTCACCATAGAATTTAGATATAGGGCACTCATTTACCCTCCTATTTAATGGGAGGTTACGTTTTGCAACTGCGGATGAAAAAAAATCGATACAAAATTTTCTCATCCACGTAAGCAAGGAGCAGGCGACATATCCGGTTGCTTACGGAAGGAAAATTGATTGTTCTGAAGTAATATAGTATTTTTCCAATCATAGTTTGCAAGTCTTTTACGGCGAGCAACTTTAAAAATGATGTCTCAATATTTTTCATGATTAAAGGCAATATATGCGAGCCGATTTTATGCTTTCATCGTAAAATGAAACGTTTTATTGGATGTTTCAGAGCATGAGGGTAGTTAAACAATTTATTTTTGCCACTGTGCGGAGTAGGTGATTGGATAAATTCAAATAAGCTGTTATAGTGTTTGATTAAGGTACTTCAACTAGGTTTATTGGCCAGAGTAGGTTAGGAATTAATTTATTGTTTTTTATTTCTTTTTGCTGCCGCTTTTATGATTTACTTTTTAATTCTTATTGGATAATAAAATTCATTATTTCTTTTTCAGATGAAAAATGTTATATTGTTCCAGGAAAAAATCGTGAAGCAATCTGCGAAGAAATTAAAAATTTAATGTTAAGTTGACTCCAGTCGCTCCCACATTAACTATGGGTAGGCTCATGCCTCTCGGTGGAGACGAGAACAAAGTTTCCATATAAAAATGTACGCTGTGGATATCGACTTCAAATGAATATAAATTCATGGTAGTGGCTGTTGCGAGTATTGAAAGTATTAATATATTCCAAGCCTTCACCCCGAAGGCTAACGGGGCTCAAGACAACCTAACTTGCTCGCGTTGCACCCTGCCATCCATCAAACGGCGCTCTGGCGCCCCCCACCATTGCACTGAGCCAGTGTGGTGCGGGCTGGTCTAAAATTTTGAGGGTTTGTGCCTTGGGGGACTTATTATTATTGGCAATTCAGTCTATTTATAAGTAATAAATACTTTTCATTGATTATAGTCTTTTATAAACTTTTAAGTAAGTTCTAGGTTATCTACTAATATAAGCTGGTAAATATAAGGATTTTATGAAAAGGACTATTGCTTTTTGCCTTTTGCTATAAGTTTTTGAAGAGTTTGGAACGTGTGAAGTTTTTCTAATACCAATTGGTTTGGTGTTGGTTTATAGAATGAAGGATGTCTTATTTACTTATTTCAATTACTTGTTAGTTCATGCATTACGTAAAATTATCAATTAATTAGTAGGTAAATATTAAATTGTCCATTTTGTTTACTATAATAGCATATTTGTATTTCTTTATTATTTCAAAATACTTTAGATAAGAAATAAGACAAAAATAAAATTATCTTCACATACGTTAAACATAAAGCCTAAATTGACCAAGTCTATCTAACCACTTAATCATCTTGTTATTTATTTTAAAAGACAATAAATAAGACCAATATTTGTTACACATTCGGGAAGTTATTGTGACTATTAGTATAGTATTTAAAACCTCGTTTTCTGGTAACTGATGATTTTCTGTCAATTTCTCGTAGACTATTTTCTTTCTTTTAATCCATTGCTGCCTTTATGAAGTTAAACACTTATGAAAAAGAATTATTACAAAGTCATAAGTATTTGAAATGCTAGAATTTACTTTTATTCCTAAGTTACTCATAACATAAACAAATGGCTCTATGTCTTGTAAATAATATTATTATTAATGTAACGGATATGCTTAATGTTTTGCATTTGTTTAATCTTGTAATGGAAGCTGGATTTTAACTATTTTCTCTCTGCTCTTATTTAATATGCGTCAGGAAGAGAAAAACCATAGTCATTGCAAATCAAGACTTAAACAATATATATATATATGTAAATCTACATAAACATATAGGCATTTCTAGACAATAGGGGTTGTAACGTGTTGCATCGTAAATGCGAACTTTGTTGCCAGGCAAATAGGTCGGTCACTAACAATTAGTTGGAGCATTATACTCGGATTACCGTGACGGCAGATGTTCAGCATCCGGCGATCCTATCCAATCGGACGGCCGGTCACTAGCGATTGATGCAAATCGCCATTAATGGCCGTTTAAGTATGGCGATATCAGTACAGTTTACCTCTTTAATGTCTGTTTGTTTTTTTATTGATTCAAAGGCATCATAAACACTTATATATATACTCTAACATTTATATATGTATATATTCTTTAGTTTACCATCCTTTACGATATCTCCCATTTGGCCCAAGTATATTCATCTAGGTCGCCCCTAGCATCAATATTAAGCTCACAACTACTGAGGCTATAAATGAGGTAAATAAATGTTTTAAAGATATTGGAAAGAATTTGCAAGAACAAATTACACCACCATAAAAAGATGCCAACTTTGCTTTAGAAGATTTAACTTTTGTATTGTAACTTCTCCGTTATCTGTGTTTGATAACAGAGAAGTGTACTAAATAGCCTAAAATCTAATAGAGCTCCAACCTGCGATAATATTAAAAACTTTGTTCTTTATGTTTGGTTTTAGACGAGGCAAATGTGGATTTTATAAAACTGCATCTTCTGCGGAGAACATGCAGCTTTAACGCTAATGGTGTTACTACAAAACCTAGAAATAAAAAAATATGCGAATGTGTATTGTTACATTTAAAAAAATATTATGATACTGTTTTTTTATCAACTCTTGTTGACAAACTGAAAGTTATTGGCATAGGTGATATTTATTTGGCTTTTTTTAAAGATTACCCCTCTGGCCCGAAACAATAAGTATATAACGGTAATAAGTTATAATGTCACACATGGGGTTTCTCAAGGGGCGGTTTTGGGCCCGATGCTGTTTTTAATACATGTCAACAATTTGTGTATCTTAAAACCGGATAAGGATCAAATATTCTCATATGCAGATGATACCTCCATAGTGTTTTATGATAATACCTGGAAAGAAGTATAAATCAGCTCAGTATCAAATTAGCGCATCAAGCCGCTTACATATATATCCGAATTCAAAATATAAATACAAGAGGAAAATCATTAATTGGCTTAACACTTTATACATATGACTGTGTATTAGAACATTCTGGAAATTTCTCGGAACTTGCAATTATATGTAAAGTTTTAATCTTCTAACGTCTATACTATTGGAATGTTTTAGAATTTTCTCAGGTCTCGCAATTATAAGTAAATTGTTATCTTTTAATGCAAATCTGTCCATCTGCTAGTTTTCAAGCTACGCTCATGCAATCTACGCATCTGCATTTCTATAATGAATCGGGTCATGCATGTATAGAGTTCAAGTATGGGAATATTGAACACCTCTAGGTAGTCGGTATGGATTGCCCTAGGAAAGTGCTCGCTACACCCAACTTGTATGTAGGATACACTGGGGGTACTCCCCCACAGCACTACCGTTAGTGTTAAGCGAGCTGGACAGAGGTGATCTATTAACACCCAAGCCCAACACAACTTTGTGTTGATTCCATTGGGAATCGCGTATAGTATTACTGTATGTGCAAATGGGTTGTATTCTGTCTGTAATGTGTACTGTAAGTGTTATGCCTGTCTGCTGCGGAATACTTGCCAGCCTAATGCTGCATACCTATCAGTCTGCTGCAAAATACCTACCAGCCTGCCGTTGAATACCTGCCAGCTCGCCGCTGCACACCTGCCAACCTGTTGCTGTGTGTCTACCAGCCTGCTGCGGAATACCTGCCAGCCTGCCGCTGAATACCTGCCTGCCTGCTGTTGTATACTGCCAGCCTACCGATACTTGGTCTGCCTAGAACCTGGTACCGCCTTCCTTTCTTTCCCCTTCTCTACCATCTTATTATTGTTATTTTGTATTTTTTAATTTATTTTTTAAGTTTGGGCCGTGCTGTCTTAATATTTATTTTAATATATTAGTCTCTTGTTTTTCATCTTTTTCTTATCCTTATCCTATTTTGCTCCGTAGCCTTCCGCTACGTGACAACTGGCTTAATTAAATTTATTAAATTTGAATATGTGCTGAAATTTATTGAATACTCTGGGGTTATTTTACGTAAATATTTACATAATATAACAAAATAAAATATAATGAAGAAAAAATCGTAAAAAAATCAACTTGACTTTCGCCTTTACCTTGTACAATACACCAATTGTCTGATTCTGTATCACGTGTCGAGTACGTACCTGTTTCAAGTTGTGCCTTACCGTTGAATCTATTTACTATATTTTTGCTCATAAATATTAAAAATCAAACTACTTTCATAAACTCAAACATGTTAAATATTTTACTACAACTGGTATTTCTCTATATTATTACTTAGATTATTATTTAACAAATAGTTGCCTATTTGTTAAATAATAATCTTATGCTTTAGTATTTAAACAAGTGAAATATTACTAGATTAATTTTAGTTTAGGAAAAAATATGTAGATGTAAAATTGTTTTTAGTTTATATTCACTGTAAATCTGCCTAATTGATGGATGAGCGAGGTCTACTTGGCTCAGGTATTTAATTATACTTAAAGGGCATTTGTAGCCTCAAAGTGTGCATTTGTAATGGTGCCATTTTGAAGAAAATAAACTATTATTATTATTATATGAAATTAGTGCCAGCACACCTACAATAGGAGAAATATAGAGATAATAATATAACTAATGATGCGGAGATTGAACTTTATGCTACTCTTATTGACAACATGACATATACATTTTTATTTCGGTACAATTATTATTTTTACATTTTTCCTTTTTGTGTAATACAATTTTTAAAAAGGAAAACCAATTATAAATACCATCATAATGATGGAAAACAAACTTTTATTAATTGGATCGTTTTTTTTATTGTAACTAAATGTTAGTTAAAATCTGTAGGATTAGAACGGCTAATGAATTTTCATTCCAAGTTAATTTTTCATTATTAAAGTAAAATATTGGTTATATTCACGCGACAATTACGAACGGAACGTTATTTTACTCGTCACAAATATATTTCTCAACCTAAATTAACAGTACCTCGAATCGAGTTATTACTGCCTGGAATATTTTTAATAATTGGGAATGGGAATGATAATTAATTGTTTCGATTGACAACGTTGTTTTAAAGTGGAAATTGAATGCTGAAGGTCAAGTCGTGTCTTTGAAGTCGTCTACATTGTGTGTACCAATCTTACCCCGTTCATTTCACCCTCTTGACGTATTGAGCGTTATGCCCCAGTGATAAGACACAAGCACTTTCGAGTGAGTATTAAATTTGGGGTCTTATGTACCGGTAGAGCCACGCAGCATCCAATCAATTTCTGGAATAAACCGAAAACAAGCGAAAGTTTCCCAAAGATTGTTGGTTCTAAACATTACGGGCAAATTGTGTGGGAGTTTGGCCGACGAACACAAACACACAATCAGACTTGCTTTGTTTGTTGTTGGGCAAGATGGCTGACCGCCTTGGAACGTGCTCCATACAACGTACGTACATGCACAACTAAACTTGAAGTGAAATTTAATATTATATATTGTTATTATTTATCTAAGATCACTAATTTATAGCACATCAAAAAATACTACAATATACACCTAATTATCTGGTTTGTACATCTGATTCTTGTTGTGATATATGCTTTAGTGTTTTTAGTAGGTTATCAATTAAAATTTTATTAACTATTTATTTCAGCAAGCATTCCAGAGTACCAAGGCGGTACTTAATGATATTTGGCGTCACTTATGAATCATAAGTCCTTTAAATGATTATGATATTTTTTATTATCTTTCATCATTATTCTCTCATGAAACGTAAATATGTGACATTCTATATACATATATAGCGAAAAGGTTTTCGAGTGGCAGTCATATGCGAAACACTGCAGCGTTGGTAGGCCTCTCACAAGATGGACAGGCGATTTGGTGAGGACCGCACGAAGGCGTTGGACCGATGTGGGGGAGATCTATATTCAACAATAGGCGTCTATTGGCGGAAATGACGATGGTTTACTATTTTTGGAGTACAATACTCAGCTGCAGTGTGTTACTTATATCATATCGATAATATAACTTGAATCTGTTAACTGTTTATTTACTTTTATTACATAAGGTACAAAGCAAGACCTTGATGCAATATGATCCTAAAGACGAGTATGAGTTTACCCTAACTAAGTATGTTGAGGCGATTAGATTGTAGTTAACGCTAACGCTGTTCTAGCGCGGATTGGTCTCAGGTGTGTGCAGGTTGTATAATGTTATCCTATTATATGATTTCTATTTATGGATGGTTATATAAATTAAGATGAATGTGTGGGTAAATATAAGATGTAATACATAGTGTAGGTCGTCATTTGGTCAGTAAAGTTATAAATGGGGAAATGATTCCTAAATTTCTCTACGTAGTTTAGCTGAGGTGATTGCTGATGATTGAAAGATTAATGACACACTCTAAAAATAAAAATATTCTCCAATAATGATTTATTTTATTTTTATTTATTTATGTACACACCATATCAGCATATAGAAAAACAATGTGAATCAAGAGGTTCTGCTTTTCGGGCAGCTTCCTCCACTCAGTGAGTCATAAAAGTGTCGCCTTTTAGCGTCACGACAAAGATGGTTACATCGATTTCTCATTGAATTGAATGATGTTCAACATTTCCACTTTTTACATTTTTTCTTTTTTTTAAATCATCTTAGAGTATTGCCATTCGGCGAGGGTCTTATGTTTCAGAAGTTTCCGATATAATTAAAAGTTCACAAAACACCTCGGCAAGTTGTACGGCTCCAAAGTATCACGGCGACGTCTACGTTTCCTGCAGTGGAATTGTAAATTATGTTTTCTGATGTTTCAGTACATGTCTATGGTAATATTTATAACGTTGGAATGTAAATAAATGAGATTTTAGATGTATAGGTACTTCTAGTCAAGGATAATCGATGACATATGATTGCCTTGCCTCTTACAACGGACCTTATAAGGAGGCTCAAAGTAACTCAAAGGTCAATTGAGAGGACTGTGCTTGGCTTCTTTGTAAGAAAGATATAATATATATATAATAAAATTTACAGAAGAAGCATGGTCATCGACATAGTTTGAAGAAGTGGGAGCCTTAACTGGGAGTGGACAGAGCACATTGTTCGCAGCATCGACGTCAATAGAGCTGAAAATGACCTCGAATAGCAGACGTAGGTATTTCGAAAAAACGCGGTGTCTCTTATTACACGAACCGATGATCTAGTGAAGAACCGAGAAAACGCCGGACACTAGGCGCGCATGGCTGTATGCCTATTCACAACTGTCGGGCCACGGATTCTATTCGGAAAGTAACGTCCCGTCTCGCTTTAATGTGTGGCAAAAGTAAGTGACAGGTATAGAGATTCCGTGATTCGAGTATTTTCCGACAGTTGGGAATAGGGGTGCTGATCTGCGTAGAGATCCTTCGCCTATGTCGAGCAGCCCGGCTTAATATTTGTCTCGCTGAATCTATAGCTTGGACTTTGAGTATTTATTATGCAACAGAGATCTAATTTTAAGAACATTTCTGATAAAATTGTTGTTTTAGTTGCAGGAAACAAGCCTGTAACTTTTTTTTTGTTTTAAACAAGGAAGTACGAGAAGAACAGACGTCATTTCATTTTCCTAAAGACAGACTAAAAATAATTAATACATACTTACTTCCACTCCTTTAGCATGACCACAGAAGCGTAATACGAGAGAGCGATTTATTACGGATAGATGATAGTATTATAGATAGTTATATCGGACAATTAATGTTTACTCACATCTCATTTTGTTGCTACGATGCTATTACTCGTACGGGGGCTGAACAATGTATGTAAACTAAGCTAATTACTTTAGTATTGTGTGTGAGGCCTTCATCTCAGCTGGTAAGGCGAAAATGCTAACGTGTTTCACCCGCACTCCTCATCACTTAAGAAACTAGCCGTTCTTCTCTATTCTACACTTCAAATTAGTGAAACATGACAATGCAAATAATATGCATATTATGGCAACAATTTTTGATAAAGCTGTTTTAGATAAGAAGTATTAGTTAGTTAGATTCAACGCAGAAGCTTTAAAATTTTCACAATCTAAGAAGCCGATTTTGACAGGCGTCATCGACATGGATTATCTGTCAAAACTATGACATTTTGACAGATAAGCTAGTAGTGGCATCGCAATGTGGACCCTACCACATGCAAGCAAAGGGCAGGGAGAACATCGGAGCTTTTAGTGGCTAAGCCAGGCACTCTCGCTAGGACAGCCACACCCGCTGTCTATAGCCAACGGACTGGTATGGTGAGGACTTTGCCATCAATCAGTTGCTGATTTCGTGGGGAAATTGATCCTTGAACCGACCGAGAAGTCAATAACCCGTTATGGCAATTAGTTGCTATCTTTTTACCCGCCTCTGTGATCTTACAAACGGGAGGCGGGTAAGAAGTATAAAATGTATTGTTCATATGATAATTGAACAAGTTTTTTTGCTAACGACTGTATGTGCTAGATAAATCAATAAGCGTATCTCGTTAAATCTAGACACAATATAAAGTAATCATAGAAGTGCAAACTCCACTCGCAGAGATAATTGCTTACACGCACGGAATGCACACCTGCCGGACTGTCCAGCGTGTACCGAGTGTGGAGTCCGCAAACGGTGATTAAATTTCAGGACTTTGAGTTTGTATAACGGAATTTAAAATGGTGAGATTAGTTTTGTGCATCTGCTCGGAACGTGGTGTGGTGTAATCTTGGGAAGAATATAAGTTTTTTATTAAAACATGCATATGAAGAAGAAAGAACAAGAAAATATTGTGTTGCGCGGGGTTGAATTTCGTAAAGAAATGTGTAACTAATGTTAAATGTTGTGTAAAAATTATACACACACATTATACTTACATTTACAATATTTAAGAAGGATGTTTTTGTAAATTTTATGTTAAAAACCTAATAATGACGCAAATCTGGTCTGTGGTTTTTTTATTCTGTTAAAGTACCTTAACGCAGTTGTCAGAATATCTTTTTGTATCTTTTTGTAGCTCGATAGAGAATTAATGGTTGAAATTGATACTTGGAGATATTGAATTGAAAGTTTATACATCCTTTAACATTTCGTTCTATGGATGAATACGCATGCAAGCAGGTCCTGCACTGAACACAAATAATAATCTATACATACTCGTATTATTGTAGTTGTTGCGGTCTTCCCTACTCTAACTTACATACAGTAAAGTTGGAGGGGGACGAAAATCGATGCCGATATATCGTAACTTACGATATTTCATCCTAGGTAATAGTACTAGTTCTAAATATCTTACCTTCAGTGGCTTGCTGGGCATTAACACGTTACACCAAATTGATAATTAACGATGTTAAAGATACGCTTTATCTTTTTTTTTGAGGGTTCCCCCCCTCAAGAAAAAAGGTTGCGACCTTGTGCACCATGACATCGCGCTGGCAAGACGCGGCCGTGTGTGGGGCTCTCCGATCAAGAGGACCGGCCTACCCACTAAAACTCCCCCGAGTTCTCTGAGCTCATACGGGGCACATGGCGGGGTGCACTCTCGCGATTCGACCGCCATGTGTCCCGGGGCCGGCTCGACCAAGATTTGGTCAAGCCACCACCTAAGGAGGGACTGTCCGAGAACCCCTGGACAATCCCCTAGACAGAGAGGCTCACACTAGACAGGTAACACCGCGCTTGCGTGTGCCCGCCTTCGCCTACCAATCCGTCTGCGGCGGAGGGGAGCGGCCTCGACGTCCTCCTCCCGCTCCCTCTCCGCGGCCTCCTTCTGCGAGATGACGCTCTCGCAGAAGGAGGCGACAGCCTCACCAGATACGCTTTAACTGTGAAGTTACATTAAAAATTGATAACGGATATAATTACTTCTTTTGAATGTCACAAAATATGTTAACCATTATTGCAGTATCTATTTACTAAAAAGACCGCGACAATGAAAGATTTTCCGATAGTTGGATACAAAAATAGATTCTATCAAATATTCAATTATCGTGTTATTGATGTTTCCTCTTAAATCAAAATGATCAAAAATGATGAATTAGAAACAGGAGAGAAAGAGATAGGCGTTTTTTAATTTGTTGATGAAAAGTGAGAGCTATACAAGCTATAGCCTATATTTATACATATACGCCTATATTATATATACGCCTATATTTTGTTACTTGTAAGAGATGTTTTCCTTTAAACACAGATACCATGGTCAACAGAAGACTGTCAGCGCGCGGCAGGGTACACATATGTTTTGCACCCCTGAAACATTCACACCGGCCCCATTGTTTGATTATAGCCTGCGTGCACACAGGCCTCTTTGTTACGGCCCTGGCCTTTTGTGCTCAACTTACGAATATTTTCACGGCCAATAAAAAGTTCGCACGCGATGTGACAAACATGTTTGCAATATTAATTGAATATACTTTATTGTTAACAAGTGTACCTTTTTTTTTGTTCCGCTGAGGAAAATGCATTGAATTGCATACCTCGACAGCGGAGAGCCGGCGGTTATGTGGGGCTCTCCTCCCGAGAAGGGGAAGGCCTACCCACTAAAAACCTCAGCGATGGCCATCCTCAGGCGTTGTAGGGGGCCTCAGGATCGAGTGGAGTGTCTGCAGTGCGAGTGAGCATCTGAGGACCCCGGGCTTTGTTCCCCTGGGTGCGCTAGGGGAGGGTGCCGAAGGCGTTGACGATGTCTAAAGACACGACCAGAGCTAACCCCCCCCCCCGTTTAACAAGTGTACCTAATTATAGCAAGAATGATTATTATCTATCAGTGTGTTTGTTCTAAGATTATTTGCTGCGTAGACTTAGGAGTGTGAACAAATTATTTGAAAGGATTGTACATAATAAAAGTGATCGGAAACATATTCCACAATACGCCTACATAAATAAATTATGTCGTATTTTTTATAATTGCTGCATATTGGCTTATTGCACAGTGCGTCGGTGGCACTGGTCTCGCCAGTGGTATTCGAATCCAAAGATTTAGGTGACCTGAGAGTCGATCCTGTCATGTTCTGCTTTTCGATTTTCATGTATATTTATCTAACACTCCTATGATGAAGGAAAATATCGTGTAGCAACCGGCATAAATCTGAGAAGAAATTCAAAGTTATATTTTGCCAACTAATTAATTCCTAAGACTTTGATTAAGGCCTAATCGCTCTTACATAGTTTTAACGTAGGCTTGAGCTTAGATTAGTTATTAGTTACACCTTAACAGATGTGCGAGTATATCAGTCCCCAAGTATATCTAATCTATTATATATATAAATCTAATAATCTATAATCGAATCTAATAAGAGATTTAACTAAAAACATATTGGCATATGGCAGTATTGACCCCGGGCTCCTCGATTCATCCGATTTATACACTAGTACCGCAACCAGAGCGCTACCGATGCTCCCAACCCCACAGAGTTGTGCAAATCTGTGGGGTTTACGAACGTAATAAGCTGGATCGTCATTCTCGTAACTGTCTTTACCGCTCAGGACACGAACTCTACCTTGCTGCGATTTGGATAGAAATATGAGGGTGTTATCACAATTTATCTATTTCTCTCCATTTCGAAAAAATATAGCCGGATATTATTTAAATCAATCAATATTAGATGGCGGGCCGTGATTACACTCGTAACTGATAACACAATAGCTGCAAAACTGTTGTTCTATATTAACTCACTGATATAATACAACAAAAATACAGATTTTCGTTAACTTCGTTACCAGGGGTTCAAGCATTTGCTTCAATTACGTCAACAAATAATAATGAATAATAGAGAATCGATGCAACCGCTACCGATTTACTGCATGAAAGCAGAAATCCATTCAACTAAATTACGGCTAGCGTCAGCCAGACGTTTCGTCGCCTTAACAGGATTTGCCGCAAAGTAGTCCCAGCACCCCTTATCAAGGCACACACTTTAGTTCTGAGTATTCGTGTGGAGCAAACAACCTTGGTAACAAGTCTTCTTACGGTCCGATATAATCTATAATCATATAACCTCATGTTGCTATAAATCTTCAAATAATACATTTATTTGTTGTCAACGCATATTAATAAAAGTAACTGAAATTTCCACGCTACGCTTTAATTCCATTCGTTACGGCTATTAACGTCCAATGAGCGCTATTTATTTATATACTTATCGAGACCCCTTTCATATGTTAAACGTAATTAATTTAAATTTTCAATTGAGCAACACCACATCGATTGTTTAATATTCCAGATAGCTCATTACCGATCGGGCATTTGTGTTTACAATGAGTCAGCATCATTATGGACCGACTATGGGCGATACGACTGTTTATTCATATGCACTCAGCGTACGCGAATTAATCGTACTCATTGCACATTTTACATCGAATATATTGATAATATGTGTTCCAGATTTTTATATAGACAGTATTACGTTTGATAATGCCATCCAATTAATGTTATGAGTGTTTGTTGAATTTTTCTCACATTTCTGATTTTGATGAATTTTGATATGAGAATGGTTTCAGGCCCGAGCAAGGACAGAATAATTCTTATCATAAGAAAATATGTCTTTATAGGAAGAAAATCGATAAAAACGGCTGAACGGATTTGGATGTTATTTTATATGGGGATAGTTAATGCCTACGGAAGGACATAGGACCATTTTTACAGGAAGGAAAGGAGCTACGTTTTGTAGCTCCTTCCTGCGGGTAAATCCGATATGAAGCAGGTGAAATCGTGGGAAACCTGTAGGCCGGTGCAAACATCGGTTGTCACGCAGTCGATGATGCCCCAGATGCTCCGGAGTGCATCGATTTATATAGGAAAAAAATATCTTATTATTATTACATATTGGTACATTATATTTTATTTTTATACACACCTATATAGTTGATTTAACGCTCAATAAGTGGTAATTTAGACGGAAGAACTTGGTATGGTATAATTATGTTACCTTATCATCTATAATTTGTGAACAGAAGCTTGGTTTATTATTTTATTAGCTTATGCCTAAATTATTATTAAGTTTATTATAAATCTAATAAGATACTGTTATCTTTACTAAAATCGTTTTTGTGTCCCACTCAATAACATATTATTATTAACTTTATTTTATATTTGTCAGAGTCAAACAATATTAAAATATACTGTGTCAGTGGCTTCTTGGTATTTAATAAATAATAATAAATGTTTTTATTAACAAGCACAGAGTTACATGGCCCAACATATTTCAACTATGTCGATATTGCAGAAGAATGGGCCTTTTAATCAGGTACAGCGGAACTCAAATCTCGTCAATAATGCCAGTAGGGTCAATAGGACCAAAGGCCAGGCTGAGTTTAGTCGGTAGGTCTGTGTAGTCGAGCCGTCTCGACAGTACCAGGAGTCCGACATAATCAACGCATCCCTGCTTGCCTGTTGCGTTGGTATCCATGATGGATTCTCAGCCTCCTCTCTTGAGGAAAAAAAAAAAAAAGGAACTCAAACTAGACATAAGACTGTATCTTGAGTCCCGCAGGTGTTTACAATACTATGATTATATGTACTAATACTTCCAAAGACTTTCCAGGTTGGACGACAATATAATAACCTTTGTTAACTTTATTATTCACAATTTTTCAATTTAGACTATCATTTCTATATTTTGTGTTTTTTTTTATATCTATATATGTGTGTGTTTGTGTTGATTATGTGAATATACATATAAGACAGTATAACTAGCCGAGAGTACAGATACATAAATTTGAGAGATACATAAATTTGCTATCTTCAATATCACAGTTCATATACGTTCTCACCGAAGTGTACGAGCTTATCCTATACTAGCTTTCTGCCCGCGGCTTCGCCTGCGTGGGTTTCGGGATTGGGTCTATAGAGGGTTAAGGGTCATAGCTTTTGCCCACGGCTACATATGCGTGGAAGTCGGTATATGGCGCGAAGGTTTTATCGCGTTTCCCGTGGGACTATATGTTTTTCTGCGATAAAAAATACCGCAAAGCCTTGCTCAAGAATCACTCCAACTATTGATGAAAACCGCATGAAAATCTGTGCAGTAGTTTTTGGACGAAGCCTTTATTGCGCATCCCGTGGGATCTGTCGATTTTTCCGGGATAAAAAGTAGCCTATGTTACTCGGGGTTAATGTAGCTTTCAAAAGGTGAAAGAATTTTTGAAATCGGTCCAGTAGTTTCGGAGCCTATTCATTACAAACAAACAAACAAACAAATCTTTCCTCTTTATAATATTAGTATAGATTTGGACGATTAGGGTCTTAGTCGAACAAGTTGCCCCAGTGCGGATTGCTTGACTATATACATGTTTCTGTATATACGACTATATATACGAATTACTTCGCAGGTTTATGTAGATTGCTTTACGATGTTTTCCTTCAGACATGCCATACAGGGTCGATTCCGCCATGTACATTTTGGTACATGGCAGAATCAACCCTGGACCTATCAGAACCTCTCGATTCAAAAACCAGTGCCATACCACAGACATGTGAGATAAAGCTTTTTTGACTGAGACACCAAAGGTTGCTAAGTTCCATTACGCTGCTGACATTATTTAATTAAAAGTTCATTAGTTCGTACCGGAATATTTTGTCGCTGAAACAACCGTGGGAGTTGTTCAAATTATGAGGTGGAAAACTTTGTCTCCGAGTTGCATTTCTGTCTGTTTTTCTCACATACATATGTATATTACTATGGACTTAAAGCCTTTTTATATTCTCATATAAAACTTAATATTTTTTCTTTATATTGTACATAGTTAAACAATAATTGTTTAACTATGTACAATACAATTATTGTTATTTACGACTTGTCCACTAAATAACTTTTGTCATTATCTATCTCTATCTAATTCAAATGTGAGGGTCAAATGTGACAGAATTTTAAAATTTAATAAAGATTCTATGTTTAATGGAAAAAAATGATATTACTTCTTTAATGAGTACTTTCTGGGAGCATTGCGATCGTGATGCTTTGGTGCATGCATAATACTCGTATGTACCAGAGAAATAGACATCAATTAACCAAAACAGCAAAGTACACCACGAAAATTAACGCTATTGTGGTTGCGCTATTACATAACAGCTGTTTTAAGGTCAATGTGTAAACTTTAATGAGTTGCTATCTGTACTAAGTTAACCTGGTCACTATACAAAAACTCCACGCGTTACCACTTTTAAATTTCTTAAATTGTTTAGTTGTAATTAGGAAAAAACATCTCAACTCAATTAATAGTGTTAGTCATAGGTTGAATTCCAAATATTTCTCTATAAAAATAGACAAGGGTATGGCAGTGATTCACATTCTCACGCCAAAGTGTATGTTGGGTTTTTAGTCCGTACGGCGTGGTGGCACTACGCCTATATGTCCGCAGAGAGCCTGACATAACTCCGCGTTGGTCCCAAGGTGCGGGGTTTTGCAGCAACGCATTTTCTCAACATAAATAAAAACAAAGGAAATGACTCGCCAACTTTATTAAATGAAAATCTTTTTCATGTTTTGTGTATTCGGCTACTCTTAAACTCGATTCGAGAGATCGTTTTGAATTTTGAAAAGTCTTTCAATATAAAAACAATCGTCGTTATTGCTGTTGTAATATTAACATTTTGTACAATTGTCGTGATCCGCAGTGCTCACTGTAAACTTATTACAGAAGTTGATAATACGTACGGTTGGGAGTGCGGCAGGTGATGCCCCAGGGAGCCTCGCTCAGCGCTAATCGTCCATTAGCGTGGGATCATAGCGCCACTTCTCTATGCACAAACATTACCACGAGTACGAAGACAGTTAAGGGTCGTGCTTCGTTTACGTTCGCTTATATTACAATTAATATGTTTCTATCCTGCCCTATCATTACGCTTAACTCATTCACTGCCACCACGATTTTCTTAAAGTTTACCGAGATGCCGCGATATAGGCACTGCAACTTTGAAAAATAGTGAACACGCCTCGCGTGTCCACGGCACTGTTTATAGGTAAAATACATAAAAAGGCTATGTCTTTTTTGCAAACGTTTGCCGGTTAGTATTTCTTGTGTTGTGCGAGAATAAAGGTGTTAGTGACAGTGTTTTCAGTTTTATACTTAAAATAATGGCGAAAAACAGATTTTATGGTAAGTATATGCATTATAGTGAAACATGTTGTTCTCAAACTTTTTTTACTGCAATCCCCATGCAATAATAATTAATGACGTTTCCAATTATTAATTTCAATTATGCATGTACTTTAATTTATAATGACCATGAATCTGGATGATTTATATAGATTCATGATATAGACTAAAAGCTCTTTCTAACTGTCATAAATTGATTCTAAAATTTGTTAAATATTTTAAAGCACTTATTATCGTAGGTTCCTTTTACCTATGTATGATATAAATTAATTTTGAAGCATTTTCACTAATTACCTCTTTTTCCTTTAACCTTTTCTACAGAAGAATCTCTTTTTCACAGAACAAGTTAAATTTGTACCGCAAACTGAAGTTACAAATGACGAAGACGAAACAGACTATTCCCCTCCTATAAAACGGACAAATATTTTTGTAGTGTAGATTTAAAACCGGATCCGCATAAAAAAATCATCAAAATGACTAATTTCCAAGAACAACTCACGCTTGACCAAAAAAGTTACTATGTCAAATTTATTTTCACAAAAAAAAAAATATGAAATGGTTTCTAAGACCTTTTCCTTATATCTTTAATGGTTTAAGTTTTCCCCATACTGTCCCAGTTAAAAAAAAAACACTCTTTATACATACATAATCTCTATTTTTTATTTTATTTTAAATGGTGCACAATAAAGTTTATGTTCATTTTAAAATCAGCATAAAAGTAACTGCGCCCTTAGAGGTCTTCTTCAGATACTCCGTAGTTATGTATAAAAAAACCTTTATGCACATCATGCAAATATGTGATGGTAGTTTATGAAACGTAATACACGTAACGAAAAACCTTAGGCAGCCAACAGGTAGAAAAAGCTCAAGACGGTCTACTTAGTTCAATGTCAGTCATTTATCAATTACTGCGTAATAACCTGTAAACGCATCTTATCTCCTAAGACAGAGTGAACAGAGGCGTCCTAAAAGTAGGTCTATTTACAGCCCTATACCCAACTGCAGCTCTGTATGACGAAGCAGAGGTGCTACAGAAGTTTTGAACTTAAAAATAGCAAAAGGTCAATCTAATAAAAAGATTGAGAGCCTAATGGTAGCTCCAATAAGTGAACACGCGTAGCGTGTTCTTGGCACTGCAAAAACCTTTATTTTCAAAAAAAAAATCAGACTTGGTTTTTACGGTTGCCGCTTAATTTAACCATAGCAGATCCTTCAAAAACTATGCAGTAATAATTGGAGCAGAATATCTGGCCTCGTTAAAGACATATGACCAAAACATCAAAAACCCGCCTGGCGTGTTCTTAGCATACAGACTTCAATAAACTTGAACACGTCAAGCGTGTCCTCGGCATTGAATGTGTTTATGTGTGGCGTCAATGTATTCCTATTGAAATATATCGTTATCGTTAAGGTCATTTTTACTTCATTCATATCAACCGAGAGACAGTCACTGTTGTACAGTCAAGTAATAATTTAATTTCAGACACATTTTGTTTAAAATCTTCAGGCACTGACAATGCTGTAAACTCGAAAATTCCAGTTTCATACACTCAATTGTTAATTGATTTGGCACCGACGTCGTGGCAAAATTCTTAGCACTTATGGTTTCAGTTTGTTATACATTATATATAGCCTAAGGTTGAAACAACAAGGCTATATATATAGAGTAACATAATTATTCCGTGTTCTGTCTGAAACATCTGTGTTTAAGTAAAAGTATATATATATTGTATTAAAATAATATTTAGGAGGTACAAAAATGTAAGGACATGGTGTTCCTTTCATACCAATCTCATCCATATATCCATTTATGAACTGAGGGGCTTCGCACTAATAAAACGCAACCGAAACGCAACCGAACCGTTCGGCTTAACCAATCCGAACGCCACAATATCACGTCATCTGTTCGATGACGTGATATTCTAGCTCTCGGATTGGTTGAGTGGAACGATTTGGTTTCGTTTCAGCTGCGATTTGATAGTGCGATTGCCCCCCAGAAAAAGAATAGAATTCTTCACCACATTATCACACTACGAGTATCACCCGGGAGTTACCGGGTACGTCATCACGGTACTCACAATTGAAAAACTGTGGTCCAGATAACAGCAATTCTGACAGAAAATCTCTACTAATAGAAGCCCCAAAATCAACGATTCAAAGTCCTCTGTTTTGATGAAATTGTAATAGATTTAAATACTTTTTTGAATTAAAAAAGCTTTAGTTGTGTCTCTATGTTATAGTTTTACTACAACAACAACAATATTTAATTTCCATTTCAAAGCATTATGGTTTTGATAGATATTTTGTTTATTCCCGGACATTCCTTATCTGGATCGAAAATGAAAAACCTGTTTCGGTGATATCTTGTACATACTAAACAACTAAAAATATCTGACATACGATTATATTTCACTAGGTCTATAATGTAATATTTATGAAGTAGTAGTAGTATCGTAATGTAATCCACATATGCAATTCCCTTTTGCACCTCCAACCCTGACCCCGCTCAGAAAGCAATTATGCGCTGGCCTACACGCCATTGAGCTCATAAACTGTCTCTGTTCTCAACACTGGCCTAGATGAGTTTGTACATTAAAAAAACATTGCGTTCCTATCTTCGAAATTTAACCAGGTGCTGGCACGATTCTGAAATTTTTATATTTTTATCTTATGAAGTGGTTATGCAGTATAGTACGCAGATTTTAGGAATTGTTAATACTAACATTTTCTTTATTTATTTAATAAAGAGAAAAGCAAACTTTTTGAAAGTTTTAAGCATATAAATAGTCATTAACCAACCAATAACATAAACTTACTGTGTTATGTAAGTCAAAATGTAAACAGAGAATCTACGTAGGCGAAATGACGGACTTCATTTCGCCTGGGCAAATGCAAGTAAAAATATACTATGAATGATTTCTCATATCAAGAACAGCGGTTAGTTCAATACACGAGTATTGTCGTAGATAAGTTAAAATACGGCTCAGCTATGGTATAGTATAAGATTATCTAATTGCAACGAAGCGCAAGTAGAAGTAACCCTAAAAGACAGCACACAGCAGTGAAAGCACTTTATCGTATTTCCCCCGGCGTAGTGTCGCCTGATTGACGCCCCGTGCACCCTCACATAACTTGCCTCACTCAACAATGCAAATAATAAATTAATGCCCGATTTCACCTCGTATGTGGCAAACGATACGAATACTGTAAACAACTAAAAATAGCAACACGATGTACACCAGTCCGATAGATATGATTCGTTCAGATATGTAGAGGCTTTTTAAATGCGGCGCATTTAGTTTTACGCTAAATATTTTTGTATTTACTGTGAATGTTGTTTTTGATAGAATTGATATGTAAAAATGTAGAGGTAGTGACTATATTTCATAATTTTATTTTATTAAATCTTGATAAAAACAAAGAAAACTAGACTAATAAAAAGAAACGAAATTACTTTTTTTTGTATTTTCAAAATAATAAATTATACTTTCATTATTTGAAGTTTACAAAATTTGCTCATTATAAAATAACGCACAAAAATGGAACAAACTATTTTCCTAATAATAATTAGAACTAAAAATATTTATTCGCCTTTGACATTACTTTGAAGTTTATTATGACGTGATTATGATATTAATTTGTTTGCAAAGATGGTATTTGTAAGCAGTTTGACGTATCAATGCTAACTTTAAATAAATTAGAATTGAATTATAATTTATAGAGGATTTAGGTAGTGAAATGTTTCCACAACTGACGCTTTTATGTCCACAAGCGCTGATAAGAAATTTTTTGAGCACACTTATTTTAGATAATTGCTTAAATTTTCTCCGTACTAGAAATTCGACAAAAGAAAAATGTTCATTTCTTTACCTTTTAGTTGCAGTAAATAAAAAAAAAAATACTTTCATTGGAAAAGGAAATAGAAACATTATTTTTATATTTTTTGGTATATTGTAAGATTATTTTTTGTTTGTTATGTTAATTTAAAGTAACAGATGCCTATTATATAGAAACGTTATCGTGTATCGTTAATGTTTTGAATTGTAGCCTGTATAACTAATCGGATATATATAATTATATTAATTTCTATGTATCTATAGAGAATAAAAAATATAATTCTGTTATTCATTTTTTCAGATTCTACATTGATATTGCGTAAGGATTTTTTTTTGTGTTTTACTGCTTTGGTCAATCAGCGATAACTTATAAAAGGGAAAGCTTGACCGCTACGAAACCAAAATAATCGCTCCAATTTGTCACCAAACTCGCGTACTGTAATGACAAAGTTTATCTCCCGCAATATGTTAGTAACAAAAATTATGACAGGTATTTGTATGTTTCCCTTTTTCTGTGAGCGTCCGTTTCCATACATTTATTTGCGAGCATATTTCATGGAATTAATACCAGGTCTGGCATCCGTCAGCCCGCTGGATCACCATCAGTTCGTTTGCTAAGCCTTTGTGCTGTAGTTGGCCACGTATTTTACAAGGAACTCGAAAAAATAGCGTATATTTCTAAACTTTTACTTTATTTGCACATTTATTATGAATGGTAAATAATTTTCTTTTTTCGGCAGTGGTTACAATCTCTATGGATACCGCTGCAACTAAGTGTCACGGTGATTACGCCGGAGTTTAGACCGATTGAGGCTTCTTAAACCATGTGAACTACCGATCAAACTTGGCCCAACGCCTTGGTCCTAATAAGCCCATGGCTCGTTTACTACGAGCGACCGTTTAATTTTTTTTATTTTCTTTTTATACGCCCTTACTTATATGGTGTGTTGTAATGTTAATTTTCATATCGATTTTGTTGCAATTTCCAATTAATTACACAATACATAAGTTATGTGGCTTGTAAGGTTCGAAACTATATCTTATATCCAATTCAACCTTACCACTACACTTTGCCAACCAACAAACAAAGCTCTGGCGCACCCACCAATTCCCACGGGCGCAGCGTGGTGGTAGACGGCCAAAATATATGAAAGACTAGTCATTCTGTCAATTTAAGAGTACACATGCAATCCTGTTCCCTTCAAGATTTTTAAGTAAACAGGAAAATTAGTCGTTATAACAATGGGAGTTACTTTACGTTATTAAGTAAAACAACAGGCGCTGCATTAGAGCGATTGGTGAGCTAACACAGAGAGATTCCTGTAGGCCTTTATTTTTCAAAATATATGATCCTGCCTCTTCCTTGTTTGTATATCAAAGAAGTAGCAGTATTTGTCAAAAAACACTTAAACTTATTTAAATCTGTCACCACGCTTAGCATTAACTTTAGAGATAAGTCTAGAATAGTCACAGAGCACATGCATACTACAGCGTTTTATAATAAAAGCTTATTTCATATGTCGCACAAGATATACAACAACCTGCCTATTCAAATAAGGAAAATGGATATGCCCAGATTTAAAAGTTGTCTTGAACAATGGCTATTCTCTAAAATGTATTATAGTGTTACAGAATTTATAAATGATAAAAACAAATAGGTAATATATAATTTTTTGAATGGTTTATTAATAAGTGACTAAGTAGATATATTTTTCGTAATAATGTAAATGTAATTAAATAGTTAATTGACGTAATAATGTATAATGTAATGTAATAATGTAGTATATAGGAGTTCATTGACATAAAATTATTGTACGCCTTTTTAGGCAAACTATAGTGATACTTATGCAAAATACCATAAAATCATGTATATACCTGTAGTTTGCAATAAATCTTTTTGACTTTGACTTTGAAAAAAACAAAGTTATTCATGTTAATATTTAATGGTTTTCCTACAAATTTATATACTCTGCTGGATGTTCATAGTGCAATATTTTATAGTATATATGGTATATTTACTTAACTCCTTCATCATAGAAATATCGGGTAGTTTGGAATTAAAGTTGGAATATAACGACAGGATTGAAGCACAGACACTAGGACTAAGACCGGGGCAAAAAACATCAATACTAAAGTTGCAAATGAGGTAATTTTTATATAGTTTTACAGGATCGCTTCCATTCTGCTGTGATTTCGTCCTCCCGGAGGCCGAAAACTGAGTAATAACTAAAAATCGTATATTTACGAGTATTACCGCAAAAATAAAACTTATTTGTACACGCACTGAATGTAACTGAATAGGAGCAACGTGACCAGCTAGCTGTATTCCAAACCAACTTATGTTTAAGTTGATCCCATTTCTAATGTGTGCATTGAACTGGTGGGGAGGTTAATATCCAACAGTATCGCTCGTATATCAGTAAGGTCACAAGCTTCGTTGACATGAATACTAACATGACGTAGTTTACCTACGACTCGGCTAATGTATTCATTGGAAGCTTGCGACTTATTCCGCAGAAATGTGATGACTAAGTATTAAGTTAATGGTAACATAAGCAACGAGTACAAAAGCATATTACTCGTACACCACGCGGAAAAAACTGGTTGGTTTAGTTTTGTTTCGATTAGTTTATCTTTGTGGAAATGGAACTATGTATATTAAGAAAACTCTATTATCCGGCCCTTTGGACATCCACTCATACGTTACATTTTTACTTTAGGTATGTATTGTTAAGAGTGAATTCAAAGTTTAGGTACAGTCTTCGCAGATTGTTGACAATGTGATAATTATTCTTTCATACTTTTTGCATGAAATATACGCGTGTACAGGATGCTCGTCTCCCTCTGCTCCCCGTCTTCTAACTTTTTCGCTTTTTCTTTTTCGCTAACACAACACTTTATTCATAATTACGACGTTTTTTACTACATAGGTATATTATCACATTATTCAATAAAAATATTGAATCAAACGAAAAGAATATAAGTAATTAATATATGCATTTCAAAAAAAATCATACAATAAGCTTAAATATTAACTCTTGTAACTTTTTTTGTTACAAAATCGTTCAAGACTTCCTGAAAGTTAACCTTTACCAATACATCATTTTCAATTGCTATTATGTAGCACAGGGCCCCTGAACGTGGCGGGGCCCCTAGGCAGTTGCCTACAGTACCTAATGGATAAAACGGCCCTGTACGTGTACTTTTATAGAGATTGTTTGAAAGAATATTTACTATGGTATTATTATGATATTGTGTAGGACTTCACAGGTATGTGTGATTTACTCATTCGTTATCGTGCAAATAGTGCGGAAAGGTTTAAGCTGACTGATAGGGCCCATTATTTATATCGTACACATCACATTAATAATTTATAAAAAATGTTAAAATGTGTAATAAACTTACTGTAATAAACTATATATATAACGAGGATACTTGTTTAACAAAAAATGTATGAATTGCAAATAGATTTGCAACTCCCAATGGATATGTTAAAACATGTAATACACGAGCTCAAATAAATCTATCGACAGACGAAGGCAGAAAGGAAATATTCAATGGATTCCTTTCAGAGCGAGGTCATTAATGGAACATTTACATATCTGTCAAAGCACACCTCATACTCTCGTCTATATTGCTCTCAGGTTGTTAACTCTTAAAAGCAAATCAGATGAAAGAGCATTTTTGTAAAATCTCGATATTCTTAGTAATTTAACTAAGTAGAACATGTTCTTTTATAATATACTAGTCTTAATATTAAGTACCTAAATTTATAATAAGCACTTTCAGTTTGCATTTTCACTAATAAAACCGCAGTTAGTCCGAACAATGAGTTGTATGACGACCTCCATAGTCGAGTGGATAATACACCGGATTCAAGGTGTCGCCATCTCTGAGGTCCCGGGTTCGAGTCCCGGTGGGGGCAGATGTTTGTGTGATGAATGCGAGCATTTGTACCTTAGTCATGGTTGTTGATATATATTTCAATAAAAATTATTTATATATATGTATAATATATGTATGTCTATCCGTTACCCTAGATCCCATTGCACAAGCCTTATAGAGCTTAGTTTGGGCTAGGCTAATTGGTGTAAGTGTAACAAATATTTATTTATTTATTTATTATTATTTTTTTATATTTATCAAGTTCAAAATGTATAGTTGCTATATGTAGGTACATTGTATTATTTCACATTATTACTAAAATACATTTAAGCAATATTACTATACTCGTTCAACTTGTTGCGCGAGTCTTTCTGGTAGCCAACTACTATTTCTTACCTCAGAAGAGGAGAGGCTGAGACCCTCCAAGGTAGTTAAATGCTGGACTCCAGACCAGACCAGAAACGTACATTGTAATTACGCATTTTAATCCGTTTCAACAGGGAGTTCTTTTTGAGGTGTGTTTCTAATAAGCTCATGCTCACACACTGGAACGTAAATGGTCCCGAACAGTGCGGTTCCAGAGGAATTTCCTCCCGCGTACACTTCGCTTGTGGAATGAGCTCCGTGCCGAGGTTTTCCCGGAGGTTTATACAGGTTACAGTATGGATTTATTTAAAAGGGGAGTAAATAAGTTTCACACCCCTGGTGTTGCAGGTGTCCATAGACTACGGTAACTGCCTATCATCAGGTGAGCCGTAGGCCTGTTTGCCACTATCGTGGTATAAAAAAAGGTTTCGTTATAGGTACAACAATACTGTTATAATATTATTTGTAACGAAATATTTCTTAGCCGACTATCGTTTATTTAATCTGTTGATAAGCCTTACGGAACTCTTTTGACACTTGGGATTCGCTTTAAAGTTGGAAAATTAATAAGTAACTGCGTTGTGTATATCTATACTAATATTATAAAGAAGTAAAGTTTGTGTGTTTGTATATTTGTTAAATTGTAAGGGGTAATCTCGGGATCTACTGAACCGATTTTAAAAATTCTTTCACCAATAGAAAAGCCACATTATTGCTGAGTGTCATCTTCATCATCATCATCGATTTTAAAAATTCTTTCACCAATAGAAAAGCCACATTATTGCTGAGTGTCATCATCATCATCATCATCATCATCAGCGGACGGCGCGCGATGGCTTCGGGTTTAATTCAGTTCGCTTTCGTGCTCGCTTCGGGGATTATTAATATTATGCCCAACGAAGTGGGCGCGGGTCAGCTAGTAGTTAATAAAGAAATTGATTTTTTTACATGATTTATGACATCTAAATGTAAAGAGTATAACATTTTACTAAACCAATGTTTTTTGCTATGTAACGGTATGTTGGTTAGGTACATTAGGTAGTATATTTAGTGTAGCTAGTTGCATTACCGTGCTATATGAGTATAGACAGCCATCGCTTGATCTAACGCTCCTCTGGGTAAACACTGCATTGTCACTTACGCCTGTAATAGTGTGAATGACACACGAAGCTGTTTATTGACTTACCAATGCTTATATAATACGATGTTTTTCAATGTATATAGAAGAATATAGACTCATATTGGTTTAGTATCCATATTAATGTAACGGCAGAGTTGCATGCACTCTGACCAAGAAGACTGCCCTCACTTTTGACATAGATTTTCTATAACATGGACACAAGAAGACTCGTGACATAGTAGATACAAATCTTCCGGATTGTCAAAAATTTAATGAATAAATTCACTTAAATAAATTATGTTCAAATCGTTAGACTTAAAATATTATCTTGTTTGTTTTAAATTGGTTTATGTAATAAATTATATAAATATTCTTAAATTACTTTTTTAAAGAAATAAGTTTGACTGACATAAATTGAGTACGCATGTCGACACTACTAATCGTTGACGTACTTTTTATCAACTGTCAAAATGGAAAGGGCCCATAGATTTTATACGGAAATATATATGATATCATTGGCTACTATAATCAAATATAAGAATATATATATATATATAATTATTCATTGGTTTCATAATCCTTAAGAGTAAGATATTACAAACAAGCATAAATTATTAATGAAACAAAATGTTAAATGAAGTCTGCTTTAATGAAAATAGTTTTAGCAATTAATTGAAGATGTAGAAACTATTATCATTGTATTGTTAATTATAATAATACAATAATAATGATTAATGTAACTATTATATAGATATATGACGTGTGGAGAGAAAACGCCCTTACGCGTAACGCCTTATTACGAAATATACAGGGTGTCCCAAAAACGACACGTCACAGTGACACTGGAGTTAGGCCAGCACAAGAGGCATCGAACAAGCCTAACATGACCTCAGTAAAAGTTGCTCGGTTTTCAAGATATTTCCATTTAAACTTTTTCTAAATTTTCAAGTTTCTTAACATGTTCAGTGCTAGCATTATGTTAGATAGCCCTCAGGTTTCCATTTTTCTTTTGCACTCTTGTTGCGAATAGTTGCTTAAGATGATAGAAGTGTTATTTCGTTGACAACTTATGTAAAATGTGGAAAAATACTGGATTGAACTTGAAAAAAATTGAACAACGAAAAATAACTTTCAACTTTGATCACTTGCCGTGAAAAAAATTTCAAAGAAACTAAATGAGCAAATAACTTTAAAAACTTGCATGTGTTATGCCAATTCCAAAATGGTATAACACATGTATCTTATTGGTTAATAAGTTTACAGTAAATGCTCGAACTGTCTCCCTTGAACTCTAATACATAAGTGACATCGCCTAATAAATTACGGCTCAATGTTCTTAAGCTGATTTCTGATATGGTGCGAGCTGCATCGAATACACGTCGCCGTAACTCTTCTTCGGATCTTATTGGTTTCGCATAAACTTTGTCTTTTAGACAACCCCAATAAAAGAAATCTAAGGGATTTAGATCCGGGGAACGCGGTGGCCATGAAATTGGCCCCTGTCGCCCAATCCATAATAATGACTCTCTGGCCCACACTGCAAAAGAAAAAGCCGAACTTCTTGGTAATCTTTTTGCATCAAATTCGACACTGGATGACATGGGAATATCACCACCTACTCTACCGCCTTGTGCGAGTTCAATGCCTGATGTCCGGTTCTTTCAAAGTTCCGTTCGGAAGGCACTGTTTTCCCTTGACATCCATAAGTCGAGTGGGCCGGACGGCATTCCACCAATCGTGCTAAAGGTTTGCGCTCCTGAGTTGGCACCGGTACTCACGCGCCTTTTTCGGCTCTCCTACACCACTGGCGTCGTCCCGAAGTCCTGGAAGACAGCCCTAGTACACCCGATCCCTAAAAAAGGTGAACGCTCCGACCCGTCCAATTATAGGCCAATAGCTATCACCTCTATCCTCTCTAAAGTAATGGAATCTATCACAAACCGCCAGCTCCTAGCGTACCTGGAGGAAAACCAGCTGATCAGTGACCGACAATACGGTTTCCGTAGTAGGCGATCAGCTGGTGACCTTTTAGTGTACCTTACGCATCGTTGGGCGGAGGCTGTGGAGAGGAAGGGGGAAGCTCTTGCGGTCGGTCTGGACATAGCGAAAGCCTTCGATCGAGTGTGGCATAGGGCTCTACTTAGCAAACTTCCAGAGTACGGACTATCTGGGAAATTCTGCACGTGGGTCACCAGTTTTCTTTCTGGGCGTAGCATTAGAGTCGTAGTTGATGGCTCATGCTCGGAACTCCAGCCCGTGAACGCTGGTGTCCCGCAGGGATGCGTGCTGTCTCCCACTTTGTTTCTTCTGCATATCAATGATTTACTGCATAATTGCGGTATCCATTGCTATGCAGACGATAGCACTGGAGACGCACTATATCACGGAAGTGCAAATATTCCACATCAGAACGTCATTGAGAACCGAAACAAGCTTGTGTCTGTTATCGATGACATACTCAGCCATGTCTCGAATTGGAGCCGACTAAATCTAGTCCAGTTCAACGCCTCTAAGACACAAGTTTGCGCGTTTACCGCTAAGAAATCTCCTTTTGTCGCAACCATAAACTTTGAAGGCGCTTCCCTTGATGCCGGGTCAACCATCGGTATCCTGGGCGTTGACATATCGAGCGATGTTCAATTTCGCTGTCATCTGGAAGGCAAGGCTAAATTAGCCTCAAAAAAGCTGGGAGTGCTAAGCAGGGCGAGACAGTATTTCACGCCGACCCACCGCCTACAACTTTACAAGGCACAGGTCAGGCCACATATGGAATACTGCTCTCACCTCTGGGCCGGAGCTCCTCAGTACCAGCTCCTTCCATTTGACCGTATCCAGCGTAGAGCGGTTCGAATTGTCGACGACCCGGTGCTCTGTGGTCGTATGGACTCATTGGCGCGGAGAGATGTCGCGTCTCTTTGTGTTCTCTACCGCAATATACCATGGGGAGTGCTCTGACGAGTTGTTTGGGATACTGCCGCCGACCGATTTCCTGTATCGTGTGTCACGGAGGGGACTTGCTTTCCATCCCCACCATCTTAATGGTTGGCTGTCCTCCACAGTGCGGTTTTCGCGTACGTTTTTCCCGCGAACGACAAAGTTATGGAACCAACTTTCGGCCGCGGTATTTCCGAACAGTTACGACATGGGAAGCTTCAAAAAAAGAGCGTATACATTTTTGAAAGGCCGGCAACGCGCTGATGATACCTCTGGTGTTGTTTGTGCTATGGGCGGCGGTGATCACTTACCATCAGGTGACCCGTTGGCTCGTTTGCCTGTTATTATATATAAAAAAAAAAAAAAAAAAAAATCCATCTTTCGGGGAATGCGTTGCTTAGGTACTGACGTACTGGTAAGGCATAGTGTGCTGGGCAGCCATCTTGTTGGAACCACATCCTTCGTCTCAGCGCCAACGGAGTATCTTCCAATAATACAGGAAGGTTGTTTCGCAAATGTTCTAAATAATTTTGTCCATTCAGAACAGGCGGCAACTCGACCGGTCCCAATATTTGACCGTTGAAAATTCCCGTCCACAGATTAATTTTAAATGGTACTGTGATCGGTCTTCTCTTTTTTCATGTGGGTTGTCTAATTGCCAGCTATGGATGTTGTGCAAATTGATATACCCATCCCTTTTGCAGGCTGATTCGTCGCTCCATAACACTTCATTGAAGAAATTTGGATTTTCTCTCCATTTCTGAATCATTGTCCGGCAAAACTGGACACGCGCAGCGTAGTCCGCCGGAAGCAGTGTTTGGACGCGTTGGATATGGTAGGGATGGTATTTGTGGCGTTTTAAAATTCGATGTGCCGAAGATTTGGGAACACCAGTGCGGCGTTCAATAATTCGCACTGAAGTTCCTGGCTCCTCTCGTACTTGCTCTAACACCACGTTGTCGTCAACAGTCCGAGGTCTTCCTTCTGAGTGACTCACTCCAGGTAATCTGCCATCACGATAAGCGTTCACAACTCTTAAGATCACTTCGTAAGTCGTCGGATTACGGTTTGGATATCTTTCGGAGTATAATCTTGCAGCCAATCTTGCGTTGTACGAAACATTGCCTCGATTGGAAACCTGCCTGGTTTCGCCGTAAATCAAGTGCATATCCGAGTAGTCACGGTGAGTGTATTGGGTACCACGATTTGCCATCGTTAATAAGACAGTTCCGTAAAGCAATATCAGTGTCCAACAGAGCGCCGAGTTGTCGTTCAAAACAGAAATCAGAGTCCAGAGAAAAGCCAAGTCGATTTAAATTAAGGAATACACGGAAACAAGGAACGCAGAGATTAACACGGTTGTCGTACGAAACGCAAGGTAACGAACTGTCGTAACAACTTGATTTGCAGTGCAGGGCCATAAGAATTAAAACTACAACCCCTCTTCTTCTCCATTTCTTTGAAAAGATGATAACGACACGTACGTCAAAAACAAAGCTATTTGCTTACAATATCTAGCCGACAAAAGGGTAATAAACTATCCTTATCTTTCATTCTCATGCATTTGACAAACAAAAAAGCTAATAGATAACAATAACAATGCCTTATCGTTGCGCGTGACATTATTTTTTTACCTGCTAGCGGTAGCTTCCGGGTTCCTAGTATTAGTGAAGCATTAAAAAATCGTATAATATTAAAATAAGACACATATGTTATACCATTTTGGAATAAGCATAAGACATGCAAGTTTTTAACGTTATTTGCTCATTTAGTTTCTTTGAATTTTTTTTCACGGCAAGTGATCAAAGTTGAAAGTAATTTTTCGTTGTTCAATTTTTTCAAGTTCAATCCAGTATTTTTCCACATTTTACATTAGTTATCAACGAAATAACACTTCTATCATCTTAAGCAACTATTCGCAACAAGAGTACAAAAGAAAAATCGAAACCTGAGGGCTATCTAACGTAATGCTAGCACTGAACACGTTAAAAAACGTGAAAATTTTGAAAAAGTTTAAATTGACAATATCTTGAAAACCGAGCAACTTTTACTGAGGTCATGTTAGGCTTATTCGATGCCTCTTGTGCTAGCCTAACCCCAGTGTCACTGTGACGTGTCGTTTTTGGGACACCCTGTATAACAGCAATTTCCATAAAACATGTATAGTCTGACACTACTGAGATCGGTAATGATGTATCATATTAATTATTATCTACAGATATTTTAACAGATTTATAATATATTTAAATGAGTCGTAAAAATAGGAATGAAGAAATGAAATGATGCATATACTTTATCTTAAAATGTTAAATAGTAATTAATAGTCAAATCATGTAAGAAATATTAATGATAGCATCCTGCGTAGAAGAATTATTTTATTTATTGTATGAACCCTTACATATTTCTAGATACATTAATTTAAGGTTGATCTCATAATAAAGAAAATGATTTAGTAAGTCTGGATTATTATTTTCTCGCAAATGTGTATTTTACTACAATAACATAATTTAGATATTGCCAACGACGCAATAAGTATGTTGCTTATTTATTGTTCATATGTTGTTATTAATACGTATGGGCGGACAAACAATAATATTTCTTCTTGTTTTGTACCGGTCAGAATAGACGCTGTCTGACCGAAATTGCCTGAAAACAGATTTATCAGTTCGATAGCAGTATTGAAGAAATTTATAAGGCGGTCGTGTAATAACAATAAAACAGATAGGGGAATCGTCCGTGAATTTTGTCAGGAAACTTTTGTAAGCACGGAATGTATAAATGGATAAATAATTTTTTTTAACATACTTGTTCATTGGCTTGCTTTTTGGTTATCATAGCTTATTTTTATTTTATTGCAACTCACTGACGCTATTATTATACATTATAACAAACTATAAGTATTGTATAAAAAAACATTCTTTATTTAACCAAATATAATACTGTTGTAAGTATATAACATTCTTAAGGTGCATAGAGGACTCAACGATATATTACATCAGGAGACCGCATAAGAAGAATCACTTATGCGTAAGTCAAAATATTTTAATAAAACCAAATTCTAAAAAAAGAAACCGAACATATATTGTTCACCTTATTTCATGAACAACATAAAAACATACATACATAATATTACATACATACGGGTCGAATTGATAACCTCCTTTATTTTGATGTTTTCTTGCTTGGAGAATTTTGAGTGCTATGAATGCATAGCACTGAAAATTCTCATAGCACTTAAAAAGAAAATTGATATGTGTATAAAAATTGATATTCAACAAGAGCTCCTTAGTTTTGAAGACAGGTTTTTGACAGATTATGGAACAGACACCTGGGTGATCTTTGAGGGTCGTTTTCGACTTTAACCGACTTCAAAAAAAAAGGAACCGGTATGTATCTGCGGAACTACAAGTCCGATCTAAGTAATTCTTTTCTGTTTTACTAGGTATTGTTGAACTTAAGAGATAGTCGGTGCGCGGGGAGGGGTAACGTCTATGGTTAGATAAATGTGTATGTTTTAATTTCATCACTCTTACTTTCCTATGATTCGGGCAAGATTTTATTACCGACTCTAAAAAATACCTAGTTGGTATATCAAAGTCAGTTTATTTAAGACATAAGTTTTCGTATATATTTTTTACTTTTTTTTAGTTCTTTTATATTCTTTCTAAACATACGTAGAGAAGTACAGTAGTACAGTAGTAGGAAGTAAAGTACTTTCTAAACATACGTAGAGAAGTACAGAAGTACACAGAGTATTTACTTTAAGATTGAGCATCATTGTACTACCTAGATTAATAATGTTGATTGCAAAATTTATTATTGGACATGACATGTATTACTGACCTTAAAATGAAAATTGGGCATGCCTTTTTAATTTCCAATGTTTTTATTTTATTTTGCTTGACTTGTTTTATATAATTACACGCTTTTTATTGACTTACTCTGTCCGTTTGTTTGTTTGTTTGTTTGTCATGATCAAATCTTGTAATCGATTTTTCGACCACTTCTACTGCTCCAATCGAGCTCAAATTTTTTTTACATGTGTATTCTAGATGACAATACAATATTCAATCATTTTCGAATCATAAAAATACATAATTATGTTGTAATAAATTAAAAACTTTTTAATATGAGAATTGGTTCAATGAAGCAAACAGATAGAATTTGATATAATGCATATGTTTAATTCTAATACTACATTTTCTGAACAATTATGTACATTTCTTTATGTTTGTTATTGTAATTTGAGTTTGACTTAATCCTTTTATAATATTTGAATTATATAAATAATAACATTAAATCATTTTGTCAATGAAAGGTGAATTGCATGCCACAAGGTAGAATATGGCTGTACTTTATATATCAGTATAACAACACCTTACTAACCTATATTCGCAAATAAAGTTTTTTGATTTGATTTGATTTGAAGTTAGTTGCGTACAACTTTGAAGTCGGTTTTATTTTTTCTAAATATTTTTACGTTTAGGTACCAAACTTTAAAATGTATTAAATGATTTTATTATTTCATTCAGGCAATGATGTATATAATTCAGTATCAATCCTTAAGTTTATAATAAATCAGCTAGTGTCCGTGTCTTTGTCTGCACAAGATTAGTATTTCGAGTAGCTTACAAGATAAATATATGTGTAGCTCTAGAGGTATTGAAAGCGCACGTCAGAATAGCTCTCGGATGATACATTTTTTCCTACTTACCTGATACTTACCGTAATAATTTGGATAATTCACTCATTTTTTTTATAAATTGTAGCCTATATGTTAATATGATGTATATAAGCTATATTATTGTAAAGTTTCATTAAAATCAATTTAGTAGTCATACATCATACTTTCAAACATCCATACTTTCGCGTTTTTATATTAGTAGGGACTAGTGACCCGGCAAACTTCGTACCGCAATATTTCTCAAAATTCCTTAAAGATTGTTTAATTTATTAGAATATTTATTTTGTCTATATACATAATAATAAAATAATTAATGAATTTGGGGCAGTCGTTCGAAAATTATGCGTGTACATAGATTTAACGATTCAATTTAACATGCGTTATTTTTTAAGATCAAATTGCAATAAAAGATAATAATTAATATTGTATTTTGCTTAATATAAAAAAGGTTGACCTAATATAGTCCATTTCTAGCGGATTTTTCTTCTAGTTAGGTTAAAGTCCATTTTCGCGTTTCGCTCCATAGCAAAGTTGTATGCAAATATCCGTTTTAAGCTCACTTACTCGTGTTATGTAATAAGCCGCGTACAAATTAGGCAATTAACATGGTCGTTCATTTACTATGAAAAGGCAACAGCGCTGTCTAGATTCATGTTCTGTTACTTGGTAATAGTAGTATTATTTTCATTCGTTTAAAAAGTTTAAGTGATGTTGAAAGTAATTTGAGTCAAACAAACATGCAAAATAAAATCGATAATTTAAGTTACCAAGAAATTTGCTTTGTATGATTAATTACTTTCTTTTTATATTCTAAATATATTACTGTATATATACTTTGTTTTATTTTATAATCACAATATATGGAACATAAAGTCACGGAATGTCAGGATTATAGAAAATAATTATAAAAATTAATAATAAATATTGACATTTTATGACAGTCGACAACCCTAAACGAGCTTTGAATCATAATAGGCAAATAACAGTGCTTTTGTCCGTTAATAGCGGAAAGAGCTACGAACAAAGCTGGTTCGGCGGCGCTACCCGCAGCCACGTATGCGCGTGTCTTTTGTGGTCCGGACGGCTCAAGATGTTCTATTCGTAGTAGACTAGATTTACCCGAATTAGACTACTTAATCGTCAGCGTGATGAACAGTATCTTTTCTAGTTCTACAGCGATTTTACTTTGCTGTGTTTCGGTTTGGAGGCCAAGTCTAAGCTAAACGCGCGCCCCACGAACACATTTCATTATTAACATTAGTCTTGTATAGGCAGTATCTAAGTATCTGTCCGGTAGCATCCTCAGTGGCCCATCCAAACGTCGCCAATAACTAGACAATATTTTTTATTAGACAACGTAATAAATATATCAATATATTTAAGAAACTATTGTATTTCGGGTAACTGTCGACGGCGGCTTTTGATGGATGCTCAGAGTTGCCATGGCGCAATTATTTTGAAATTAGGAAATACGATCTCGAAGCACCGTAGACACGTTTTATTTATTTTTATGGAATCATGAATTAAGTATAATAGGCGCATGACGCGAGGTTTTACTTACAAAATGAAGTAACAGGTACAGAACTAAACTATAACGAAAGACAAACATTACCCGAAGGGAAAAAACAGCTGTCTCCAGCTTTCAATGCTAATTATTGTACCACAAGCGTTAGCGTAGACAGAGATACAAAGAAATATTAAATAGAAGTGATTATGGCCGTAAATAATTTAGAACATACTTTACAACCAAAACTTGGCCGTTGCAGGGTAACACCACGTTTTCCTAGTGGCAATTTTCCATCGTCAATGGGTAGCGGTTCTGACGACAGATTGGACAACGGCAAAGTCACACAACATCATCATCATTTCATCACAAAACAAAGTCGCTTCCGTCGTGTCTGTATGTATGTATGTAGCTATGTATGCTTAAATCTTTAAAACTACGCAACGGATTTTAATGCGGTTTTCTTTAATAAATAGGTATATTCAAAAGAAGGTTTTATATATAAAAACATGCACAATGTAGTAGTGGAACACTGTCAATTTTTGAGATTTCTAATGTGATGTCGTAAATCAACTTATATTGCAAACGCTGGCCAAACCCTACGAGATAGACCAAAATAATGTACTACAATACCACCTTAAAAAGTTCAACAAAAAAGTCCGCAATAGTATATGTCTATCTCTTAGGGATAACCCACCATAACCATTTTTACATTGCACCCGTGCGAAGCCGGGGCGGGTCGCTAGTTAACTATAATAATAAAGAAATCGCAATAAGGAACGTTAGACTTGACACGACTTTGTTATATTTCATTACTTTTTAGAGATAAACTAGCAGCGCCATCGAGACTTGGCTAGTTTTTTACAGAATGTTTTTGGTGGGTAGATTACGATTATAGAGAAGATAATCTCTTTGTAAGATATTATGGTGAGCTCTCTTTGACGGTTACCATAGAGATGTGCGTATTCTAAATCCATCACCACATGTCTCTAAAACACGCACCATAAAATTATACAAAATATATGAAAACAAAACTTACTTGTATTTAATGTAGAGTCTGGTAGACGGTTAGTGAATGAATACTTTCGATCACGCAAATTTTATGCATACTAAGCGAAAAACTATATTTACACAACTCACAGATTCTGTTTTCTGTGTGTGTGGTTATGAAAATATCTGATGTACCGATGTAGTTTATTTTGTAGGTTGCCAAAATTCAAGCTAAATCACCTAAAGCCAGTATCCGAACAATGTATTCTAAGCCATAACATGCATACACATAAAATAGTGGTAAAATAATAAACTAAATATTTAAGTATTTACGACAAGGAGCTTATAAGCGGCCTACTGCCAAACCCGGGAATCTGAGAGACGGTGAGCCAATGCCTCAAACTCTCAAACTTTGTACGTGCTGGCGTAGTTAGCATCCGCCAAAGTCACAACTATTTGCACTCCGCAAATTTGATTCTAGCCAGTCTTTGAAATAAAATCATGGTGTATAAAAATGTGTTAGTGAAAAGCAAGTTAGCAATAATTCAAAATTATGGAAATATTTGGTTTTAGAATGCTATAAATGGTGAGCTGACGTAAGTCTCAATAGCTCTCATTTCATTCAAAGCGGAAAAAACACAGGAAATCATAATAGTAAATAAAAAGCACTGAGAAGATTAGAAAAATAGTTGAAATTGTAATACATATCTATACACAGGAAACTTCTATTCAGTAGAAATATATAAATAAAACATTTCATTTTGTTGCTCTGTTAGTTTGATAGATAATGTATATATATATATATATATATATGAAATGAGATGAGAGCGCGCGACATCATATGATAATAGTGTGTGATGGAAATGGTAAAAATTTTGATTTTCTGCTCAAAAGAGGGTGCGTGCAGCACTGACACATAAAAATATGCGCCATATGCGCTAGAAGCGTCAATGTACTAGTACGTCAATGTGCTAAATTGCGCGTTATTCCCTTGACCATCAAATCATAGATTATAATTAGTATTAAGTTTAAAGGTGAGGAGTAGTGGAGAAGCTTTCTACGTAAATGTACAAAAACTAGAAAACGATCTAAATGAGGACAATCAATCAAAAGCACAGACTAAGAGTCTGAGAGGAAAAATATACAAATAAGAAAAACACTTAATAAATAGACAGCGTAAAATGCTATTTAATAAAAAAATATGTTTCATACTAACCTTGTCGTGACTGACAATAAGGCACACAATAATAAAAGATTATTCAAATGATGCAGTCGTTTGGAAATAACTACCAACATCGTATCCGTGATTAATTAAAAATGTATGTTTTGCATGTGTGTTCTTTTGATAATACTTTGTGGAGCATAAAGGGATGCGATTGAACACCAAGCTTATCGATATTTCCTAGTTATATATTATTTATGTTTTACCATATGAACCGTCAGGTCGACTGTGCAAAGGATATTCGAAAACGTGTACGAAAGACAATTTGCCTAATTAGTAGAATACGGCTCGAGCTGAGTGCAGCGTGGCTAGTAATTATGCCTTTAGCTTGACTCCTGTTTGATTTACTTTGTTGTACCCCGTAATTTTGGAGATGTTTCTATTTCCAGACTTCCTCTTTGCCTGTTGTCCTAAATACTGTGAGAATGGGTTTTAAATCGCACTTGGACTTAAAAGGTTTTTTCTAATTGGAACATACCTGTAGGAATAAGAGGTACATTAAAACAGGGTTGCCACTATACAAAGCTCGGCTATAGGATTTAGTATAGACAATTATTAGAAATTTGATACCAATATTCATTTCAATAATTTAATTTAAATTAAAAGTAAAATAAGAGCCAAAGAACAGCCTAAACATTATAGCTTGTAAATATTATGTGTCCAATTATATGGAATGACTGATTCTACATTATACAATAAATAAATAATAGTAAGGGGTCATCCAGAAATTACGTCACACGAATTTCTTGATTTTTTGCCCCTCCCCTCGTCCTTGTCACAGTTAGTCACATTTATGAGACTCCCCCCCCCCTAGTGTGACGTCACAAATTTTGAAATTATAGAATGCTAAAAGCGGTTTCGAAAACAGTTTTATTTTCATTTTGATAAAATTAACATCAAATCAATTAACAAAACAAAAAAAACGATTACTTATATTAAATAAGTATATGGTTATTTCATGATTTTATTATTATATTTTTCAAAATCACCTACTATAATCAATTAGAAAAATAGTACGTTTCGGGAGTACCCCTATTAATGGATAGAAGAAGATACTATTCTTTTATGAATTTATGAGAGTATACTAACTTTACAATAAAAGTTAATATTTACAGCACTTTTCATACTAATAGTAATAATTTAAAGTTTGTGTTTTAACAGTTAGCTTATTTGATTTAATAGATTTTGTAATGTGACGTCACAAAATTTAAGATCCCTCCCACCCCCTTGTCACACAATGTCACACTTCGTCAACCCCCTCCCTCCCCCTAACCGTGTGACGTACTTTATGGACGGCCCCTAAATAATCATATAATCTGCAACCTTTTTTTTTTTTAGGGGAAATACATTATGCGCCTTGACACCGCGCTGGCTAGGCGCGGCCATGTGTGGGGCTCTCCGGTCTGAGAGGACCGGCCTACCCACTAAAACCCCCCATTGTTCTCTAGGCCCATGCGGGGCACACGGCGGGGACAATCTGCAACCCTGGAAGAAGTATGCCCTGGATAAGCGTAAGAAAGAAATAAAAATGATTTGTTGCGTGAAGATAGATAATATTGCGAGAAACATAAAAAACAGAATACGTATGATCAGCACGAATCATTATTACCACAGATAATGTATGTTCCCACTAATCGGGACGAGTCTACTCTAAGCTGATTAAGCTGTGGTCAAAATTACGCTTAATTTTTTCTGGTTGCTTCAAGATGATTTTCTCCGCGCTAGGACCGCTATGTACCTATGAAATTCGAATAATGAATATCCCATAGATATATGACTGATTCAAATTTGTTGTTTTAACCCCGGATAAGAGTAAGACTAAGGAAAGGGATCTAAAAATCGAAACAAATATACTATAAGAATTTAGTAAATAAACATTGGAAAAATGAAGCTTACTGAACTCAATCAAACATAGGAGAGGCAAAATGTTAAGTTATTTATTATGACACGACAGATTTGTATGATGTGCTGTTTGCTTGTTGTGTTTGTTGGATAGAGTAAGAATGAGAGGGAGAAGAATACCGTGAATAAGTTATAGAACTCAAAACAATATAAGTTACTTATTAATTTTATGGTTTATTTTTGATTCAGTAATTTTCGATATGCTTCTGTTGCCAGTCTTTCGCTTTAACTACAGTCCGAAATGCTGTGAATGGATTAGATTTTTATATGGTGATTCATTCTGTGTCGATTAACATCCATATCGATGGCGTAGCTTTTCGACATTCACAAGTGCTTGTAACAGCCCAGACTGAATAAATGATTTTGAATTTAAATTTGTATCAGTATATTACTTGCACATTTTATACATTTTGATATATGCACAGTTTTGATACATTTCTTCAAACTCCAAAAATACTGTTGGTACCTTTTCTATTGAATAGTACACATAAACCAAATTAGGGCTACTATCTTATACATACAAAATTGACATATAAAATTATATAATTTTAATTATAAATATTTAAATAGTATAAATTGAGAATAAAGTGTTGTCTAAGCAAGTGATTTAGTTTAGTAATTATGAAGTTGTTAGATTTTTGGTTTTGTATGTCTGTTTTTCATATCCTTTCTGTTGTTTAATATACATATGCACATAGCTTTACTTAAACTTTTTCTTTGTCCCTGATTCTTAGTAGAAGCATGTAAGTTAACCTGTATATACGTTAAATGTTGAAATGTGAGGGAAAAAAATTATAAAAGTAAAATTTTATATTTGTGGGTATCGACATATCTTAAACTAAATAAGAACCACTTTATTTACATGAATCATTCGGATTTTTGACTGCTCAATAATTTTTGAATGACACCGGACTATATGAAATTCCACAAATATGGAATCTACTATGCCACTGTAGACTAAAGGCATGTTGTCAGTGATAGTTGACACGACACGGCGCTACAACGTGACACCGGGATTACTGCGTGACGTTGCTGCTTTGTCATTACTGAAACTATATCCTCGCGTCGATTAGCTAATTAGAGATTATGCAGTGTTAAGTATAATTGTTTAATTGTTAATGAATCATTTATTTATACCTCACACATGTAGAAAATTACAAATGAAATATTAACAGAAACTATGAAGGTTCCATGTACGACGTTAATTGATATTCATAATTCTCGGAAGTTCCTTCCACTAAAGTCTTTGAGGAAGGAGGAAATGGTAAAATTATACAAAAACTATAACATACTTAGAACTAAATATATAACATATATTTGTTTAATAGTTTTACAATCATCTTAAAATCAATCTTATGACTACATTATAACAAAATATAACAATAATGATAATCAGTTATTGAGGAACATTCAGACCGTGTTGATTTAAACGGTATTGTTCACCTTTTATTTTGTTACTCCAAAGTATATTTTATTTCTTGTACATAGAATTATTTACTTGTCTGATTATTTTACATTCTTCGGAACTAAACTTTTATTTTGGGTTTTTAAATAAAAAGGAGTCACCAATATTATTTTCCAAAGTTAACAAAATATCTGTTATTAATCCTTGGAAATTGGTCTGATTTTATCATTCTATACTTCTAGATGTCTTCCGTCGTTTACACATCTTCCGCACGTCATTTTCTCCCTTATTACCCTTCACAGCCGAACACAGCACACTGCTATGCATTTGTGGTAGAAATAGATAAGACGCAGGGACCCGACCACATGATCCTGTTATAGAGTCTCTCTCCGATAGACTATACCCGTTTAGTAAATAAATATAATATTAATAAATTTATGATGATGCAGAAATAGGACAAATATATGCATAGTTAGTTAAGTTCCTGTCTGCAGAAAACAATATGCCGCAGTACGTGTCATGCGACACTGGCGGGCACAATGGCGCTGGATTTTCATATTATACGGGCTGAAGTAGATGGTTTAATAGTCCAGGACGACGGTTTTAAGCGTCACATTCCTTGTGTTTTTAGTAAATGGAATTGTAAATTAATTTCTAATTACAAGTATGGTAATTAGTTTTAAAATATTGAGGATTTTCACGACCTCTGTCACCGAGTGTTTAAGTATGATGGTTGCGAAGTGTCGCCATCGCTGAGGTCCCGAGTTCGAATCCTAATGAGTACAGAGGTTTGTGTGATGAATACGGGCGTTTGTGTATTAGTTATGCTTATATATATTTTTATAAATAAGACAAATATATGTATGTCTATATCCGTTACTCTAGACGTCACGGACCAGAATAATTGGTTTGAGAGGAAGAAATATTTAAAATGAATGCTTTAGAGAACGATTGATTTGTCGATATACTTATAAAATCACTCTACATATCACAAATATATAGACAATCGAAACATTGTCTAAAATGAAGCGTTTATAAATAGTTTTTAGTGTGTTCTTTTCAACAACTATTGTAAGAATACAAACTGAAAATCCATCTGCAAAAACTAAACAAAATACAGACTTAATTCTATCTCTTAATAGTAAATATCATATCTAATCTTTTAGTGTAGCATCTTAATTGACCCAGCTTTAAGTTATGTAACTCGTTGTGTTGATAGATAGATTATATTATATTTTTTATTAGCGGAGTCCAAACGGCTGGAAAATATATTTAAATCCGTTTCCTGTCGTTGACTATTGCTCTGCCCCGATATGGATATGTAAGGTAATAAGTATATGTAATCAGATAAGATGCGCTTTGGTAGTGTGGAAATGAGTTCAGTGTACCGGTGTGTAATGTTAAATAGTTACATTTGTATTAAAGGTAATAAATATTGTATATTGAAAATTACAAACTAAAAAATTACATATGCAGTTTACCATGGACATTCGTTCTTTGTGTGTAAATATTAACCTAAACGTTGACAATGCAAGATGTTATTTGTTTGTACGACTCCTTAGATTCAATGCTTAACGAACACATTTAACAGAGAAAGAAATTGCAGTGAATCCTCTATAAGTATTTATATCGAGAAAGGCAAGTTCAATGGAACGAGATGTACTTCCGCTGTTCAAGTTATTTCCGACCAGGTACCACAGCCCAACTGATTTGCGCTAGAACATAGATTTATGTAGAGCTGGACGATACATTTCATTTTAATGTTTTATTTTTATTAAATAATTATTACTTTTAATATATTAATAAAAACGTTCCCAGCTTATAGTATATATGTATATATAATTGTTATGTTTATATGATAGGTTAATAATAATCTTTTATTCTACTGATTTGCCGAGTTGGGAGGAGCTCGTATTATCTGATAGCACTAGAAGACAAATTAGCATAAGGTAACATAAATAAATTAAGGATTTTCTTCTTTTTTCTTAGCATGGTCAGGTAGGCAAGAAGGTCATTTAGAGCTTCGTTAAATAAATGTATAATGGATTATAATAAAAATTTATTTTAAAGAAATTGAACACTATTTTTCATGTACTCTCAAACTATTCTCATTGAATGCTATGTTTGTATGTAAAGTAATTGTAAAATAATATTTAATACCAAATTAACAAGTATAAAAATAATTATTCTCAGTTACATTACATTGCAGGCTATAGCATCGTTCCGCGACCGTATTGCGTCCGTGACAATGTTTATGTCACCTGCCTTCCTGCTGCAGATGACATAACTGGTGCTGCTGTACTTGGGAATAAATAGCTGACCCACAACTTATAGTGAACATAGCGCGATGTTATAAATACGTAAAATATGCTATTTAGTACCGGAGAAAAATACTATTTTTCTTTGGATAAAATATTAAGAGTCTAATCACGAAGAAATATTGATGATTCAAAAGTCATATGTCACTTAATAACTTGTAAACATAGCCTAATTTTGAGCGTAAAATCAAATATATTTTAATTTTATTAAAGTTTCGACTAAAAGGCTTAAAATGTGTTTTATTCGGTTTAAATAAAAATGCTATATCAAATGTAAACCAATATGTCATATTTATAAGCTAAAAATTACTTAAATTAGGTAATTATGTAATTAAAACATCTACGTTTAGTTGTAATCTAGCCAATTAGGTACAAAATGTGTGCTGACCATTACGTTCATTGTATTCAGGTATTTTCTGATTTTGTAGTGACTCCAATGATTCACTGCCTAATTATGAAATTTGCTAAACATTCTAAGCTTTATAGATTAGAATGTCTCGCAAATTTGAAATCAATAAAAAAAATTACTGGAAGGAAAAAGTGATTTCAAATAAAATGGGATTTTATCATACTACTATTCTAAAGTAATAAATTAAACAGTAAATTTTATATGGAGAAATTGTAACTTATAATGTTGAGGCTGCATAAGAAACCTATTACTTAACGTACATATTAGTATAATATACTCAAACTTAAAATGTTAGTATAAAATATGAGTATAATGTATTAATATACAGCAGTTTTCTAAAATATTTTTTTTCTATAAGCCGTTCACAGCAATTTAGCAATAGTGCGGTCGGATCGTGCGATATTTCATACTTGAGCGGCACCCGTCAGGACCATATTGTCGAGTGCTGTTCACTCGAGGGCGGGCGAGCTTGTTTAGATGACCTACGTACTCGTATAAACAATAAACAATATAGGTCTAATTCACTAGGCATGGACGTAAACACTATAATCGAAATTCTTTAAATACGTAAATTTAATATGTTAAATGAGTTTATTTTTACTAGTATAATCATATACATATTTAAAAATAGTTTGTGGCAAACGACATTTAAGGCCGTCAATATAACCTCGATCTCATATAATTTTTTTACATGAATGAAACTCGAGCTTAGGTAAACGTGTTTCCAGTGAATTTCCATTCTTTTTAACAAATAAAGTTTACCCATTTAATTTATTGGTTAATTTTATTTGTGTTACAAGCAGTCCCAATGTATTATTGTCCTTTATTGAAAGGGCAATACATTGAGACTGCAATATGTTGTGATTTGGGATTGCAATGTATGTGAAAATTTGCAATATTATAGCAATAACAACTTTAGCTCCAATAAATTGCTAGTTCCAATTCTCGATTCTTTGCACTTCATAGCCAAGATTCTGTTTCTGGTTTGTATCATGTTCCTATGTTTCTTTTTGACACTCTCAAACCTCCAAAACTAACTTTATTAGAGTTATTTGGATTCTGATGCATTCAAGATTACTAGGAGTCTTGCTTAATCTTGTGACCACTGTTTACGTTATGGGTCCGGATTTTTTATAATATTGTTATCAAGCTGTATGCTGTTTCGGAACTCAAATTTTAATTAATAGTCAGTTTAGGACCTTGGATGGCTTACGAAATTCGGTAGGCAATGGTGCAGGGCAAAGTTATTCGTAAGTGTTCGTATTCACTGCTCGTCGCACCTGCATGTTGATAACTTACAACTCTTATAATGATCTGATTTCTTTACAATGTTGATAATATTAAGGCTGCCGTTTATTTTATTAACCAAACCTTGAAGTTATTAAGAATTAGTGCATGAAGTATTTGAATTAATCCTAGTAAATTTCAAGTAACAATAGTTTCTGGACATATCGATGGTGATGCTTGAAGGTTTGACTGTTTATTCATAAACTGATTCCACACTTAGCTATCAACTTCAGGTCACTAGTGTTTGTAACAATTGGGGAGCACGGTGAGGCAGCTCTTCACGAGCTGTCTCCGTGAGGGCGTGTTCCCCGTCGACTGGAAGTCGGCCAGGCTGGTGCTCCTCAGGAAGGAGGGAAGGACCGGCGACGTTCCGTCTTCGTTCCGTCCGATCTGCTTGCTGAACGAGGCGGGGAAACTCTTCGAAAGGGTTATCTCCGCTCGTATCAGCGAGCATCTGTCGCGCGCGGGTCCCGACCTATCGGACTGCCAATTTGGATTCCGGCGGGGACGATCAACGCTGGACGCCGTCCAGCGTGTTCGTTCCCTGTCGGAGTCCGCAGTCCGATCGGGGGGGGTGGCGTTGGGGGTGTCGTTAGACATCGTCAACGCCTTCGGCACCCTCCCCTGGCAGGCCATTAGGGAGGCGCTCGTATACCACGAGCTGCCTCCCTACCTGCGGGCCGTGGTCGGGGACTATCTGCGCGACAGGACGATCAGCGTGATGGGACGGGACGGGATGGAAACGTCGAGGAGGGTCGAATGCGGCGTTCCGCAGGGGTCGGTGTTGGGACCCCTGCTATGGAACCTCGCATACGACGCGGTCCTTCGCACCAGCCTTCCTGACGGCGTGAGTGTCGTCTGCTACGCTGACGACACTCTCATCGTTACGACTGGGGCCGACTTCGGGCCGGTGCTTACGCTTGCCGAGCTTGGGGTGGCATGTGTCGTGCGGGCGATCCGCCGGCTGGGTTTAGAAATAGCGCCTCACAAAACCTAGGCGCTATGGTTCCACGGCCTTCCGAGGTGCCGGGAACCACCCAGCTGCCGGATCCGGGTGGGTGACGCGGTGGTCCCGGTGGGGCCGTACATCAAGTACCTGGGCCTCACCCTGGACCGCCGCTGGAGCTTCGAGGAGCATTTCGTGCGGTTGGTCCCCCGAGCCAAAAGGGTGGCTGGCGCATTGCATCGCCTGCTGCCTAATCTCGGTGGACCGAGGGATGGAGTTCGCCGCCTGTACGAGGGCGTCGTGCGATCCGTGGCCATGTATGGGGCTCCCGTGTGGTCGCAAGACTGCGCGAGGTCCCCCCGCTGCAGAGCTCTGCTACGGAGCCTGCAGCGGATAATGGCCATACGGATCGTGCGAGGCTACCGTACAATCTCGTACGAGGCGGCGATGGTTCTGGGACGCTCCCCCCCATTCGACATCCTGGCCGACATGTACGCGGCGACGTATGCGTCGCGGCGTGTCGGCCGGAGGGCGATGGGGGGAGCGCCCTGGAACCCGCGCACGAAGTGCCTAAGCGGGAGGGCACCGACGGATTGTGGCGGCCTGGCGTGCGCAGCTCGAATTACGGATCTGCGCGCGCCAGCGGGCCGTCGGTGCCGTACTCCTGCACCTCGAAGCTTGGCTCCACGGGAAGGAGGAGGTCACCTACCGATTGACTCAGATACTCACCGGGCACGGCTGCTTCGGTGAGTATCTGTGTCGAATAGGACGGGAGGGATCGACACATTGTCACCACTGCGCATCCGACCTCGACTCGGCCCGGCACACGCTGGCGGAGTGCCCCGCGTGGGCCTCCGAGCGCCGAGTCTTGGTCGCAGAGATCGGGCGAGATCTGTCTCCGCCAGCATTGATTGCGGCAATGCTGGCGGACGAGGGAGGTTGGAGGGCTGTGGCCTCCTTCTGTGAAGCAGTGATGCTCCAGAAGGAGGCCGCCGAGCGGGGTCGGGAGATGGCCGATCCCGCTCGAAGAAGGCGGCGCCGGGCTCGGTAGCACAGCTGCGGCGCCGCCGCGGGTCGCCGGCGGGCGCGAGTAAGTCGCACCTGCTACGGCGACCCGGGATGGACCACGCCCCTTCCGTGGCCGGGGGGCGTCGTCGGTGGAGGAGACCGGGGGAGGTAGTAAGCCTCCCCCGAGGAGGGCTCCCCTCTAGGCAGGGGAGCGGAGGCTGGGGGTTCCTGGAAGTTGCTTGATGTTCCCGGGGGCTCCCTACATGCCTGAGGAAGGCCATCCCTGAGGTTTTTAGTGGGTAGGCCTCCCCCTTCTGGGGAGGAGAGCCCCACATAACCCCGGCTCGCCACAGCCGGGGTATGCAATTTAATGCATTTTCCTCAGGGAAACAAAAAAAAAAAAAAAAAAGTGTTTGTAACAAATAACTGGAATTTTAAGATCTCTTTACCGATTGAAAACTTTCTAATTACTAATATTAACAAAATGCCTGTACTTCCAAAAAAAAAATTAATTCGATTTGTTTAAAATTGAAGAAATTTTTACAATATTTATAATTCTGATAGAATCTCTACAGACATGATGATATGAGAATCTTATCGATCTTGTACATTGCAACTCAAATATCCAAAATCTAGCTGCATCAAAATCAATATTCGGTATCCTGTGTACACAGTAACACGTCAGGCTTTATATTTTGCCCTTAAGATAGCTCATATGTCACTCGTATACCATCATTTTTATATTATCCTATAGTTTTTTGTCCAAGCTCACTAATGACGCTTTTATTTTACCGTTGCAGAATATGAGTTAATATATAATTTTCCTGACGCCACGGGTACGAACGCGCTTGAAAGTTGGAAACAAAACACGACTGATGCTCCCACTTCCAACAATATTTTCAACAACATAATTAAACTTTGTGATAACTTAATTCGCAGTGACGCCTCACAAAGGTTAGTTTCACACTAGATATCACGTGTACTGTCAGGTAGTATTAATATAAACGGTCACTTTATATAATACTTCCTAAGTGCGTTGTGCCAAAAATGATATAAAATTGACGTTCTTTTTTGTTCATACACATAATTTTCTACATTATTATTTTAGACGCTATAAAAATGTGTCATATTTGAATTCTATTATAACTCTACAATGAAATTTATTACCCGTGAAAATAGCTTTTATTTTTAAATTATAAACGTTGAAATGTTTAGAACGTCTTAGTTGTTTCTACTGCAAAGCGACATACTTACATTCCTATGGTATGTTTTAAGCGATAAGATACGGCAATGAATTTACTAGGTACTGTTACCTGGGATCGACACGATGCTACCACTGCGCATCCAACCTCGACTCGGCCAAGTACACGCTGGCGGAGTGCCCCGCGTGGGCCTCCGAGCGCCGAGTCTTGGTCGCAGAGATCGAGCGAGATCTGTCTCCGCCGGCATTGATTGCGGTAATGCTGGCGGACGAGGGAAGTTGGAGGGCTGTGGACTCCTTCTATGAAGCAGTGATGCTCCAGAAGGAGGCCGACCGGGGTCAGGAGATGGCCGATCCCGCTCGAAGGATGGCTGGGCTTAGTAGCACAGTTGCAGCGCCGCCGCGGGTCGCCGGCGGGCGCGATTAAGTCGCGCCCCGGATACGGCGACCCGGGAGAGACCACGCCTCTCCCATGGCCGGGGTTCGTCGTCGATGTAGGAGATCGGAGAGGTAGTCTGGGCTACCCTGGAGCATCGCAGGGGAGCGAAGGCTGGGGGCTTCCGGAAGTCGCTTAGCGTTCCCGAGGCTTTTTTAGCCTGAGGAAAAAAAAGGTACTGCTACCTGGACATCATATATCACAAGTTGACAACGTACACAGTGATCTACTGGGGGTTGCAGATTTGTTACGGAGCTTACGAAAACCACCAACAACACTAAAGCCTCTTTCCGTCAGGTGTAATTTTGCCGATATAATTGTTTCATAAAGATATATTTGCAAAATGCCTAATTCGTAAATTTATAGACACACAGAAACTGATGGTCTATTTTATATTTTAGCATCTCAATATTCAGTTACAATACACATCATTTACAAATCACACATTAAATGTCAAAAAGTTTGATCCCAACTCTCATTAGAATATTAGATAAGTGTCATTTGTCCATATACATTTTAAAGATAATTGAAATTGTTTGTTTGAATTATTTGTCTATAAGTAAAATACTAAAATCAAGCCCAAAAATTGAATTGGATTGAATTGAAAAATTGAATTGTTTTTTTCATTGAGTAGTTTTAACGCTCGTTTTAAAATATTTATATTGACAAGGCTTTAAATTTATAAAAAACAGTTACACTTTGTCGAACCTTTGTCACAAGCTATATTATATATATATACATTTCCCCATAAAACTTTAGTTTTTCGAAGCCTGTAAGTTGGAATATTCTTATTTTTATTTTTTGCGTTCAATTCATTAATTTGAAAATTTGTATAAAATGTATTCTTATAAATTGAATTTTCAAAAATGTACTGCCGTACTAATATTATGTCCTAAATGGGCTTAATTATAGATAGTTTAAATTGTTATTTTTTATAACATAAAAATTCGCTTTCAATATAGCACAGTAAAAGCCGACAAGATGACTTACATCTAAATTACAAGACGATCTACATCTGAACAGTCCTACTTCCTTTACTTCCTCCTTTTTTTGTATAGTGGAAGTTAATATTTGTATATATTTATGTAAATTAACTTTTGTCACGTTGCCGATTTCCCTAAAATCAATAAAATAAAATAAATAAAAGATCTTCTCTATCTTGTCTATTTGGCTTGTGATCTAGTTTTTCATCAGGTTAACGATCGTTGAAGAATTTATATTTTTGTTATGAACAATGTAATTTATTTTTAATGGAAATATTATATGTTATATGTTCAGATATACCTACTTTAGTAGCATAATCATCGTCATTATTGTTTCAGGCGAGATACACTTATTGGGCTGTAAGCTATCAGCTATAGGGCTCCCGCAAGGATCCCCAATAACACCATACATGTCTGATATCTCACTGTTGAAATATAAGTCACTACATTCGATTGTACACTTGAAATTCAAGTAAGTCAGTAATTATGTTTCCAGATTAATCTAAGCCCTAATCAACTAATTGTATGCACATGTACCTCATGCATAATTACATTGCCGCTTTTGTGATACTGTCGCAAAATACTCGTACGTGCATTTATGGTCATCGCAAATCCTTACACATCGGTAGGTATATACCTTATTGTCATAGTAACCACGTTGCCATTGGTAATATATGTAAAACTTACATGACCAAAATTAACAATTATACAGACAGAAATTAAGAATTTCTTTATCTATAATCGAATTGTAATACACAATGCCATTAAAATCGCCGTCCATCACCATTTAATTCATAGTACCTACATATTATACCCCCTTTATAGAATTGGTACGAATATGTTTTCATTTCGAAAAAAATATGAATAAAAATGTTTTTACATATTTATGCAGATAAATTAGCGCGCGTGCAATCTTCATTGCCTATGTTTCTCATCGAGTTGATGCGTGTGTAGAGTAGATGCGCGTTTCTATCGTACATAAAAGGTTTATTGCCCCTTTGAAAACCCAACAACACAACCATCGAACACTATCACAGGTTGTGGTTTCCGCCACGCTACTATAACCTCTGCAAACTGCTACGGACTACGGAAAAGCTACGGTTTTGTAGTGCTATGTAGCAAGACCGTAGACTAAATAGCTCGTAGTCACCACAAACGCTTTGTGTTCAAAATCTAAAAATTTTGAGATTATTTAGTCACCTTAAAGTCTATTATTTCTTTATTTCCATGCCCAGGCTGTGTGTTTGTTAATAGCAATAAAATAAAACATTTAAACATTAAGATCAAAACAGTAAGTAAACTCAATCGATAAAATAAACATTTCATTCATTTTTTATTAAAGGGCGCGCACTCTCTTACAACAATCCTTAACAAAATTATCATAATTTCTTCCACTTAAGCATCAAACGGCTACAGTTAACATTCAAGTAGTAATCATTTTTTTTTTTTTATTAAAATAAGAATTAAATATCTTATATTTATTGTCACGCATTTTCAAATTTATAATGCAAGTGAATACGAGTACGATCGTCATAATACCTATCAATATAAATGTGAAGTAACTCTGTCAATGTGAAAGACAAAACGTTTGAACCGATGTTGATTAAATTCGATATAGGGATAGTTATCGTATGATAGTTTGAATTTGGCAAGACATATTACATTTACCATGAGAAATTATCTCTTTGTTAGAAAAATATTTTATATAATGCAAAGACGTGTCATAAAAATAATAGTAAATAGTAATATTTAAATTGTAATAAATAGACTGACATGACATAGACTAACTGATATTTAGCTAGCTGATAGATAAATTAGACAGTCATCAATTTTGTATTTATATGCATGAGCATAAAACTGTGTTGAGTATGTACGAGTTTTGTATTATTTAATTGTCTATTTGTTAGTAATTTTTATACATATTGTTTTAATCGTTTTTCTGATGATACAACTTATTATGGGTAAAATGAGACATTTTATTATTAACAAGAAAGAAGCGACATTATTGTTGATGCAACAACCCTTTCTAGGAAACTCGTGAATAGAGAAAAAGTAAGTTAGAAAGGTAATTGAGGAGATAAACCAATATTATTGTATTTTGTCAATATGTACTTTCATTAAGTCGATATATTTACATTTATTTATTTAGCATTTTTATTAATTGTGGGGATGTAATATTTCATAAAGGCGGTTAGTTTAAAGGTGGATAGTCGAATAGTTAAAGCGTTAACACGGTTTATTGAAGTCGCAGGTTCGAGTACCGTAACATTCTAATATATTGCTTGCGTTTTTTTTTAATATTCTTATTGATAAAATATACGTTTATAATATGGTGTGACAGACATGTCTTACATGACAACTAAAATACTGTCATGGTTTATATAAATAGTGTAAGCTGTCCCGACAAAATTCACATCACCTAACAGTCAATGCAATAACTTGAATTGTCAGTTGCGGAACATAGCATAACTCCAAAAATGATATATTACACATGAGATAACCACGATAATAAAAGAACTATCCAATTTGGTGCAGTCGTTCTTATGTACGTACATACAATACAGCAGTTCATTTTTATTTACTACAAACTACTACAATTAGAAAATTCAAATTTTCCATCAAAAACAAAACATTTTTAATAGACTGCTGATGATAATAATAATTTAAATAATTAATCAACATAATATTAAGATTAATAATATAATACATACGCAAACTAAAGCATAATTAAAATACGCTAAAATTAAAATATAATTAAAATTGAAATCGAAATAGCTGCAGCTCAAGACGTCTGGAAAATGTAACAATTTCTATTGTTGATTTTTAGAAATTGTTACAGATTTATCAACATACACACTATTAGGTGACTTACTGATTATACGTGGACTGTGGCACACATTACCGTTTCACTCCACTCAGTTGCCATCATTGCTTTAGAGGGGAAAATACTTTTTGCCAGAAAATTGGGTAATCGCCGCTCAGTTGGTGGTTTATTATTTTTGATATCGCCCCGAGAATAGATCGTTAGCGTAATGCAACGCTTACTTTTATATCGGCAATTTAGACTGGATTCTATATTAACCAGTACACAGGTCATAGTATTTATTTAGTCTTAAGTGCACAATTAATATTAGATTCGTCTTTGTGGCGGATAAATTGGAAATGTCAGTAATTATGTTAATTATGAAAAGAATTACATAAAGTTATGCCGACGTGTGGAAGGCGTGGTGTGGCAGGTCTAAAACATCAATATGAAAATCAATATGAAATGTAGTAGTTATATTGTTAAAAATTTAATTATTATACAAACACTAACATATTTAACCAAGACGATTTTCGTTTTACGGGTAGTGGAGGGTTTGGTAAAAAAACTTATGAGTAAAATGTTCCAGAGCTGACCCCCGATTTATCATTCCGTGCCTTTGCACATCTAAAATCAATTTACTTAAGAGAAACTTCCTACTGGAGTATTGAATAATATATGAGCTTATTTCCTATCATGTAGCTAAGTAGTGCATTCGTGCCTCTGTTAGATAGTCAGATAGATAATTCTTTCGATGTATTTGCCGTGATAGACCTAACAGACAAAATATAGGATCGAATAATTATTTTGTGGATTAACGATTATGTTTCTCAAAGTAATTCTTCTTTGCGTGTTTAATTGGCTTTACTCTTCCTAGACAGCTGGGCCGATTTTGATTTTTATTTTTGTGTGTATTTTTATTTAAGTTTATTGAAGAAGGTGAAGGTTAAGTACAAGGATTTTGTTGAACACACATCCTTTTTTATAGACAAATGATTGATTACCGTGAATTAATTTGTGTGTACCACAGAAATTAAATGTCATCTAATGTCTACATAGATAAGCATGCTAATAAAGTATAAAATTATATGGTAATGTTTGTAATTGAACTGATGTTTCAGTTTAGGCCAAGAGATATTATTTTGCCTTGGTTACGGACGAAATTGAGCATCGGCCTTCAAAAAAATATTTTTAAGAAATAGAATCGACGTCGAAATTGTACGCAACTAACTTACTTACGTATCTTTAGAAAGAATATAAAAGAACTAAAAAGTAGAAAATTAATGCAATAACTTCTGTCTTAATAAAACTAACTTTGATATACTAACTACTATATAGGAAACTACTACTATATAGGAAAGTAAGAGTGATGAAATTAAAGCATACACATTTATCTAACCAAACACGTTACCCTTCCCCCGCGCACAAGATTTTAGTGTTTTTTTTTTCCTCAGGAGAGGAAGGCCGAGAATCCTCACAAGGAGCACGAAACGTACCCAGGATACCCCCGCAACGGCAAGTGTCACGGAGGTTATGTCGGACTCCACGCGACCGAACGGTCCAGCCACGTGACCTACCGACTAAACTCAGCCTAGCCTAGGTTCTAAAACCATATAGGCAAATCGTGAGGGCGACAAAAATGATGTATGAAGCTGGAGTGAATGGAGATACGGGACGAGGAAGACCTAGGCGAACATATTTCGAACAAATCGAAAGTGTCCTCAAAAAAGGCCAGGTCAGAAGTACCCGCAATCGTCGAGCATGTATGAGGAATGTTATGAAAGTAGATGAAGCGAAAGAGATATGTAAAGACCGTAGCAAGTGGAAAGACGTAATCTCTGCCTACCCCCATGGGAAAAAGGCGTGAGTGTATGTATGTATGTGAGAGCGACCGCCCTTCAGGAGAGGGGCGATGCAGCGTAGGCCCATAAAGGGGGCCCAAAGCGCTAGAAGAGGCGCGGGAAGTCAAAGTGACGCCGGCCTTATCATAAGGGAACCTAGTCTTGGCGATGCTGAAGGCTGCCGAACTAATGGATCATGGAGGAAGTATTTTATGTTGGGTTTATTACCCAACACTAAAATCTTCTCTTTGAAATGCGCTCTAATTTAAAGAGCTATCGATAACATTATGTTATCGATATTAGTGGAAATATTATAATTAGGTATTGAAAGACACGAATGACAGACAACAACAACCAATATATTTCTATACATCAAAAAATGACATATAAAAACATAGACGTATAAAAAAGGTAAAAAAATCAATAAAATGAACCAATTCGCCACACAATGATTTACCACTAAACCGTTTTATTTGCAATGTTTGTTATTAAATCGTTTTTGAATGAAATCTATTTTATTAATAGATTATTATTATTTTAAAAATGTTTGAATTGGGGTAAAAGCTTAGTACTACAGACAATGTTACATTCGTATATTGGTTCGATTGTAGAAGATATATTATTTACATTTGGTTATTGCAACGACGTGTCGTACTAGCCGGTATGTGACACTTTGTGTTGTGTATTATTCAGCGCCAATGTTGCGGATACGAGCTGGATCTGCGATGCGCTGACCCACGTGACAGTTGACTGGCGTGCCATTTATGAATTGGTGTTCCACTCCAACGGTGTTTGTGCTTTGATTATACATCGTCATAGATATGAACATACATATCGACATATGGATATGATATAGAACTGGACATGCATATTATACATATTTTAGAGGATTACTAGGCCATTATTTTGACGTAATAATAGTAGTGTGTAACCGAAAATGAAAATTCTGTAGAAAAAATATTAACGCTTATTTCTCTTAGAAACTAAATAAATTATTTTATGATCCCAAGCAAATATCGATACAAATAATGTCCACTGGATGCAAGTCAGTTTTTTAAATGTTGAGGCTAGTTATTGAAAGAAGTACATACGTACTACTTCTATGGAAAAATTATTCACTGTCAATCAACGTGTCAATGGCATTTAGCGGGGGGGAGGGGGGCACGTCGTCGATGGAGGAGATCGGGAGAGGTATTGTAGCCTCCCCGAGGAGGGCTCCTCTGTCATCGGCAGGGGAGCAAAGGCTGGGGGTTCCCGGAAGTCGCTTGTTCCCGGAGACTCATTAAATGCCTGAGGAAGGCCATCCCTGAGGGTTTTAGTGGGTAGGCCTCCCCCTTCTGGGGAGGAGAGCCCCACATAACCACCGGCTCGCCACAGCCGGGGTTTGCAATTAAATGCATTTTCCTCAGGGGAACAAAAAAAATAAAAAAGGTAATATGGGGTTTTCCTCTTTAGTTTTGCAGCAATCGCCCAGCTTCTACTTGAGATCTTAGTACTAATGTAACTTTTCTTTTTGTACCGGACATATACATATCAGATTTGTTTAATGCGATATGACTCTTGTGACGGAAATATATATTTGTTAGTTGTTTTAACTTGTATCGGTACTACAGTTATAACTCATGTTTTCGTAGTGGTCGTGTAATCGGCTACTACGAGACAGATATTTTGTGTGTCTATATAATTTTGTGCCAATCTTGGTGTATGTGCATATAAGAGGTCTATGTTTGAGACTGCACCCACGAAACAGGTTAAAAATTCTTGTGTGGGACGAACAAAAAAACAAAATAAAAAAAAAACAACATTGTCTAATCTGTACTACAATCGCCAATTTTATTATTATGGTTACTCAGGACTTAAGTTACTAGAAGCTAAAAATTAACCTAAAGTTCGGAAGTAGGAATTAGTTTTGTGCTTAGAAAACCAACCCACAACAGCATCAAAATAAGGAATAAAAGATTATCGAGGCTCAAACTATTTATTATCAATACTAAGCTAAAGATGACATCCATTTTTATCAATTCAAAATTTTCCTTCCTTTTAGCAAAATGTCGTACCAAATAAGAATTTAAATCTTTTTGTGCTGAATGTGGGCCAATGCGATAAATCACTGGATTGTCACTCCTCGTCAAATTATGTCACATAGCCTGCCACGTTATCACTGCGGCAATGACATGATTCGTGACTGCTCGTTCGACCGCGCTCTATCACTTCTGGTTATTTCATTCCATGACCTTTATTTGAAATGATATGATATCCGTTTTAATAATTATTTGATAGAACTACAGATTGTTAAAGATATTATTTGAAAAAAATTGTTTAATAATAAAGTCACTTACTACTTACATTATTATTCTTCTTTCTCTTGCCTTCTTGCCTTGCCTTGCCTTCTTTCTCTTGCCTCCTCTATCACTCGCCATTCCAACACTCACTCTCTTCTTTACCATATCAACATTCACAGAACTTACATTATTATTATATTAGTTTATTATTATATTACGTTTATGTAATATAATTAATAAACTAATTTTACTGCTGACTTGCTAGACGTAGGGTTTTCTTTTTATAACTGTTTTTTTTTTGTATTTAGAAAACTTTAAAATTATATATCTAAAATTACACATTTACCGCTCTGTCTTTGCTCCTATTGGTCATAGCGTAATGTTATTTAGCCTATAGCCTTCCTCGATAAATGGACTATCCAACAAAAAAAGAATTATTCAAATCGCACCAGTAGTTTCGGAGATTAGCGCGTTCAAACAAACAAACAAACAAACTCTTCAGCTTTATATATTAGTATAGATTAGGAGTATTTATAAAAAAAGAAAAATATATGGTGTTTTATTACTTACAATTATTATTACAGTACGGGTAACCAGCTTCAATTTAAAAAAGTTCAGTAACAATTAGCTCAGGACACTTAAAAGACAACACGAATTCACGACCTCGTGAATAGACTACAGGCCCGTGTTAAAAAAATGATGGGTCATTTGAACCACCAGATGACCTATGTAGAACGATATAAGAGCATAAAATAATAAGATTCAGCATTATGCCGTCACTTGTAAGCTGTCCAACTGAGTGCAGGTGAGAATTCAAAAGTACAGGTAGAGTGGGTATATTTTGGTCATATATTTTTGTACGGCATTCTTACTATCGATAGATCCATGAAAAATAATAAGACAACGCGTAGTGCCGTAAAAAAATGGTGCGCCAAAAAGTCGGATTTTTTTTTTGATTTTCCGACAATTTCCAGGGTCTATTTGATCATTTAATTTTGTACGGCATCAGTTTCATGCTATTTCAGTACTGCTTCTAATACATTATTCCGCAACGCCGTACAAAAATCATGCGACAAGGGGAAAAACCGAGGTTGCAAACCCCTCTCTTTCTGTGGTCCAAGGGGTGATTTGACACAACATCAAATTAATTTATTTCGAAAGTATTTTATGCATAGATAATATTTTTTCATATGCCGTACATTTTCGTTGGTTCAAAGGGGAAAAAAATGAAAAAAAAAATTCATATAACGAAAAGTACGGCATTTAGATAGTTTATTTGTACTAATTTTCATAGCCTTTTCGTGATTCTAGGATTCTAGTTAGAAACTATGTTAAATATGGGTTTGTATACTATCGATTTATACCAAAATATAGACATGTTGCCACTTATAATTCCAAAATACAACATATTATTGAGAAGTAGGTACTCGCACATTTTCGGTTGAGGCAACTTAAACTGTTCATTGTTAATATCGTATTCTATTCGGATGTTTCCATTTGGACTCGAGTAAGGTGTTTGTGTTGCGCTCGTTCACATATAGTTCGACTGTACTATTCACTTCGGATTTTGACAAAAACATATGTATGTTTCAGAAAATGATAGAGAAGATAATTCGGACATCGATGATTCTGATAACAACTCATCGGCTGATTCCGACACTGAATAATTTAAATAGAAACCATATTTTGTATTATCATCATTATTAAATATATCAAATTTTTCTTAAAAATAATTGTTTTATTTCTTCACATCATTGCAATGAAAGAAATCAATTATATATATGTATCAATAATGTTCGAAGTATATAGTAAACCAAAAAGTATACAAAACTGTTGATACTGTGGTTGACAGTTTCAATTTTTGGATATAATATACACACCGTTTCACTTCAGTTAGACGTCATAGTGATTTAATCATATTATCAATTGTTCTCTTCAAAAATATGTTAATGCCGTACTGTATCAGATGGCCATAAAGTACCCTTTAGATAGTAGCGTCATTTTCATCAGCCTAAAAGATATGGTCTGCATTAAAATGTACGGCATCATTTTTTCCTAATTTATTTATGTTAATACTATTTAAAACATGGGATACAATGTAGAAAACTGCTATATTTCATTCATGTATGATATTTAAATTTCTTCAATAATTTGAAAAATTACGGTTTTTGTGTTTCTCTATAATTTTTTTCAGAACAGTTTCTTTTGAACGGCAATACTATATAACAATTGTATTTTACAATATCATGTTAAAAAAAAAGTTCCCGTACAGGATCAAATGATTTTACACCTTTATAAATCAAGAATACGATAAAATTAAGATAATTATTGATATACATTCAAATGAACCATCATTTTTTGACGGCATTATTTTTAATAGTACTTTTAAGTGTCAGATAATGTTTTGGAACCAAAGCCGTACTTTTTCAAATCGCCCCTTGTACCACGGAAAAGAGGGGGTTGCAACCCTCGGTTTTTTCCCCTTGTCGCATGATTTTTGTACGGTGTTGCGGAATAATGTATTAGAAGCAGTACTGAAATAGCATGAAACTGATGCCGTACAAAATTAAATGATCAAATTCACCCTGGAAATTGTCGGAAAATCAAAAAAAAAATCCGACTTTTTGGCGCACCATTTTTTTACGGCACTACGCGTTGTCTTATTATTTTTCATGGATCTATCGATAGTAAGAATGCCGTACAAAAATATATGACCAAAATATACCCACTCTACCTGTACTTTTGAATTCTCACCTGCACTCAGTTGGACAGCTTACAAGTGACGGCATAATGCTGAATCTTATTATTTTATGCTCTTATATCGTTCTACATAGGTCATCTGGTGGTTCAAATGACCCATCATTTTTTTAACACGGGCCTGTAGTCTAGAACTTATATAATTAATAAATATGGGGTTCACAGATACAAAATTTACTAACCTTAACCTAATAATATATACATCAATTCTGTTATTGGAAATGTTTAGTATTTGGAAACATACACAAGTTTATTTGACTTTCTCAAATTTCTACTAGTACCATTATATTTTGCATAGCTTCTCAAAACAAACGCCAGGATTAATAAATACAAAGAGACCGACATAAATCGAGTTCAACTCGGGACTTTCTCGATAGTTGAGAATTTCCGAGCTCGCTTCGGAACGTATGTGCGTTCGATCGGGCACCAATAACTTTGAAGAGGCGTAAACTTGGCCGAGTTTTAGGATTTTACTATGATTAGCTTGCGAGACCTTTTTGTTTTTCGTCTTGTAACTATAAATATTTCTTTATATATTTATATGTAAAAATTAATCATTTTTAACTATAAAACAAATGTACTGTGCGTTAAAATTTGTAGCATAGACCTAGAGCTTTATACAGAAGAGTGTAGACTCAGTGGCGGATCCAAGGGGGTTAGGGGGGTTATGGAGGGTCTTGTACACCCCCCCCCACTTCTGAGCTTGTTCCAAGACTTAGGTGGAGCTAATTGAACATTATGATTTTATTTGTATATTTTGTCATCATATAGATTTTATGTAACTCGCGTCATACCCCTCGCCATACCTCTAGCTGCTATGTCAAATTATTCACCACGGCTATGAAATATAAATAGGCTGCCTCATTCCGTGCCGTGAGATTGCTTCTCTGGATGTCTTCAAAACAAGATGGCAATATGTACGAGTATATGTACAAGTTATTATGTGTTAAGTTTTTCAAGTGTACAAAAAAGAATAAATATTTTTAAGTACAGTACTTACGTAAATTAATAAAATACCTACTTTTTATTTCTAACAATAAATACGATCAAAATTAAATTATAAGTTCTAGACTTGACCACGACTATGTGACCCCCCCCCCTGGTGCCAAGCTGGATCCGCTCTTGGTAAGACTGGTGTTTAATTTTAAATTGTTTGTTATTTATAAATTTATAATGAATTATTTAACAATTAATTATCATAGAGTCATCAAGTGGATGCTAGCCTTAGAGAAAATAATTTGAGCCTAAATTCCGTAACACGATTAGATTAATATCAGATCACATTATATATTTTCGCTACCTGCTACAGCAAGTATTCAAGCAAAATTATAATACTAATTACATTGAATTTAAATACTAATTCCCAACTTTACATTAAAACCATTTCGGTTTACGAATCCTGTTTATATAGGGATGATACTTAAATATACGTAAAACATAATCTTTTCAATTTCATTCATCCCGGCTTAGTTTATTTATTAAATTATTCACTTAAGAATATATTTTACCATGAGACTGGAAACATTTTTCCTTCCCTATCAAAAACCTTAAAATTATTAAAAAAATAGCTTTATTATAAATTGTGACGACCATTTAGATTTTACAATAAGACATTTACCAAAACACTATTTCAGCAGAAAATATTTTCTGTTTTACTCTTTCAAAGTAATATTTTTAAGTCCTAAACAATCTGAATGCACTTCAATCGTGTCTCAATACTATTTCTGCTCTATTACACGTAAATCATACAGATGGCATACGGCATGCTATTGTTAAGTTATCTACTGTAAGTTTGCTACTTGATTTCGCTAATACTTTCAACACATTTAGTTTCAGTAAGATATTTCTTCTTGCCATTTTCCAAACAATTAACGTACTGACTTTAGTATTACCCTAATTTTCAAGATATTGTTCAGTATTTTTGATACGAGATTCACTATTGCTTAGCTTTCATTAGTCATCTTCTCATGTTGCTTCAACTTCGCTTTCTCTACGTCTACAAGAGACGTAGACTTTGTGTTGTAGTTTCTTTTTCAGTTGTCTAATAACTAAAGGATATAAACGCTTCTCCTAGGAGTAGGATAAGGGTTTTAGTACTATAGGGCCCGCCCTGTTATACTGAGATACAAAGTTTACGATATGATATGTTTATACACTTATGCGCCGCTTTCTCTACACTTGTCTTCTTTGTGTTGTAGTTTCTTTTTCAGTTGTAAAAGGATATAAACGGTCCCCCTAGAGATTAGATAAGGGTTTCAGTACTATATGGCTCGCCCTGTTATACTGAGATATAAAGTTAAGGATGTTTATACACCTTCATGCCATTCAGTCCAGAGCACACATTTACCTTGATATTGGGTCTTCCATCTAAATCATCTATTCAAAGACAGAATCCACATTTAAAATAAATGGAAGAAACTGACGTATTTTCCTAAATATGTGATGGCATATTACCATACACCAGATCACCATCAGTGATGATACCATCCATCAAAAACGGTCCAAGCATCAAAACGAATGAAATTCGCCCTTTATTACTGGGTTCCTAGTCATCTTCCACTTGCATCATTACACTCTGTTGACCCTCTACCACCAAAGTATTCATCAAGACGGATCAAACTAGTCCAAACTTAAAGAAGTTTTGTTGTTTGAATTCTTATGGCCACCTTCGTATTCCACTATCTGTTTAGCTCCATTTCATAATAATTTTGACTTGTCTTAAAAAAACCAATCCATCGGTAACCGGGCAGTGGATCAAATTTAATTTGCAAGATTGGACTGCAGATTAGCGTCGGAACACGTGCAAATAAATAAAAGGTTATAAAAATATCATTATATCAATCTTTCGTGTCAAGCAAAAGTCCTCCTGTACGACTAAACAACGAAAACTCGCACAAATCCGATAAAAGGACTCAATTGTCTGAACGACACAACGGGCTCAAATAAACAAGGGCATGTCCTCATCAGGACGCCGCAAAATGGACTCAGGGCTTAAGGGCTACTCTAGTCTAGGGAATAATCAAAGCTTTGCCTACGTTTCGCCATACATTTCCGCTTGGTGCTGTCTCCTTGTCTCAAAGGGTGCACTCTCGCAGCGTTGTAACTTGAACTTAATTTTCAAATCTATGTTCACGGGCTTAGAAAGTATTCCCTCTGCCGCAAAAGACCCAACGACAATAACATCCGCGCAACGACGTCGTTACACCGCCCGTAATAGAATAACGGCGATATTTTTGCGAAAACTTTCCTTATGGAACAAATAAATATAGAGCGGCCGATTGAGCGATTTGCTCGTAATCTTCCGTGCTGATTTGCAGGTTGGTAGATTTGTAGATTGCTCATGGTTTATTATTGCACGTTTTATAAGTACAGCAACTTTAAAACTGTTATCTTTAACTTGTATAGCTGCAGAAATAATATTTGATGTTAATCAAACATTATTTTTGTAGATATAAATAAATGCATGTTAATGTCATTCATCATCAAATGATGCAACCAGCACACAACAAATAGAACGAGTGAAAGATTTTTTATTTGACAACTCGTTCACAGTAACTTGTATATTAATATAATTGTTAATATATTTAACATGTTATATATTTTTGTAAAGTATTATTTGTGCAGTTTGGCTGGAAGTGGTTTTGACAGAAATAAGCCCGACTCTTTCTAGTCGCATTGTTTCTGATATTTCTTATATATTGTGTACTTGTCAATAATAATAAAAATTCATCGATTTATTTTTGAGTTGATCTTATCACTTTATGTCGATAATATAGTGGAGCATGTTAATTACATTTCTGAGTTCGTTTTGTATTTGGGGTAACTTCCTCTATAATTAACATTGTTGCTGTATGTGTACTATGATGGTAATAAACACTCCATAGGCTCAAAATTAAATAGATTCCGCAATTGTATGTACTGCATGTCTAAAGAGTTGTCATTTAAAATAAATTTGTTTGTTTTATAGGATACGGCAGCAAACGAGCCAACGGATCACCTGATTGTAAGCAATAACCGCTGCCCATAGACACCCGCAACACCAGAGAAGTCACAGATACGTTGCCTGCCTTTTAAGTGGGAACATGCTCTTTTTTTTAAGGTTTCGATATTGTATCGGTTCGGAAATACTGCAGGCGACAATAATGGTAATAATAATAATAACATTGGTAAATAGCGTTGTTATGCGCCGATTATTAGACAGCAGACAGCCAGTTTCTCAGTTGGCGAGGAGTCCAGGTTGAACGCTATATATTGTACTAGCTTTCCGCCCGCGGCTTCGCCCGCGTTATATTCGAATTTCCCACAGGAAGGATATGTTTTAACAATACTGCCATACAACCTTTCACCCCCTTTTTTCAACCTTTTACACCCTTTTTCTGCTTTAAAAGATAGCCTCTGTCCTTTCTCAGTCTCTAGACTATCTGTGTACCAAATTTCAATTAAATCGGTTCAGTGGTTTTAACAATATTTTCATACAACCTATTATCCCTCCTTTCAACCTTTTACAACCCTTTACAACCTTTTTTATATAAAAAAGTTGCTTGTGTCCTTTCTCGGGCTCTAGACTATCTGTGTATCAAATTTCATTTAAATCGGTTCAGTAGTCTTAACAATATTTCCATACAACCTATTATCCCTCCTTTCAACCTTTTACAACCCTTTACAACCTTTTTTGCATGCAAAAGTAGCCTATGTCCTTTCTCAGGCTCTAGACTATCTGTGTACCAAATTTCATTTAAATCGGTTCAGTAGTTTTGGCGTGAATGCGAAACAGACAGACAGAGTTACTTTCGCATTTATAATATTAGTATGGATTATTTATGTGCAATAGAGAATAAAAGCCACAAAGTTACAGAGCTTTTAAGTTGTTGGTTAGGAAAGATTTGATATGTACCGGAACGTCACTTTACGCGCCTGTCTTACAAATCGTTAAACAAAACAAAGCCATACAATAATCTGATTTGCAAGAATGTGTTTTGCAATTCCTAATAAATAAATACTTTTGCATATTTCATTGTCATCAAACCGTTCCGTGGCGATTTGTTTAGGTTTTTAGTTGTTTACTTTACTTGTTAGTTTACATGTATATCAGTAGAATATAAGTAAGTAAATAGTATGCTTATTCTCTATGACATTCGATTTGCTGCAAAGTTGCGTTGGGTAGATACGAGTATCACAAAAATTACTTTTAGTTTTTTAAGTTTCACAGATTACTGCGGAGTCAAAATAATGCTAAGTGTCATATTGTAAGTACACCAATTGCGTAGAATTGTCGTTTGAACTACAGGTAAAAGTATTGAAGTTGTCTATTTATATAATGTCTAGGGAACAACGGCTACAACATTTTTTCCACTGTTTTGGTGGCATGTATAGTTTCCGTGGCGGCGTCACGCCCCCTGTCGCAACTTTTTAATCCAACCACTAAGTGATTGTCCACACTAATGACAACTTAATGGCTTCCATGAATATTCAAATTATATATGCGAGGTCACTTACAATGAGTTTAAAAGGAGGCTCAAAGTCATCAAAAGGGCAATGGAGAGGTTGCTCGAGGTTTCTCTTTTTCACCAAATCAGAAATTATGAAGAAACTGAAAAACCAAGCACACGAACATAATCTATAGGATTTTGAAACCTTAAATGGCAGTAGATTGGAAAACAGCAGATTTTAGTAGGTAATAGTGTTGGAAGAAGAAGTGTGCCAGGATCGTAGCAAGTGGAGAGAGGTGGTCTCTGCCTACCCCATTGGGAACAAGGCGTGACATATATGTATGTATGTAACAGTGTCGGTTGTCCAATTGTTATTGTTGATGTGACTCCATTTTCCCCTGGACTTTCGCTCAATTTATGTTGTTATTATTTTTTGACAATTCACGTTCTGAGGTGTAAAGACATCGTCTATCAGAGGGATGGTGTAAAGACAAAGGAAGTTCGGAGACGTGACAATTCTGCTATAAAAGGCAAACCATAAAATATATTTTATCAATCAACGTTATCTAATCAAAAGTTTTAGTTGAAATTCCATATCTCTTTACATTTTATTAATGGATTGCTTAACGCATTTGCCATGTTTAATTACAAGGTTCCCGTAAAACCAACAACACCGACTTTTATCGAATTTACACCTCATTAGGCGGCCATTAACATTTAAATTATGTCGAAACTCCGATAAAGTGATAACAGTCAATTAAAATAATTTATGAACATGAAAATGTTACTATTGGATTCGAATTTATTAACCACGAGTATTTCTAGTGACTTATATCGCATGATTTCTGGGATATGACGTATGTTAAAATGTATGTCGTATTTTATAATGTATGGTCAATTTCAACAAACAGAACTTATGTCTAATTACAATAAACATAACATGCAGTCAATATAGTTTATGACAGACACATAAAGACAAATTATTATATTATGAAAATTATCAAAAGTAAGTAGATTAATGACTTGGTAAGTAGTAAGGCTGCTAATAACACGAGTAATGAAGGATACTAATAAAGACTCGACAAATTTGATATAGTGTTTTTTACTAGTAAGTATCCGTTAGTATACTTCGTAATGCTTTTGTTTATAAAATATCGTAGATTTAAAATACACTAGATTTACCGTAAACTAAAAAAAATAAAATAGAAATATGAATGAATGAATATATGGAGCATTTTTCTGAAAAGAACTAACTCACTTATTCAATGTTCTTCTAGATTTAAAAATGACTATACTTACATACAACCTATAATTTCCCTTTTCAACCCCTTACAACTCGTTTTTTTTATATTAAAAGGTAGCGTACGAGTATGTCACTTCCCAAAGTCCTTTTTAATCCTTTCAGTAGTTTTGGCGTGAAAGCGCAACAAACAGACAGAGTCACTTTTGCTTGTGTAATATTAGTAAACATATGCTAGACATTTTTCATATATTTGTAGAAATTAGTAAAATAAGTGATGCTGCGTTCTCCAAATGTAAGTGTAGTCGAATATAAAAATAGTACCTCTGATAGAAAAGAAAGCAGGAATAAAATAGGCACAGGCGTCGAAGAGGAGTAGATTAGTGTTACAAAAAAAACAGTAAATTTTTTGCAGCTCTATGATTACCAAATTGTGGAGAGTTAACAGTAAGATAATTCATAGATTTTCACGCTCAAATTCCCAACACGACAGAACCTTGTTATGTATTGATGCATTAGTAAGACGATGACGCAACAATGTTTTCATGAGAGCTCTTTCATGAGGTCTAACAATAGGATTTTCAATTGTTCATTATTTTCCTTTACTACGTCCTCTTAACAAAGCCTCCCTCGCGTCGACAATGCTAATATTGTCAAGTATTTTCATACAGCGTTATGCAAAATTGAAAAGTAAGATTTAAAGTCATATTGTTGAGGGATCTTTGAAACTCGAAGGTTGGAATGGAGGCCCTTCAAAGTTATTGCATTAATAAATAACTGTTTACTTTAGATTGTTGAGATTTATACCGTTCAGGGAAATAAATTAATATGACTATTTATTCAGAGCAAGGCTTCGTTTGATGGTGGGATTTTGATTCAATTTTTAAGTAGCTGGCCGCCACCTGATGCTCGTAAATGAATTGTCAAGTAGAAGAAAATCGTCTTAAGAAACGTGAGTAATTAAATTTTCTCACAGACATGTTAAAAAATAGGGAGAGTTCAAAGTGCTTTGCTGGCGGGCCTGATAAATTTTAAAACGAACAATAAAACAAAGGGAAGTTAGGTTCAAAAATGTATATGAAGCCAGTTTCTGATTGACGTTTCTGTAAAAATATAGTACTTTTCTCAAAAAATCTCCCGCCGTAGACTTGCAAAAGTGATTGTAAAAATTCTATTTCAAGAATAAATTGTTGATTTTGCAAGACGATTTTCCTTAACTGACCGCTCCCGTACGTGAGTCGCTGTCAAAAACACCCACCGACCTCTCCGGCGATCAATCGATTGGCAATTGTAATTGAATTCAATAACGTAATAATGTTTCACGGCTATTGTATATTATTATATTGCCAACATGTAAAATCCGGACATGAGATAGACGTTACAGAATTGTTAACATGGCGACATAGCCTTGAGATAGGGACTCAATGACGATAAATTTCACCGACATAAAAATGCGTAGTTATAAGTCTCAGCAAGCGGTCTAGGTGCTGCTTAAATTCTATGAGTGTGCGAGGGTGATGATATCTGAGTGCTTGTACGTGTGTAATGTGTGTATTATAAGAGTGTTTGTACGTGTGTGTGTGTGTGTATGTGTATGTATGTATATCTAACTTACTAAACTATATTATATAAATTCATAAATAATTGAATACATAATTAGGTTAGGAGCTGCGCAACTCTATATGAGTACCTATAAGTTATTTTAAGACAATTGTTGTATTGTAAAGATCACTAAGTAATTAATCATTAAGTAAGTAAAAAGAGCATGGACCAAGAGTCCGTGGAGTTAACACAATTAATAAAAAAAAACAATTAACAATAATAAAAAAAAAGTCTCAGCAAATTGAAATCAAGATTGCACCCCTTTATTACTTTTAATTTATATGCCACCGACATTCCGTGTTTCACTTCATTACAACTCTAGCCCCGTATTAGCTTTCAGTACAGAGCCGCATACATTTGGTAAAATTAACATATGTACATAATTTGCAATGTATGTATGTAGCAGTAAGTGGTGGGTGGCGTAATATTCGGCAATAAATAACAACTAACGCCGGGTATTCCAGCGTTTGCGCCGACAAAATTAGAACAAATGTGGCTTGTGGAACTATTCGACGAACTAGTCAAGGGTGAACTAATGAAATTCTTATCCTATATTTATTTCCGCATGAACTACAATCAAATAAGATAGGGTGTTAGTTAGGTGTCAGGTTAGAGACACTATTCTAAGAGCGTTTTAATGTGATAGCTGTTACAATAGAAGTATATCAATACATAATTAATATATATTATATTGAATTTTATTGATATATACATTATTTTTTAAGACTCGAGATTAAGGTAAAAAAGCTCTTATTATTACTTGTGAATGAACTAAACAGTGCAATATAAATGAATCAGATGAGTCTAAACTCGATGGGGTTGTGTCGTTTCATTATGTACAAAGTTCTCATGGCCACCATCCAGCTTTAGTACCTATATATACAAAATTGCTTAATCCAGAAATTAGGTCAAATTTAACTTAAAAAATGTTATTACTCCAAGTCCAGTACAAGTGAAACTAAATAAAAAAATGTTATAAAACGATCGATTAATAAGATTCATACGCAGTGATCAATTAGACCACCGAGTACTTTAACCGACTCCATCCAAAATTCAACTATATTGTTAAACAACTTACAGATCTTTCTTGACATTTAATTAAGAACAAAGTTAACTGAAAGTGTTTATGACTGACTTATTTGCATTTCAACAGATCAATTACTTATTTTTCTTTATGTTCAGTTCCACCTTTTACCACGTTATCAGTTTTATACAGATAGCAGAAATAACTCATAAAGAAAAACAAATACTCCGTTGTTCTCTTGTATCTGTTCAACTTTTTTTGCTATTACTATTGGAAAAGTTTTATCGTGCGTTTTACTTCGTACGATATAAACTTAAATGTTTACCTCGCTAGTTACCCTTGCTAACTGGTTCTTCGAAGAGTCTAGTTAAGCACTCGGAAATAAAAAGAATAACAATTTATTTAATTATTATAATATAATAGATTGAGAAAAAGTATTTTCGCATATAGTATATATAAAATTGTAAAAAATATATTTGAATATAGTATTTGTATCTGGCTGAAGGTGTAAACATTAAAAGAGGATACAATTTTTAAACATAACATTAAAATAAAATGTTAATCCCAGCTATTTTTAATATTTTTTTTCTTGCGATCAAAGTGATCGCGGTAGAATTAATCTGAATGAAAACTGAATTTTCACTTTTTAAATCGCGGTCAATCTATAAAGTCGCTATTATGGTAATTGCTTTGTGTTTCAGTTCCTCTTGTACTGGCGACACTCTTACAATGATCAGACAGTCAATGAGACATTTGGTGTATTCAGTTTCTTAAAGTGCAGGAGTCGCTACTTTCATGTTGGTTGGTTGCTGTATTATATTTCTTTATTGCCGATGTAGAAAGATAAATCAGATTTTTATTCCGGTATGGCGTACTTAAGCCATTTTTATTAATCTAAATTTATGATGTTTTGTTTAAGGGTTTTTGTTCTAACTTAAGCCTTCGTTGTCAGCGAAATCTTTGAGCTAAATCAATAGTCTTCAATATTATTTCCGTAATACTAGAAATATTAAATAATTGTCGACTTATTTAGGTTTACTTAGGAAGTTGTTCTTGTAGGAGGTTTATAAGCGAAATCTTACCAATAACTTAGTACGAATAAACTGTAAGTTTAATAAACCTATATTACTATATACCTCTACTAAGTTGTACCCAATTTATAACTGTGTCATAATGGTGATTAGATTTAACCTTATAATATAAAATAATTGTGATTGATACATTTTAAGAGTTCAATTGAGACAATCCTATCTCCTGAAGCCCGGTTGTATGAATGTGTAGGCTTCCATTACAAAATCCACATTCTTCACCAGATATGCGCAGTCCAATATTTAACTCTCATAAAAAACCCTTGCTTTGGCCAAACTGTTACCGACTGGAACATCTTTTTCATGCACTACATGTGTATAATATGGTATGGAAATAAATGTTTGTTGAATCAAACATTTATTTCCATCTAACAGTTTCACAAAAACATTGAAATTATTGTTGCGCTGCGCTTTTAATAAAAAAAAATCACAAGAAATAGAAAACAAATAAATAACACCAACCCAATTGTTCAATTCTAATAAAATTAATAAAAAACAAGGATTCTTACATTTCAAAAACTGTTTTGATTCAACTAAAAACACTGTTAATAATTGTGAATTCGGTTGTAAGAATATGAAATAAATTAGGTATCATGCTCGCGGTATATCTCAAAGGAGTATGCACGAGTGCCGCAGTTAGTGTTTTGACCCTCTTGACTATAATTAATTTATATGTTAAATAGAAAGGCTTGTCTTTTGATTAAAATTATGTAAAAGGATAAGAATTATTACTAGCGACTACAATTATTGTGACTTTCACAATCAAAAAGACATAAAAAATAATCTGGCGAAATTTTAAATCTAAATATAGCATAGCGAATGATATGAAAAATCGCTTGAAGTTTTATCTGACAACTTCTATGTAGGGAAACAAATTATTTGGACTTTACAATAACTATCTAAATCAGAGGGTCAGAAGTACCCGCAATCGTCGAGCATGTATGAGGAATGTTATGAAAGTAGATGAAGCGAAAGAGATATGTAAGGACCGTAGCAAGTGGAAGGACGTAATCTCTGCCTACCCCCGTGGGAAAAAGGCGTGAGTGTATGTATGTATGTATTACATATGTTACAGTATATAATGTATTACATTCACAAATTCTATGTATATATCTGAAATACTATAAACTTTAGCATTATAAGGCAATTAAAGGATGTTGAAGAAGGAATTTTACTATTTAGTACTTGTTTAAATAAGTGAAGTGCAGTAACGGACGGACTAAAAAAAAATCCAAACTAATCACAAAACCAAATGGGTTGTGACAATATTTAGTTTAAATAAATGTGGTGATGTACAAACATGATCGAGATGATTTCGACATTATATACATACATGCAGTAGTGAGTAGTAGTATTTTGCTTAAACGCGGCGTACGAGGGATCTGATCTTGTATATAAAAATCTTGTATGTAAAATTATTCTCACTTCAAAGCTATTGCCATTTCTCATATAATTAAGCTGCGGGCGATGAAATAAGATTAGGACTGTAATTAAATTATGAGCAAACATCTCCGTTATTGACTATCTCCTAAGCTAAGTGAACTGCTTTCTCATTACAAAAATTACCAACAAGGGTTGGAATATGGATTCATGGATTCATCTTAGCTTGAGACATTTTTGTAATATAGTCTTTATATCAAATAATATAGATGACTGCTTATGTGAATTAAAAGCAAACCTTGACGAAAATTAAAATAATATTTATGAAATAAAAAGTCAAGTGATATGACATCTGTACCTCTTTTCATTATCAGTCTGTCTAGGAATATCTGTATCGCAACCACAGTGGAATCGGTTGCTCCATCTAGTTGAACCCTAGTATTAGAACTGACTATTCTTGAAGTTTTGGAGGCAAAAACCCTTCAAACGTCGTAACACGGCGTTCGGTATTGTGTAATAGCGAGGTTTGACTCCCATGCATTTGCGAAGAAATAATTACTAACTATTCCTCTATGCAGTAGCTTCTGGAATGATCTGACAATCAAAGGGTTATGGAAATGAGCTTCATTGGATAAAAGCATGTGTCTAAGTTAGAAATGCGATTAAGCATTTCATTAGCAAAATCGTGCTTTGAGGTTACATTATCTCGATTCATGTGTTAATTACGACTTGTACTATTATAATTGTTAAGTTTATGTTGATAACTATTATATTAAATTAAATTTACAACCATGTCATTCATTGAGGAGTCAAACATTGATTTAAGATTAAACTTAAAATTCGTTGCAAACTTGTAGATGCTCTCATAGAGACTGCATAAGCCTCTCAATGTTGTCTCTTGTCCTAGATATTCTTGAGCGACCTTATGCCTCTAGTTCAAATGTTAAATCAGTCTCGCTTTATCCATATTAGCATTCTTAGCTTTACTAATTCGTCGAAGTCCATATTCAGAACAATACACTCGCAATACAAACGCCCGATGCTTTCCATCGAAGTTACTAATAATAATTAGTTTTAGAAGAAACATTATCGTATACGTAAATAATGTTTAAAAAGCAGCTACCACAGACCATATCTAGAGAAACTAAGCTTATCTATGGTAAAAATAGACAAAATATTTTTCTCTCTCAGGAGAGAGAGGCTGAGAATCCTCACGAGGCGCACGACACGTGCCCAGGATACTACCGCAACGGCAAGTGCTACGGTGCTTATGTCGGACTCCACGCCGGCCAGAATGGTCTGACCAGTGTGACCTACCGACTAAACTCAGCCTTATGCCTAAGATCTAAGAACTATATGGGCTAATCATGAGGGCGTCTGCCCCCACAGGAGAGGAGGCGATACAGCGCAGGCCCATAAAAGGGGCCCAAGTGCTTGAAGAGGCACGGGAAGCCAAAGTGGCACCGGCCTTAATCATAAGGGTAAAATACATTCCGTCTTCAGACTTCTTGTCCTCTTGCTGCAACAATGGTATTAACAATTTTTTATGCTGTAAAATTTTAAATAACTCATCAACTGTTTCAGATAACAAAGGTTATATATACGCAATTACTCAAATGAGCGTCACCTTACGACACTATATGCACACGTCTCGATTAATTCCGCACGCATCACAACCAAACACCTCCGCGAATAATGAGCAGCCCCGCTGCCAATAGTGTTTTAGTCTGTTGGTTACGGCAACACTGCTGTTTGCACGATTGATCGCATAGTGTTGGCATCAGTAACAAGTAATAGAGGACAAACTAAGGCTTAATATAGCTATGGGCAGGATGAAAATGGGGTTCATTTGAAAGTTATCATCGTCATTTCAGTATTAATCTGATGATCTCCGCACTGATGGATCTAGCGACTAGTAATTTTCACCAAATTGTCAGCTTTCAGATGTCGGCTTACTCATTACGGTGTAAGGTTTAAAAATAATAACAATCTAATCTTAAAAGTAGTCTAGGTCTAGGTAGATCTGTCCTGTTCAATGTTATGACATGTGATCGCTAGAAGGCCATCCATCCCATGTGGGAATTCAATAATAATATAGTTAAAAAAACCATGCCTTTGTATGTCGTGTTATTCAGATATATATTAATATGACAATGTAATTTCTATAGCTTCCTACGACTCTCACAATAATTTATGGCTTATGTAAACGGCTAAAATTAGGTAGATAAAATTTGTTATTTAAAAGTTATATAATTAATATGTTTATTATCCTTTATGTGATACGAATTTACTTGTATTCTGGATATATCACCTGGATCATTGATCGTTGGAGATTTTTGACGTGAAACGTCTTTAAAATCGCACCGAAACATATGGGTACCAGGTTTAAAAAGTGGACCGTAACGAAAAGGTCTATATCATCGTACCTTAATAATTAAAAAACTATTAGTCTTAGAAACAAAAATGTGGTGTGAATATTTCACTTATATAGTCAGCTCGCTGTTGTGACATTGAGTTTTTTATTAAAATACTTTTTATTTCAATCTTTTACCTTAAAAGCGATTTCCTAACATAGACGTTTCACGTTAAAACCAACGGCCGTGTGCCCCGGCACAGCCCCACCCGATCTTTTTGACTAATTTTAAATCTTATAAATAAAGGTGCTTTATTAATATTAATGTATTTATTATCCTTGTCACGTTGGTAGAACGGTCTACACCATTCAATGTCTGATTCTAAATTCGGCACACTTCTTACGGAAATTATATTATTTACAATTTCTGCTATGAGCCTGTGTCAGTAGCACTTAGACTTTATAAAATATTATTTAGAAAGTACTCCAATATTCTCAGCATATGAACGGAGAGGTTGAAAGGTAACGCCATAAATTTATTCAAAATCTACATAAGACGAGCTGCATGTGACCAATTCTCACTTGCCTGTAACTTTGTTAACAAGAAGAAATTTACGTGAATGTAAATCTTAGATGAGTTGGCCGTTAAACCTAAATGCTTATGTGGTTGTCATGATAGTGACATTATACCTACTTATCGACCGTATTGATATGTGAGTATTTAGGAGTGAAAAGTTATTAACATACCTTGTACTTTTTAAGTATTTATTTTATGGTAATTCTAATAAATTATTACGCCACTGGAGAATCATTGTAGAAAAAATCCCATGTATAAAGTTTTAGTAACATTTCGGCACTAGCGCTTGATTAGAAATAGTAAGCAGAATGTCTATTATATGTTTTTATGTGATATGTTTATAAGCAAATAGACTACCCACCTGATAATAAGTGGTTACAGTCACATATAGTTCAATAGCTTACCGTGAGATTCGGAGAAAATCTGTAAATCTACAAAAATTACGTTCCTACATGTGACATATAATCTAAAGTAAAACTACCATATAATTTCACTGCTTAGCATTTCAAGCACTGTTATTATATGACAGAAGTAGCAAGCATTAACAGTTTTCGCGACGTCAAGTTGAGGTTCCAGAGGTTCCTTACCAAAGTGACCAGATGTATATGTAGACTATTCATAGAGCCATGTTTGGTAACAACATTATTTATAATATTGTATTATTTTTATATGTGTATGTAAACATACATACGACTGTAATCGTATTAGGTATGATTGTATCTTATACTATATTATATTTTTATATTATATTATTATAATTATTAACATTGAAAAGAGGAGATAAAAAATAGACCTTCAAAGTTTCTTGCCTGTTCTTCTCGAGAAGGCTCTCCCAATTTCCGAACAGGTGAGAGTCAATATTTTTTTTTCCTTATTAGTACGTACGGACAAGGTTTTTGTTATTTTTAAACTTTTTTTTTGTTTTGTCTGTTGACGTCAATAAGTGCCTGTAAAGGTCTATGTTGAATAAATATTATTTTGATTTTGATATTGTAGGTTCAGAGTGATTCTTTAGAATTATAAGCCTTCAGAGTTTCATATCTGTTCTTCTCGATAAGGCTCTACCACTTTCCGAACAGGTGTAGTCTTTTTTTTGTCCTTTTCCGAATGTACGTATAACATTTTTGATCTCTTTAGTTTATATTTGGTTTTCGACGTTACTAAATACGTTAGCAACGGCCTTGTGATGCCCCTGGTGTTGCAAGCGTCTATAGCTTATAAAAAACTGGAGTCAATAATAAATATACACATCTAATATCCCCCTACTCTTCAAAGGAAATGGGTATTACTTATGTTTCAGGGAAACCGGGGAACATTTAGATTTTCTGTTCTCGAACGAGGACGCTACGAAGTTAATTAAGTTAAACTAGTCTTTGTTTTGCTAGCCCTGCGGTTAGCCGCAACGATACCGTTCCAGCCCCAGCGCTACTCGAGTATAAATTAAATTTTTATAAAAAGCGCCGTTTACTTAAAAGGAATATTTAATCAAGAACGCTCCTACTCCTTTTCTATTTTCTTGTTTCAACATTCTTTATAAGTGTGAGGTAAATATGTTCTAACGTTTCTAAGTTACTGGTTTTATTAAAATACGTGGTTTAGTTTTTTTTTGTTATGGCCAAGTGTTACTGAATAATAACAAAATCAAACCTTTGTTCTAGCTGTTAGTTTGGCAAATTATAAACTATACAGTAATCGTATCGGACCGAACCAAATAAATAAGCCTATTTTATATATAAAAATAATATATAAAATAGGCTTCTTCTATTGCAATTGCACTGGTGACTGCTATTCTAAGCGTTGTAAATGCAAGAAATCAAATATTCTATGCAATTCTAAATGTCATAAAACTTGCTCTTTGTTCTTTCACAAACTTAAGATTTTAAAGATTAGTACTGCATTATTTGAAATTTCAGTTTATGAAAGATATTTTATCCAGATTTTTAATATTTAAACTCAGTATTGTACCTACCAAAACATTTGATTATTGAAAAATATTTTAATTAAAATAAAGGAAAGGTAATGTTATTTAATTTCATAATTTTATATTTGATTGTTAAATGTCTTTTATACTATTATGTTAAATAGTTTTTTATGTTCCTTACTATGAAAATGTTGCAAGTTTAATTTCATTGATAAGCAAAAATACTTTTCACGTATTTTATAATTTTGCTCAAAATTCTATAAAAATAAGGGTAATGTTACTTACTTACTTACCTATGTTATTACGTTAAATTGTTTAATTTCTTTTGTACTAAATCGTTTTTTATGTTTCTCCCTATGAGAATTTCGAAGTTTTATATCGTTAATAAACAAAAACATTTCATTTCATTTCTTTTATTATTTTGCCCAAAACGTATTTGCCCTTATTCATACTGACCATGAAAAGTGATTAGGGATGAAATTTTAATTAAATAGCCCATGAGACATGGGCCTTATTGATACAGGCCGATCATTATTCATAGGGATCAGATTTCTTAAGTTGCCCGTAACATATATGTATGTCTGTATATAGAACTAGTTCTGCACAGATGCGCTCTGAATCTATTAGTGCGTCCGTTTTAGGCAAATATTGATAGTTTTTTAATCATGGGGTAAAATCACAACCGAAAATTCAAAGATTTTTTTTAAAGACACCTAGTTAAAAATGTATACGTATAAATCTCACATGCATATATACAACTCGCACAATCGGACTGGCGACTCGTTGCGCAGAAACTAATTGAGTCGTTAATTTAAATAAAGTAAAATTAAATTAAAAATTTAATAAAGCCCGACCCAAAAAAGTACGCAATTATTATAACAAATGGTTAAAAATGCTAAACTCTATTAAAAGCAAAAAATACCTTTTAATACTACATACGTAAGTATCAACTAAGGCGTGTCAGACTATCTACTCGGAACTTTGTGCCACCTTTATGTCGGAGGCATAACCGCTAATTTTGAATTGCAAATGGTTATCTTGACCTGCTGTTAACCGTACGTATGAATTTTTTGATTAAACTTTGTCGCGTCGGGGGACCGCTTCTCTGTTACTAGTCACTCGGTTGCCTGGTAAATAAATAAATATATATATATATATATATATATATTGGCTTATATGGCCTATAAGCCAATATATCAAATAACATAATAAACAGGCCAATAACATAATAAATAGGTCTTGTCCAAAGAATGAGCGTACGGTACGGTTAACACAGAGTTAACTTAATTTGTCTGGGTCATCGTAAATGATCAAAACTTTGGTATAATAGTCCTAATAAGTGTATTCCGACTATGTTCCCCATATGAGACATATGGGACCAATAAAGTAGCGTACAGTAAACTTAATTATACTGACCTGCTGCAGAAACTAAATTGCTATTTGGTTAGATTCGGCCACATTCATATGCACCAATTGAGTTATGAGTAATATATATATATATATATATATATATATATATATATATATATATATATATATATATATATAAATTTGAACGAAGAAGGAACTCATGACGAGCTCATACTATCTTGACACAATCCATCTATATCTTTTCTTACATTCATCAAAAAAATTATTAAGACTGTGTGTATTTTTTTAGTCATAAACTTTTTAACAGTAAATCGATCTTATATTTTATATACTAAATGTTTTTGATTTAATCTTTTTATTTCATAACTCTATTAGACACGTCATAGTTCCCTTAAGACTCGCAACGAAAGTAAGTTTCCAATCGTTTTGTGTCGCTATTTGATGCTAAGGTTGTACTTGAATCTAAGTTGCTAAGATTGTAATGATTGACGTAATGTAATTTTGAATAAACAAACATAAAAATACGTCGCATCATTTGCTAATTTCATTACGGAAAAAATATCGATTTATATTATTACATAGTTTTGGAAAAAAAATAAATGTCAATGTATAATGTCATAGTTACGGTGAAATGGACATTTGTGCTTAAGAAATACGCGTCATTTAATTTTTTTAAAAAAGATCTAATTGCCAAGTTTTTTGTAAATTGTACACTGTAACGAGTAACAAAGGCGGCCATCGCGGAATCATAACGGATCAAGGTTGGTAGTAAGAAGAGCCAGAGTGCCGACTGTCCCTTAAACTTATTCTTAAATTTGGTTCGCAAGTCACAGCCGCTGTTTCCGGCTCCATTGTCTATAACAGGATAGACTCAAAACCTGCAAGGTAAATCAATAAAATGATAAGTTTTAATAACTGTATTTAAAGTCTAAATTTCTTAATGAGTTCAAGATAAATAATGCTGTTAAAATGTTAAAATTTGACGGATTGTACTCCAAACCACAAATGGAAATATGGAAAAAAAAATCACGTGGCTTCCCTAAATTAAGTTGTTCATGAGAAAGATACGAAGTAAAGTTAGCTAAAATAGCTACATATTACCTATGATATACTACCTATAGAATTTAAAAGAAAGATTTTTCATGAACTAAAGGGAACTAGTGTGTGCAAACGACGCTTTTATATCTCAATTTAATGATGAACCGACAATGTTTTCCATTCTACGCAAAGAAAACAAAGGGAATATCATATAAAAACAGTCAATTCAACATTAAAACAAGCGTAACGGTGGGTTTGAAATGTGTCACTAATTGCACAAAGAGTTATCTGCGAGTAAGGGCTGTCATCTGTGCAGATTTATTTAGACATATCAGATGTTTTTATCGATTGCGGACAAGTTTTCATATGTCTGGCCTGTCCGAATTTTGGTCTGTTGAAGATTATGCTGGAGCTTGACAATCAAAAGCGCGGATGTTCACAATGATCAGTCAGGTTTTTTAATTTTTAGACATGGCAACCCTATCTGCAAGGCATACACGCCATTGTAGAATCGTAAAAAGGGGATGTTTAATTGTTAACGCGACGATGACGTCCGCTTGTTAGGGGGTATGGGGGTTCGTTTGTTCGTTATGACTCGCAAAATAGTTTTCTGTATAATGGTTACGGTTAACATACAAGGATGAGGGTGGCTTTATAGAAAATGTTATGCTTATGTTTTCATAATTATTTTGAGTTGTAAACATTTCTCTTAATTAGCATACCTTTTCCCTTATTCCACGGTTATATCAACGGCGTACTGTATATCTTCTTTCTTTTCTCAGAGAGGAGTGACTGAGAATCCTCATGAATACCACTGCAACCAAATGCCACGGTGATTATGGACTACATACATGGATTACATACCGATCGAGGCGACTTGATTGATGTGACCTACTGACCAAACTCAGCCTAAGCATTGGTCCTAATGACGCCATGTGTCCCGTATGGGCCTAAGAACTCAGGGGGATTTTAGTGGGTATGCCGGTCCTCTCAGACCGAAGAGCCCCCCCCCCACACGGCCGCGCCTAGCCAGCGCGGTGGTTTAAGGTGCATTTTCCCTCTTATAAAATAAATGGTCCTAATGACCCCATAGTTTGAAGTAAAAATGATCGCTCCTCAGGAGAGGACGCGGTGCAGAATGTTTTTCTTTTTCCTTTCATCTTCATTATTATGTTCTTAAAATTCTTACCATCTATACTCATGATAATAACATATAAAAATATAAAATATTTATTTTTTAAATATATATATTTGATAGAAATATATACTAACAACCACAATTAAGGTACAAATGCTCGCATTCATCACACAAACATCTATCCCCCCGGGACTCGAACCCGGGATCTCACAGATGGCGACAACTTGAAACCAGAAAAATTAAAATCAAAATGGCTTGTAGTTCGATAATATCACTGCCGGATAAGTATGAACTTTCATATACTAAAAAATTTTATACAGCCTTTTCTTTTTCTTCTTTCTCAATTTGAGATTTAGGTTAGGTAATGTGGCATCATGACGAACTGCATAATAAAATGAAAAATATTTATAAATATAAACAATTTAACTATTCTCTAGTAAATGAAGACACATTTCAATCGTCATTACTATTTGTGACATTGTCACAAAAAATATTTACTTTTCTATTAGAAATTAGTAGAGCCCTTTTTCTACGATCAATTTGAATGTGAACGCTTGGATAGATCCTGACTTCCACTATAGGTCATTGTCTATGGTAATCTGGCACATTGGTTTGACTTATATGGGTATCTCGCACATTAAGACTGAGCATTGTTGATTTAATCATCGTAAATTGATCCGTGAACAACGTCGACTGAGTACAAAATAATTGGCCTAGTTTAGTGAGTGTACTCCACACTGTATGAGACATGTATGACAGATGGTATCCCGTATTCAATGTCAGCATTGTACACCGTTAAAGAAAAGTAGTAACTAATATATACAAACTTTATTGATAATTCGGATCTTATTTTGCAGTGGATATCTTACAGAATCCAAATTTACCTTTCTTTCTGGGAGACTTAGTGTTTTATTACGCGGCCTTATAGTGGGTTTGCGGAGTGATCAGTAAGGTGCAAATTTGGTACCTCTTACACTGTCAAAATGATACTCGTATAACTACGAAATTACTATATTCTATACCGCAATATTTTATCAATGTACAATCAACGTATCGTCTGCAGGAATATCGAAAATAAAAAATAGCGTCTCTGTAAGCAAGGATACATTTGAGACTATCGACAGATGACAAATTGTCGACGGAAATATTTGCGCATCCATTATTTCATTCTCCGCGGGTGGCCCGTCAAAGTCGCGTAATTGTGAGCCGTGAGGTAGAGCGCCTACTCTATAAGCTTGCGATTTGTTTTTTTGTTTTCAATAATAGAGCTAGCAAATTATTGTACTACCCAACGTATAGGATTCTGACGAACTAACGACATTACTTGAATCCATTAGCTACAGTTCTAAGGATTTCAGAACAACCAATGCCGTCTTTTGGAAAGTGCTACATACTTCTTTGAATTTATCTTCACAGGTGTATGCAGGTTGCCTCACAATATTTTCTTTCACCGTAGGAGCGTCAGATAAATGTACGAGTACGTATGAAATTCGATAAGCGAAAAACGCACTGGTACATGGCAGGATCGACCCCGAGGCCCGCGAATTATTATTATTAAATATTAGTAGACCGGTGCTGAGCGAATCAAATCATAACATTTTTTATTCAATATTAGCCTTTACAGATACTTATTGACGTCATAATAATATTATATTTATGAGAACATAAAATCTTGTATGTGCCAACGAACAAGAAAAAAAGCTCTACACCTGTTTGGAAATTAAGAAAGCATTCGTGAGAAGAACAGGCAAGAAGTTATTAAGGGTCTGTTTTTCAATCTCGTCTTTTCATTAGTAATTTACAATAAATATTTCAAGACGAGCATACATAGAATAATATGTCAAAACGGAATATAGTATTATACATAAATTATGTTGTTACCAAACAAGCCTTAACAAATACGATCAGCCGCTAGTTCCATATAGTGTAATCATTCAAATAATCGCTTACTTTAAAAGTGCCTTTTTAAATGTATACAATATTTCCAAGGACTACAAAGTATTTTCCACTTTGGTTAAAATCTATAACGTTATATCTTAAACCTTTAACCGTTAAACCTTCGTTATATCTTTTTAAGAGCAAGTTGCATGACATTAGACAATAAAAGATATAACAGTAATAGTCGAGCGTAATACCACGAAGTACTTATTGTTAACAAGATTAATTCGACCTGATTTCGTCGTTTTTGTATTTTATGTCAAATAGTTTTACCGCAAAGAAGTGTGGGAAAATACCGGTAATATTTTTAATTACAATTGGGAAACAACGGAGTTACAACATTTTTCAAATTTCAATTATAAATTATCTACGTTCCGCGGGTCGCCGGCGGGCGCGAGGAAGTCGCGACTGCTACGGCGACCCGGGATGGACCACGCCCCTTCCGTGGCCGGGGGGCGTCGTCGGTGGAGGAGACCGGGGGAGGTAGTAGCCTCCCCCGAGGAGGGCTCCCCTCTAGGCTGGGGAGCGGAGGCTGGGGGTTCCCGGAAGTGGCTTGATGTTCCCGGGGGCTCCCTACATCCCTGAGGTTTTTAGTGGGTAGGCCTCCCCCTGCTGGGGAGGAGATAACCCCACATAACCGCCGGCTCGCCACAGCCGGGGTATGCAATTTAATGCATTTTCCTCAGGGGAACAAAAAAAAAAATATATCTACGTACAGTAAAGGCATGCGCCTGAAGTTCTCAAGTCGCTCGTATTGTAATCACTGTGCTATTGAAATGGAAAGCCCAGATATGGCGCCCATTGTACGCGTACATGCCCACGCGCACGCCGACAATGTTGACGTGATTGAAATATACATGTTATAACCGTTAAAGACGCTACTGATATTTTAATCTACAACAAAAACCGACAGCTCTTTAAATTTATACATAACTTAAAAACATTGTGGAAATCTTAGAATGATTATTAAAAATGTGTCCGTAAAATTATTTCTGAATCCGGCGTACAAGTATCAGCCAATTTTTTTTTTAAACAGTTCACCTTTTCACTTGTCATAAACATAACTAAAGGCTACAAACACGCATCACAAAACTGTTTCTTACGTACGACGTTTCACTGAGCTCACTGAAGAGGTATTTCTGTAATATATACTTTCACGCCAGTGAGGCTAGAAGAATAACCAAGATGATTCGAAGTGTCGGCAATTGTTTACAACTTTATAACTAAAAGAAGTTTAAATTTTAAAAGATGATGACATCACCTGACTTGGCTTTATATGACATCCAATTACATTGACAAACATACTCTGTATCTTCTTAATCCTGTCACTGTGAATTTTAAAATATGTCATCTAAACTGAACTAGAAATACGTCAAGCTACATGTTCGTACAAAAAGCGCCATTATGTGTTAAGAACTATCTCAAGGTCAATGTGTAAAGACTGATGCGTTGTTGTGTGTACCTACATAACTATTATAGTGGCTTATATATGAAAATTTTGTTATTGATTTCTCAAACGCAAAAGAAGACATTGCAGCTATAAAGAATTGAATAACGTATACCACGTTATCAATATTAGGGATATCAAACATTACCAGACGGATCCAAGCCAACTTCAGCTGCACCCTGCCAGCTAAGAAGGCTCTGGCGCTTCCCAGCAATTCACCAAGACTGAAATAATGATGATGATGACAATGTGGTATCTTTATCACTACATTACTAAAACAAAGTCGTTATCAGCCGTCTGTCTGTCCCTATGTATGCTTAGATCTTTAAAACTACGCAACGAATTTATTTAATAGATAGTGATTCTTAAGGAAGGTTTATATGTGTAATACATGCATTATATAGTAGAGAAACCCTGTTAAATTTAGAGGTTTCTAATGTGATGTCGTAAATAAGCACGATTTTTTGCGCTTATATTGCAAAAACGCTAGCTGAACCCTACGAGATAGACCAAAATAATGTACTACAGTATTGTGCACCTTAAAAAGTTCAACAATAAAGTTCGCAATGATATATGTCTATCTCTTAGGGATAACCCACAATAACCATTTTTTCATTGCCCCCGTGCGAAGCCGCGGCGGGTCGCTAATAAGAACTAAAGCTAACTTAACATGTTTATTTTTTAACTCAATTTAATTACGTAACATTTGCCAGTATTTTAAAATCAATAGCATACAACAAGTTCGAATATTTATACATTATACAACATTTGATTCAGTACTGGTCTCCTAATCGGAAGACCAGTACAGGGGAGGAAAAATGTTATTCGTACTTTGAATTTATATGTGCTGGTTATTTGATTCTCCAACGGTGAAGGAAAATATCCCGAGGCAACTTGTATACACCTGTGAGGAAATTCGAAGGTGTATATGAAGTCAACCAATCTGCACTTGGATAGCGTGACTGAACCTCGTGTCCCGCGGTGGGGATAGCTATGAGCTATGATGATGAAACATCGTTGGTTTAGGTAATTAATTGAGACATTTTGGTATGACATACTATATTTTTCTTAGATTATATCCGTACAGTTCATACAAATTATCAAATGCATAATTTAAACACAAGAAATACAAATAAACTTGCCATTCCAAGAAAAAAACTAGAAGTTTGTTTATGGGTAAATGTATAAATTTTTATAACAAGATTCCACATAGTGTAGCTGAATTGCCCCTTCATGAGTTCAAGGTACATGTAAAAAAGACGCTAATGAGTAAGGGCTATTACAAAGTCAATGCTTATTTAAATGATGCCAATGCTTGCTGTTCATTCTAAAGTGTAAATATTTGTTTTTCCGTATAAATTGTAAACACATATGTACATTGTATGATAACGACATAATTTATTGTAAATGTTGTTATATTTTTGAACAAAAACTGAAAAGTTGCGCCCATTCTTCTTATCAGCTAAAAAATACGTCCTGAAGGTAGGAAAAAAATGGACGATTCAAAAGAGCTTTCTATAAAGTTATATTTGAATAAAGTTGATTTTTATTTTGATTTTCACTGCATTTTTTTATTGTTACGCAGCAGGTGTTAGAGAGTTACCCTTTAGGCTGAGCACCCCGCCCTGCTTGTTTGTACTTTTTGCGAGCCTGATAGTGTTTTAAAATTACCCTCGCTCGTCAAACAGAAACTGTAAGCGTGTCTTTCTGTACGCGTAAAGCGCTTCGTTTTTAGTTCAACGTTTCTGTATGTTTTGAATATTTAATTTGATGAGCGAATTTTGAATTTTATGAATATGTATGAAAATTTAAAAGATGTCAACACTGTATATGTGTGTAGATCGGTCTAGGCACTGGCCGTGTACGGCACGGCTGCTTCGGTGAGTATCTGTGTCGAATAGGACGGGAGGGATCGACACATTGCCACCACTGCGCATCCGACCTCGACTCGGCCCAGCACTCGCCGGCGGAGTGCCCCGCGTGGGCCTCCGAGCGCCGAGTCTTGGTCGCAGTGATCGGGCGAGATCTGTCTCCGCTGGCATTGATTGCGGCAATGCTGGCGCACGAGGGAGGTTGGAGGGCTGTGGCCTCCTTCTGTGAAGCAGTGATGCTCCAGAAGGAGGCCGCCGAGCGGGGTCGGGAGATGGCCGATCCCGCTCGAAGAAGGCGGCGCCGGGCTCGGTAGCACAGCTGCGGCGCCGCCGTGGGTCACCGGCGGGCGCGAGTAGGAAGTCGCGACCGCTACCGCGACCCGGGATGGACCACGCCCCTTCCATAGCCGGGGGCGTCGTCGGTAGAGGAGATCGAGGGAGGTAGTGCAGCCTCCGCCGAGGAGGGCTCCCCTGTATCGACGGGAGAGCGGAGGCTGGGGGTTCCCGGAAGTAGCTTGGTGTTCCCCGGGGCTTCCTACATGCCTGAGGAAGGCCATCCCTGAGATTTTTAGTGGGTAGGCCTCCCCCTTCTGGGGAGGAGAGCCCCACATAACCGCGGGCTCGCCACAGCCGGGGTACGCATTTTCCTCAGGGGAACAAAAAAATAAGTTTGTAATGTCCTAAAACCTGTCTTTATAATGCTTCGCTAAGATCAGAGTGCGCGAAGTAATTGTTTAAGGAAACGGCCACTTTCCATTTTACAATCACTTGCCGATTAAACGTATTACAAAATTGAACTCTAAACACATCCTCGTAAATGGGGAGTACTGAAAATCGCGCCATTAGTTTTAACGTCCTACTCAAAGTGAACGACTTATAAAAATTCTGAAAGTACTCTGAATTCTGAAGAACTAAGGTGCGTTTCGAGAATTTATTTTAAGGTGCTTTCATCGCGTTGTAAAATCTCTGTTTTGTTCTGTACACGTTATTGTCTTTTTATGAATTCAGTGGCTTGGTATTGAATGCACCCGGCCAACAATTCTTAAGTTTATTAACATAAATGTGGATGGATGCTTAATGTGTGAATCATCTCGAGTTCCTCCAAGGTTCGAATGACTGACCAATGACAAATTATGTACTACGAAGTACCACATACCCACTATGTGATCAACTGTTATTTTCCGTTATGCGAGATTTGATACACCAGTTCTCGTCCAGAAGGTGTACTCTCGCTGATTAAAAAAAAAATTGATTAAGACATATATTTCTCGAGCGATATTAGCCAAAAATTATACGATATGGTTGAGCGCCACCATTTCTACACCGCCACCACAAGGTGCAACACATGACTTGTCTCGAGTCGAGAATTAATAAAACAGTAATATGAAGTTTAAAAAGTTATATATTTTGGTATGCTTTTTTTTCTCTCAGAAGAAATAGGCTGAGAATCCTCACAAGAAGCACGAAACGTGCCCAGGGTACCACCGCAACGGCGGACTCCGGCCGGCCAGAACGGTCTGAACAGCGTAACCTATCGACTAAACTCAGCCTTAGCCTTAGCCATAAGGGCCCTTTTTTTTGAGTGGGGGAAATGCGACCTTATGCACCATGACACCGCGCTGGCAAGGCGCGGCCGTGTGTGGAGCTCTCCGATCTCTCCGGCCTACCCACTAAAACCCCCCCCCCGAGTTCTCTGGGCCCATACGGGGTACATGGCGGGGTGCGCTCTCGCGATTCGACTGCCATGTGTCCCGCGGCCGGCTCGACCAAGAGTTGGTCAAGCCACCGCCAAAGGAGGGACTGTCCGAGAACTGGCCATAAGGGCCCTACGGCTTGAATAGGTATTAAATAATATAAAAGTAATAAAAATTTAATGAAAAATTTGATAAAACCCCCCGACCAAAAAAAAAGTTCGCAATTATTATAACAAATGGTTAAAAACACTAAACCCTATTAAAAGCAAAAAATAACTTTTAATACTACGTAAGTATTAACTAAAGCGTGTCAGACTATCTACTCGGAACTTTGTGCCACCTTTATGTCGGAGGCATAACCGCTAATTTTGAACTGCAAATGGTTATCCTGGCCTGCTGTTGACCGTACGTATGAATTTTTTGATTAAATTTTGTCGCATCGGGGGACCGCTTTTTTTTTTATTAATTCTGAGTACCTACTTACTTTAAAACTTGGTGGTTCCAGAAGACATTAGTGTTTCAAATGTCAGATCCCACATATGCTTGCAAGCAAACTGTGCGTGTAACATTCCTATCACACCTAACAAACGACCTGATGACTTTGAAGACCTGAACCGATTTCCACCAAACATAGCTAAGAACACTCTCGACGGATATACCTTTCAACCAAAAAAAATCGAATTAAAATCGAATCATCCATTTGGGAGCTACGTTGCCTCAGACAGACACACACTGACACTGACACACACACACATACAAACATGTCAAACTTATAACACCCCGTCGTTTTTGCGTCGGGGGTTAAAAAAGAATACTTAACATACAATTCTACTCTCTCGGATTAGATATTAGCCTGCAAGAAAAGAGTAAGTAAATAAATAAATACGTACTCGTAAATAAATAAACTGATTGAAAACATAACAATAAACTTCATACACATATCAGTTCATGAAAATTTAAGTATAAAACCGGAAATATATGGCAGGTATTTGCCTCAAGTAAGCTTCTTTTAAACGCCAGAATACAAAGTATACAGCCCAGAAACAAAGGCAAATTTATGTTTAATTTCCTTGTCTGGCCGCTGTTAATCACCCGCTAGAACTCATTATAACGCTTACTCGGGAATATTTATTCTTTTTAAAACTATCTTTGCGGTTTTAAGCACTTCACTTGCGGTTTAACAATTCTCGTTTAAGCATCGTTTAACAGAGAAAAAATAGTTTATTGTATGTGTGTTATGTATAGCTAGCATACAAATCAAGTCAAGAGCTGCCTCAATTAAAATTAGAAACCTGCAAATACATGCACCAATACTCCTGCAAGATTATTATAGGTTTTAGAGGAAAACAAGGAAGAAGACTGGCGAACTTCTATACATTTTCAGACTTGGATTTAATGGTACCGTTCATGAATGAAATTGAAACATTCTATAAAACTTAATAAGACTAACAAAAAAGCTAATTGTCTTTATTCTTTAAAAGGATATTATATAAGGACTAAAAAGATATTTGCAGAAAAAATATTGAGGTTAGGAATCGGACTACAGAATTATTTACTAACACTTAGTTATTAAACATGACACTGAACACTAAAATGACAAAAAATATTTATACTATTACAAATATCACAAAAAGTTCTTTAAAATATCCTGATTTAAAAAAATACTAGTTAGAAATATCGCCAGTTTGAATGTTAATTAAGGAAGACAAGAACTGATTAGAATTGTCACCGGTACCAATAATTTTGTGATAAGAAAGTGATAAACCTTCTGTTCTGGAATACATAAAAGTTCTTAAATACTGGACAGATATAAGTTGCATTATTTTTTTAGCCGACCGTCTAGTACATAGAAGGTATTTTAACCAATGAGTTGCATTACATTAGATTATTTAATTAAATTAGTGTAATAAAAATGATATAATATTGATTTCTCACTTCTTTGATGGAATCTAATCTTTATCTATGGATAATCCGACTAAAACGTTTTGTTTCATCATCACAAATATTTATGTTCAATAACCAGATAGAAAATGATGAATATATATTTTTCCCAGCTTTATTAAATGATATAAGATTGTTGAATTTAATTGTATGGTTAAAACTATGTGTATTTATCATATTTACGACTATGTACGTTTTAGAAAAATATTAAGTCCGTTTTCGCCAGTCTTAATAATTATTTACCTCAATTAATATTATTTTTCAATGCATTTTATTTTTATTCCTTGAGATAGTTTAAGTAGCAACTTGATTTAGGATTAAAAGCCTACTTATAAGTATTGAATTTTTGTTACCTCTGGAGACGTTTCTTCATAACTAAATAGATATTTTTCGACCATTAATACACTTCTCAACAAAAATCGAAACACCTTGCAAGTTTACGTTTTGTCAGGATTATCAGAAAAATGTGTACATTTAGGAATAAATGTTAAATGTCGTTTAATAGTGAGTAATATGAGCTTATCAAATCTTAATGTTAATGTTCTAAATTTAAATGAATTTTTCATAGGTTTCGTATTTTGTTAAATGAGTCATTTTTATTCCGTATGGAGTATAAAGGAAATGGATAAAACAACACACGTAAATGAAAAAAAAAGCTAAAAAACGTTTATTTAATAACTTGTATTCCCTCCCCGAGCTCTAATTACTGCTTCCATACGGTTCTTCATCGATCGGATGAGAGTCACGATCACATGCTGTGGTATATTGTCCCATTCCTCTTGGATTGCATCTTGCAGCTGGCTAAGTGTTTCTGGGGCAGGATCTCTTGCTCGAATTCGTCTCTTTAATTCATCCCACAGATGTTCAATGGGATTCATGTCCGGGCTTCTTGCTGGCCATTCCATAATAGAGATATCGACTTGGTTAAGATAATCTCGTACGACGCCCGTGGTGTGAGCCCTAGCATTGTCGTGCATGAATATGAAGCCGTTGCCAATAAAATGTGCATAGGGCATCACATGAGGCTCGAGACACTCTTCGACGTACCGATGACAGTTTAGTGCAGGCAGACGTGGCCCAGACACAAAAGCAAGCTCTGTCTTACCGTCGCGTCGGCGCTGATTCCTCCCCAAACCGTCCACGAACCGCCACCATAGCTGACCTTTTCTTCAATGCAGCATTCTGCATAGCGTTCTCCGTCTCTTCTGCAGACCTTGTTCCTTCCGTCGTTACCATACAGCATAATTTTACACTCATCAGAAAAGAGAACTTTGCTCCACTGTAGGTATGACCAATTTAGGTGCTCACGTGCAAAGTTAAGGCGCGCTCTTCGATGGTCTGCAGTTAATTTCGGCCCATTTGCTGGCTTATGCGGTACCAGTCCACGATCCTTCAACCTTCTTCTAATTGTAGAGTCACTTACAGCCACCCTTCGTACAACACGAAGCCGCTGCTGCAGTTGAAAAGCGTTAAGGCGTCGATTTCTTAAAGAAGTTGTTACAATAAATCGATCATCTCGCTCAGAAGTGACCCGATTCCTGCCAGATCCTGAACGGCGCGTGAACAAACCAGTCTCCCGATAACGTTTATAGACTCTATGAACAGATGACAGGCTTAGATGCAGTCTTGCAGCCACAACACGCTGACTAAGGCCAGAATCCAGCAATGCCACAACTTGGGCGGCTTCTGTGGGCGAAATATCCATACGTTTTAGAAAAATAACCTTTTTTCAGACGTCCCAAAGTCACAGTATTGAAATAAAAAACAAAAAGTTTAAGGATAGGCGCCAATTTTTAGTTTTTAAACGCTAAATGTACTCCAACCCTAAACACACATTTGTCTCAAAACAGTGATTCATTTCGTTTATAAGATAAACAAATGAAATTCTAATTTTGAATTTTGAATTTTCGCTTATTACTGTAATGGCCAAACTGCCAGCTATACATTTATGTTTTTTTTTCATCGTATGAATTCTTTTTTGTGTTAAATTCGGAAAAATGAAAACGGAAGTGTTTCGATTTTTTTGATGAGAAGTGTATTAGGTGTTTTATTTATTTGTAACTATCTTTCTGCCCGCGGCTTCGCCCGCGTGGATTTCGGTATTGGGTCTATAGAAGGTTAAGGGTCATAGCTGCCCACGGCTACATATGCGCGGAAGTCGGTATGGCGTGAAGGTTTTATCGCGCTTCCCGTGGGAGTATCCGTTTTTCCGAAATAAAATACCGCAAAACCTTGCTCAAGATTCACTCTATCTATTGATTAAAACTGCATGACAATCTGTGCAGTAGTTTTTGAGCGAAGCCTTTATTGCGCATCCCGTGGAATCTGACGATTTTTCCGGGATAAAAAGTATATTAATCCGGACTTTTATCTTTACGTTTGCAAAATTTCAAAGCAATCGGTTCAGTAGTTACGGCGTGAAAGCGGAACAAACAAACAAACAAACTCACTTTCCGATTTATTTATAGTACATATTAGTAAGGATTATTGGTTTCTTTTTGTGTCATTGTAATTTAACCTTTACTAATATAATATTAAGGAATGTTTAATTTATATTGATGGTAATACTTGTTACTGTACAAGATCGCGGCATCAGTAAGATGGTTGCCAAGGAAATGTGTAATACGAGTAACGTGAACATGTAATAATAATCCCGATGAATTTCAGCAGTCGACGATCCTTCCATGTACAAGAATCGTGTCACAGGGCGCACTTCACAGCTGCCGGGATCAACGATTTTCAGGGACAGCGTTGTTTGCGTTCACGAACAAGCAGGCGACTACTGAAACGCAATAAAGGCTGCTGTAGTTTCGCAATGAGTCTGTAGATGGTGCTGCAGGAATAAAGCTTTGCTTTGTAGCGCCAATATTAAATTATAAGCAAACAACTCTTGCTTTTTGAATATACCTCGTATTTTAGGTATTTAATACAGAACATCAACAGTATAGTGAATATACAGCTGACTGACATTTAATTGCGGACGATATTGAAAGACAATGCGCGTTAGGTAAAAGTACAGTAGGAAAATGTAAAGTTTTATTTTATATATCTTTATAAATGTAAAGTTATAAATGTAAAGTTTTAAAACGCATGTTGTCCCTTCTGTTTCAAAATACCGCTTAGGAGTCACATTTCACCATATTTAAATGAGGCTTCTATACTCAATATGAGCTCTAGGAGACATTTGCACCTTGCTTGTCTGGTGTTTGATGTCTTAAAATTTGGGAAGCCGACATATCTCTTTTGCAAACTTAAAACATCTTCTTTTCATAACAGATATGGTACCAGAGCCTGTAGATGTCTTTTAGAAAACTCACCTCATAAAAGTATAGCTTTTACTGGCAGTTTCCGCTACCTAGCTACCAAATGCTGGAACAATTTACCTCCACCCTTGAGACAACTGACTTCGAGATCTTTGTTTAAGAAGCATATAAAATTGTATCTTTTAAACAAACAGCATTTGGGTATTCCAAGGAGTTACTTGGTGACGGATTTTGCCATTTGAACATAAGAGGCGAGAAGATTAAATGAATTAAATATATAGTTATAATCACCAAATCATTCCAAACAACATTATATATTTTTATTACTTTTTCTTTTAATCTTATTTACTTATGTACTATGACAATGTTAATTGTTTATTTATGTTAGTATATTTATATCCACACACTTATATAATATATACATCCTTATATAAATTCATGTATTTTCTTTTACATTCTTTAATTTTGTGCGCATGAAACCCTCAGGTTGTAGCAGAATACCAGTGCTTTGCTCACATCCGTATGTGGGCAATCCCAGTCACTGAGCTACGACCTATTTACACTTCTGCAGTACACACAACTTAGTTTATAGTTTGCATTTATTTAGTTATTGTTAAGTTTTAGCTTAGTCTAATTTAAGTTTGTCCGTGTAACTTTGTTTGTGTGTGATGAAGATATGTAAATAAAGAGTTTATCTATCTATCTATCTATCTTTTAGTAAGGTTCTTTGCAAATTCTCCAATCTGATTATACGCAGTGTCTCACCACTCATAGGAAATAATGACAGATTAGCAGACTGCAATGTAAATTATTTTAATAGTCCGGTTAGTCATATTGGTCATGCTTACTAATATTATAAATCGGAAAGTGAGTTTGTTTGTTTGTTTGTTCCGCTTTCACGCCGTAACTAATGAACCGATTGCTTTGAATTTTCACAGACGTAAAGATAAAAGTCCGGATTAAATAAAAGGGTACTTTTTATCCCGGAAAAATCGTCAGATCCCACGGGATGCGCAATAAAAGCTTCGCTCAAAAACTACTGCACAAATTTTCATGCGGTTTTCATCAATAGATTTCAAGGTTTTGCGGTATTTTTTATCTCGAAAAACCGCGCAATAAAACCTTCGCGCTATAAACCGACTTCCGCACATATGTAGCCGTGGGCGAAAGCTATGACCCTTAACCCACTATAGACCCAATCCCGAAATCCACGCGGGCGAAGCCGCGAGCAGAAAGCTAGAATTCTATAAATAAAAACATATAAGCTTACAGATATTGCTAACCGTAACATTAAAATTATTTTTTTTAGTACAGAAAATATAATCTGACGTCAATGAGGATTCCCAAGTATTTTACTTATAGCATGTACGATGAACTAGAATGTAGGTATAATAGTTGGAGGTTATATGGAGGAGGTGCATTTTTCTTCAACTATGACATTCATCACACAAACATGGCAGATGTTGCCCCCAACGGGTCTCGAACCCGGGGCCTCAAAGACGGCGATACCTTGCAACGGCGGATAAACCGCCGTAACTCTGCTGACAGGCTGATTGCACTGATTGCATCATTTATTTTATTACCCTTTGGTACCTATGAAGTAACTATTAAAGAACTTAAATTAATTTTTAGACTGTATCGACTGTTTATCTCCTTGTGTAAAATCCAAACTGCTGCGGGAAGAAGCCTTTTATTGGAAGTTTTTAAGCAGTGAGTTTATGACATTTTCGTATACCTTAGAAAGAGCTGGTAGAATTGATGTAGGGTAATATTTTTATATACATTGACCCGGTTTCAGTTTTGGTAAATGGAGTAAGCAATAACTCTTTTTAATGATAAAAGGAAAATATTATAGATACCTGATATTATAGAAGAACTACAATTGTGAGCTATTGGAGGTATTATTAAGTTTTTATCGTTTTAAGGCGACAGTTGGTTTGTTGTCCCAGCTCACGGTCAGTCCTGCTTCAGGAATAAAATTATATTCCATCACAGCCTACTGCGTTGTGAATATAATTAAAGAGTGACTTTAAAAGGCGAACTTCGGAATGGTCGTCAAATATCGAGATAAATAATTTATATTGGACTCATTTTCACATAGAGGTTTTATGTGTTAACCAAGAAAGAGTTGAAGTACTCCACAGCCTTTTGAAGCTTCCGCTTCAGCCTGAGGAAGTCTTCATATTGGAGGGAGCAGCTGTTGTAATTTTTGATTTGGTGTTAATGGCTTGTTTTATCGCTTTGTATAGCACCTTAGGATTTTTGCCTGCTTTACATATGCATACTTACCTTTTACCGAGTTACCCTTTATGATTATATAATTTAGTACTATTAATGTTGCAGTGCCCTGACAGGGTTTCATGCTTGTACCAAAACATGAAAACAACATATAAACTAATATTAACTGTTTAGAATAATACAATAAATTATTAATACACTACAATAAAAATCATATTTATTTTTACCTGTACAACTGCCAATGTCGCGGTAAAACAATTAAAAAGATTAATACAGCAATGTCAAACGCAGCCATTAATTCGCGCAACGTCCCGGTTGCGGTCACGCCCCCCTACCAACCATGTTTACACGACATGTCAAATGCGACAAATAATTTATCTGGCATTAGCAATGATACTCATGCCACTGACGTTCGTAGCAATCTCACTAATTCATATGTCACTGAAGTACTAGGAAGCTCATTAGCAGATTATATCGTTAGCTCTCAGAGATAGATTCTCAAACTGGGAATATCCGTTCGGAACGTCACGAATTTGGAATATTCGTATCGCATAAGTCGACTAAGAAAGGGAACACCTCTGCAAATAGATAATTAGGACTAGTACATATAGTAACCGCGGGTCGCCGGCGGGGGCGAGGAAGTCGCGACTGCTACGGCGACCCGGGATGGACCACGCCCCTTCCGTGGCCGGGGGGCGTCGTCGGTGGAGCAGACCGGGGGAGGCAGTGTAGCCTCCCCCGAGGAGGACTCCCCTCTAGGCAGGGGAGCGGAGGCTGGGGGTTCCCGGAAGTAGCTTGCCTACATGCCTGAGGAAGGCCATCCCTGAGGTTTTTAGTGGGTAGGCCTCCCCCTTCTGGGGAGGAGAGCCCCACATAACCGCCGGCTCGCCACAGCCGGGGTAATGTTAGAACCAAATTTTAGTTAATAAGCATGTCATAAAAGTATTGTATAGAAACTTTCTGTTTACAACTTATGTGGACAGATCGTTAGTTTTTATCTTCTTATAAAATAATTGATTAGTTATCTTTCAAAAATGTATGAAATGTTAAATTAATTAAATCTTTTATTTAATGCAGTATTAAGTACAACAGTCTTGATATTGAAAAGTGAACATATGTAACAGGTTAGTACGATATGATAAGGAGGACTGAAGGTCTTTATCATAGGAGCTATAACTATTGTTTATGAAGATAAATGTAACCTTAGAAAGTAAGGATGAACTGCATGAATGTGATAAGATAGAGAGATGATGATGATGATACACATACTAAATTAATCACAACAGCAACTGGCGGTCAATCATCAGCAATCATAAAATTAAAAAAAGCCCGCGAGGAAAACGCCGTTGAATATAAAGTTGGTTACAAGTTACAAAACAACATTTTCCGCAATTCCAACAACTCAACAGTTGCGTGTTGAACCAACACAGAACATCTCGTTAGGGCAGTTACGATCCCAGTAAACCGCCCAGGAGCGGTATCGCACTTATTTCATACACCCGTTTATGCTGCAGTAAAATATTCCGGCGGTAGCATCCGAAATAAAGGTGTGACGTAAACTTGCCCGATGATAACAATATACCTGCCCCGTAAAAAATTTAGACATATAAACTTTTATTTTGTTTGTGGATGTATCCCGTTTTATCTGTTTGTCGGGACGGCATCGCATTTATCGACGCCTGTTCCCGGTTTATGGACAATTTGGACATTTATTGCAGACTAAATGTACGATAGAGTTAATGATGAACTTCGTGAAAGAGAGTGAAATATTGTGGGGGGCTTCAGATCATGATCGATGTGAGGGCAATGTCAAACCAAGGAATTTTTGTTTGTAAATTTTGTCATGTTTTATTTTATGAAATTTAAAAAAATCTAAACTATTACTAAAATACTTAATCAAAAAATTAGATTCATTATATCTGCAACTTAATGGTGACACTGATATTAATTCATCGTGTTATGATTTTATTATATAAAAAAGGTATTCAATTGTATAATACGTCAAGCATTTGTAATGTTAAATGGTATTTGATTTGACTAAAAGGAAACTGCGGTTTTGGCGCCACTGATGTTGGCTAAAATGAAATGGCGGCAAAATAAGGGTATATAATGTGACCTAGAGACCTATTTTTGAATTACGAATGCGACTTCAAAATCACAGATGTGACTAATAATCACCGATTTTCAATAATTCTTATTTTTGAATATCACTGATGTGACTACCTTAGTCACAGGTGTGATTTCATTACGAGTGCCCTCACCCACTCGTAATCAAGTCATACTTGTGGAAATGTTATCTGTGTTTTGTTTGATTTTTCAGTCTATATATATATATATATGAATGTAGCATATATATATATATATATATATATATATATATATATATATTATATATATATATATATATATATATATATATATATATATATAACCTTTATATACCTATTATATATACTTCATATATATGAATGTAGCATATATTATATATATAATAACCATAATGGTTAAGCCGACAATAATCGGCAGCGGCTACATTCTGCGTGGAACCGAACTCTTATGTGTGTACTTTATCTATGTTGGCAGCTCTGCGATCGACTTTCAAAAATTGGATGTTTAGGAATCCGTGACCTCAAAGTCACCGCTGACTATTTAGTCAGCGGTGATTTCGAAATCATATTCGTAATTCAAAAATAGGTCTCCTAGTCTCTAAGCACGGTTTAGTTCTTAAGCAAGAGTCGACGAGTTAGTTTTAAAAGTGTATAGTCAGTTTGTAATATTACATATATTTGTAACAAAGAACGGTGGTTTTCTTTATATCTCAGAAGTGGGATACGCAACAAGTACAAGGTAAGTAAATTAGAAAAAGAAAATGTGTTTTGTTAAAAGCTTTATGCCTTATCCAATTTGATTCTTCCTTGTTGTTTCTTTACAAGAATCTTATTAAATGTATAACACTCGTTTTCATAATGTTTTACTACCACCAAAAGGCGGTAGAAAGAAGAAAACTTCTACGTAAATAACAGAAAGTTTAATTAGGAACTATTAGATTGGTTTGTTGCATTGGGCAAAATGAGGTTTACGCATCTCGTTATGTCAAGGCTACCCTTTGATGGCGTGATGTGCGAATTAAGCATGGTGTTGCGTGTGTGCTTGGTTGGGGCTACCCCCTAACAGTAGTCACGTAGTATTGTGCACTCAAATCGAACGTGTTGATGTTTGATCAGGGCTACTCTCTGATAGCAGTGACACATATCGGTTTTACTTTGCCACGTATGCAATAAACTATATATATCGAGAATGAAATATAAAGAATTTTATTTATTTTTTGTTAAACCAAAATTACAATAGAAATTAAATGTACCTACCTACTTTTTTTGGACAAAATATGAACAATACTTGCTCACTGGCTTACGCAACAGGTATGCTTTCTGTTAATTGTTGAGTGAACTAGAAGTTGTCTGATTAATAACTTGCTGGTTGATGATTGGATAAGACTTAATTTACTTGTTTTATGTTTACTTAGTTTTTATGGCTATTGAACTATGCTTGTTCAATGGTCGTTTGGGGGCGCACTAACTGTGCTCACTGGGTTATTGAACAGGTATGCTTCCTGTTGGTTTTTGAGTGAGCCAGTAGTCGTCGGATGGATAACTCACTGTCTGATAATTGGATAAATAAGACATAGTTACTTGTTTTATGCTTACTTAGTTTTTATGACTATTGAACTTTGCTTGTTCAATGGTTGTTAGGGAACGCACTAGCTGTGCTCACTGGTTTATTGAACAGGTATGCTTCCTGTTGGTTGTAGAGTGAGCCAGTAGTCGTCGGATGGATAACTCACTGTCTGATAATTGGATAAATAAGACATAGTTACTTGTTTTATGCTTACTTAGTTTTTATGACTATTGAACTTTGCTTGTTCAATGGTTGTTAGGGAACGCACTAGCTGTGCTCACTGGTTTATTGAACAGGTATGCTTCCTGTTGGTTGTTGAGTGAGGCCAGTAGTCGTCGGATGGATAACTCACTGTCTGATAATTGGATAAATAAGACATAGTTACTTGTTTTATGCTTACTTAGTTTTTATGACTATTGAACTTTGCTTGTTCAATGGTTGTTAGGGAATGCACTAGCTGTGCTCACTGGTTTATTGAACAGGTATACTTCCTGTTGGTTGTTGAGTGAGCCAGTAGTCGTCGGATGGATAACAAACTGTTCAGTAATTGAATAAATAAGACATATTACTTGTTTCATGCTCACTTAGTTGTATAATATGATAAAAGGCTAAAAGAAAAGGCTACTTGTGCTAGGTTCCAATTTTAATGATGCGATAGAAGTGTTTAACAGAAAAAGTATTAAGCTTAGTTTGAAAGGACACTTAAAATCTAGAAAATGTGCAGTGGATGTACTGTGCAACACCCACCTTTTATTTAATGTTTAGTACTTAATTTAAGAGTAGTCTCTTAAAGCCACTCTTTGATTTTGATTTGTTATTGAATGAATTATGTCGCAAATTGTGTATCCTTTCCAGTGGGTTGTAAGAATGATGTCACAAGATGAAGCCGGTACTCCTCCAGATTGTCCGCCTATGCGTCGAAGGCGGGTGGAGAGACCAAAGAGGCGAAGGGATTCAACTTCATCATGTAGTTCCAGTGACGAAGGAGACTCACAGATTTCACGTAAAGTTTCAAACAAGTGTACTAAAAACGATATTTTTAAAATGTTGAAAATCTTGTCAGATGACACGCCTAAAGGTACTTTTGGTAATAACTTAAATAATGTTGTTCCGGAATTCGATCCGTCCAATAGAGCCCAAACTGTGGAATGCTGGTTAAGAAAAGTGAACGAATGCGCTATCATATATGGTTGGGGCGAGAAACAAATTGTCCACTTCTCTTTACAAAAGCTAGTTGGTTTGGCGAAACGATGGTTCGAAGCTCTACCGACTGTTGCATTTACTTGGGATGAATGGCAGGTTAAGCTTCGTAAAGCCTTTCCTAGTGAAGATAATTATGGGCGTCTTTTAGAAGAAATGTTAAGTCGCACTTCACGTAATGAGGAAAGTCTCCGCGAATATTTTTATGACAAATTAGGCTTGTTAAATAGATGTGAAATTACCGGTAAAAAGGCTGTTGACTGCATCATATACGGCATTAGTGATAGAACAATAAGGAATGGTGCGCAAACTTTAAATAGCTCTGAACCGGAAGACTTACTTAGCTACCTTTCCTCTCAGAAATCTCAACCTTTTATTAATACTAAACCACGTGAGCGAGCAAACTCAAGACCTCACAATCCAATAATTTAAGTTCAATTTCAAGCAGTCCAATTTCAAATAACTTAACGTGTTACAATTGTCGCTCTAGAGGCCATCCTTATTTCAAATGTCCAAAACCAATTATTAAGTGTAAACGTTGCAATAGAATAGGGCACGATATGGATGGCTGTAAGTTGGAACCGCTTTTAAAGTTTAATCGAACTCTTAACGAGACTGACAAAAAGACATTAAAGATCGACACTTTGAATGCACCAAATGATAAGTACTTTAAAACGGTCTTAGTCAATGGTCAATGTTTGAAAGCTTATATTGATTTTGGTAGTGAGTGCACACTCATGCGCCACGCTGAAGCTAAACTTTTAGAATTAGTAAAAGATTTTAACAATATCCCTGTTGTAAGGGGTTTTGGTCAATCGTCTGTTGTACCTTTGTACAAGTCTTATGTAGATCTTAAGGTAGACGAAATAGATTCTAGGATTGAAATTTTGATTGTAGAAAATATACATATTCAAACGGCCCTATTAATTGGTCAAAACTTCACAGAATTGCCATGCGTAACTGTTGTAAAAGACGCGTCGAAGCTTATTTTTTACAAGAGTCCCGATTTGAGTGACTATTGTGATCGTGTAGATAATATAAATTTGTATGTAACGAATAAAGTAGAAGTCTCTGATACTTGTATAGTGCCTGTTCATACAGGCTTAGACTTCACGGGTGATGTGCTAATTAACGGATATAATTCTGCCAAGCCAAACAAAGAATTTCGTCTTTTTCAAGGTGCTTTTAATATATCCTGTGGTAAAGGCCAAATCATTGTATCTAATTTATCCCAACACAATATAATCTTTGAACAGAATGCATTATTGGCCAGAGCTACTCCTTTCGTTGAACATGATGTATGCCAAATTAGTAGAATAAATAAAGATCCATTAACACTAGAACCTCTGGACATTAATGATATAAAGACAGGACCGGGACTTGATAACAACCAATCAGATAGATTACATTCGTTACTTCAAAAATACAGAGATTGCTTTGCCACAACTTTGAGTGAAATAGGTTGTGCTGTAGATATTCAAATGAAAATAGAGCTGGTAGATAACAAACCCGTCGTTTACAGACCTTATCGTCTTTCTCATTTAGAGCGTAATAAAGTTCGTGAGGCTATAGACGAATTATTGCGTAATGACATAATTCAGGAATCTAAGTCAGACTATGCTAGCCCTATATTAATGGTAAAGAAGAAAACCGGCGAGCAAAGACTATGCGTTGATTTCCGTGCATTAAATAATAAAACCATAAAAGATCGGTTTCCTCTTCCCATCATCGAAGATCAAATATCTAACTTAGCCGGCAACTGTTTTTTTACAACTCTTGACCTAGCGTCAGGGTACTACCAAATACCTATGGATTCAGAAAGCCAACACCTTACTGCTTTTGTTACGCCCGATGGTCATTATGAATTTAAGAGAATGCCCTTCGGTCTAGCAAATGCACCAGCAGTATTTCAGAGAATGATTAACAAAATTCTTGGAAATAGACGATTCGAATATGCCTTAGCTTATTTAGATGACGTTTTGATTCCTTCAAGAAATGTCGATGAGATGTTTCAGCGCTTGGAAGAGATATTAAAACTGTTGAAGCAGTACGGGTTAACTCTAAAGCTTACAAAATGTCGTTTCTTTGAAAGCACTGTTAGTTACTTAGGTTACGATATCTCATCGCAGGGAATTAGACCAAGTGAAACAAAAATATTAGCGGTAGAAAAATTTCCTAAACCAGGGAATGTTCACGAAGTTCGTCAATTTCTAGGTTTAACGGGTTATTTCAGAAAATTTATGAAAGATTACGGAGAAATAGCTCGACCGTTAACGTCCCTGCTTAAGAAAGAGGCTACATCGCAATGGGCGGAGACAGAAGACCGGGCTTTTTCTCAGTTAAAGGAAAAACTAATTAACCGACCTGTTTTAGCCTTGTATGACCATACTCTTGAAACCGAATTGCATACAGACGCCAGTTCGCTAGGCCTAGGAGGTATACTAATGCAATGGCAGAAAAATCCACGTGTCTTAAAACCTGTTGCTTATTTTAGTCGTCAGACTACTCCGGAAGAAAGATTCTTGCATTCGTATGAGTTGGAAACTTTAGCTGTTGTGTGCTCGCTCAAAAAGTTCCGCATATACCTATTAGGTATACCTTTTAAAGTCTTTACAGATTGCGCCGCGATCCGTACCACATTAACTAAAAGAGATCTGATTCCACGAATAGCTAGGTGGTGGTTGCAAATAAGTGAATATACATTTGATATTGATTACAGACCGGGTGTGCAAATGTCACATGTGGACGCCCTAAGTAGGAATACCAAACTATTGGTGGAACCGGACGATAGCTCTTATGTTAATGTATACAACATAGAAAAAGAAAATTGGCTTCTTTCATTACAAATAGCAGATCCAGAAATCTCGCGCATTTTTAAAATTCTTAAGCCTGAGGAAGATGACGAGTGTAAAGAAATTCGCAAGAATTATGTTGTAAAAAACCATACTGTTTATCGCAAGGTAGAGGATAGATTATGTTTAGTGGTTCCTAGAAGCGCCCGGTGGCAAATATGTCGATCTAATCATGACGAAATCGGTCATCTAGGATACACAAAAACACTCGAAAGAATACAACATCTGTATTGGTTCCCCAAGCTTAGGAAGTTCTTAAAAAAATACATATCGTCATGCTTAGAATGCGCTTACAATAAGGATAGCTCAGCCAAACAAAAATCGGGTCATTTATATCCGATTGAAAAGGTACAAATACCGTTTCATACAATTCATTTGGACCACCTTGGGCCTTTTGTTAGAAGTAAGGATGGTAACACGCACATACTCACCATAGTTGATGCCTTTACAAAATATTTATGGGTTAGAGCCGTTAAAGATCTAAAAACAAAAAGTACTATAAAAATTCTAGAAAAAATATTTTATGACTTTGGGGTTCCAGCAAGAATTGTGTCCGACCGTGGCACAAGCTTTACATCAACCGCTTTTAAATCTTTTTGTGATACACATGGTATAAAGCATGTCCTTAATGCAGTAGCATGCCCCAGAGCTAACGGTCAGGTGGAACGATTCAATCAGACCGTTTTAAATTCATTATCTTCACAAAATTATTTCAAACATGAAGGGGATTGGGATAAATGTTTAGGAAAAATTCAATGGGGCATCAATAATACTATTAATACATCTACACAGAAAACAGCGACTGAAGCTTTGTTCGGGATTAAAATGAGTGATGCTTTGTCAAATAAACTTAATACTCAGGAAAACTCTAAACGCCTCAATCTGGAAAAAGTCAGAGAATTTATTAGTGAAAATATACGTAAAGGCCAACACAAGCAAAAGGCACGATATGATGCAAATCGGGTTGCCGCAACAAAGTATAATGTCGGTGATTTAGTCAAAATAGCTCGAAACAATTTTGATAATAATAAGAAGAGTACAAAGCTTATGTCCAAGTTTGTTGGTCCTTACAGAATCATAGACTTAATAGGAAATGACCGTTACAGAATAACTGACGTTCCAGGATTTACAAAGAAAGGCAAAACATATGAAACTGTAATAGCCGCAGATAGGATTCGGCCATGGATCCATATTAAAGCCTTAGAATTACACAATTCAGATGACAGTAGTTGTAGTGACGTCGAAATTAATAATAGTAACGATTAATATAATAGCCAATTAATATAGTTATAAATAATCAGGTAATTTCGTTGCGTGACGTGCGAGAAACGATCTTATTCAATAAAATTAAGAATACAAATAAATAAATAATTCATTATATTAAGGCACATGATATAATAATTTCTGTCATCTATTAACATATTTATTATTGACAATATTACATAGTTTTATATAAATGAATGAAAACATATGTATCAAATTAAACCAGAAAAGGAAAATTATCGACAATGTTATGATTTTGTTTTCAAGTTTGGATATTTTTGAAAGTGATTGGTTTTTAATATTTTGTTTAATTATGATAAGTAACAAAGTGTGGTTAATTGCATTGTATAAATACATAAATTCCATCCATTCATATTATATATTAAAATGAAAATGTAATAAATACTAACATTAGATTATTTACATGTAAATCATATTAATCTAGGAGTAAGATTTTAGCAATATATTTTTTCTTTTTTTTTTTACACTACACAATAAAAAAAAAAAATGTATTAAGCAATGTTTAGATTTGTTATGTGTCTATTTAGTTTACTATTAGGTGTTTGCCAGGAGGCAACACTTTGTAGGATGGTCGAATGTTATGATTTTATTATATAAAAAAGGTATTCAATTGTATAATACGTCAAGCACTTGTAATGTTAAATGGTATTTGATTTGACTAAAAGGAAAGTTTTCAAGTTTGGATATTTTTGAAATTGATTGGTTTTTAATATTTTGTTTAATTATGATAAGTAACAAAGTGTGGTTAATTGCATTGTATAAATACATAAATTCCATCCATTCATATTATATATTAAAATGAAAATGTAATAAATACTAACATTACATTATTTACATGTAAATCATATTAAGCTAGGAGTAAGATTTTAGCAATATATATTTTTTTACACTACACAAAAAAAATATGTATTAAGCAATGTTTCGATTTGTTATGTGTCTATTTAGTTTACTATTAGGTGTTTGCCAGGAGGCAACACTTTGTAGGATGGCCGAATGTTATGATTTTATTATATAAAAAAGGTATTCAATTGTATAATACGTCAAGCATTTGTAATGTTAAATGGTATTTGATTTGACTAAAAGGAAACTGCGGTTTTGGCGCCACTGATGTTGGCTAAAATGAAATGGCGGCAAAATAAGGGTATATAATGTGACCTAGTCTCTAAGCACGGTTTAGTTCTTAAGCAAGAGTCGACGAGTTAGTTTTAAAAGTGTATAGTCAGTTTGTAATATTACATATATTTGTAACAAAGAACGGTGGTTTTCTTTATAATCGTGTTTTATATTTGAAATATATTTTTTTTATATTGATACTCCGACGTAAGATGATTCCCCAATATGGTTGGCGGTAGGACTTTGGTTCTGGTTTTATCGTCTCGCCAAAGTCTATCGCCAAAGCAAAAATATTAATGTATTTTTGCTACATGGTATGTATATATTCTATAATATAGTTATATAATAGATAATTAACTATTAAATTGCGTTTTTTTCGCTTGTATTTAAAACTATATTTTTATTGCAATAGTAAATACATATTTTATGACCATAAAAGTTTTATGACCATCGTGGTATGAATTCTCGGACTAAATTGAATAAATAAAACTAAATTCGCGGTGTAATTCAACTGAATCGTATAGAGAACGATGTACTACGAATTAAAGTATGCTAGTTAAATTTATCCTTATTTATGAAAGATGCATATGTGAATCCAGAAAACTAGTGACCTGAAAAATATGAAAAAATCTTCGCTTAATAAAAATATTCTTACCAATTTTTTTTTGTCTAAGATACTTTAGCTGTAAAATCAATCAATAACTGATTTTCTAATGTATTCACTTTTCAAGTGCAATTAAAAACCATTTCTTGTCGATATTTCTTTAAATTCTTAACATGACAGTAATCTAAAGTTACCATATGCAAGAACCATAGTAGTCTGAGCATAAAACAGCACTAACGCAAATACATAGGTTGTTTCTATAGACGACACCGCGGTTACACACCTTTTATTACTGCCTGTATAATAATTGTCATTTTATTCCATAAACGTTACTACGGTATTACTGTACCCTAGCATTCGTAGTAGTATTTTCAGTTATATAAGTTGTCTCCATGTATTTTTTGCATACACGACGGCCTCGTTAAGGATCTTTTTATACCATATAATCACGCGAACATGAGTGCATCATTTTTATCGAAAACGATATTAAATGTCAAATATAAAACTGCCTGGGAAAGTGTTTGAGCGGGTCTCATAAAAGTAGACTTAGCCGGTCCTCGTGGGATATTGGCGGCGATATTGGGCCCCATATTTGAAGATCTCTCCAGGCGGTGTTACGAATTCGATGCAGTGAGGCAACTTCAAGTGGAGCCAATTCGATTTCTGCGAGTGATGTAGATGGTATGTTTCTGCGACGACATCTAATGTGAGAGAATTTCAATGTTGATGCGACAGTGGCATGTTGTCTTATTCACTGTATGGTCGATGAATTTAATTTTCGAACCACCTATATCGAACCACGGAATATCGAAAAAGAAATTAACATCCTAAAATTTACGAATGTTAGAATGACAACAATGCCAACTCTATTACATGTAATAAATATAAAGCATTTGAAGTTCCTTATAAAGTTATCTATGTCGGATAATATTTAAAAATAATGGATTGGGAAATAAATTCCTTGATCTTTCTTCCTTGAAATTGCAATATTGAGATAATTTTAAGGTTTATTTTTACATATATGATTTGTTTTCCTAATTTATTTAGTAACCAAAAAGAAACTTTCTCAAAACTTTCACTCACATATCAATAAATATTAAGCTAACTATTAACAGAAAGTTGAAGGTTAAAAAATTATAATTTAGTTCAAATTCTCAAATCTGATAGTTACATTTTTATTTAAACAAATACAAAAACTTCTTACTTTTATGCGTAAAAATGGAATTTCGCCCTATTTATGAAATAAAGTTCAATTAATACAATTACAAACAATTTATTATCCGATTCTAATTCTAATGTTGAACTGTCAATGGGTCAAGATTTTCAAAACCAAATGGTTTTAAATACATTACGATTTCAATTTCAATATGACAACACACTATCAAAGTAAGTAACATGTCACAATTGTTTGGAAATTGTTTTCTTTTTTTTGCAATCGGATTTCAAGAGTATATATAAGAGTATATCTTACTGTTACTCCAAACTTCATTAACTCTATTCATTTTATCTAGCTTGTTTAATGTATATACTAGTACATTATATTAGTGGAACTAGTATTCTGTTTCAACCTGCATATTCAATATTAAGTACATACGACATCTATTAATTATTCGCAATTTTGCGACAAATGGATATGACGTGGTATCACGTTCCGCATATGTCAAGATAGGTGATCTGCTCGGCTTATGTAAATCAATTTCATTGATTTAAAACCTAACATAAGTATAAACAGAATTAGGTAATCTTTTAATGTTTGTAGAAACTATTTATATTTCACTAGACGCAAGCATACTACGAGTAATATTTAAGTTGTGACTTTTTAAGAGGCGTTTAAGCTTGATGGACTTCAGGTGCTTGTCTAAGACCAGATAACCAAATTCTTTTAAATGTCACTCGTAGCAGCTGATGGTATAATTTTTTTACCACCAGACACCATAGGTAGACACCATAGCGCCCAATAGATCGCTGCATAGTATTCATTTTACACTAATGTAGGGCTATCGATACTTAGGATCCGAATTCAAATAATTTATTTACTTTCTGAGGGAAAAAGTAGCTTGCACAGCGCTAATATAATTTCTATAGAATCTTCCGTTTGATGGTTACACATGACTGAATATTATTTTACTGACCCTGATACATCATAATAAATAATATTGTATAGTAAATAGTATCTAATTTCAAAATTATTACAATATAACACGTATTAAAACGACACATCAATTTAATTATCTGACGTTTCAGGTTGCACCGACTATGGTCTCAGGATGACTGCAGCTGTGCAGTTGAGTCTTCATTTAAATAATTATATAATTAATTTAAGGATCCTGAATCATTCTCAGGATTCTGACACTTGAATCACTCGTGATTAATTTATTGTTCATAGTACTGATACTATGTACAAAGAGTATCTCAATACTCTTGAAAGACTTTAGTCTTGTTTTGACCAAGTTTCAATCCTTCACTTGCTCGTAATTATGGCGATCGCGTTAAATCCGTCCATTAATCATTAGTTGCATTATAAAAGAATATTCTGAACAAGTACAAAATTTGCGGGTGAAGTTCTCAAGTTCTCAAGTGAAGTTCTCAAAATTCTCAGAAAACGTATGTTCGGTTAAGCGTATGCAGATGTGTGAAGCCGGGACCGAGCGGTAAACAACGAAGCAAGCACAAACGTTTACATTGGCAGCGTCGGGAAAAATGTTCTCAAGACTGGAGGCTGATTCTCACAAACTTGAATAAACTTCGTATTTGAATTTGTTCTTAAATAATGTTTCAGACATGGACAATAATCAATCAATCAATCTAATCAATATATTTACTCAAATATGGTGCATTGGATGTTAGCGTATGTAACAGAACGCATATTTTACAATATATGGTGTGCAAACATTATTATAATTATTACATTATTACTATTTAAAATTAATCAGTTTTAAAATACAATAATCTTCAATAATAATACTTTATAAAGTTAATTCACAGAAAGAAAATTAGAATTATAAAGTAAATACAGAATAAGAATATATCATAAAAAGATATTGTCAATTAGAGATTTATCTTAATATGTCGTACCTCGACAGCTTCTGTGTTTTGATTGGCTAAGCTGTAATTGTTGCCAAAAAAATATCGACTTCGAACGTTTTTCGAGTCGACGAGAATCAGTCCCCGGTTCAAGTTTAAAGATTCCGTGTAAACCCGCGCTTATGCAATGTAAATATGGCATCAGTTTGCTTTTATCATATAAAATTGTCTACAATATATTTTTGTCGTATAAATGGTACTACTAGCGGATTGGTCGTTTATTTACTACAGAAGATCAATTGGTGATGTCAACAATATTATGATAGTAATTTTAATTTTAAACACTTTATTTACACGTCAGGTGAAGATTTCTATTAATTTTCGTCCCCATCCAGTAAAAATGCCGCCATTTGTATATATTTCTCACCTGCGTCGCGTGAAGACTGTCTTGTGCACAGACTACTTAGAGATACTACGTATCCTCTTGTGCGACCACATCGCGGTCTGCCCGCCGGCGCTCGTAGTCATGCATCGCGATCGCTACGATCTGGAGATAGCAATATTTGGGTTGCACCATAATTCTACTAAAAAGACTTAAAATTTTTAAAAAACCGTTATTAATGTGAATTTATATCAATGTCGAACTACAAAGTAATTTTATGAATTGTATAATCTGCAAGCGAACGCCATTGAATTAAAGTCGTACATAGTCCATGAAGAATTAAACCCTTAACTTTCCAATCAATTTACGTTCTCCCAACAAAAATATATAACAATAGCGCATTCACCACTTATATTGAAGGTAACTTTGTTGCAAAGTTACCACATCATTCAACAACTTCATATTTTGTTGTTAATAAATTTCATTAAAAGTTGCAGCCGCCTCGTATGGGTTCTTTGAGTTAATTGAAGAGAAGTGCGCTCGCGTGAAGGTAATACATCCAGTAGATGCTAGTTTATGAGGGTAAGTTGAAATTGACCAACATTGTAAGCTCAATTTAATTCAAGCTATTCCTTGTGGAATTTCCAATATCTTCTAGCCCCATTTTGATTTAAGTAATGTAATAAAAGGAATTGAGATTCAGCTTTAGCGTTAACTAGCGACCCACCCGGCTTCACACGGATGCAATGCTAAATGGTTATGGTGGGTTATCCCTAAGAGATAGACATATACCATCGTGGACATTTTGTTTTATACTATATAGTGATGATTAAGCTGATTCATTTACTATTTATTCTTTGTGTACATTATGGTAATTGACTAAAATTGAACTAGTACCGATCAACTTCCAGTTCTGGTGAATAAGTTATAAATTATTTTTAAATTAAGTTGTTTTGATAACGATAGGATTTTTTGGTTTTTTGAATGTTAATTTTATTGAATTTAAACACGAATATAAAATCAAATATTAATAACAATAAGGGAATATTGATCGAAATTTGCTTACTTCTACTAAGTTATTTAAAGTGAACTATTTAGTATATAATGCAAAAATCTAAAATGTACATAAGAATAAAGTTACGTTAAGGTTACAGGACAGACAAAACTAGTTGAATTTAATTAAAATATTGTAACAATTTGTCACTCATTACACTGCCATGTTTGATTTGTGGGAAATTACTCCAATTGCTTCGCAATTATATTATTATTGTAGTTTTGAAATGAGGTATTGGTGGCGCTGTGGTCACTGGACTTAAAATTGCTATGTTCGAGAGGCTATGGCTACCTCGGTGAAGGCAAACTGTATTGGGAATTATTTGAATTAATTCCTGCCACCAGTTTCCGTCAACATTCCACACAACAAAACACTGATCATCTACATGGTCGGCAGTCTACAATAGGGCGCTTTTTTGGGAAATTATACCTCGCACAACCAAACTCTGAAATGAATTGTTACATGCGGTGCTTCCAAACCGATATGATATATAGAAACCTTAAAGAAAAATGTATGTGTATTTTAATATATAAAATACACTAAAAATGTCTGCGAAGAAATTCACAGCTGTTTGTGATATCGAGCAATTCGTACTGAACCACCGTGGTTGACTAAGGATCTCCCCAATACACTCGTAGTTGGAATAGACTTTTACCCCTCGGTGGTAATATATGACAATAATGGTGAATATTCATTTGTGAAAAGAAGTGATAAAAACTAAACCATTCGAATTTCTTGAGTATTCTTCTCTACGTCTCCCAATTTCCGAACTCAACGATACACTTAATCTTCACATATTCTATTTCCTTGTAATTTTGACATGTTTCGTACTCTAAAAGTGCATCACATAAAACTGTAATCAAAACGAACAATAATTAGTTTGAGTTTAGTGTCGAACTAAATCGAAGATTTTTTGGAATTATATTGAACTGAGTTCCAAGAGTAGCATCGGGTTTGCATTTTGTAGAGTTACTTGGTATTTGAAATCACTAAGTGCTACTAAAATCCTATTGTGACGATATAGTCAAATTCAAATCGTCCGCTAAGCTCGCCGCTGTTGTTATTGGTTTATCCCTGTAATAAATTAAGACTCTTTGAAATGCTCCAATTTTAACGAATAAACCAGTGACCGACTAATATCTTAGGATTTCTTAGTCAACCTATTTTGAAAAACGGTGGACGGCTGATGACACTACATCTGATACTTATCAGATATAGTGTTGGAAATAAACAGTAGGCTACTTAGCCTACTGTTATTTCCAATTTCTGTGAGTGTTTATTACCTATAATACGAATATACCTAAATTAGATCATTATTATTTTATATACTAACAAAATATAAGTTCGGAATTTCAGTGAATCTTGCGATCTATGCCATAAAATTCTTAATCCAGTTATATGAATAAGCACTCATGCTGTGTGTACAGTTGTACACATTACGTCCTATTTAAATAAATTTATTTAGGTTTTACTATATAATTCAAATTATCATCATTACCTGTTGTGTGTATCATAATAATTAACAAATAAATAAAGACTTTCTGAAGTATATATTGGCAGTTACCATTATGTATCTTTTGGTTACACCAGTTCCTTGCAGTTTTCTGTGCAACCCACATATTATCAAGACGAGTCTGTCTGTCTGATGTCTCTTTTTCATCTATTGTTGTATTTTATCTCATATCCGATATGATATTTTGATTGATGATTTTGTTAAAAGCCTGTAATTTAGCATCAATGTATTATTGAGTTTGAAACATTGACAGCAGACAATTTTTTTCGCTTCAGGAAGCAGATCTGACACACCCATACAAGCCAACATGCGCCTGTACAGAAACTTGAGAGCAGGTTTGTGAGGCTTCAGGAGATAAGAGAGGAAACCAGGTCATGATGGATAACTGTGGACGCGTGATAGATTGGAAACAAGAATTAAGTAAAGCTATGAGTCATTAACACTATAGAGTTTATAAGTGTAGCTTGATGAAGCAAAACATTGAGATTGACTGACTCAATCAGTTGCCGGAGATTGCGTGGGCAAGAAGAATACGGTAACACACAAACATCCCTTATGTTTGTATTAAAATACTGCAAATAATTTGTGTTAAATAATTAGTGGGTATAATCTGACATTGGTGAATCAATGTCGATAAAATTATCTACTAAAGGTGAACAATCAATTAGAAACACCCTTGCCGAACTGTAAAAATAAAACTTCCACAAGCAGAATATTGGGGAGTTGAAGCGGCAATTATTTTAAATGGGAAACTACTACGAAGATTAATTGCTACACCTCCGCCACCCTTTTCAATGCGGTTGTTTCTAATGAAAGAAAACCGGGAAGTGGAGACACAGTGGAAGGATGATGTGGTTTTACCACACTTCAGAAATTAAAATACCGTGAACAGTATAATTGTAGATCGCATCCTAGTGTTCCATGACTTGAATCGCGTCCCAAAAACGAAATTTTGAATGGTTTCATCAAAATTCAATATTTTAGTTTTGATACATTATCTTGTATATTTTTAGATTGATTAATATTAGTCATAGCAATTCCATTACTCTAACCATAATAAAATTAGCATCGGCCAAAGTCACAACTATTTGCACTCCGCAAATTTGATTCTAGCCAGTCTTTGAAATAAAATCATGGTGTATAAAAATGTATTAGTGAAAAGCAAGTTAGCAATAATTCAAAATTATGGAAATATTTGGTTTTAGAATGCTATAAATGGCGAGCTGACGTAAGTCTCAATAGCTCTCCTTTCATTCAAAGCGGAAAAAAAAAATTAAAAAAAACTTTTTAAAAAAACACGCTTTTATTAAAAAGACTAAAAACCGATCTAAAAACTTGAAAATAAAAATAAAGTCACGCTTTTAGAAAATTTGGGTACATATCAAGAAAAATTTCTGATGATAAAAAGAAATGTAACTCAAAAATTTGTCTATAAAATTTAGCAAATTAGTCCAAGAACTCAATGACTATAAAAGCGTGGGGTGTAAATGTTAAGACCATTAAATGAGTAATGTTTAATTTTGAACACCCCACGCTTTTATAGTCATTGAGTTCTTGGACTAATTTGCTAAATTTTATAGACAAATTTTTGAGTTACATTTCTTTTTGTCATCAGAAATTTTTCTTGATATGTACCCAAATTTTCTAAAAGCGTGACTTTATTTTTATTTTCAAGTTTTTAGATCGGTTTTTAGTCTTTTTAATAAAAGCGTGTTTTTTTAAAAAGTTTTTTTTAATTTTTTTTTATTTACTACTTTTTAGATCAAATGTTTTTTAGTCTTTATAACAAACAAAAGTTTTTTCAAACGTTTTTTAGTCTTTGCGTAAAAAGCGTGTTTTTTTAAAAAGTTTTTTTTATTTTTTTTTTTATTTACTACTTTTTAGTCTCGTGATTATTATAACAAACATAAAGAAATGTACATAATTGTTCAGAAAATGTAGTATTAGAATTAAACATATGCATTATATCAAATTCTATCTGTTTGCTTCATTGAACCAATTCTCATATTAAAAAGTTTTTAATTTATTACAACATAATTATGTATTTTTATGATTCGAAAATGATTGAATATTGTATTGTCATCTAGAATACACATGTAAAAAAAAATTTGAGCTCGATTGGAGCAGTAGAAGTGGTCGAAAAATCGATTACAAGATTTGATCATGACAAACAAACAAACAAACAAACGGACAGAGTAAGTCAATAAAAAGCGTGTAAATAAAAATTATGTGGAGATCTTTAGGGAGATTGATGTTCAGTAATGGACGTTTTTTTAGAGAAAATGATATAGAATTCTTGATATAGTATTGATATAGAAGAGAAATTATTATTTTAAAGTTTCTTATTCTATGTACTCACGAGTTACAAAGTATGTTATTCTAGTGTACGAGATTTCTCGACGACTGACCGCCCGATACTAACGGGCACACTAATTTTATCATTCTAGAAACTGTTAAGCAAAACAAAGGAAATATTAAAATTTATAATTTTTGAAGTAGAAAATAGGTTTATTCTCTCGGTAGCAATATTGCTATTATAAACACTAAGAAAATTATATTTTTATTCCCTTTATTTATATAAATAAAGGGAATAAAACTATAATTTTTGGATAGATAGCAAAACGTAAACTATCGAAGAAACGTGAAACTTTGCATTCTTAGAGGTTTTAAAATCTAACTAGGGCAGGCAGGACGCTATAACTTAACTTACTAATTTAGTTGTCATTGTTTTGAATCTATTGACAAATACAGATGTCAGACTTTGTACTTGTTTTCCTATCTTGTAAGAATTTTAATAAATTTGTTTAAAATTCCGTCTCCCGCTCTGCAGGGCCGGCTTTAGTTCAAAACCGATAAGATCCCAAGCCTACAGGGCTTTAGGTAGTGTTTAGTTAGCAGGTTAGCCTTCTGCTAGAGTCCAACATAACCAACTGTCGCAGACCGGGCACAGATGGTATCCGATGTAAAGTCGTCCGAGCATTAGGAGGTTATTAAGATGATAGAATAGTAGCGCACCCCTTATGAGCAAAATAAAAGTTTAAAATTCTTGATTTAGTACATTATTTTCTTAAACGTATTATACAGCTTAACAATACAGTCAGCCCATTCCAGAAGTCTTAAATTCATAAAACTATGCTATAGAATATATCAATTTTTAAACTCATTTTACTGGAACATGTTTCGTTTCTCCAAAGCGCACGTACTGATAAAAATAGAACACTCATCCTAAATCAACACCAGAAAACCGTTTCCCAAGTGGCGCCCTTCTTCGACAAGTCGTTTAGTATTGCATATTGACAACGGTAACTTTTCTAATATCGAGTAAAATTTTGATTCAGATCAGAAGCTGCAAGAGCACTCAGGTTAAGAGATATTGAGTGAGTTCCCCAATATAAGAAAGGCGGGACAAGATGACAGATGTCACGGTTTTGCATTAAGTCCAAAAATATTAACTTCTATCACAAATGGTGCTCACATGTTGGATTTTTATTGGCAAGGGGGAAGGTTTCTTTTCTAGGCCCGGCTTACTATTGTCTGGTTTAGTTCATCTATATATTATATTTTTAACCTATGCTGTATATTTAAACATAAAATGAATCAATACTATAAATTAAAAAACTTTGTTAATACTACACCGTGAGATAAGCATACTTTTATATATCTCATACTTTACACATACAGTGCTTATGGTGTTTATGATAGCGAATATTTTTATTTTACGGGTGTAATAGATGACTTATTATTGACAGTAAATATTTTGTTTTGTTTATTTATTCAAAGATAATAAGGCTAAAGATACTTGAAATACGTAGTTAAATTTACAATTGTACACATAGTATTGCATCATGCTTTATATGTTGACGTTGAGATAGCTCTTATGTAGCATATAATAGAGTGCAGTTATTGTTGTACAAATGTTAAGCTTGAAAAGCTATCTGTACCTTAACTTAAATTTGCATGCTACACGACTAGCAGACTTGCGGCAGGGGCGTGCGGAGATTGCGACTTTTTAGCCAAATCAAACATGAGTGAAATTTTGAATTACATTTTACTATTCAGTTTTTATTTTCCAGTCATTCCTACCGTAACATAAAGGTCTATTTTCTTTCTATGGATAATTACCATTAAATAATCGTGATTTTTCACAATTTCAAAAATGTGTGAATGACTGATTTCTTGTGTATTTGTTGCAATTATCAATTCACTTGCTACATAACATAATAAAATATCCTACCTACTCAGAATGTATGAGTTATAGTTATAGGGGCCATCTGATCATCCACCCCATTATTATTCAGTCCACCTTGTATGACAGGCTGGTCTTTGGTTACCTTCAAGGGTTGTCTAGACGGACAATCTTACTATTGCCTTCCCTAATCTTGTGTCTATTAAATGCAAAACCAAATATGTAAGTTTATAACATGATTTTTTCAATACTGCTCGCTCTACCTACTTGTATTATCATTAGTAGGTAGAGCGATTACTAATAGTACTCATAAAGCCAAATAAAAATCGTATAACTTTTATGCAATGTTACTAAATCGTTAATTATCTACACTCCTATATAAAGAGGATTTGATTGTTTTTTATTTGTTTGTTTTGCATTGAATAAGCTCCAAAACTACTTGACCGATTTAAAAAAAATAACTGTTGGGAAGCTACACTATCTCCGGTAAATATAAGCTATATTAAATTATCAAAAATGTTGGCATACAAAGTATGTATGGGAGAATGCGTGTGTGTGTAAAAAAAAATATAACTTTTGGAATGTTTATTAAATGCCCGTGCGAAACCGGGGCGGGCTGTTAGTTGTATTATAAAAAGGTTAAAAATCATTTACATAACTGAATGAAACGAGTCAGGCATATACTAAACATTAATTGTAATTACGTATTAATATAGAAAAATGAAATTGGAACAACAAATTTGAGTTTCTAACAATAGATAAAAATACAGAACATACATTTTGCTAGGGTACTTCCAGAAACGGACCACGCTCCAAGCTATCTGTGATTAGGATTGCAGGGCGAGAAACAGCCGAACAATACGTGCCATATCAAGAATCACTGTCTTCTGCATCCGATCCTTAAGACAACAGCCAAGTCAGAGTTTCTTTGATGTTATTTGAGACAACGCTATCAAGTTATTTGCAGAAACAGAGCAATTATCGTTAATATTTTAGGATAGGTTTTGTAAACCTACAGCATAAAATAACTTAGCTACCATCTTTTTTATACAACAAACTTACTGCCCAGAACCATCATAGTGACGTAGTCTATTATAAATAACAACAGAAAATATTTTCCTATAATCTTATAGCACACAAAATGAAATACGGTTTATATCAAAATGCAATCATAATTGTCTCATTTTGATTTCTTCGATTCCATTTTAGATAGCGACATAGTGTTAAAATACAACAAATAATAATGACGAAAACCTCTTATTTATTCGGCGGCGATCACGATTCTCGGAAATGAATCCGGCAATTATCAACAACAAAAAACACATAGAGCTTCTGTTCGGAAATTAAAATAGCTAGTAACGGTTGTTTTATTCATGATATTGCCTTAGGGATAAATAGCCTTCCGGCACTAGAGCGACACTCACGGACGTGTATTTTTATTTCACAGCGAAATAACTTGGGTGCACAATAATACACACGTAAATTATTTCAAGTATGATGTCGATAGGTAGCTGTGGCAGACTTAGAAGCATATCATTGTTGGTTTTTTTTCGTGATTGTTCTACAAACTGATAAAGAAATTGTCTACAATACTACGATCGTGAAGAAATATAGAACTACAACAACAGAAAACTGACATCTACTCATCGTATTACGTAACTTTTACTTACATACCTTGTGTAGTAAAATTACAGAATAAGTCATTACTTGCCCACATATTTTGCACTGCCAGATTAATATAATGAAGTATTTAGTCAGTGTGATGGAAGTATAGGTGTTCGCGAGAACACCTTCGATAGCTCACGCAAATATAATTTAAGGTCGCTAATCCTATTTTTTCATACACGTAAGTATTATTCAGGCACAGAATTTCCCACTATGAGGCAAACCACTTACCTTGACACCAACAGCTTGGGCTTGTATGGAAACTGAGGCCGAGCACGTGCCTGGCTGGTCACTTTTCAGTACTAGTTTTCTTTACAGCAGCGTCACAAACTCTTCTGTAGTTTCAGTGTCCCATATCCGAACTCACACAACATAAATAAACTTCAAATATTTAATATTAGTCCCGGTTAGCACAATAAAAATCTCATGCACAATTATGTATGTTTACACCGCCGCGTCGCCGATCAACCAACATAGCAGGAATCGTAATGACAGCCGTCGCCCGTCACCGCTGGGTCGTGGAGTCGCAGCTTACCCACATAATAAAAAAAGTCCGTGCCTGAACAATAGGAATAAAAAGATAACTGTGAACTAGTGTCACGAGCGCTGGGACCATAGTTAAAGAATCGCATGAAGTGAAAAGACAAACGGTACAAAACAGTAGAATGTACGCAGACTACGATATAAAAATCTGCCAACAGCATGTACTACTGACGAATGACAAGCAAAGCACGCCTCAATAATTCCTTCCACAGAAATCGAAATAACCTTAGAAATGGTGAGTCCCACCCAAAATATCTTAAACATGTCTCGAGCTCAATGAAGCCGGGAAAGATAGGGTTAGCCTATTTCGTGAGAAGCCAGGCTGCATCGCCCCTCTCCTGAGGGGCAGTCGCGCTATCGATTTGCCTATATCGTTCATAGAACTTAGGCACAAGCTGAGTTTAGTCAGTAGTTCACGTGATCAGACCGCTTTGGCCGCGTGGAGTCCGACATAACCTCCGTGACACTTGCCGTTGCAGGGGTATCCTGGATAATTTTCGTGCTCCTTGTGATGGATTCTCAGCCTTCCTCCCCTGAGGAAAAAAAGGGAGGCCAGGAATTTAATAAAGACCGGAAAAAGGTGCTGGACGCTAGCAGTGCAGGACGGACTCTAGGCTGAAGTACCCTCCATAGATTCGTAGTCTTAGTACTTCTTATTACAATTTTGTTTTCTTAGATATAAATTAACTATCTAATAATAGTATGTTAACAAAATAAAAATTACCATTATTTATTACATATTATGTTTCTGACAGATATACCTATTCGTATTGGAGTTACACAGCAATATCCTATATACCCTAAGTGCTTGTATAAAAACTTTCAAAAGACATTTCTCATCAATCGGCTACACAAAACAAATGTTGGTGCTAGACACAATCTAGCTCTATAGATTTCTGCGTAGTTTTCCTAAAGGAAACCCACTGCTGAACCGCGTAAGGATCTCCACACCAAACAGCCCAGAACCTTTCGGGAATCTTCTCCAAATCAACGTTCCATCTAATAAGATCTACAATGCTCCATTTCTCGGCGATACCTTTGCGATTAAATCAAGAATCAGGGTCACTGCCATAGTCCGCAAAATCGCGAACAGGTGACATTAGGTAGGGCACATTGTCGGTACTTAGGATTATAAAGTACTTTATTCAGTCATTTACATTGGCCGTGTTCTTATAGCAGCTTTCGAGCATCGTTCTATTGTAGAATACTTCTAGTATTTCTCTTTAGGTAATGTTTTACCTAAAGCGACCCTCTTATGGCTCCACATACTGCAGGTAGACGTTGACTAATATCTCTGAAGTCTAATGTAAATGTCTTTGAGGTAGCTTTCTGGAATTCCTGACGGGCGTTTGTAGAGTAACGAGAGTGGTTGTAATAATTTCAGGGCTTATTCGGGCGAATATGAGCAAACTAGCTCTCCTAGTAGTACAAGCTCGTCTTATATATTCTCAAACATACTTTTAATTTAAATAGAGGACCATTGTGTAACAAGCTATAAACTAGGCTTTAGGTTTCTTTATCTCACCTATTTCTCCAAGAAAGTTTGCAATGCCATGGAATAACTGAAAAGCGGACTTGACATTTTACGTTTCAAGTAAACTGAAAGTCTTCTTTACCAATATATTTGCACAAAATATACAAGATTAAACCGGAGGTATATCTAACACATTCACTTGTATTTAACTGCGGGTAGTTTTGTGTCACAATATCAATAAAACACAGTGACAGAGGAAATAAATAATTTTACTAAATGCACGTACAATAATAATGAAAACACGGGCAATTTGGCTGCGCTCATAAAGCGATATTTCAAAGGAAATGTTTCTAAAACAATGCGGCGTTCCGTTACACACGGTTACAATAACACCCAATAATATTACATCATCCTATGTGATCTATTGTCGTTACATAAAATCGAAATTCGCATAGCAAAGTTAGTTGATGGAAATTAAGGCTGACGACGAATGCGCGTCAATTATTTTTTGAATTTAATATTGGAATGCTATGATTTGAAGTGATTGCATGCGGTTCAGCCAATTTATTTTGTAGATTTAGTGGTTTGACACGTGACAGTTATGGCATGACGTAAAAATTTTCGTTCTCCATACTTTTCAATTTTTACTTCTCATTTTGGCCAGCATACATATTGCCAACCGGCGCAGAGGTTCCTGTGGTTAAGGCCAACGTGTGATGATCCGAAGGGCCTGGGTTTGATACCCAAGGCGCTACCTGCATCGAAATCGAACATGTTTCGCAGTCTGCTTGGTTTAGCTACTATCGTCTTACCTATGTTTGTCACCATAATAATATTATTAACAGCATTCTGTTCCGGTAATTGCAAGTCAGTTTTTTAGCTATTGAAGAATCCGAGCGAAGCTTGTTTCCACCCTGTATTTAGCACAAGTGTATTTTGTTGATCATTTTACCTAATTTTATCACCATAATAATATTTTTTATATAATAGCGTTGTAGTGCATCGACATTTAAGTTAAAAGAAGCCAGTTCTTCAAACTTTCTTCCTTCTTTGGCCATAACCTCACTTGCCACAAGTTCAGATATTCAAATAAGAACAAAATTTATCAAAGCGTCTTTGGTGTTGAGTAACCCTAATCAGATTACAGTACCACAACCATTACAGAAATACATAGCTTGATGCTTCCGCAAAAGAATTACGAGGAATGGAATTTTGGTTTAATTCGAGTGTAGTTTTCTGAACTAAAGTATGAGAATATGTTTACAAAATGAGAATAATTATTTAAGTTTCATTTTCCTGTGATTGTGAAAAATAATACCTCCTGGAAAAAATCTTAAATAATATTAGGTTTGTATAGTAATGAGAAACGATTGTTAGTTATTCCATTCTCTTTTTAGAAAAAATAGGCGCTCTTCGATCAGCAAGGTTCTTCGTTAACAAGTAAGTTTGATTTGGGATTCATAATGTCAAACATCAATACTTACGTACCCAATTAAAAACCCTCATTAAAACGTAACAAAGGATTTACACAACGTTATTAAGACATTGTCACAACCAGGCCTTGATGTTGGCAGCACCTTCCGCTGCAATATGCTAATCGACTTCCACAAATAGACACACCACTATTATATTTGTATCCAACTTGAAACATTTGCTACTTAGTTTTTTTTCTTTTGTTCCCTTGAGGAAAATGCATTAAATTGCATACCCCGGGCGAGCCGGCGGTTATGTGGGGCTCTCCTCCCCAGAAGGGGGAGGCCTACCCACTAAAAACCTCAGGGATGGCCATGCTCAGGCATGTAGGGAGTCCCCAGGAACGCGAAGCGACTTCCGGGAACCCCCAGCCTCCGCTCCCCTGCCTACAGGAGAGCCCTCCTTGGGGGAGGCTACACTACCTCCCCCGATCTCCTCCACCGACGACGCCCCTCGGCCACGGAAGGAACGTGGTCCATCCCGGGTCCGGCCCGCGGTGGCGCCGCAGCTGTCCTGCTGAGACCGGCGCCGCCTTCTTCAAGCGCGATCGGCCATCTCCCGACCCCGCTCGGCGGCCTCCTCCTGGAGCATCACTGCTTCACAGAAGGAAGCCACAGCCCTCCAACCTCCCTCGTCCGCCAGACAGATCTTGCCCGATCGCTGCGACCAAGACTCGGCGCTCGGAGGCCCACGCGGGGCACTCCGCCAGCGTGTGCTGGGCCGAGTCGAGGTCGGATGCGCAGTTGTGGCAATGTGTCGATCCCTCCCGTCCTATTCGACACAGATACTCACCGAGCAGCCGTGCGAAAAAAAAAGAAAGCCGAAAATATCAAATTATTTCAAACTATATTCGTTTTCACATACTACAAAACTCTGTACTCTCTTCTATCTTTATAAAAATATACATACATACCTACTTACAAAATATAATGCAAATGTAGTATATAAACTTTAATAAATATATATATATATATATATAAATATTAATATATATAATTATCGCTTTCTACCTGCGACTTCGTTGGCATCAACTCCAATGAAAAGTGTACGTAGTTATTTAATTGGCACTAGTAATTAACTATCTATTAATAAGCTGGCACACAAAATACTCAAAAAAAGAAACATTCCTAAGATTTTACCTGAATCATAGCGATATCACTTATGTATTACACTATGTTGGAAATAATTACCAATTTATAACTCTTTCACTTTGTAAATTCTTTTAAACGTTATTGCTAAATTGCTATAAATTTCTAAATATGTTAACACTAGCTTTTGCCCGCGACTTCGTCCGCGTGGAATAGTGACTTCCGGCAGATTTTTGGTTTTTCCCACATAGATCATGTATAGAGGAATAATTCTTTCATACATATTTTTTGTGTATCTTGAACCGTTTTCGCAGCGCACGCAAAGAAAGCCTTCAAAAATGAATAATTTTCCCCGTTTTTTACACATTTACCGCTCTGTCTTTGCTCCTATTGGTCATAGCGTAATGTTATTTAGCCTATAGCCTTCCTCGATAAATGGACTATCCAACAAAAAAAGAATTATTCAAATCGCACCAGTAGTTTCGGAGATTAGCGCGTTCAAACAAACAAACAAACAAACTCTTCAGCTTTATTATATTAGTATAGATACACAACAGTATCTAATATAAATTATTACATTTTTACATCTTTATGAGTAGGTATATTGTCTAATAGAAAGATGTCAAAAAGTGATCTAATGATCGAAAACATGTATTTAGAGCAAGTTAACAGTTTGTGTATCTATGTTTACAAGAGTCTGGAATTGTAAGAAAAGTCATGTCAGAAAACAAAGTGAATGGGGCTATAAATCGCTTCAATGGTAGTCAGATAACTGTCAAAGAAGATGTGTTTGGCTGAGCTTGGAGGCATGCTGGTCTCTACGCTTATGTACTCCAATATGGCAAAAGAAGAATAAAAACAAGATTAATGCGGTGGCAACGAGAGCTTTGAGAGAAATGGCCGGAGGGATGATAAAGATGCGATGTAGTGGTAAAAGTCAAGAAGGACATGCCTAGATGGCTTGGACACGAAGAAAGGATGGATGAAAGACGACTAAAGAAATAAATTTATCAGGCAAAAATGAATGGGCCAATTGGTATAGAGCGAGATTAACTGTGAACGAATGCTTGGACCAAATAGATGTTTTCTTGAAAGAAGGTTAGGTCAAGGGTACCCGTAACCGCCGAGCGTACATAAAAGTATTAATGGAAGTTAAGGAAGCTAGGAAAGTATCTTCGAATTCAGTGTATGTATGTATGTATAAGAATCACGCTTAGCTTCAGAAATCAAAGCGGTTAGCTAAACCTTCGTTGAGAAGTTTTGCTCGGGTATACAAGTCAACGTTAACAATTTAAACTTGCCTGAAATTCAAATCTAACTGCACCAATGAGGTTGGTCTCCGTTAGAAATACTGATCATATGTCGGTGCCTTGGAACTAGGGCTCAACTTGAACTGGTAAGAAATTTATCAGAAAACTAGTGTGAAACCGTTCTATTGAAATCGGGAAGTAACATGCTTTGGTTATGAAAGGTGGCGAGTGCATGGGTAAATAGAAAAGTTGAAAAGCACTGTCAGATAATACTCATTTACACATTTTTATTATGTCCCAATGTAATAAAAAGAAAAATAGAAATCAATTTTGTTAGAACTTCACATAGTAAATATAGAATAATGCAGACAAAACAATTAACATTTATGACAGACTAGCTTTTGCCCGCGACTTCGTTCGCGTGGACTTCAGGTGACACCGACTGCCGCTGGAGACGCATAAGAAGGGAAGTGCCGATAGTGGAACACCAATTAAGCGGGCATAACCCCACGACCTACGTTAAATGTATATATATATATATATAATCGAGATATGTCCTAAAGAAAGGCCGGGTCAAGAGTACTCGCAACCGACGAGCATGCATGAAGACGCTCATGAAAGTGGAGGAAGCAAGAGAAGTGTGTCAGGATCGTAGCAAGTGAAAAGAGGTGGTCTCTGCCTACCCCATTGGGAACAAGGCGTGACATATATATATGTATGTATGTATGTATATATATATATATATTTAATAAATTTATAATTTGTTGACGTTAGGTTTTATTTTATATTCCTCCCCGCTTCAAACGTCGCCGACGATTGTGGTGAGACTAAATACGTCACAACCTGCAATTTGATTCGAACGATTCACTTGTAATTTGTATGATATTAGCAATACTCCTAATGAATTTGTTAGATTTTAAAAATATATTTATTTCAAAATAAAACGATATTTCTATTTTCACGCACACATATGACATCGAATTTAGTCAAATATATAATTACAACTTATATGTTCAGTTGTAGTCAACTTAGTACTTATATCGCGGCGTTTGTAATAATGTACTATTTATGATGTTAATTCGTTGATAAGATTTACCATAATAAAGTTACTTAAATACTGTTATATATTTGCTTATACGGTAATCATAAACTCCAAATAAGTTTTAATAAGTTTCATGCAAATAAAATACTATTTAGCGGTAAACAATATAATGGCTTTGCAAAATTCAATTGAAATATGATAAAAGGCAATAAAACTTAATTTCGGCCTCCGATTCTCATCTTGGAATATGAAACACCCACATGTAGATCTGAAGATTTCCAGAATTCACTGATTTGAAAAGTTTTCGTTCCTTGAACTTTTGGTCCTAATTATTACATTGATGTTCAGACGTTGAATATTTTCATAAGGTTTATATTTAATCGAACTTATTCCTTATTTTGTATTCCTTAGTCATTCGTCAAAGTCGGAATTAAGTGCTATCAGAATGAAATTTAATTACGTTACTAATCTTAGAGTATTCTTTTTTATTATAGTTTAGTATTATACCTTTAGTTCTTCTTCTGGGTTACTAATATGTTACGTAAAAATTAAAAATGACTTTAAAAAAGCATCTCCAAAAGCGTAAAATTAACTGTGAACTGTCCTATGGAAGGTTTCAGTAATTATTATGTTATCTTCTTTTGTGAAATCAGATATATTAAACTACATTTAAAGGGGTGAAAGGGTTTTCTCGATGTTGGGAAATGATTAAAAGTATCTTAACGACAAAACAAAGCGGACGAAAGTTAAAAGATTAAGACTTTCGATGTTAATATTGTAAAAAAAACTGCTTTTCAGATTACGAAATATACTCGTTACCTCAAAATTCTCTAACGGGATAACATCCCGCTGACAGTTTTTAATCAGTCACTCAAAACAGACAGCGACCCTTTAGTTCCTCTTGATTGAAATCTCAGTCTATGAATAATTTATTCCGATAACACCTTCTCGTATACTTTACATCTCCTTGTATTATCAATGGCTGAATAACTTTCCGGACCCGAGCTTTGCATAAAAATAGCCCACAAGTGTCGTAGTCTAGTTTTTCATTACAATGTCGAGGACGGAACATTGTAATAACTGTCTGAAGCTCTCACGAACCCTCTCAAGTTAGCGATAGAAAAAAAATACTATCGGCAATTACCCACACATTAACATTTCCATTAACGGATTAACTTTTAAATTAACTTTAAAATATTTTAAGGAACGGATTACCTTCCGTTAATCTTCCACAAATTCGTTAATCCAATATCTGCCGACTCAGAAATCGGTTATCTATTTCTTTTTTTACAAATTTTATTATACTGTTAAAGTTGCGAGGCTGACTTACTTTATGCGAACTTTCCACTATGGAAGTGAAATGAGCTGGAAATAACCAGCTTGCAATTACATTATGGACAAAATAAAACTCACGATTAATTATTTGTGTGTTGGTTGGTGCCTTGAATGAACTCTCATTTAAATAGGAGTTCCTTATATACAAAATAGTTTTTTTAGAATTTGACTCTGTCAGTCGGGATGGTCCGACTGACATGTCAGGAGAGGGTGCGGTGCCGACAATCTATGCATATAAAATTCCAGAAACTTAAAAAAAGTAGATCATTTTGATTGAAATGGCTATTCAAAACTTTGTTATCCTGTGGGTGCATTTATCGTCGACCACGTGAGTGTAGACTTAAATCAGTCGATAAAATAATATATAATAATTACACTGATATTATAATACTACAGTTATAATTATAAAATAATGACATGATTATTACATTACTATTTAATAACATAACTATCTATAAATAACAAATTATCAAGTTGTAAATACTAAAAATAACTTCTTACCAGAAACTAATGATCCTTTGCTAACTAAAAGAGGCTTTTAATGTTCGTAACAAATTATGTTATTATTTTAATACTACCACTGCTATTGAATAACTAGTCGCTTCGACGTTGTTATAAAGAAATTGTATTGTTTAAATTACTTATTGTATGTTGTAATACACCAACTATATTATTCCAAGTCAATTTTCTCCATGATGATGTTCTGTAATTTATATGATGTCTTTGTTATTTATATTCCACCAAGGATAATTTCACACGGCTTCAATGAAGAGATTCAACACGTTCCAATAGCTAGGCGTTGACGAAAACTATCCGGCACGCAAAGGATGAACGAAGAGCACGGGTTTTAGGGGTAGTAGGACGTTACGGGTCCATTCACAATTAGTTTTCAAAAGCATACGCAGAGGACTTCATTTTACTCGCTTGCAGTGCAAGTACTTGTATGAAATATAATAAAACAAATTCAGTGAATTTCATATGTAGTCCGTGGGAAACATACGAAATTATTTATCTCGCTATCTCGCTCACTTCGCTCCTTTCATCTTCGTTTTGGTAGATAGCACATGTATAAAAATCAAGTATGGCGGAGGTTGTAACGGCTCCATTCCGCTCATAATGAAAGGTGCCTACTTAGGTCGCCGTGAAAAAATATGCTCAATATTCTTCATATTTCTGAAAATAACATTATAAAGGTACATGTCTACGAAAATCTTCAAGATATATAACCCAGACATTAATATTTATCCAAAACAGATACGAAAAAGAAGATGCAATATTTTAGGCATCAGGAAATCGTCTGGAAATAAAAGAATAGAAAAAACCCGATTTTATGAAGTATCCTGGTTAGCCGACTGACTAAATATGAAGATTTTAGTCGAAAGTTAAAATGTTGCAAGTCAATGTATATATAAATAAATGAAAATTTACAACTATTAGACTTAATATGTTGAATGTAAGAATATTCATAATATAATTAATATTCCTATTATAACACACAATTGCATTAACAGTAGAACAACGAACTGCTACTTACACCCTTAATAGATAAAATATTATTTTAATGTTCTGTAAAATAATAAAAAAAGGTTAGGTTTTTTATTATAGTAATACTATATATAAAAGTAATAGTTTTAATGAAAATGTAAATCCAAATCACATGTATGACGTCATTTGATTATGTCATTAGGTACACATGTCAAACCAATGTTTTTTTTTGTCGTTGGTCCTTTTAAACATTTTTGAATGAGTCGATCTTTGAACTTTAAAATAAGAATGAAAATTTATATATTTTGAACAAGGAAAACTATAAGTTTATTTTTTTACCAAGTTTTAATTACAATAATTAGGTATATAAGCAATTTAAAATCATGAAATGTTTCAAAATTCGCATAATATGCCAAGCAAAATAGGTACTCCAGAATCACTTTTTGAGTTAAGCTTAGTGAATATATAAGTTGTTAGTTGTTAGGGGGAATTGTTAATTAGTTAGTTGTTAGGGGGAAGTTATACGAAACTTTAAAACTCCGAAGACATTCGAATAAATTCGATTTATTAGTGTCTCGTATTAATAGTGACTAGCAAGATTATTAGATATTTTTCTATCCCATTTATTTCCCATTAAAAAAATCATTCACGTATTTACAAATGGAATTAGAATATCATCCCACACAAACAAAAACAAACCTCATTAATTTAATTAAGAGTTGAATAATAATCGAAGTTCAAAATAAAAAATATTACAAAACCCAATACAAAAACAAATACCAAAAGAAATTCATGAGTCGGACACAGAATTTTCAGAGGGTTTATTCGCGGAATCTACCCACAGCGAATGGAATGGCCAATGACGTATCCCATTGTGCCGTGTGACGTAAATTTTCCCCTCACTACGTGCCCCGAAATTCAAAGCGGGAATTTGAGAAAATTCTACTAACACGTTTTCAAAGTCTAACGGCTCCATTTTAGAAAACAATCGGACAATTTGATTTTCCCCGCTACAGACTGCCCGCATGAATAGTGGATAATTCGCTTTATGGTCTTGGTATTTGATTAAGGTTTTTGTCGATATTGTTAAAAGAGTTTAATATTAACCTCATATGCAAAAAAGTGATAGATGTCTGACGCTTATAATGATCGTTAACTTTCGCCATGTCCCCTTAATCTTACTCTATATTACTATAGGTGACTCTGAATAAATCCCCTACGTGTTAAAATTATATTTAGACTGGTGGAAGTGTAGCTAATATTCCAAATACACACAAATACAAATAACAAGAAGAAGAAATTAGAAGAGCTATACTGTGCTTGTCAAATGAGAACTGACTTCTGAAAATAACGTTTGTCTGATACTGTTATAACATACGCTGCTCTCATAGTTAAACGAGTAATTATAAACAGAAATATATATTATATTCAAATAGAATTGAGTTAATTAAGTAAGGTATTAGATATGTATAATTATACGCGTAGATAATCAGTTATTTAATATACAACTAATCTGTGAAAGTGTTCTCAATCAGTATATAGTTGTGGCTCAAAAGTGCTAGCAGCCTAGCCATAAAATCAGTGTCTAGTTTTAATACGAAGTTACTCATAATGTTTCAATTAAACTGATATTTGTAATATCGTACTTTATAATGTATTTACATAAAGTAAAATACTAATAACAATTTAAGGTAACATAGATATTTATGTCCTATATCTGGAAATGTTTTAGAAATAAGAAAGTATTAAACCGACTATCACTAGAGAATAACCGAGGTGTAAAAGATAAATGCCGGCCGCCATGTGGTCAGTCGTTGTTTGGCGCCTCTTGTGGTAACACCTACAAAGTTTATAAGTGTGACGAACGACGAAAAAAAAGTTATAAGCGTATAAGTGTGGATAATTTCTAATAAAAGTGTTTATAGTATACACCGTGTTTTTATTAGTGAAACCAAGTTCTTATAACGGTAATAGTGGAACTTGCTAGATAGTCTTCTCAATGCATCAGGATAAGGACTATAGCTACTAAGTTACACAAATTTACACGAAAATACAACGTCATCTTAGCAATATTCAGTAACTATCAAAATATTTGCAGCTCATTCAGTTTCATAACTATATTTTGCACTGATACGTTTCTATACTTATTCGTCGATGAATGCATGTTAAAATCATCTGCAAAGCGTTAAACAGTCCCATGCCTATTTTATATGCAAACAGTAAAAAAAATATATCCATTTGCTATTCGTACAAACCACTGTTCATTTAACTCCGAATTCGAAGCCCAAATTACAGCACTAAGTACTAATTACACCGGTGCGAAGCAGGAGTCCAGCCTTCTAATTATCGATACACGACACTGCCCCTGTACAAATTAGGGGGTATGGTAGGAAGACTCGCTCCGCTGCGCAAAGTTGCGATAAGGAAGTTTCTGCACGGGTTTAGATTTGGATGTTAACCAATATGTTAATGTTCAAGGGACACTTATATTTTTATACAAAATACTGAGAAGTGACAATTTTTCAAAAATCACACTAGAATATTTTTTTTTTATAAAAGAAATATACCTATTCAACGAAAAGCTAAAAATAAGGTCATAGCATAATTGCTTGTTCGTTTCATACTGAAGAAAATATTTAAATAGTTTCAGTTTTAGAAGATTAAATAGGGGACTATAAAACGTTCGTCTTCTATAGATTCGTAGACGAGACGAACTGTTGTTGTCCTTATCGCACTTTCGATATGAATACTGAAGTTTTCCTTACTTATTTAATAAACAAGAAAGTAAACTTTTAAATGCAAAAAAAGCTACTTAATTACTATATGTATATATATATTTGAAGGCATAAAATATCGTTTAGTTCCCATCATTAGAGATATGATGCCCCTTCAGTTATTGAGTATGCCAAACGAATCATGCTTTTTTTTTTGTTGTTCCCCTGAGGAAAATGCATTAAGTTGCACACCCCGGCTGTGGCGAGCCGGCGGTTATGTGAGGCTCTCCTCCTCAGAAGGGGGAGGCCTACCCACTAAAAACCTCAGGGATGGCCTTCCCCAGGCATGTAGGGAGCCCCCGGGAACACCAAGCTACTTCCGGGAACCCGCAGCCTCCGCTCCCCCGCCGATACAGGGGAGCCCTCCTCAGGGGAGGCTACAATACTTCCCCCGATCTCCACCACCGACGACGCCCCCCGGCCACGGAAGGGGCGTGGTCCCTCTCGGGTCGCCACATCGGTTGGCGCGATTTCCTCGCGCCCGCCAGCGACCCACGGCGGCGAACGAATCATGCTACCATCACGTAAGATGAAGACCGGGAGCGAACATATACTGAAATTAACTAATGAATTAATCGAAACATATACATAAACAGATAATATTACACATGTTGACCTTGAGTCAGGTTATATGTCACTCGTAATAGAGGCAAAGCCGCCTCTATTACGAGTGACATATAAAAATAAAGCTCGACGTGACGGACGGTTTTGTTGATGGTTAACATTTAAAAACTGCAAAGGCAAAGGTACCGACTGCCATAGAGAATACAACGAGTCTGTGTACATAATAATAAATAGCATTCATATAATCGGAAGATCTGGATATGATTCTGAATTGTACCAATATTTTTCACGGTTTTCAAATTTCATATGTACATTTATCCGATGCTCACAGGGTAAAGGAAATCATCCTAATACACCTATATAAAAATTCCGACAGTATTGCGTGATTGTCTGAGAATGTAGCCCAACTATCATCTTTTAAAACAGCAATAAAACCACAGTGCAAGCGAGATGACGCTACAACTCACAAGATCAGTGCCTGTTGCGTTATTTATTTAACCTTACCTACTATGTAAGCGATGATGGTAAGACCGCTGATCACCTTAACTTTAAAGACCTGTAATCATTATATTCAATTAATAATGATAAACTTTAAACTCGCTTATTTGAAGATAATAAATAATGGTGTCAATTTATTTTGTCCTTTTTCGTATGCACCGACATGGTTTATGTTTTCATATTCTTAATTTTTTTGGCGACACAAAGTGTCTATAAAATGCCTATGTTGAATAAAGATTATATTGATTTTGATTTCGTCATAACTAACATTACGCATTTTATCTAGCGAGAAAATTAATTCATCATAAATTAGGTATCATGAGCTACATCATAGCTAACATACTATAGTCTATATTTTGTAGAGAGATATTGAATTTAGTCCTGTTTGTAACTCCTTCAAGTAGAAAATAGAAATTCAACAAATTAGATGTTAGGTCTGATTCTAATTAAATAACTTCAAAGGATGGTAAGTGCTTTCGTCTTTTTTAGAATACACGTATACAGTAAGTAGAGGTGAGTTAATTAATTCGCATATTATATTTTCTTTGTACCACGGGAACGATTTTGTAGAATATTTTCTAATTGCTCGGAGAAGTACCAAGTAATAATGGTATTTTTTACTTAATCATTTTTGAAACTTCTTAAAATGTGCCTTGTAAATAATTAAATTTTGCTATTTTACGTAGATATTTTTGAATATAATGTATAAATAAATCTCAATAAAATGTCCATAACATGTGTTTAATTTGAATTTTATTTTAATTCTGGATTATTATTATACTTGAAACTCCAGAAAGTTTAAAAGCTTATATTATACATGATTAGTTTGTTTAGTCCTTAAAAAGGTTATTACTTCCTTTTTTGGTGACCAGCTGTAAAGATTCTTAATTCGTTCCGATATAATTTTAGGCTATTTTGTGATATTTTCATGGGGACATTAAAAATAAGATGTATCATTCTACACCTGCCTACTATCCCTCTCTCCACTCATGATTCAAAGTAGCGCTCTCGCTGCAAAAAAAATATATATTGTGATCATATAACGCACCTTCCCGCTTCCCGCGACCTTCTTTTAAAGATTTAATAAAACAATTTACTATTACTTTCCATATATCTAACTCAACGTTACTATCCTATCAACTCATCCTTTAAAATATTCGCAAACTCTCCTCTTATTTTATATTATTTTGATATTTAAGAACAGGACTTTGATTCGCGATGACAAGAGGTCGGTTTTTGTTGGATTAAAGAATACAGACAAGATTAAGATGAAAACGGAACAGCAGACTAGCTATCGAACAAAAATTTTATTTTATTTGTAGATTATTTACACTCTCCATTTAACTGAAATCTATTTTCTTTGTAATAAAAGAAAACATCGCTCCTTTTAATCAACTGAAAATAATAACAGAGTTAAAAATGGACCCTCTGTTAAAGAGTGTCGGCTATCCCGGCTTGGCTCGGCTAATTAGACACCTGTTAATTGTAGTCCCCGTTGATCGTCTGACGGTATTCTCATAATATTTTTCAGAAAAGCAGTACTGAGTCACTAATGTCATTTGCATTCGTTTCTGTTAGAAATACATATATATGGTAAATATTCCGTTTTTAGAATTATTTGCATATAATTTTAGAATAGCAATACTGAGCCTATAGACAAAGTAACACTAATGACATTAGCTTTCGTTTCTTTAAAAAAATATATGGGGATGATTCCATTTTTGGAATCATTTTCACACATTTCTGTAGATATCGAAACGATTGCGATAATGAATCATGAATGAAATATGGGCACGAACATGCATTTGATGATTATCGTTTGTGTATGTTTCACTTTTGGTTTAATTTGATACACGTCTTTTATCAAATAGTCTCATACTATCGAATTTATGCTCAGAGTTCTTCTTCTTCTTCATGTGCCATCTCCATTCCGAAGGTCGGCGACCATATGTCTGTAGCTCGTTCTATTACATGCCATGCGGATAATATCTTCTGTGCTACCAGCATTAAACCAATCCCTCAAATTCTTAGCCCAAGATGTTCTTCTTCTGCCACGACCTCGTTTCCCTTCAATCTTGCCTTCAATGATTAATCTTAACAATTTATATTTATCATTTCTATATATATGCCCAAAATATTGTCCTTTTCTCTTTTTAATGCTTACTACAATTTCGAGGTTTTTATTCATTAATTTTAATACACTTTCATTACTTATTTTGTCCCTCCATTTAATTTTAAGCATCCTGCGATAAATCCACATTTCAAAAGCTGTCAGTTTGTCAGTCAATTTTTGCTTTAAGGTCCAGCTTTCAGAACCGTACATCAGTATCGGTAGGATGTAGCATTTCACCAGTCGCCACCTCAATCCTAAGTTAATTTTCCTATTAGTGAACAGTTTCTTCATACTGTTAAAGTTACTTCGGGCTATTTCTATTCTGGTCTTAATCTCCTGTTCCGGTTCCCATGTCTCGTTAAACCAGCAACCAAGATACTTATACTTTTTTACTCTTTCTACAATATTAAGTCCCAATTTTAAAGGTGCACTGGGTGTACAATTTTTGCTAACAATCAAAAATTTTGTCTTGTTGCAGTTTATTTTAATTCCAAATTCCAAAAGTGTATTACTTAATTTATCTAGCATTATTTGAAGGTCATCGAGACTTTCAGCTAAAAGAACGGTGTCATCGGCATAACGTATGTTCTGTATGAGTTTGCCATTTACTCGGATGCCTAGGTTAAGATTGTTGCTCAGAGTTCGCCATCAACATAAATTTATAGTCCTACTTTCCTGAAAAGCAATACTGCTAATGTTGTATTTTGCTTAGTTCAAACAATATTCGATAACTTACCGACACGTATAATTGATGTGGAAAATTGTTATTTAAAAGAAAATTTAAAGATTATATGATTATATGCAAATCACACATTAACAAAATAGATTGTAACTGTCTCTTAATCTGTGTGTCAATAATCTCTACTAAAATTATAAAACGCCAAAGTTTGTAAGTAAGGATATTTGTTACTTTTTCACGTAAAAACTACTGAATATGAATAAAACTTTACACTAATATAGTTTACACATCAGAATATAAGGTGCTCGAAATATGCGTAGGATTACTACACATCTTGTAACGGGTTATATATTATGTGGAATATTTTTTTAAAATATAAATATCTCGTTTATTTTTACAATTTGAATATCCTACCAGGTAAAAATAAGTCTGGAAATATTTTTTTATATGTAACACGATAGTTTATATTTGCGAAGAAATAACTGAATTTGACTAATTTATTAGCTTCCAAAGCCACTACTGGACAAATACCTTATTATTAACTGTTTTGAAATAATAACTCATTCGTTATCATATATGTAGTACGTTCTCTACTCATGCACCGTCCGACCCGTAAAGCAGCCGCTATTCAAACATAAGGTCGCTAGGACCAAAGCTCTGTGCCGAGTTTAGTTGGTAGACGATACCGATCGAATCGTCTTGATCGAGTCCAACATAATCTGCATACGCCTCCTTCTTCTGATGGAAAATAAAACTCATACTTGACTCGCTATTAATAAGTCCTCAATTATATGAAAGATTAGAAGGACAGGATTTGTTTCTTAACAAAACCATTGACATAGCTCTGTTGCTTAACAACATTCTTCATAAACGGATTAACTATACGTAATAAGTCTTCCAAAATGTTCAGAAATAAAATTTATAAAGATGTGTATAAAAACTTGTAACGTTCTTCATTATCTCGGTGTTTACAGAACTAACTGTAAAGTACCTACGTAATCCGCCAAAACCCGTTTTATTTTAGGGACGCGAAGATTGCTGGAAACTTGGATATTGACTTCGCAACTTCCTAGGATTTCAGGTTGTCTGTTACCTACTTACTTTTAATCCCCACTAAGAAGATCCGAGTAGAATTGTTTGTTTGGCCCAGTTTTGTCAAAACTTAACCTTAAGTGAATGAGGCAGTGTCGCTTTTGTTCCTTAGCTTCTCGAAAAGTTCACATTTTGTGACTCGTATGAAAACAACATAATAATTTTCGATTTTAAATCTGTAAGTTGCTTGAAGAATAACAAATTGTTTGCTTAGTACTGCTTAATATTTGTTTTTTTTTTTTTATCTTCTTTTGTTTTATTTATTCTTATTTCAGCAAATTCAATTTGGGATTACGTCCGTTACTGGTGTTTGCATAGAAATCAATACAATGGCGCATGTTTTCAATCAGTCACACAGTTTTACACCAAAGCTGACGTTTTCAATACAGTACGTGACGGAAACAAATCTATTTTAAACTTTCTAAATTACAAACCCATGAGACCTTGTGGGTTCAACTTCTGATACACGCTGTCCGAAAGTTACCCTCTGTGTAATACAGTTACCGATTTCTGCAATCAATATTTCTGTTCACTACTGCTATGTCGTTCATTTCATTCACTAGTATAAATGTAGAAATAATGAAATATTATTTGCAATTACTAAAAGTTCATCATTTTAATCCGTTAATCATTTATTTAAAAATTTTATAATTTTATAAATAACTGAAATGTAACGATTTTACATTTAACGGGGTCTGTAGCCAAACTAACATTAATGACATTAGCTTTCGTTTTATTAGAACGAAATATATGGGAACGTAGTTTGAAATCATTTTCTTACATTTTCAATAGAGATCGAAACGATTTCGATAACGAATCGAAGGCTAATGATACTTTATTAGGGGCCCCATTTTATCTTTATCCTTTTAGTATTGTGCAAATATCTGAAATCGACTTAACGCACTGGTCCAAAGTAGTTGACTACGGTCCAGTCATCCTAAGTTAGGGTAAACTGTTTTTAAATATAATGAAGCCCAAGACCCAAAAAAGCTCTAATATTATACGGAGAATATAGTCTGTGTATTGTCAATATCATTATCAGGATGACTCTGGAACATGATTATCATCATAATGAAACTAAACACGCATAGGTTGATGACAAAATTAAATACGCAATTAATGTTATAAATATACAGTAAAATGTCCCTAGGCAATTACACTACAGTGCTGTTTCGGTCGATATAAACCATTAATAACTAGATTAAACCCGTTTGTATCCTTCTAAAAATTTTATGGCCCTCGCACAAATAAATTTTAAGCGAGCGTTGTTTAGCCCGTAAATATATTTGTGATCTAAGCAAAACATAAATACTGCTTTCCGTCCATAAACGCTATGAACGGAATTATTCCTGTATTAAAGTTGCTTCCTCAGCTAATAAAATCAAATACTTATTATTGAATATAAATAAAAAGAAATGAAAATTAGAATCTCTTTTAAACAACTATTGAAATATAGAAATAAAATGTATAACTAAAATTTAATTAAAAACAAAACACACAATTGAATTTCTGAACTTCTGTAATAACAATTTGAGGCAAGTAATATAGAAAAATACAATATATAGCATAATTCTGATGACTTCTGCAATGTCTTGAATACAGTATATTATGAAGTATTGCTTGGGATTATGATCCATTAGTATATATCTAGCGGTAATTGACTAGCTTCAAATTTACCTGTGTAGACGGCGTCAGTTATTATGTATAGTTTACTAGTTCTAGCGGCATCATCCAGGGTGCCGTTTTATCCCATCTACTTTCTTAGTTTTCATAAATATGTCTCTTGCTATCATCATTGGCATCATTATAGTTTATATTCTTGGTAAGTCTCTTACTGGTGTAAGAGAACTATGGACCTTATTTATTTGACGTTTTAATCACTTTCTTGTGGTCGTGGTCATAACCAGACTAGTGCAGTGTATCGCCGTCTGCCTGATGGTACGTTACGAAGACTAAGAAGAATACTTTCATGTACGCTCGTGGGTTACGTGGGTTACGACCTGACTTTCCTGAGCTTACCTTTTTTTATAATATTTTTTACAGACTACGTCTGTAAAGAATATTTCGCCTCGCTATGGAGCCATTTTGAAATTATGCTAACGTACACGTCTCCAGAAGCTAAAACAATACAAAACGTATTGCGCGCAGAAAGCTGCAATCTTATGACGACACAGCAATTTATGTTGGAACAGCGGAAAATACATTTTCCAAAGGCTATTTGTATATGAGTTGCACGTCCGTGCCGCACGCACTGTAACATCCAATTTATAAACACCTGTTGATAGAAGCATTGCTTACTGGTAAAATTTTGAGAATATAGAAATGAATTAATCTTAAATCTAACTCTATTGATGTTTTGTTTTACTTTCCATTTCTTTTTTCCTCAAATTTTTAATCAGTGAACGAACTAGTATACGTAAATTCAAATAAAATGTTACGTAGGTAATTATGTTTTTTTAACTTGCACTAATTATCATGACAATCTTTTGTTCAATGTCCCTTCCATCGAGTATGTTCTTTTTTAGTGATATAAGTTATGACGTCATTTTTTTAGAGGAAGAATATAGTATTTCCGCTTGAGTAGCCAGCATAGAGTAATTCCGGCTAACAAAAGACAGCAACCAAACAAGTTCAGGTAACAACAGTAATTGTTTTCGTGTTTTATTTTTGACCGTACTGTTAATATTAAACTAACTCAAAGAATGTCCGCCTTTGATATGGGAGTCGCATTTTGCTGCATGCATGGGAAAGTGATATTTCCCCGTAATAAATGTGCTATATATCCATTCCGGGTCTTGAACTAATCTCTTATCAATAAAGTCGGTCCAGTAGTTTATAACTTTATTAAGTATAACATACAAGGTCGTAGCGAAGAGGGAGATGCTGAGGGCTTGATCATCGAAATGAATGAGTACTCCCGCGACGATATGTACTTCAATCCATTTTATTTTATTAAGCTACAAATAGCGATTAATGCTTAGAGAGAAGTAAGCAACGTTATTCCAAAGAAATAAAGTTGATTTTACTATGTAGCATCGAAAAATTTGAATTAGCAGGTAATTAGTTATAATCAATGCTTTTCGATTTGACAATACGAGTATTAGTATTTAAAATATACTTTTCTATGTTAAATGTTTTTGTGTTTTTGTAACTTTTCTATACATTCTTATTTATTTACTGACTGCGTTTTGAACAATGCCCTTGTTGCCTCAAACGTGAACTACTTCCAATTTAAAACTGGTCGGCTTTTTCATAGGTATTATTAAACTTTGCGCTTTTGTCGACAAAATCATTTTCGACTCCTGTTGTCAGTGGCTGAAAAGCAAACGGATTATAAGTATTTTTTACAGAGATCAAAAAATTGCGTGATTACAATAAAATGATTTTGATTCGGTAAATTTTTTATTGTATGATTTTTACGATTTTAAGTGTAATTTGACAGGTCAACAGACTATTATAAATAATCTGCTAGTCTGCAAACTTTTCCTAGGAGGTAGACTCTGTACCAGGGTCGTCTGCATGGGTACCTCAGTCTTACCTATTTCCGCCGCCAAACAGCAGGGTTCGCTTTGCTGTGTTCCGGCGTGAAGGGTAAGATAGGCAGTGAAATTACTGGGTACTGTGACTTTACATCTTATGTCACAAGTTGGCAACGTACACTGTGCTTCTTATGAGGTTTGCAGATTTGCTGCGAATCTCGTGGGAACCACATGTACTATAGGCGACTGTTACCACTTACCATCAGGTGGGCAGCCTGCTTGTTTGTCAACTTCAGCAATAAAAAAAAAAAAAACTTAAGCGCGGTCTAATCAATCTCCATTATGAAATTCGTGAAGATCGCCCATGCACCGCTGTGAACAACAAAAACCTCTTTGCTGTGCGCCGTGGCCATAAGATCGAAATAGACAATTATTTGAGCTACAAAAAAATACGTTCCCAAAACTCAAAAGCAACTAACGCGATAGACGATTTTCATAATCAGACGAAGCTGTCTAATCTATAGTTTGAGGCATAATTATAGGCACAAATGTATTCAAAATTTGTTCAATCTTATGAAAAAGTGCATACATTAGGCAAAGGGAACAATTTAAAAACAAATTCATTTTTGACAACGAATAGATTTTTTATTATTGTTATTCTTGAAACTTTTTTTGCGTTCCAGGTAATTATATATTTATATGAAATGATACCTTTATCGTGCTAATAAAACCTATAATAAAATTACCAAATTCAAAATAAAAGTAAATCGGGAGTAAATAGTTATTGTACAAAATGAATTGTTTTAATGCAATTAAACCATTTTATTATTATTCGCATAATTTATTTATTAGTACTGTTTAATATTATTAACGCACATAGAGTGTAAAAAGATTACGAATGCCCGTCGATAATCAGCGGACTATGGGCAACTGAGACTGTGGAGAAAAAAAAATATTATCAGATACCAAAGAATATGTCGCTGTTAGTGATAAATAAATGAATATACTGATTAAAAAACTTTTTAAGTGAATTTATAATGTACAGCATTGTAGGAAGTAGCTGTTGGCCTAATTACTGCCCATCTGCTATCATACCTTTTGCCCTTACCCTAATAATAGTAAATTATGTTTTCAATTTTTAGTTGTTCTACTTCTTATTCCACTATTTTTACATTATTTTAATTTAGTATTAATTTAATGTTAATATGTTTTTGATTTTTTTTTCGCCATAAAACAGTTTTAATTTTAGAAAATTTAATTTAGAAAATTTTTTTACGATAATTTATTAAAAATAACTATAGTCTTATAATTTTGTAAGTATATGTTTATTATTAATAATTGTTGAACTTCCATTTATTACTAGCATAAAACGTATTTTTTTTTTTTTTTGTAATCAATATCGAATCTTAATTAAATAGTAATCATTATGTGTTTAAAAAAAATAATACTAATTTCTGATAATTGTACATTTTGTTAAAATATTCGCTGTTTTAAATCAAATTTTTTTATATAATTATCATTTGCCAGATTCTCTAGTCTAGATGTCTTTTTTTTGTTTTGTTCCCCCTGAGGAAAATGCATTAAGTTGCATACCCCGGCTGTGGCGAGCCGGCTGTTATGTGAGGCTCTCCTCCCCAGAAGGGGGGGGGGGCTACCCACTAAAAACCTCAGGGATGGCCTTCCTCAGGCATATAGGGAGCCCCCGGGAATACCAAGCTACTTCCGGGAACCCCCAGCCTCCGCTCCCCCGCCGATACAGGGGAGTCCTCCTCGGGAGAGGCTACAATACCTCCCCCGATCTCCACCACCGACGACGCCCCCGGCCACGGAAGGAGTCTAGATGTCTAGATTTGTTTTCAATATTGTTGACAAATATTTTCTAAAGCCTTATTGATCTGGGGAAATATATTTATGATATTTTAAGCTCATTCTGATATAAGCCTGTAACTTGTTTCTGGAAATAATACTGTTTCTGTTTTAGTAATGGGAGTAGTAAACGACATTAAGCCGCTTCTTTCCACTTATTCCAATTAAACAATTGTAGTACGTAATTCAGACTGTTGATTAAGACTAACTCAATATGAATTGGTTCCAATATCAAGAACATTCTTCGTACTACATATGTATATTTATTACACATTATAAACGCACTCAAAGTTATTTAATCAGCACATTCATTTATTCATCATATACAACGCCCTCTTTGGTATCTGATAACGAATTTATGGTAATCATGCGGCAAATAGCTGATTTTCGCCCCCGTTAAGGGATCAGTTCCACAAATACATAGATCAGTGAACTGAAGTTGATTCGTTCGAACAATCAGAACTTATGAATTCCACTGTTGAGCACGTCTTTTTACATACATACGTAGAATAATAGTTTTTTTTGGGTCGAGGGTTTTATCAAATTTTTCATTTAATTTTTATTACTTTTATATTACTCAATATCTATTCGAGCCGTAGGGCCCTTATGGCCAGTTCTCGGACAGTCCCTCCTTTGGCGGTGGCTTGACCAACTCTTGGTCGAGCCGGCCCCGGGACACATGGCAGTCGAATCGCGAGAGCGCACCCCGCCATGTGCCCCGTATGGGCCCAGAGAACTCGGGGGGGTTTTAGTGGGTAGGCCGGTCCTCTTGACCGGAGAGCCCCACACACGGCCGCGTCTTGCCAGCACGGTGTCATGGCGCACAAGGTCGCATTTCCCCCCCTCAATTATGACGTCACATTTTTAGCATAGAGTATTTTTGAGTAGTCCACGACAGCGCCTCAAATATGTGGCTGTATCGTCAAAAATAATCAGCACAGATACACTCTCGCGCAGAGAACTCTTATATAGAATAAAAAAATGTAATCTGGGTAGATTACATTTTTTTTATTGTAGATTGAATGTCGTAACGAAAAAACTTTTTACTAAAGAGATTTTCGTTAAAAAAATGACGGTTCTCGACATGATCACTGTTCAAACTGAGCTTTAGTATCTTGCTCGATAAAAATTTCGAATTTTAAGTTTTTTGTGAATCGTTTGAAATTCTATTGTTCGTGTAAAATTTTGGTTCGATCGAGATTTCATCGCGTTATAGAGTTCAACCATTTATAACCCAATTGTAACTACTCTTGCTCTTCGAAGTCACTTCAACTATAGTTTCTTACTTTTTTCTTCATGCGAAAAATGACATCATAAACTCACTGCCGTTAGTTGCTCGCACGCAGCAACTAAAAAGCTAAACTTAATTTGTATTCAAAGCTTGGATCAGAAAGTTTTTAGTATAATACGGGCACGGGATCTTCCACAAATAAACTTGTTATAAGAATTATATTACAGCCATTCCCATTAACTAATTTTACATACTAATGGTTGATTTTTGGCTTAAGTGTCTCGTAGAGTGCAAATGTTAAAGATTTTTTTGAGGAACGAATGGAAACACAGATTACGCGCACACTTTCGCTAATAAGAGCTACGAATTTATTTAATTTAGAATTATGAGTGAGTATATAAAGTTGTAAAACTCAACCACAAAACATTTATCTTGAATATTTTTATAAAAACATACATCTGTTTTGTAATAATATTAATATTCTATGTTTTTAAACTAAGCAAAAGCATATTATAAATTAAATAAATACCAGACCCCAAAAATAAATAATTCTGTCGAGGGTCATAACGTTGTAAATAATATTCACGAGCACAGTTAATCTCAAAATATCCGGATGTGATAGCACTCGCACAGTGACCTCTCAGAGTGCGCGCACGCACAAGACCGATTTTTAATACAATAATTAAATTAGTTCTCAAATTTTTGAAAAAATGGCAGTGTCCGCCTTCGTGTCTAGTAGTCTGACTGTGAAAAAATAACCTCATTCCATCACTCTGTGCTACAGTGAACCCGGTTTGAGCGCGTTTCTTTCTGGAACTGACCCTCTGCAGAGTGCTTAGTACCAAATACAATGCGCGAATTAGCGACTCGTCCAGATAATCCCTCATTAGTATTCGGCTCCGAAAAACCTCATCGAGGATAGGGGATTATTCCGCGGTATGTGTACGACCGCGTGTGCAAATGCGGATGGGTAAAGTGGTCGCCAAACAAGCATTAGTTTAATATAAATAATTCTGCGTGGGTATCCTTTTCTATACCTTATAATGATACTCTTCTAACAGGCGACGAATCTCAGCATATCAGATACTATGTACATTAAAGATTTTATTTCGAAGGGACTGGGTCATTTGACCCAGTTTAATGTTTGTTTAATTTTTTACCCAGTTTAAAGATTTGCAGTGACTGGATACCATTACAAAGTGAAAACGTATACTGTGGTTTTTGTAGGAATTGTACATTTCCGGCAGTGTGGTAGGAGGCGTGCCTTTTGTTTTATTAGTCACTTTTGCAAATACTACTGGGGTGTGAAATCACAGTAATGGCGTTGATTTGACGATACTGTTCCTATATGTAGTTTCAACGCAACATAAAATCGGATCGCTATTGACAAGTAATAACAAAACTGGCAAATCCGACCACCGAGTTCTATAAAAAAACCTTATCTACTATCATGCTATTAATCCTCTATAAAAGAACCTATAACAATTAGCTTATTGCCAACATTAAAACACTCAATGATATTATGATCATTATATCATCCAAACGCGTGATATTATGAATTTCAAAAAAAGAACATTCTCATGCAATGACATTTTCACCACCAGATTATTAAAATTTTGAAAAAAGAACAATACATTTACAAGCTTCGCAATTAGACTTTTCTTGAATTTACATAGTTCTTACAACACTGTACAACACCCAATGGTATGAGAATCTTTTATAGAGGATTCACAGCATGATTGTAGATAAAGTCTTGTATGCAACTGTTATAATTAGGTATTAAAACACTCATGTAATACTATTATCACACTCGGCTTCGCCTCGCGTGACAAACCCTCATTCGTGTGTTGTCCCCTGATTATACAACAGTTGCATAAATAACTATTAATACATTTGATTGAGTTTTTGTTTTTTATTTAAATTTAATACATTTGTTATTAGTATTATTATTATTGGACATAGCTGAGCTATATTGACAAGCTTTGTAGTCGAGTGGTTAGTACACCGATATTTCTGGAGTCCCGGGTTGAAGTCTCGGTGGAGGCAGACGTTTGTGTAACGAATACGAGCAAGAGTTCGTAGTTTCAAAAAACCAGGCACTTCGCTTTACGGCTAATACTGACATGGAATTAAGAGTTCGTAATAACCCTGAACTTAGAATTTACTTAATACGTCAATTGTTTAATTGATTATTGTTGCTTTAGATAATGCATTTGAAGCGTACCGTAAGAAGCCCGTGTAGATAGTTTTGAAAATTAGCTTGCACGAAAATTATTATGAGACTTCTGAGACCATAATATGACAGTTGCATCGCTAATATTCAGCATTGAACGGCAAGAATTTTCCCCGTTACCAATAAGGTTAAACACAACCTTGTTTGCGTACCCACACTGTTTGTTTAAAACTTCTTGTCGTAAATGTAACTCAAGAGTGTAACTAAACTCAAATAAATTAAAATTACGGAATTTTAATACAGGTAAAATTTTACGCCAAAATGAAATTGCCGCCGTTTTCGTTCGTAGGTACATTTAATCTGGTTCCCGGAGGTGGCTTGGTGTTCCCGGGGGCTCCCTACATGCCTGAGGAAGGCCATCCCTGAGGTTTTTAGTGGGTAGGCCTCCCCCTTCCGGGGAGGAGAGCCCCACATAACCCCGGCTCGCCACAGCCGGGGTATGCAATTTAATGCATTTACCACAGGGGGAAAAAAAAAGGTACATTTAATCTTTATAACTACTTAATTTAATTGCTAAACTACTTGCTAACTATTTTGCATTATATTTGGACCATAAAGTGTATTTTTGTGTTACAATTGAATCTCACAAATTAAAAAAGGTGTCATTAGTACCCTCTATGTTTCTCACATCGTGAAAACTATATTTCTCGCCTTCTAAATTAGGTTAATGCTTATCGTAGTTAGTCTATTGACATGTATCTAAAAGTTTCATAAAGTTTGTTTTCTTAGTTGTTATATATGTAAATAAGCAAAATTTTAATACAAGAAGAGATAAAATTACTGAAAATCTCCAAACGAAACTTATTGTATAGCTTTATTCGATAAACATACCTCTAATTTTTGTAATCATGTCTTCAATTCAATTACGATTGCCGATCAATTGACACGTTATAAAATTACCAGCCAAATCGCTCAACCATTACATAAGAAATTTAAAAATAATGTGATATAAGAGTTAATTCTCTTTAAATGGAAGTTACTTTGAATCGACGTCGATATCGCTAGACATCTCGCACTAACTTTTCTCTATGCATGAAATTAAAATGGGAGGTTGTGGAACTAAAATAACACATTTTATATAACATTTTTTTTTTCAAGTCATATTATTCCGTTTCTCCTGGAAACTGGCCGTGATTCTGGAATGAGTTCCGAGCTGTACTGTTTTTCAATTGGCACCAGAAGCGGCGTAAGGCGTGGGCGGTGTGGGCCCACGACCGCGCGGTGCAAAAGGCCTCGCGCCTCACAGCCGAAAATATATTTGAAAAACAAGATTGACGGTGTTTTAAGTATTTTAATAAAATACTCAATGTCACAACAGCGAGCTGACTATATAAGTGAAATATTCACACAACATTTTTGTTTCTAAGAGTAATAGTTTTTTAATTATTAAGGTACGATGATATAGACCTTTTCGTTACGGTCCAATTTTTAAACCTGGTACCCGTATGTTTCGGCGCGATTTTAAAGACGTTTCACGTCAAAAAGTATGGAAAATCCTATTTTATATTCCCTTCTTGCACAGAGGTCCTCGCAAAATGTACCATACCAGGTCTTGTGCCGCCACTGAGCACATTATATTAGACTTTAAATGACATTTAAAAAGTATTTCCCTCAGGCTAGTTAGTGACTGAAGACGTTGCAGATCGTCGTCTGCCACTCGTCTGCCACCAACAGCAATAAACATAACAATAAGTACTGCAGTTATAATGAAACTTCTACTCCAGTTTGAGGTGCGACAACAAAAGATAAAATAACCTTTGGAAGCCACTCACATGATCCAGGGATGAATATAAAAGGAACTCGCCGCGAAATAACACCAAAGCAAGCCTTTTGTGAGTTTCTTTATGTATTCAGGAAGTATAGTATTCGCAAGCAGAGTTGTTTTAATCCCTGCATATCATACAATGTTACTTTGATGAGAAATTCAAATTTGAAATGTTCTTCTAGTTTGTTTTTATGAAATACTAGCTTTCTGCCCGCGGCTTCGCCCGCGTGGATTTCGGGATTGGGTGTATAGAGGGTTAAGGGTCATAGCTTTTGCCCACGGCTACATATACGCGGAAGTCGGTTTATGGTGCGAAGATTTTATCGCGCTTCCCGTGGGACTATCCGTTTTTCCGAGATAAAAAATGCCGCAAAACTCCTCAAGAATCACTCTATCTATTGATGAAAACCGCATAAAAATCTGTGCAGTAGTTTTTGAGCGAAGCCTTTATTGCGCATCCCGTGGGATCTGTCGATTTTTCCGGGATAAAAAGTAGCCTATGTTACTCGGGGAGAATGTAGCTTTCCAAAGGTGAAAGAATTTTTGAAATCGGTCCAGTAGTTTAAGCGTGAAGAGGTAACAAACAAACAAACAAACACACTTTCGCATTTATAATATTAGTTGGGATTATATCTATAATGTAGTTTATGAAAAAGTAAAAGTGAATTTTATTAATATATAAATTTTGCCATAAATTTTGCTATTTCTAAGTTTTTTGTGATTTTGAAATCATACAGTAACAAATTATTGCCTCTCTTAAAATTCACTGTATTATTCAGTGTTCACCGTAATACTGGTGTAATTTTACAAAGAATGTGAAAAACTATAGTCTCACGTAAATTATTTGAGTTTAAATTGATATGCATATATTTAATAACATTTTCCAGATTTCTCGTTTGATATTTTTCGTATCACTAACATATTAAGATAACTTCGCGGTTCAAGCTTCTATTTTTTTTGTTAATGAATAAGATATAACTTCAACATAAATAAAATTATTAAAATAAATAATAGCATACAGAACAAAATTTAGTTATGAATATAGATTTTATTACTGTACATACTCAGAGGAACTTGTGTCCTCCGAGTGTACATACAATATATAATAAGTAATTCATTTCATATTTTGCAAAATATATTGTAGATTGTAGTTTTTTCGCCTACAGAATTTGTATATAACAAGGCTAATAAAACATATTTACTTGTTATTTACTAAATATATTTGTTATTTATAGTTTTAGAAACAGTAAATTAAAATGTACAAATATTAGTAGAAGACTTATAATTTATTTATTAACGAAAGAATTTAAATAACTTTATTCAGGGAGCAAAAACGTAACCCTTGTTGGTTCAGTACCAGGTCCACCGCCATAGAATTGGTTGACGTTCGAATATGACGATGTGTCTTAATTGAATGAAATTATATTTATCCTTAATATCAGAGCTTCTTCTATGAAAGCGTAATGTTGTTTGCTACATATAATTCATTGCCTACCATATGTAATTGACAAACAAATCTATTGACAGCCAAATTACAGATATAACAAAAAATAATAATATCCATCAAAATTTCGATGAATGAATGGAGGACAATAAACCTCATGGACAGAAAAAATAATACTAGAACGTACTGGAAGCAATTTATTTGTTGTGACTAACCCTAGTATATAATCTTTGCTCTTTTAGCGACTTTTGAATTCCAAGCCGCTGGCGCATTCTTCGTGACAATAATACGGCACATTTAGATTTCATGAGTGCGATGTCGTTGGGAATGAGTATTATATTTATTTTGCTGCAGATGTGAATTCTCAAACGCCTCTGTAAAAATGTAAATGCATTGTTTCAAGGTAGAGAAAAAAGAGACTGTCCACAAACCCATCAAAAGAACAATTTCTCGAAGTCTATTTATCATTATAGTATTTAAACACGATAATTAAAAATCAATTTGCTCTTCCAACGTTCAGGCTTCAAAAAACTAGAGGTTCGTTCATGAAAAATATTTAACTTCTTTCAACACAATTCCAGCAAAACGTTAATGAAAAAATGGTATGGCAAGGTCGATGATATTCTAATGAAAAGGTTAGGACATATAATTTAATGATACTGTATTAAATAAATAATTACTTTTAGCGAATATATGTATATCCGATATGTTTATTATGTTGATATGTAAATAGATTAATTGTATTACGAATATTTTACGATTTTCCAAAGAATAAATAATAAATTTGTAATTCAGAGTTGTCCTTGCTTCTTCTTTGAAAGAACAATTTCTGAACAGGTATAGAGTACTTTTTTGTTTTTACAAACGTATCCGTGTACAAGGTAATGTAGCTCTTAAGCGTTGTGTCCTTAAATTGAATATTTGTTTGACATCAATAATTGCCTGTAAAGGCCAATGTTGAATAAATATAATTTTGGTTTTATAGTAGTAAGTTTGTAATAAATAACATAATACGAGTATCGCTGTCTGTTAATCTCAAATAAGCAATTAAGACGCATGTGCTACTAAATGTTATGGCAGGTCAAATATTTATGCCCTTGATCGACATAGTTCAAAATCGCGCAGACTTCATCTTAGGCCGACTCTTTCACCTCATTAGAAAGCGGAGTAAAATGTATCTTAGAGATAAGAGAACATTGTACAAAGCTTGTATTCGTCCCATCCTAACCTACGACGCGTCTGTAGTGTTCGTGCACATCCACAAATGCCGGTAGCATAAGAAAAAGTATTCTAATAAAATTACATCTTTTTATTTTATATGTGTGTGTATATAACATAACGTTTCAGGAGCTGCTGAAGAGAAAACTAAACTAACAGAAATTTGGTGGTTGAAGCAGCGAGAAGGTTACGTGTGCTACGACTTCTAGTTTGCTATTACATATTTCTTTGTTTCTAACAAAAACTACGTCGTTCCGACTTCACTAAGCAATAAAATTACATTTTAATATTACAATCATGCGAGACTGAAATTCTGAGTGCCGATCTCATGAAACATACAAATACTAGTTATGTAAATGTTTCTATTTGTATCTTCAGTTCTTACCACTGCATTGCATCAGGGACACACGTTCCCAAAACGCGCTATTTAGCTTTGTAGTTGATCGATACAATTAACACCTCATTCTATGTAGTTAATTCTGTACATGGACAAAATCACCGGGTATTATTCCAGAATTCATTCATCACCGCTCTCATATATCCCCACCGAGGGGTTCGAGTCTACCCCAACTATGTTAGGGCGATAAAGTTTCAACACAAAGACAAAATCACCAGGAACTACTTCAGAATTATTTCGATATACGAGTAATTACTGGTGTGAAATCAATGGTGGAACCACCACCGTCTTAAACTAAGCTGGCGCCCTTGGGCACACAAGAATTGGAGATCCTTTTGGAAAGTACGTAAAAAAAAAGAATTACACCAACATTTTTAATATAAGTTTATTATGTATTATTATAAGATTACTGATTAAGTAATTTTGACGTTGGAATCCCAACAACTGAAGCGCTAGCGTAACTACAAATCCATAGGCGTCTCTCGGCCTCAGCTTCCATATAGAAATGACCCTTCTTGGGCTGTCCGTGTTCGTTGATATAATGGCGTAGTATATGCCACGTAAATAACTTCTTATTAAGTTACTAATTTGCAAAAAAAAGTAATGTGTGAGAGAAATTGTAGGTCTTATGGGGCCCCACCTGAAAACGGGGGCCCTGGGCAGGGGTCCCGTGTGCCCTTATGGTAAAGACAGCATTGGGTGGAACGGATTGCGAACCACGTCTGGTAGAACCTGAACCAACCTCTCTGTTCGCGATGCGCACTCCTAATAGGTGAGGCAGTGGCGCTCCCCACCAATCTGCCAACGTGGTTAGTGACGACCCATAACCCTGTTAATATGATCCTTGGAAAAGGCTATTCGAGACTGGAGTGGATGTCTAGCAGTGGGCGTGGGATCTGATTAACGCGGAAGACGCTAACAAAATTTTGGAATTGTTTTAGAAACGCTATAGCTTATTGCAGCAAATAGAAGTAAAACTAGCTATTTTTTGTTGAGGAATCTATAAGAAAAGTATTATCTTGTTTCAACACGGCACGTGCGCAAGTTACTGGACCTGTAGGCAAAGTAACACTAATGACATTCGCTTTCGTTTGGTTAGAACGGAATATATGGGAATACTACCATTATTAGGAAACAATTCTATACATAGTTTTTAAAAATCAAAGCAATTTGATAACGCATTGAACCCAAATGATACTTGTAGAGGCCCTAGTGACAGCCTCGATAAGGGAACGAAAGATAGATTCCAATACCTATGATTTGAATTTTCTTGTATAAGAGACAACTAAATACCGAATAGTTGGAACCAACATAAGGAGTATGAAAATGGTCATTATTTTCAAAATATAAGCTTAAACTTTAAACACGGTCATTAACACATCTGCTTAAAAATCATTTTTGCGTGTATGTAACTGCATTAATCTGGGTTCAGCGCCTACAGCGATACTATCCGCAATCAGTTACAATACAAAGACTTTATGTATATTCATCAGGCGTTACTGATACAGCGGGACATTCAATATTTCAGTTAAATCTGTTATTTTTTAACCGCGACCACAATGGATGAAAATTTCATGTAACAATCGAAGCGGTAATGTTTATTTGTTTTCGTTCTCGCGTATCGGAAAATCCTGAGAATTATTCATTTTAGTTGATGCGCACTTTATTACATGGATGCTAGCAAATGAATGATTCTTCTTTTTGTATAGCGGATAATAGAGACAATAAAAAGATTATTTGATAGAAATATTTATTAACTACCATAACGAAGGTACAAAAGCTCCTATTCATCACATAAGCATCTGCTCCCACTGGAAATCGAAACCTGGACCTCGAAGATGGCGACACCTTGAAACTTGTGTACTAAGCACTCGACTTGGAATGTCGTTGAATGAAGTCTTTCTTGCGTTTGCGTTTAATACTTTGCGTTTAATACTTATACATTTATTTGGCGTGTTAAAATAAAATGCAGTCGCAAGTATAAATTTATGATTCTGTTTTAAATGTAATTTAAGTTTAAATATTTGTTATTCACCACAATCATAGCGTAGCGGAGTATTCCGAATGGAGTTCACACGCCACTCAGCTTTTCCTTGGCAGTCCCCATTTAAAGTATGCCAGCACAGCCACAGCATCGGAACGAATACGGAAACTTATTACAAAACGCACTCACACGTCTGTATAAGAAAATATCCCGAATGCCGCTCGAAAGCGACGCTTGGCTAAAATCCAACTCTTGGATGGCGTCCCGTGGGTTTATTTTGAGTAAACCAGTGTTGTGTTGACGCCTAACCTAAAACTGATTTTAGAAAACTTTATTCTCTCGGGACATGCACATATGAAAAGATACGTTTCTGAAGGCATTTCTTAAAATGTTATATTATTTTTGTGTGGTTGTGGGTTTTTAGTTAGTTTTTATGTGATAGGAAAGTTTGTTATTCAGGTAATCGATTGATTTGAACCCGGTTGATACGAGACAGAAAATGTAAGTTAATGTTTTCTTTAAATAAAGTGTTGTGAGAAATGTTTACAAATTTATGAGAGATGTAGAAACTATATAGAAAATAGGACTTCTATTTCACAATTACATTATTAATGAACCAGTCTCAGCAGAGGTATCCAGCCAAAAGTAACGCGGCTCCTTTCATTGTTATACCGCATAGAACTTCTGCATTTAGGGGCAGTTTCCGATACCAGGCCACGAAGTGCTGGAATGATTTGCCACCACCACTTAGAAATGAAAAATTAAGCAAACATTCATCCAAAACAAAATTGAAGGCTTATTTATTAAATTTACAAAAACTAGGATAGCCCTTATAACGATTTCTTTATTACGGTTTGCTTTTTATTGTATTTATTAATTTCTCTTTTTTTTGTTTCGGACATAGTTTTTTAGTTTATAATTTGGTTTTGCTTGACGTTTCAGACAACTTTAATCTAACTTTAATATATTCAATGTCTTTATCATAATCGTCATGTACAATTTTTTTTATCTTTTTAATCTTTAGAGTATGTTGCAGCATCCTGTACAATTATTTAATAATTTTCTTTTTTATGTCACAAAATGTGTAATCTTTTGCGTCATTGTTAATTTAATAAAACTGTAAATATAGTTACTATGATTGAGCCTATTGTAAGTGCTAATAATATAAATTCCTCGGCATACCTCTTAAGGCGAGGGCTGAAAATCGGTGTTGCTCGTATGGGCAAGCTAATCGCCGAGCCCCGGCCTTTAAGCTTCACTTTTTGTTGTTTTGTTTTTTTTTATATATTTGTATTTAATTTCATTGTGTGAGCTAAATAAACTTTTTTTATTTATTTATTAACTTTCTTCCACCACTACGGATTATCAACCTCCATCAAGTGAGCGTTTTACATTGATTTAGCGAAAAAATAACTTGCGTTTTTCTTATTTCATATTGTGAAACTTATGTAGTATTATCATTAATAGTTTTGATTGTGCTTCGTCTTTGTCGGCTGTACGTCTTCTCAAAGTATTTTCACACTGATCAGTTCTGTGCGCTACTAGTATCCAGTGCGTTACTGCGATATTCAGCAAACCAGGGAGGAAGCCTGATATGCATTTTCACCCCATCAACTATCTATCCACGTGTGCAACTCCATTTAAAATTACCACTTCCATTTAAAGCATTCGATTGTTAAAGCTTTGTCAGAAACTCTGGTTCTTCTGCGCATTTTATCATATTTAATTTTATATGCAACATAATGCTTGCTAAAAAAATGTATCAGCTAAAATTGCATATATTTATTGTAATGTCGAGTATCAATACAATTGATATAAATAATTCATATTTTGTATTGTTAATTATTGCCATAGTAGATAATTTCACCAACCTTGTCGTTCTTAAGTGGCTTCTCATCATTATGAAAAGATAGTGACAGCATATCTTTTCATAAAGATGAGAAGAAGTCAGAACACTACTACAACGTTTTGGTAACTAAGACTCTTAAAACTACAAAATATTGTTATAACCCTTTACACGTTTTTAGGGACAGTTCATGTTTTATAACATGGATTCTTCTGTCGATGATGTTCGCGTGCCATGCAAAGAAATGCGACCAAACCCCGCCCTTGGCGACCATACCAGAGCCAAGTGAAAACAAGGGCGTTTTCAAAATGACAATTGAAACAAAAATGCAGTCGTTCTTGTCGTACTTGCCGGACCAGACTTACGTAGGTATGGATACTATTTTAAGTACTCGACTGTGTTTTCAATCGGCAGATAAATACAAAATATTACATTAAGTAAAAACTTTAAAGTTTGACCTGTTGCAAATCAACACATCACAGACTCATTTCTTATATTCATCAGAGGTCCCAATAACCTTGCATTGTTCGTCCCGTACTAATTGTTTAAAATGTTAGTAAGATCCCATAAGAGGAATTCACAAACCATCCGCTAAAGGCTTAAAAAATTCAGCCTTCAATGTTCTGAATGAATATTCCTGATTTTTTAAATAAGTTATCAATCAATACATAGTATAAAACAAAGTCGCTTTCGCTGTATGTCCGTATGTATGCTTAGATCTTTAAAACTACGCAACGGATTTTGACGCGGTTTTTTTTAATAGATAGAGTGATTCTTAAGGAAGGTTTGTATGTATAATAAATGCATAATATAGTAGAGAAACACTGATAAATTTAAAGGTTTCTAATGTGATGTCGTAAATAAGCACGTTTTTTTGCGCTTATATTGCAAACGCTGGCTGAACCCTACGAGATAGACCAAAATAATGTACTACAGTATTGTACAACTTACAAAAATCCACAAACAAGTCCGCGATGGTATATGTCTATCTCTTAGGGATAACCCACCATAACCATTTTTTCACTGCACCCGTGCGAAGCCGGGGCGGGTCGCTAGTAATCCATAAACTACACATATGAAAACGTAGATTCTAATATTATTCGAAAGCGTTGCAAGTTTCTAACGTAAGCTGTTGGAAAGCTGATTACATATAAAATAATAATAAGGTGTTTATTAAAAACATTGACAAGTCAAAGATTCAAGAAGAATTGAAAAAACTTAGGAAAGTTTATTATCAATAATTAATCATAAAATTCGTAATTTCCAGTGACCCTTCTGGCAAACGAGCCGACCCGCCCCTTCCGTTGGTTCATGATAACAGCAGAGGACCCTGACATGGACAACAGTACGTATGACGTTATGTCGTTCGAAACAGACGTGGGTCGCTTGAAGACCTTAGATACAGAGACAGGGAGGAAGTCCAGATACAGTGAGAGATGCTTCAACTCCGTTGAGAATACTGACAACTCGGATAAATACAGAGTCGACGTAAGGAATAGCATACATATGTATATGTTTCGTATAAGCTACTCTGTAATATATACAAGTAACATATAAATTAAGATGAAAAATTAATATCATACTTATACCATATTATAAAACTGTCTGTCTGTTTACCTTTCTTCTGCGCTAGAGTCTAGAATCTGAGAATGAACTTAGGGAAGAGAAGTACGTTATTTTTAAAGTTAGAATTAGAAATTTGAAACTTCTTTTTTGGCTTTTTATTAAATGTAAATAAATATGACATTCAAAGTTTGGAAAAATTTTACCCTAAGGGGAGTAAAAATAGGGGTTGAAAATTTTTGTTGAAATAGATATTGAAAATCGAAAGAATCTGATCAAAGGATCGGATCAGAACAAAGGTACCTTTATACTTTGGGATCCGAAGAAGGACAAGGACATTTTCACCACGGGTAAATATATTTTTCGTGCAGAAATTGTCTTTTAAAGCGAAAACGATGAAACTTTTCTTTTTTTTCTTTGGCTTTTGATAAAATATAAATAAAAAATTTCATTCCTGTGAAATGAAAATTTTACCCAGGGATTATATGGCCCAATGACCTCGACGATTTGCTTAGTGGCAAACATGTTTTCGCGTCAGCGCTGCATCTGTCTCTCGACAATCGCACTACAGTGTGTTCAGTCTAAGATAAAGCAAGAATACAGGATACATTGTTAATTTATGTTTACCTATTTTATTCGTTCTCTGAGCGACCTATAATTATTATTTTATTTGTATACTATTTATATGATACTTATTTACTTTGGTGATATACATACACATTTCAAATAAGTAGTTGAGTAATTAGTAATAAACAATAATTAATCACTTAGTAACATAGGTTTTTTTATTTGCTCTGATCGTATCATATTATGTGTTTCAGACAAATAACTCAAAAATATGTCCCTGGTCTTCATCTAGCACAAAAGATAAGCCTCGTTGTTCAGTGAGGTAATTCGGCTTCTAGCAGTGGAGGCCCTAGTAGGTTTTTTTAGGGTTCCGGAAATAAGAAACCCTTATAGTTTTGTCCACGTCTGTTTGTCCGCGGCCTCAAAAACTATTAGTACTAGATAGCTGTAATTTGGTATATGTATGTATATGAATTATGTTTAAAAAAAAGTAAAATAAAATACAAAAAGAAAAAATTATGATAGCTCCCATACAAGTGAGATTAAAATTTTTTTGCTCAACTAATTTATTGTGTGGGTACTGTACGGTATCGTTGAATATGTCTTTACAAACTTAGGTTGAGGTTCAGTACATCTTTTTTTCTTTTCTTTTATTTATTATTTGTATATATGAATTGCATTGCTTTCATATGCATTTCTTTGTTGGAGGCAAGTATCTGCTAGTATATGCATTGCTTATCCAATTGATTTATTCTATGACAAGGAAATAAAATTGAAAATAATTTTAAATATATTTACAACTTAAATTATCTCGTCAGAGTTACGGTATATAATATTCACACTATTTACAAACAGATTAAACTTATAAACCATTCAAATCAATTCTTTTTTGTAATTTTTAAAAACAAGTGACGTACGTACAGTCCTCTCTTCTGCCAGTCTGACACTAAAATTGTTGCTTCGAGCATGCTGCCAGGGATATTGTGCTGTTTTAGGCTTTTCTTTATTATTTAATTAAAAGTAGATCGAAGGAAATAAAAATTATTTTAATAGAAATTGTAGTCAATATCAAAAGCTTTCTTATGGTGCAAATTTCATAGATTAGTATTAAGAAGTTTCAGAGAGAAATTGCAATAAAGTTTTAAAAAGACGAGATTTTGTGATGTTTTTTACATGAGTCAGTTAAAGATATTACGATTTTGATTAATAGGAGTAATTTTATGTATCCTTAAGAATAACATATATATTTTTTTGGAACTCTCGAACGAACGGTTAACTTAAAAAAAATTATTCAAAGACACAGTGTTTATGAGATTTCAACCATTTTATCCCCTTAAAGTAGCAAAATAATAATAGGGAAAATTACACACAAGCTCTTATCTCAAAAGCTTGTGCGTAAATATTTAAAGTTTATACGAATCCTTACTAATATTATAAATCGGAAAGTGAGTTTGTTTGTTTGTTCCGCTTTCACACCGATAAAACCTTCGCGCCATAAACCGACTTCCGCGCATATGTACCCGTGGGCCAAAAGCTATGACCCTTAACCCTCTATAGACCCAATCCCAAAATCCACGAGGCGAAGCCGCAGGCAGAAAGCTAGTATTTTATAAATTAACGACAAGAGACAAAATGTTAGAACTAATCTAATGTATTTGGCGTAAATATAGCACAACATGCTTCCACTATTACACTCGGACAAACTCGTGTATTTACTAATTATGATTTTTCATTTTAGATACATTGGATATCCCCAAAACAAAATGACCAGAATGCCAATCAACAAGTGCGTCTTCGTGCTATGGTGGCTGAGAATGAAGAGGTTTGGTACATGAATGATGAAGACCTAATCATCTTACTGCAGAAGGACAACCGCCCGCCCATTGACAGTCCCCCGACAGCTCAGGTGGAAAGCTGCAACTTGTGCAGTGAAGCCAGATATGAGGTACAAAATTTCATATGCGATTTATAGTTAATGTTATGAGAGTAAGTAGTTAACTGCGTAATTGATTCATAGTTTGTAGAAGAAACAGAGTAACCGACATAGACCGAAGAATTTCTCCATCCTTGGAAATCAAAAGATCTTCGAATGACAGGCATAAGCAGAGAATCGCAGCGTCAACAGAACTCTCACAAAATACTTACATGGAGAATCCTATTTATTTCAGAGTTTCAGTCCTGCATCGATACCGAATAGTGATTGTGGAGTTTGGTAATGTGCTGCAAGTTTCTGATACAGGCACTCGAATGTGACTTAAAAGTCTTTATTACTGCCTAAGTTATTCTTTCCAAGAATTTACAGTATCATATTTATTATTAAATTCTAATACATAAGTTTATTTTTACCTAAAAAGAAAAATCATTCTATACGTTATTTCCTAATCCAATTGTAACAATAAATACCATAATATTAAATTATTTTCTAAATAAAATTATTATTGATAAACTAACAACACTTTTGATTACTGGGCATGCATTTATTAATACACTTTTATCCGATTTTTCAATACTTTATATTTTTGCACAAATGTTGCAGACCTTATTGGTTATATGACAAAGCTGGCCCATAATTTAAAATTAGAATATTTTTTTTAGATAAAAGGAAATTGTTGTGCCCGTCATGGCCAAAAATGGGCATTAGCCTTTAGCATTATTCAGCTTTTATAGGCTAATTGCAGAGGTTAAACCAATTTAGGGAAATGTTCTTATGGCGAAAATATTAGTCCTACAAAAACATGACTAACCAATCAAACGAAATATATAGTTACAATGTACTTCGTAAAGTGTAATCTTTCACATTACAATTTATGAACAAACTCCTCTTACGAAATAGTTTTGCTTAGTTGACATTTCATCATTAGAAGAACAATTGGAACTTATTGTAATGCGAAACCTTTAGCTTGTAACTCTGTGTTGTAAAATAGAAGCACGTGTATTGTTGTTTCCAGAATAAAGGTACTGTAAATTTACACCTTCACTGTACTCTATACTAGAAAGTACACTGTAAGTATTGTACACTAGTCGTGAACTTTACAGGAAACATATAATTATATATACCAGCATGCGCTAATTCATTAGCTTCAAATCAGATACCGGCTATTTAACCGCTTGCAACCACTTTGCCTACTTATTTATTAATTACTGAAGATACGGGTAATAAAATAAAACACCAAATAGTTTATAATTAATGTATCTTGCTCACTTTTTCGGTAGTTAATTACCAGTATTAAAAGATTTGATAAATTGTCCATGTTAATTTTTGATGTGCCCGCGAGTAGAAGTCGAGATTCTTATTGCTATGTTTAAGTTTATTATTCTAGAATATGTTTTTTACGCTTTATTGAAAATGGAAATTACTAACGGACGGTAAATTATTCCAAAACCGAATAAGTCGTACAACAAAGTCTTGATCATACGTATCTAGATACTAACTAGAAGGGGGCACGGCGGCGGCGTACGAGATACTGGTGAATTCTCAAACTTCAGTAATTCCCTAAATGGTCCAGCTAGACCCTCAGAGGTCCAGATTCCTATGGGGGGTGCATGAAAATTAATTTCGTTTCGATAATGATTCCATACTCAATACAACACGTCGAGAATTATTTACCTTCGTTATATGTCTATATATCTTTATAGATCTAATCTTCTCGATTATTAGAAATTGGTAGTAATGTAGCTGCAACATTTTATAGTAATCTATGAAACAAAAGAGTTTTGGAACCTCTAATCTACTCGATACATGTGACAAAAGCGTCAAGGACGGTTGAAAATCGTGGGAAGATTGTGACGACCGACGCTGAAAGTCTCAAGCTATCCTCTAATGAGATAATATGAACTCTTTCTGCGGTCTTAACATATCACTAACTCTGCTTCAGGTAATTTTCAACGGGAAATGGTCCAGAGTGTCCCACCCACACAAATACCCGAGCAAACCTGATGACAATGGATATACTCACATGCTTGGCGCATCCCACTCTTCATACTACACGCTCTGGCAGCAAGGAGAGGAGGCCAGTCCTGGGTTGAGGAAACTTCTAGAGTATGCTAACACAACGTTTCTAGAAAGAGAGATAATTGCGAAGGTTCGTAATTAGTTATAACTCAGTTAGCATTATAACTCAATGTTGGATTTCGTGAATAAGGATAAGCATATTTTATATATTGTCAATAAGGATAAGAATGTTAATGAGCAGATAATAGAGAGGAATATAAAAAGGAAATATGTTGTGCAGACAAAGCAGAGTGATAATGTTGAAGTATCCTCATTTGCTTGTAAAGTATTTTCTATTCATATTTTGTTTTTGAGACAAATGTCTTGCAGATGGCAGAGCGGAATGGAACTAGGACTCTTATAAGAGGGAAGAGACGGCACCACCCGTTCATGTTCGAGCCATCACATTCCCTATTCAGAGTCGACCGATTTCATCACCAGTTCTCAATCGTAGTCGGCATGAGGCCCTCCCCAGATTGGTTTCTGGGTACGTCTAAGTTTGAATTATGCACTCCGGATGGGTGGTACAAGAAATCGGAAATACCTCTGTATCCCTGGGACGCTGGATTCATGGACGGAGTTGCCTATGAGGTATTTGACTATATACTATAAATCACCAATATTATCCACTCCAGTTTCGACCATCTTATATCGGGCTTATCCACATAATTTTCCAGTAAAATTTATCTTTGTTCAGCTATATCGCATTTTCCGTAGTTACCCCGGGTCTGCACCACCAATGTTTATTAAAATTTGTTAGTAGTGGCGGACGTATTAAATTTTCCCCAAATAAACAAACAATCTAATCTTTTCTCTTTATAATTTAGTATAGACAGAATTGGTCTGACAGAGTTGTACCTAAACTCTATATCAGACCAATTTCAAATAAAGTTGCTATGGGGATAGTTTGAGACCTGCGGTATATTTATTTACATAGGAATATTTAAATTTCTACTACGGGATAATATCTTTTTCAGCGACTGAAAATTGATATTAAATTAATTAGCAGAACTCAGCAGCATTAGATTTATTTACCACAGTTTATATACGCGCCTATGTTCATATCCTGAAGCACTCCAGTGTGATATTTGTGAAGTTGTCGTGAGCAGTGTTTACATCCCTTGAGATTTTGCGCCCATGTGCCTACACACAGCTACACAGTAGAAACTAACATTCTAAGACATTTGATATAGAATTGATTCAAAACGGCAAAACGGGTTAAAACTCCAAACTTTCGAATGCGAATGCTAGAACTGCAGTTGACATTCTTATATTGATAGACTAAAATACTTTTTCATTTTCATATGCAAATATAAATAGGAAGAAACATGTATAACAAAAATATTACATTATTGTTTACTTTGCATTTGCCATGAAAAAATAAACTTGCATCCATCTCAAGTACCAGTAAATATCAATCAACATAAAACAGTTCCACAATTAAAAGCCTTTAAATAACAGATTCTATATCTCACAAATATAGCATTTAATATTCGATGCGTTCCAACTTTGGTCGACTATTTGTAAATGATTAAGATCTCTCTGTAAATGACTAAGATACTCTGGCCTTTGCAAGGAGAGATTTTCCGATTGGCAGTTTAACGAGTTTTTCAAGCTTTATAAGGGATGGCGTTAACTTTCTATTTGAATTCAAGCTACATTTCATAGATTAAAAACAGTATTTATAATATTAATAAATTATATAAGCATTCTGTTTGTTTACGTAACAGATTACAAAGACATTATTTTACGAATAAAATGTATGCTTTGAAATATTAATATAAAACGACTATTTCGTAATATATCAACATAATTTGACTCATCTTAAAATAATAGCGCCATCTGTATTCTATTATGACAACAATTTAATATCTTTTAATTGGCTGTCAGGAAATCCGTCATTGAAAGTGCTTACCGTAATAGAAGAGAAAGCGCTGACAAAATAAAGATTTTGAAAAGAAAGAAAAGGTTCATTAATTTGTGTTTAGTTTAGTAAACTAAAATGGAGAATAAAGAGGTTTTTGCAGACATAATTACCATAAAGCGTACCGTTCTATTATTAATTAGTTATAATATGGATCGTAACATTTTTACTTTTAGTAAAAGGCCAATTAAAAACCTCAATCATTGTAATTAGTACATTTGGTTAGCAGTTACATATTCTGCAATTCTCCAAAGTACTCACTCCTAACTTTGCATATACTAACGTATAGTCAATAATCTTAGTCTATGATATAACTACTTTGTGTTATCAAAGGGCCACGAGGAACCTAGCCTAACAAAACAATAACTTTCTATGAGCGTTCAAGATTAGATGTAGTGTATGTTTGTTGATTGCAGTCTCAAACAGCAGTAACAACCCCACCTGAACACGTACATCGAGTGGAGGTTGGCTCCTTCAACAAGGAGTCGCCGTTCTATCAGATGAACCTCAACGACCTCAAACCTTTCGCCATCCTACAAGTCAGGTTGCTAGATGTTTACCCATTATTGGGCGAAGAATGCAGTGACGATAACGCAGGTTAGGTTAATATGAAATATAGCAATTTTTCCCAAATATTGCCTTGAGTATTCGAAATATTTTATTTACAATATCATTTTATTGCAGTAAAATACATGTTTTATACATTATCATTGTATCGAAGTCTGCAACGATGTAAAAATCCCTTATAGTCAACCTATACTGTGTGTATTCTACGGATATTGTAGTTGGTAGTTAGGTGGTATAAATAAACTTGTAAATCCTGTAATGCAATAACAGTCAAATATATGTAAAATTTATTAATGAAAGAGCTTTTTAATTCACTGTCACTTCAAATTTATTTAAAAAGTTACAGAAGCAATGACAAACCTAAAAACATTTCACATAGCAATTTTTACGACTAGCATTACGATAAAGTGCATTATTGCTATTAGATTTTCCCAGGCGCTGAGCTAGGCTATGTACACCTACCTACTACTATATTCATTTATCATCTCAGTACATTATTATATAGAAAATAAGAGGCAGATAGAAAAGTATAAATACTTCGCGTTTCGCCGCCTTATATAAACTCAATAATTATCAATAAACACAATAATTATATTAGAAACAGGAAGAAATGAATTTTTCAAGGACTTCCTTCTGAGACTTTCAATGTTTGAAGAGATCTCAAATGTGACATTATCTCTGTCATGCTAGGCAGACGTGACAAGGACGGTATGTTTTCCGAGCAATTCCCTCAACTGAAGGACATTTGAATGTTGCGTAGGTAGACGGCCAGAAGAGGCTGCGATTCATTTCCGAATGCTAAATTAATTTGTTATGAATAACGGAATTAATTCGAAGTTGCCTTTTTATTTATAGAGACTGATTCAGTGCCATCGAACGAGGAAGATGAGGAGTAAGTTTTTTTTACTTTATTTTGAATCGAATTAATTGTTCATTAATTACAAATGTACTTATATATGCGGGCGAGTGTTGAATGCTTTTCAAATAATGAGATCGACTTCCAATTCCATGTTTTGTATGATGAACAAGGAAAGAAAGTAGGTATGTGACGAATGTTTTTAAAAATCAAAGCAAAGGGATTTTGTGAACAGGAACTGTATCTATTCACTCATTAATAACCAGGATCAGGCCAGGATCTCGAATGGGGGGGGGGAGCGCCCCAGAACCGTCGCCGCCTCGTACGAGATTGTACGGTAGCCTCGCACGATCCGTATGGCCATTATCCGCTGCAGGCTCCGTAGCAGAGCTCTGCAGCGGGGGTACCTCGCGCAGTCTTGCGACCACACGGGAGCCCCATACATGGCCACGGATCGCACGACGCCCTCGTACAGGCGGCGAACTCCATCCCTCGGTCCCCCGAGATTGGGCAGCAGGCGATGCAATGCGCCCGCCACCCTTTTGGCTCGGGGGACCAACCGCACGAAATGCTCCTCGAAGCTCCAGCGGCGGTCCAGGGTGAGGCCCAGGTACTTGATGTACGGCCCCACCGGGACCACCGCGTCACCCACCCGGATCCGGCAGCTGGGTGGTTCCCGGCGCCTCGGAAGGCCGTGGAACCATAGCGCCTCGGTTTTGTGAGGCACTATTTCTAAGCCCAGCCGGCGGATCGCCCGCACGACACATGCCACCCCAAGCTCGGCAAGCCTGAGCACCGGCCCGAAGTCGGCCCCAGTCGTCACGACGAGAGTGTCGTCAGCGTAGCAGACGACACTCACGCCGCGAGGAAGGCTGGTGCGAAGGACCGCGTCGTATGCGAGGTTCCATAGCAGGGGTCCCAACACCGACCCCTGCGGAACGCCGCATTCGACCCTCCTCGACTTTTCCATCCCGTCCCGTCCCATCACGCTGATCGTCACCTAATATAGACCTGATAAGGATCGGGGTCGTCTGTTTGAGTATCTGTGTTTTACTATTGTTCCTGCATAATGGCAGTGTTTGCATTGCTATAATCCGGTGTGAAGCGTAATAGGTTGTAAGTTTCGAATATATCAGTGATGTCTGTCACATGTCGGCAACGTGCACAGTGGTTTTTGTGGAAGTTACAGATTACAGCTAAAATTCTCAGAGGATGCACAGGTTCGCCCTCACGATTTGCCTATATGGTTCTTAGAACGGACCGCTCTGGCCGCGTGGAGTCCGACATAACCTCCGTGCCACTTGCCGTTGCGGGGGGTATCCTGGGTACATTTCGTGCTTCTTGTGAGGATTCTCAGTCTTCCTCCCCTGAGGAAAAAAATTAGATGCTCAGGTTCTATAGATGATTGTAACCATTTATCAATAGGTGGGCAATTTGTTTGTGAGTATGTATGTATATCACATAAAAAGAAATTTTGAGGTGAAACTATTTTTAGGGAAATAGGAATCAAAATATGTAAATACCTTCACAATCACAATTATTTATACTAGAAGCACCGGTGGCACTATGGCTTCTGATTAGGGGGTCCGAGGTCGGTCCATTTGTATTATAAGCAAGTGCTAGTAAGCAAATACTAACACGTCAGACTTTATATGTTTTTTTTTCCTCAGGAGAGGAGGCTGAGAATCCTCATGGATACCACCGCAACGGCAAGTGCTATGGTGATTATGTCGGACTCCTGGCGAATCGAGGCGGTTCGACCCGACAGATCTACCGACTAAACTCAGCCTAAGCCTTTGGTCCTAATGACCCTACTGGCTTGAAGTAAAGAGAGCCGCACCTCAGGAGAGGCACGGTTAGCGCTGCCCTATAAAGGAGGGCATATGCCCTAGAAGAGGCATGGTATACCAAAGTGGTTCCGGCCTATATTTATAGGAATCTACACGTGGCTAAGCAGAAGGCTGCCGAATAAGGGGTGGCAAGGGAAGCGACGGCTCAGACGCCGCCGCTTGCAGGTCTAGAAGGTCCTGCATTAAATGATTAGGGGGATCGCTATGGACATGTCGCGGTCTGCGTATCCTCTGCCGATATTGACTGGTTCTTTATATGTTGTCCTTAAAACAACTCTTATGTCACTCGTAATAGTGGCGATTTGGTAGCACAAATATAAAGCTTAGCGTATATGCTGACTCCACATTTACCCGACGGTTCTGCATGACCGAATTGATTTTACTGTAAATAGATTCCAGGTTGTACATGAATTTGACTAATCTGAACTAGGCGTGGTTAACTAAAATCTAATCGCCATTACAAAATCAATTTAGGCACATGTTGGTGGAGACAATATACTTTAAATAAAGTATCTGGAATACAAAATACTTTTAAACTATTTCAGTAACCAGGTGCATGCAGAAATGGTATCTGGAATAATAAATAAATAAATAAAATACATAGATATCTTTTGGTAAAGATTTCACGTGTTGCTAACTGTACCTAAGTAATATCTATCATTTATTAAAGGGAAGGAGAACCAGAAGAACCAGTGGTAGCTGAATCCCGCCAAAATACAAACATGGTCTGTTTGAGCGAATGGACTGACTGGTCGTCTTGCATCCCACACCGTGACTCCTGTGGGTTTGGGTCACAACTGAGGACTAGGGAGCGGTTGCTCCCAATGAATGTTAACGACAAATATCATGTGAGTATTAACTAGCGACCACCCCGGCTTCGCACGGGTGCAATAAAAAAAATGGTTATGATGGGTTATCCCTAAGAGATAGGCATATTCCATTACGGACATTTTTGTTTGAACATTTTAAGGTAGACAATACTGTAGTACATAATTTTGGTCGCTATCTCGTAGGGGTCAGCCAGCGATTTTGCAATATAAGCGGAGAAAAACGTGCTTTTTTACGACATCACATTAGACACCTCTAAATTTATCAGTGTTTCTCTACTATATTATGCATGTATTATACATATAACCCTTCCTTAAGAATCACTCCATCTATTAAAAAAAACGCATCCATATCCGTTACGTAGTTTTAAAGATCTAAGCATACATAGGGACAGACAGACGGCGGATAGCGACTTTGTTTTAGTAATGTGGCCTGCATAGACCTGAGACAAAATTCAAAACTGTATGTGTAGTCGGCGAATACGCAATAGGCCAGCGTGGTTGCATAAGGCCTAATCGTCCTAACATCGTTAGGCCTATAGTTGGGGACGGATATTAGCTATGATGATTAGCAAGTCATAGCCTAACGAGGCGTGATTTGAATGAGTGTATCGACTGTCAAGTGCTTCCGGAGTAGTGGATCCTGAAGGCTTTGGAGGCAACTGAGGACTAGAGGGCGGTGGTTCCTTGTTATTTTAAGTTAACCGCTAACCCGGCAAACGTTGCCTTACCATATACATTATTTCTGCGGAAATTACTAATATGACTATCCCCTCCCTTACAGCAAACGTTTTTGGGCGTTTTTGTATTTGTATTAATCTACAGCAACAGATAGACGCATAAAATGTTTTACATACATACATACACTCACGCCTTTTTCGCACGGGGGTAGGCAGAGATTACGTCTTTCCACTTTCTATGGTCTTTACATATCTCTTTCGCTTCATCTACTTTCATAACATTCCTCATACATGCTCGACGATTGCGGATACTTGTAACCTGGCCTTTTTTGAGGACACTTTCGATTTGTTCGAAATATGTTCGCCTAGGTCTTCCTCGTCCCGTATCTCCTCCAGCTTCATAAATCATTTTGGTCAGTCTACTTTATTATGTTTTACATAGATACATATAAAAATTTTAAATACCTATTTAATTTAAATAAAAATATATTCACCTATAGCATCTTTCTTTCTTTGAGAAGGCGAGAATCAAAATTCAAGACTTGATGGCGAGGACACTAGGTGGATTTCGATCATCCCGATGGGCTTGTTAAGTCACCAAGTGGTTCGAGTCGAATACGATTATAAGTTATTGTGGGTCTCTCTTTAAACAAGAAGGAATTAGCTTACTCAAGGAACACGCTAACGAACATTGAGCTATGAATAGTTCTGATATGCAACCAAATGTACTCATTTAACTACTAAATAGGTTAAGTATGGCAATACTTCAAATACATTTTCCATATTCGTATGCCGATTTCGTAATAGAACTTCATGAAATTATCGTATTCATCGTCAGTACATGAAGCTTTATGAGACACTATGAGATTTTTGATTATTATTAAATATAACAATTTGTTTATATATCTCGAAAATAGTTCCTATTTTTTTTTACCATTGGCTGAATTAATTCTTATTTTGCCTTTTTTAGTTCTGAAAACATTTTTTTGCCTTTTATTATATTTTTTTTTTATTTAATGATTTATGCACATAACTATAAAGTATAAAGTCGGGTTTAATGCCATTAGGCATTTTTCGTCAGTCGACCCTCGGATAATTGAGAGTACCCAGATATATGTAGGTATAACATCAGTAACACTCAAACATATTTATATATTTATTGTATAGGTTAATGTCTATTGATATGCGTTTAAGTTTTAAAATGTATTAAATAAATAAAGAAAACCTTAGTATTGGAAAAATAAATATTTAATATATCCATACCTATACGTTTGGATTGGTTTGTCACTTTCTTTATATCCGATCTTCAAAGGCAGTAAATGCGTTTAATGTAACTCAAGATCTTTGTAGCCAAGAGCCCAATTCTGATCGTCTACAATCTAACTTCTACTCCTCTTACTTCTTTATGGCTGTTCTTTAGGTTTATACTTGACACTTATTTATAATACCGGTTGCCTTACGATTCCGCAACGCCTGACCGCCGAACCGCCGATTGAATACTATTATCAATAGACATAACGCAATAATGTAGCTACACACTTGTTAGTTTCTATCAAAATGTAATAGCATCAGAGTTTTTTTTATATGATAGGGGGCAAACGAGCAGACGGATCACCTGATGGTAGGCAATTACCGCCGCCCATGAACGCCCGCAACACCAGAGGAGTCACAAGCGCGTTGCCGACCTTTTAAATGGGAGTACGCTCTTTTCTTGAAAGTTTGGATATCGTAACGGTTCGGAAACACTGCTGGCGACAATTCATTCCACAGTTTAGCTGTGCGAGGCAGAAAATTTCTAGAGAAACGCACAGTGACTGCCAAGTATTGAGATGGTGAGGATGGAAGGTTTGTCGCGTGGAGCGATGTCGGAAAGTAGTAGCAGGGATTAGTCCAAATAATCGGGGATAAGTCCAAAGTTAGGGTCCAAAGTAAGGGATTAGTCCAAAGTTACACAATTAGCCTACTGGACGTCTTTCGTGCGTGAGGATGATGACGTTTGTAATGTTTGCACATATCAAACGTGTGGACTCGCCATTAGGGCATGTAGTAGTTATATATGATGGCCAACCGAAGTATTTGTTTCTCACTCCACACGACAAACACAGCAACACGTAGTTTAAAAATTGAGTTTGGTTTTATTCTTCATTATTGTACTTTTTTTTTCAGGACCGAGGCAGTCTATTTAAATCGTCTAAGGAAAATTGCTATACAGAAGAAAATACTAATTTGGTTGAAAGTCAGTACTGTTACGTTGTCTGTTGAGTCATCAGCGACCGCGATAGCGATGCTAGTAAAGCTATGTAAATACATTATCTGTACGAATAAAATAAATATGTATTTAATTTTAATAATTATTGTAATAAATCATAGCCCTTACTGATGTAGTCAATACTAATAATAGAATTCATGATTTGTAATCTGCGCGCCTATAGAAAGGTTAAAAGCCTGGAGCAGCTAAGAGAAATCCTGTTTTCTTGTTTTTGCGCGAAACTAAACTAGTTTCAAAGTTTTGCCAGCGCGCCGCACCGGCCAACGGGCGCGACAGTCGCTTGGCGGGACATTGTTTGGAGTTTATGTCGAGTATGAACATAGACGCAAATGCGCATGCTCTGGAAAGGCAAGCGAACGAAGGCTCGTCTCGCGAGCAACCGTACTTGTTGATTGTTCACTCACTTCACGGCAGTCTGCCGCGAACGATGCGACGGATGGTCGTGTCTCGCGTGACGCCCGATACCGTTACGAACTTCGAAACAATTTTACGAAAATATGTGAAGTTTTCAAACACATTTTTGTTCAGAACTACCGCGTCAGAAGTAATTTTAAGTGTTCAGTGGGCATAGAACGTTGTTAATTATTAGTTTTAAGTCATCGAAACTTAATAGGCTTATTCGTTATACCTGTCTGCTTGCTTCGTCCCACGAGTCGCGAGGCGGTTACCTTATCGAAGAAACGAACATTTTACAAATGGATGTGCGTTTGAGTTTCGTGATAGTGTGTGTGTTTTGTGCGATTATTCCAAGACGCTGTGAGTGCGTGGCTGGTGACAAGTTTTAGTGAAGTGTTTTTAAATTGTAGTAATAAGAGTAATACACTGAAGATGCCGCGCGGGGGCGAGAGGGGCATCTTTGCCGCGTTGCTGCTCGGCTCGCTAGCGGTTGCGTCGACGCAGTTCACAAAAGGTAAAAACTGCTTTCCTACCTGTGCACGCGCAGAGCTCCGTGCTTTGTTCTGGCGCGTTTTGTTCCGACTCAATTTGAGCGTACTTTGACTATTTTCTATTCATTCATTCGCGGGGTAATATGCGTCACCAACGTTATTCTCAGCTACTTATTATGATGTAGACAATATCGATACTGATAGTGAGATAATATACCAAACCAGAATATCGATATCACTGGTTAGTTTATTGATATATTGTAAATATAAAGAAGATATACACTTTACGATATGAAAGATACTACGTTGAACAAACTATAAATTTATGAAGAAAAAAAAACAGAAAACCATACAATAAAATATTTACTGTTGGCTGTCAACAGAGTTTCTTTGAAGTAGTAGTTGTTCCTAAAGTACCTAACGTCATTTGGTCTCTTATCTTTTATGATAAAATAACTGACAGCAGTGCTAAGTTAGCGTTCTCGAGACATTCTGAAGTTCATTTTACGAAACTAAATCTACAACCATATACAGTTAGGAGGAAAAAAATTATAATGTGTTACTTATATATTATATTTCTTGTAAGACAAACTAACCTGCAGAAACTATTCTTTTCAATTACAAATTTAATCCTGCATTCCTGCCATTTTGATACTTTGAATTGAGTAGGTAAGTCAATCGTTAAAATATTTAACGGTAAAGTGACTAATAAACCTTCCCAGAGTCCGTTATCGTATCGCTGATAAAATATTTGATAGCATTGTCACACCTATGTTTGTTGCACTTGCTATCACAAAGGTGTTCTCGTCGAATATTATATCGATATCAGAATTTACTAGAAATAGCAAATCCATAAATCATAGATTCCTAGAAAAACGGTAACGCGGAAATTGACAGGTGTAAATTTTCATAGACACAAGAGTGTCTAAAAACTACAGTAATATGTGTATAAATAAAGAGGTAAACATTTGCGAGTCTAGATGTCGGGGGTAATTTCCGTTACTACTGGCCTGATTTTGATGAAATATGATATGGAGATGTGGTATGGGATTTGTTTCAGACCCGGGGAAGGACATAAGATAAGTATCCACCTACCACCGTTTTATGGAAAAATCTAATATAATCTGCCCGAAGCCACGTACAAAAAGGTTGTTATATTAATGCCGATTAATAATCCTCTATGTTTATTCCACTTTACATTTGCAATTACAAATTAACGTTTCATAAATTAATGTTATATATATATAGCTATAGAATGTTCTGCATGCTGATACTTACAGATTAATGTTTACTAGATTTGTCGCGAATAGTTATAGTGAATAGTCGAATAACTCGGCATAAATAAGGCACATTAAAAATATTTTTATTAATTATTAAAGTTATTAATAGTATTACTAACTTTACCGTTTATTTATTAGTTACCTAATTTTAATAATAAATTTAATTTTAAAGCCTAAATTATTAACCAAGATTATTTGGTCATTACCATATAATTTTCAGTTTTTAATCCCATTATTATTCATGACACAACATATCAAAATAGACATTATTTTTTCTTTAAACCTAAAATTAAAATTTGCCTATATTACTCCATATAGGTAGTATATACCTATACCGACTATACTACGTACCTAGTTATTAAAGATAGGCTAATTAATAAAAACCTCAGTCCTGAAATTGTAACTAATTTTGTAACTCCGTCATTACGCTAGGTGAGTGATAAATTAATAATAAATGGAGGTTGGTCTATTAACAACTCTTCAACAGAGTAATTTTATCGATCAAACTACTAACGGATTTTATGCTGCTTCTTCTTTATGTCACCACAGACCTATAATAATAGCTTTCAAGATTACCAATAATTTATTTTTCCCTCTAGATAGGAGAGGCTGAGAATCCTTATTTATACCACTGATATGGTGTTTATGTCAAAGTCGAAATCGATCAAAGCGGTTCGACTGGAATCATCGAATGACCTACCAACTAAACTCAGCCTAAGCCTTGGTTGTAAGGGCCCTGTTGCTGAGATGGAAGGGTACATACAATTAAAGCGTGACTATCATCATTATTATCACAGTTAATACATGTCCTAACCAAGAGCGCGAGCCCTGAATTATCGGATTAGAAACCCTCTCGGCACTGGCTTTTTCAACACCGCAATTAACGCTACAGATATAAGGAAACTTATATTTATGTTGCTGTGAACTTAAAAATACTATATAATTATTGTCGTAACGAATTAGAATTTCATTTTATGTGTTATGAATTTTATCGTTAAATATAAAAGAGCAGGAATACTGTAAACGCTTACAACCCTACATATATGTAAATAACTCGCCACTGCACCAGCAGTGACTGACGCGCCTCTGTCCCATATGGTTTAACGCAATATGTATACAAGTTACTCATAAATCGCTATATCTTTACAGGTAACATACATATATTCATCTAAAGCCAGCAACACGAAAGCTTACTGGTGTATATACACTGATAGTACCATTATCAATAAGTCTTTTTGTGTAGACTTGATTATTTATTCAACAATATCTGGAACTCAAACCGACCACCATACATTTTCCTATCATACCCATAAATTACTATTAATAATTATTTATAATATATGACGTGTTTCACTAATTCCCTCTAGTGGAATTACCACGTTGCTTTATATATATTTACAGAGTTATGGTAGCATAAATAATTCAAAAGTTTTCAAGCATTATTTAAAATTCCTTTGAGTGCTGTCAGCACACCATAAAGGCCTATAGACCACACCTCAACCCTCGTCAAGAACGAACAGTTTGTGAAGGCATTACCTTGCAACCTTAGATCGCCGATAATATTATTTACCACGGTGAAAGGTGATCGTGACTGTGTTAAGGACCCATTGTTCAGGCATCGCCATTGCTTTGATATAACCACGAACCATAGCGGAATATTCCGTTTATTTTCTTGTTTGTACATGTATAATTATAATTTCGATGTAGGTATTATAGTTACAAATATATTATTATTACTATTTTTCTCGCTCTGTCTATTAAATTAGCATATCTTAGATTCCACAACAGTATCGTAATAAACGCATTTCCCCTGCAAATTACGATTGATCACGACGTCATTTGCCTTTCGCACTTAGTTTATAAGTAAGGTAAATTAAAAAAGAAAAAATCCTTAGATACGAAATAACCATGTTTTATTGATTTTAATCAATTTATTTTTAGTATTTTGTTTGGACTACAGTAAAAAAAAAATTAGAACATTGTAGTAACACCAAATGTCTTTAGTTCTTGACACTGTCGTCACTCTTTGAATAACCTATTTTCTTGTATTCTGTTTAGTCACAGGTTCTGTTCATATATAATAAACAGTTCGTTACCTTTTAATTTTATCTACCACTAGCGGACCCGACAGACTTCGTCCTGTCAAAAAGATTTGTAAAGTGGCAGTTTTTTGTTCCTACTTATTTTGTAGTTAGGGCAAAAAATTCTTCTGTACAGAACCGTCACCCTGGCGGTAGGGCACTTTGAATAAAAAAAAATTAATTGCAAAAAAGGTCCAAATGAACTATTACATTTTAAGACAATTCAATTTTGAAACGTGACATTAAATGAACGTGAAATTTCAACATTATATAGCGTTAATAAACCGCAAATTGGCTCCTTGACGTTAATAACACACATTGCTTAGACAACAGTGAGTGCTTGTAATATGAACTTTATACAATAACAATAAAGTTCAAATTGACTGCTCGTTTTTATTTGAAAACGTTTGTATGGGAAAAAAGGTCTGATTTTAGGGGTTTTCCGATAATTATTCTAAGTAAAACCATCCTTGAACTTCAACGAAAATTTTAAAAAAAGAATTGGCCAAATTGGCCAAGCGTTGTTGAGTTATGCCCTTACCAACACATTTTGCGTTTTATTTTTATATATAAGATATTTCATATGAATTGAATAAATATGTGAAGAACGGCATGCATACTCAAAATAAAGATATGTAAATATAAAGAGAAGAAAGTTTATTATGAAACACATTAGAGTGACTCTGAAGATATCATATCCTTTGCTTTTAAAGTATCTTATCAAAATATTATTTTAAACATATCGACTAATCGTAGAAACCTTTTCTCAATAATTCTTCTCTGAAATAGATGCTGCCGAAAAGTATGAAAATACTTTTTCAATAAATATGATTGCTTAAGTTCCAACTTTGATGTAGACTTTTAACTTAGTGCATCCAGAATTTCTCTTTGACTCGATTCTTGTAAGTACTTTTCTTTATTTATTTTATTCTTTATTTAGATTATACAACGACAGACTTAATACGATAGACTTAATACCTGTAACATTTTCTAACAGTCAATCTTTTATATAATACGTTTATTGTAATAACAAATATCTACTTAACATTAAACGAACAATAAGATCTAACTTATTATTCTTGAAGCGCTTTAAGAAGTGGATATAAAACTTGGCAACACCATTTTGAGAACAATGGGCATCCCTAAGGATTTAACATCGTACGTTCATGAGTAAGCCACATGAAAGGAGTATGTTGTTTTAATAAGCAATGCAGTAGGATTGCATAAGAATCAAACGGAGATAAGATTGCAAACATAACTTTGTTTGGATTTACATATACAAAATACTTACATTGTTAATTTTGGAAAGCAATCAATTTCGGCGAAAAAGCAGAGATCGAAAAAGATCGAAAATTAACTATATGTATTGTATTGTAAGGTTCAAATCGATATTATAGAATTATATCGAGTCTAAAATCCCTACTAACTAATATTACAAACGGGAATTTCGTAAGTATGGTTGGATGTTTGTTACACTTTCACGTAAAAATTACTCAATGGATTTTAATGAAAGTTTACAATAATATAGCTTATATATCACAATAATACATAGGCTGCAATATGTAACTTTTATGTACATAACAATAACACATGCTACAATTTATAAAGATATTGTGTGAATTATCCAAAATATGACGAATACTAATTCTGTGTAGACGAAGTCGCAGGCACCAGCTAGTATTATATAAAACAGGGAGGGAAAACAGGGTATAAAACAGGGAGGGAGGGAGTGTAAGAAAACACTCCCTCCAATTAGTCTAGCCCAAAGGTTTGTGTTATCGGATATAGAGTAAAGATTTTAATCATATATACCTATATTAGCTGTTTTTATAGAGATGTATTTAAACAGCCATAACTATGCACAAATTCTCGTATTCACCACAAACATCTGCTCCCACCAGAACTCGAGCCCGCAACCTCAGAGTTTAGGTATACCTGTTTACAAACCACGGATATCATCGAAGTTAGTTTATTTTCTTGAATAACCTCTTAGATGTTAATATTTAATGGCTAATCATACGCAAGATAAAAAGTAAGGTATAAGTTTATCACAAGCAACAAAAGAATCTAATGAATCGTCTGTAAATAACTATACATGATTTGCGATTAAAATGTTGCCAATCATCCATTTTGCCGCCTTAAAATGCATTGTAAATGTACCCTGCTGTATTCGACACTGCGTAACTCGAGCGACCCGGCAATAATAATTTCCTGTCCCTTACACAATAAGTCATTCATTAGCCTTAATTTATGCTCCTTGCACTCACCTCAGGCGAACAATTTAAGTCATAATTCGTTGTTCTGTCAATGCATCATGATCATTGCTGTGTGAGCTCTAGGTGTGTTTGTGAATGGGCAAATAAGAGAGGCGATGTAAAATGTTGAGTTTACGAGTCGCCGTGTTTGCTCAGCCGGCCGGTACGAGTGCATGTATGGCTTCTGTGACATGGTTGGTGAGTGACGTCACCGCGTGGCTATCCGATGACGGTTAGGCCGCTCGACCACACAGAACTAGTTTTTCGATATTGTGACTTGAATATCCTATAGCTTCGTAAAATCCCATTCGCGAATTTCAATTGACGACATGCCAACGTGTTCGTCTTACAATCACAAAAATTGTTTCCTTTTTGCTGAAATGAAAAAAATTGTTATCAGGACCTAATTACCTCTGACCATTTAACGAAAAATTACAAAAATGTAGTTTTCACACACACAGTAATATCGCATGCGTGACGTTTTATCTGTTTAAAGCATCCAGGATACAAGCTTGGAAGACATATTAAACATGTACGACCTTACTTATAAACAGTGAATAAAGTTGATATATATCTATTTATGTACAGATTTAAACATTTCTGTAACTGTTGTTTTGATTTTTGTATGAAAAGATAAAATACCATAAAACTATTCAGATGTTATGCAATGTGTTAAGTTGAAGAGTTATCCATTTACATTATACCTACATGCGCAAACGCATAGATGTCGATGATACCAAATATGTGTCTCTGTCCAAACAAATCTCTCGCTACTCTCGATTCCTCGGCCAAATTGTATGAATCGATAAATATTGTGCTGTAGTAACTTATTGTTACGTGTTCGTAGTCACGCGATCAACAATTATCTGATAGCGATGATTTTGAATTTTCCCCCTGTTTAATTTGGCGGTAATTGTTCGTAACTCGGTTTAGGAGTTAGATTGTGCGGTCGTCTCTTTGGCTAGAGGTCTGGGGTTGACGTCACATGCGACCTAATGAAACTATTTCGATATTTAAATGTTATTGAATGTCAACTTCCCCGTTTACTTTTATTCGAATTTGTCTAGTAAATTTAAATTTCTCCTGCAGCTAACCAACTCTATCTCTTACACTATCTTTAATATAATAGTATTAAAGTTCTGATTAATACAAATAACTTCTTAAAAGCAATTGATAATCTTATTATACTTTCTTAACCATTAGTCAAGTAAACTATAGTTTGATTCCTTTACATTTACAAACTATGAACGTATCTATAAGAACTTCCTTATCTCAATAAAAACGTGTGCCAATTGGGAATTTTATTGAGCAGCTTTGTTAGCATGTGCATATGCAGATAATACGTTGAGCAAGCATTGCCGGTTACGGTGAGAAGCGTTATCAGATTTATTTGACTTCAATGTGTTGTTGTGTGTTTCAATAAATGTGTTTTTCAATCAATATTAAAGTTTAATGAATACCAGATAAATGTGCACAGCAAATGTCCTAAAATTTTTGTTCGTGTAAATTTGTATATAGTGGTCAATGTACGTCCTACCATTTTATATTTATAAAGCAGTTGCATACATTTTTCATTCGTTATTTCTGCACGTTTCGGAATTTGTTCTATAATATTGATACTATCGAATAGTGTAATAATACGGGTGTATTCTTTTGTCAAAATCAACGGATTCATTCCTGGCTAGAAATATAATATTTGAAAAACCCAATGATCCAGCTTTAGATTTTTTTTTGAGTACTTTTCGGTTCTTTTCAATCATTTGGTTTTCGCAATCCACACTCCCTTAAAAATCATTCTGTTTAACACTTTTCTCAGCAAGTTAGAAAGTCAATTGACAATGGCGTCCGCAAGACTAACGTGGACAATAGTGTTCTCATCCTCATAAATTCAACTAACGCCTTCCGAACGTCTTCAGAAGGAAAATAGTTAACGACTATTAAGTCCTATGGAATTAGTATTCGATCCCGGTTTGCCGACAGGCACATCAGGGAAGATTAGTGGGCATTACTAGTGGCTATTTGGGTATTACAAGATGGACAAGTAATGCCTAGTTTTATTTGACGGTTTCTCTGGTGTTATGTTGGCACCCCTGCATCTTTATTATAAATTCAACTTAATGGTATATTTCATTACATGGACCACCTTAATTCTATTAACTTGGTCTTATAACCTAACTGTTGTAATTTTGCTAGGTATGCTTTATTAAACACTACACATTAGAACCTTACGTCTTAAATACTTTTTATGTTAGTTTATTATGAACAAACCAATAAAAAAAAATACGAAACTGAGTTATTAAACAATATATAACTTAAGTATCCTGAATATTTATCACTATACAAATAGAAATATATAGGAAATACATTCCAAAACCTCCCCGGAGTCGGTACATATTCCTGCAGAGACATTATCGGAGTATCATTCAGCACTTGGATGCTATAAGTAACCACTATGAAATCTATATGAAATACATATACTATAGTTTAGAAGTAAGGTATAGTAACTGAAAACTGTCATTAGTAACCTTTATAGGCTGTGATTTATATCTGTAGATTCATAACACAACAGTACCATTAAAAAGAATCCGCTCTCTGTGCATAAGGCAAAGATAAACTTGTTAATTCCTAAGGTTCGAATTAGTTTATAAAAAAGAAGGATGTTGCACCAGCGCATTTCTGCCGATCTGGAAAATTAACTTTGTTTGCCGCCATCCATCCGAGCGATAGATGCGCTCCGTCTGCCCGGCGACAATAGCTTATAATGCGATCTCAACGAGGGTAAGGGTACAGAAAACAGTCCCCCGTCACTGCATCTACACTTGGCGAAGGTAAGTAAGTATCGACAGGAGGTAATTCGATCATGGCTGTCTCAGCAGCTGTCGAGTTAAGTAGGCATCTAATGGAAATCCTGTGTTCCTTTCTAAGTAGATAGAATATTGGTGTACCTGCTCGATCAATATTTTTAGTTACCTCGACGAAGGCACACAGGTGAAGAGAAAATGAATAATCTATGAGCGTTAAAAATATGGTGCAATCTACTTTTAACCATTGGTCTGAAATGTGTCTCTTTTTGTTTTTGTAATGTTTTTTTATCATTGAATCACAATATGAATATTATATATTTAGTGTAACTAATAATCTGATGGTATAGTAGATAGTACGTATTATCTTTAGAGAAAATATTGTGGTCGGTACTGTCCTTAATATAGACATCAAATTAAAAACCATTGAACGTGTCTCCGATGAAATACAAATTTGCAGTTTGACTGCATGCATGCTATCACACGATAAGAAAATAGTGACATATAATGACTGATAGGCACTGCTTTTTCGTTATGAAATATCCTCCCTATTTTCGTTTGTCACTCTGACGTTAAATACGTCGCAACACTGATGAACGGAATTAGAACCAGTTTCCAAGCTATTTCTATTCCATAGAACAATAATAAAAGCAACACCCGTAACAACAATAAAATACATACAAATATGAAACAAAAAGTTAAAGTAGATCATATTACCATACTACTTATTATGATTTGTGCGTTCCGAAATACGATATGATAAAATTACTTATCACGTTTAACTGTCAAAAAACAAAAGGGTACATTCACTCAAACCACTATGTCAAATTTACTGTGATTCTAATACTATAAATTACATTTACAACTTATGCGACTGTAGCCACTTACCATAGGGTGGGCAATTTACTTGTTTGCCAATATATACTCTATTGTAGCAGGTGTTATTTTGCGGAAGTCCATTGTATTACAAAGGATATTGTTTTTTGCTGATTCCGCGCAGTTGATGATGACTTGTCCAACAAGCAGACAAGGCGGCTAGCAGCAGCAGCAGGCGGCGGCAAGCGGCTAGCAGCCGCTCGTGAGACACCGGGCGGGCAACAGATCCTGAAGATGTCTCGCTGAGAGACGAAACACGTGTCGACCTTGTCTGCTTGTTGGACAAGTCATCATCAACTGCGCGGAATCAGCAAAAAACAATATCCTTTGTAATGCCAATATATAGCTATAAACTATAAAGTTAATAAGAACCAAACAAAGTTGTAAAACAAAATTACCTATTTAGCTTTAATATAAGTTGTTACTGAAACCAGGACTCTAAAGCACATCCGAGAACTCCACGGAAACCGAAGCAATACACTTAGCAGTAAAACAGAGCACAACTTTAATATCAGATAAACACGGTGCACCTGGCGAGATTGTAATCGGGTTTAAAAAAATTGTTTCAAATTATATCGTAATGCGCTTCATCCCCTCGATGGGCCCGGCCGTTAGATCTAACTGCCCGGGGTCGTTTACAGAGAAAAACGCTAAGAGAAAAGCCGGCGTAACGTTAGACTCGATAAACTGCTACCTGTAGCGTTTGTATTACTTAATTCAACTGGAACGAGAGGATAGATGTTATAAACAGTAACGTTTTTTGTTTTATTTCGTAAATTTTTTGAAACATGGTATGGTAAGAGGCTAATATGAAAGAAAGAAAAATATAAATATTTATTAGCCAACTCGGTGATTGCACTGAGGCTGAGGCTTTCGTTTTCTGACAGGACATATAACCGACAATAATTGTTACCAGTGTGATGGGGAATCCGACATAGTCCAGTCCAAAAAAGGAGTCCCGAAACATAATAATGTTCTTGGCGTTATACACAATACACATCGGTATATACACATGGAAAATAAAATAATTGTAAAAGCACAATAAAAATAACAATATTCATAAAAAATACATTACGCGTTAAATAGCACTTACATTATATAATAAATATAGGAATATGACTGTATGTGTTTGATCCTCATTCACTAGCATAAATAACGTTGATAGCAATAAAGAAAAACAAAAGACTAAGACTACAAGTATAACCAATCAAGTGTAAAAAATATTGGAATTCAGTAGGAAGAATTTATTTAATTTTACGTTTTAATTTCCTACCTTTCGAAACCTTTCTAATTAAAACGTTCGTTATGTTATTGGTAATATGTATATATGTATAAATGGTAATAGTAGGGGGAGGCAAGAGGGGATTTTTGCATTTACTCCGGCGTCTCAGATTAAGGTACGGGAGATACCTCTCGTCTTGTTGAATAACCCCACAAAATTTCAGAGCGCCATCTAGTGACGAACTAGTTTAAAAAAAAATGTTATTTGAATTTAATCGTGCGCGGCAGATTAACACATATATAGTTTAGATTGATGACCTGAATCTGTTGATTCTTAAATTTTTCAATTACGTGCAGAGAATTCCAAAATATGGCAATTCGAAAATAAAATTTTTAATAGTCATAATTTGTTTTGGAATCAATTAAATGTGGCTAATAAGCTTGTGTCACATTTGAACAGTCTTGTAAAATTGATGCTATCAATATCTAAAACGATCGAGAATTCTATGTGACTTTTTTTAGACTTCAAAATTTTTGAAAACCTGTAGCTGCTAAACCCACTGTTAAAATATACACATGCCATAATCTTTTTTTCTTCCTAAATATAACCTTTCAATTCCAATAGGTCTCTACGACGCTCGAGTAAATACACATTTAGCATCCTGGCCTCCCCTACTATAATAGCAACGAAGGATACGCGAGAAAGCCAATAGGTAATTTTAGATTAAGTAAGCTACATAGGTATTACGCCTTTCCGATACATCAGCACTATATTATTTTCCGCACATATGACTGTCTCTAGTGAGATGGTCTTAATCGAAATTCGGCCAAGAGCACTAAAACTGCAAAGAATAAGTAGGATACTTCAATCATGTTCAAAGTCCAAAGGAGATGAAGTTACGGGCAGAAGTTAGCCGGTCATGACTTTGTAATCTTGTACCGTTAAAGAATTAACCAAGGAAAAAGTCGTCTGAGCTATTTTATAGAATTCTGGTACTTACTATAAAATCTGAAGAAAGTTCCTGAAAACTTGACAGTTTCAGACTTGGGATTGATGGATCAATCGATCAATCAAACTGTTTACATGTCGATAGCAGATTCGGGAACTGGTTAAATCTTAGTGAAATATGAGAGTGTGGTAATGTTATATCAAAAAATTAAAATTAATCATATTTCGATCGTTATATCAGTAATCCTTGAAAGAGAATAATAACAATTAGAATGGATACTACTAGGACTGCAAAACGTCGCGGTTCACATGTACTTACAATTACAGAGCCCAATCAAATAATCGAGTCAGGCGCATGTACAATGAAAGTAATTAACGAAATCACTTAGTCGAAAACGAAACGATACAGAAACAAATTTTGTTGATAAATATTTTATTTGCTCAATATTTTCCTAATTATTCTAACAATCTGTCCATTTAACAAAGAACATCAATGGATAGGTACCATTATACGAATATGACACAAGCGTTATGTTACAACCTATTCCAATGCCACGAAGTACGATAATATTTCTTGTTACTAACTCAGTGATTGTCTTTGAGACAATTTCAGTTCGAACTTCGGCTGTTACGTAAATACAAATTGGTTTAAGCAATTGACATATTTGTTTGAAAACTTCGTCTGGCATCGAAAAAGTTGTACTACCCGTGTTGACTTTTATGACCCTACAAAAAGTCTAGAAAACTTATTTATGTCTTGTTCCTTTAGAAACTTCACGAAATCTGGGAGACTGTATTGCTTTATACCTGATTTGAGTTCGAAAGAAAAACTATTTCGGACTGAATTCGCTAGAAAAATTACTTACTCTAGCTGCCAATTACATCTTACTTGCTCGTTTCTCTTTAATCTCGCTTGCCATTAATGTATATACAGAAGAGTAATTAAAACTAGCGGATAGTACAATAGATCCCTGTTACAGGTATCCCGACAATACGATCCCCTCGGGGCCAATAGCGGCACACCTATTTAAGGGGCAAATGTAACTGTAGCCAGGCTGCCAATACCTAGAGAAAATAGTTTGTTTTCTTAGTAATACTAAAACACGACACCACAAATACTTATTGGTTACTTCATAAACGAAACCATCTAATCAACATTTTGGCTCGTTAATAGTATTTTTATAATGAACTTTGTTCCGAATGAATATAATGAATTTTTATAATGAAATCCGTAAGGATTACAATAAAAAAAAATATGGCGTTCGTTTTAAAGACGATGTGACGATGTGAATTTCGTAATATAAATGAACATAGCTAAACAATATAAAATCGTATTTGATAAAGGTGACGAAAAATAATTTTCAATCAAACTATTATTATATAATTATCATATATTGTTTAATTACATAATTTAAACAATTTTGATCTTAAATCGTTTACGTATAATTATTTATACTTTTGTTAATATGCGACCATAAGCGTTACCGTCACGATGACATTGTACATACGTTAAAAAATTAAAATAATAATAATAAATAATAAATTTGAGCAAACCGCAACAACGCCACAAATATGTCGCTGTATCTTCAAAAGTCGCAGGTGCAATGCATCATATTGATTTTATATAAATTAATTACTAATAGTGTGTTAGAAATATTAGGTAATAAAGACATACAATATGTCTTTGTGATGTAAATATAATCATACTCGCAACACAATAAGCGAACATATAATTCATAAATAACAAAGTATATATTTTAGCCCTTCAAGATGAGGATGGAAGCTTGCATTTTGTAGGTATCTAATCTAAAACATTAGAATGTTTGAATTAATTAGCTCGGACGTCAGCCATATTGACCAAGTGATTCTATTCTACATTATATTTGTGTAAACCACTTAATTGAACAAGGCTTGCGAAACATGAAAAGTACACAAGTAAATAAAAATATTAAAACATTCAAAGAATTATCGCAATGTGTCCATAATAAAAAAAAACAAAGAAGATAATTTTCTTTGTAATGTAAAGTTTTGTGGTAGATATGACATTTAAGTGATTTTCATAATGGAAGCTGTTTATTTAAATGTATTTGAAATTCTCTCTCGCAATTTGTCATTGAAGTTTAGTTGGACACCAATAGAGATGCTGCTATTATGATCAAGATCTCCCGATTGTCTTCCGGTGAACTCCCATCGCTTTCAACTTTTACAATAAGGAGCTGATATCCACTTTTATCGTGAAAGGAGGCGAAGACATCGCTAATGCTCGCTTCAGGAAACTTCAGAATGCTTCGTTTTCACAAGAATTTTGCTGTCTACTTCAAAATTTGTGTAATCAAACATTTGTTTGATTGTCGAATCTGCGTCTGGTATTGTTGATATAAGAGGATTTACGTTAAACTTAGATTTGTGTATGGTTTGCGCGTTGACTTTAACTATTTCCTATATAATTAGGTATACGACGAGAATTGTCATCACAACAATTCTTTTTTATTTTATGAAAATTGGCTATTAACGATTAAATTAGACAGTTTGATGTCTACGTCTGGACATTTATAATCGATTGCTGGATACTACGGTCTAGATAAAAACCCTGTCGTCAAATGTGTTAGATAAATATCACCTGCTCGCAAGTGACATTGGCTTTGACCACATCAGGTAGATTTCGGAATCCCTTACACCCCATTTGGAACGTCTTACATATTTAAATCAGACGTACAAGGCTAAATCTAGGTTTAATGCGTCAACGCCATTATCACGCCACTAGAATTGTCGATGCGTCTGTTTAAGCTTCAGTGACAGGAGTGTCATCAAAACGAGTGTCATGTATGAAGTGTGGTCCGCGCAAGCACCCATTGGGCCCGATGATTGCTTATTGTGCTGCAACACAATGCCCAATCAACGTCCATTGCTTTTGGCTAAGATTCACTAACGTGCGATTTAGAAAATCCTTTGGCACTCTTCACAAATCCTGTGACGGGCGTACCACAAAATAACTACTTTTTATAGTTTTCAATCCCACGCAATCAAACGTTTTAAAGTCAAATTCTTACCAGTATAATTTTATTAGTGAGTTTAAAGCGGGCTAAAACTCAATTTGGAACTCAAACGTGATTTAGTATTAATTCAGCTCACGGGAGTTATGGCTATTTGAAATTCTTCAACCATTTTCCTTTATACGGACATTTCTTCTCATAAATAGAACCATTAAAAAGCTAAGCCCTAGTCGAAACGGGGCTACTTAAATATACTTTGCACGAATGCGCAAATTGATATAGAATACTTCATCTTCTAACGTTTTCCATTTCTCGTTAGATTCTCCATGAATTGTTATTTCGATGCTTAATGTGACTTTAACTTCATTGATTTAATACAAAGGGATTTTTGTTAATACCCGGCCCTTAGTTTTGTTATTGTTCACTACTTTGAATGGGGTTTTTGTTGGTTTGTTGTTGAGTAACGCGGCTATTTCGGAACAAATACCAGACTTTATTGAAAGGGAATTGTTCAAATACATTGCAGTGGATATTTGTTTTATGACCAAGATAGGAATTATGAACAAGGCTATTATGATATTGCTGAACGGCAATTTTATTCATTTGATCTTAAAGCTTACAGCAACTTTGACTTTGAATAGTTCGACAAATACTTATTCTAGTTTTCTATCAGGTTCGTGACGAGTATGCCAATCGTGCCGATCTATTACGAAGTATTTTTTCATAACAATGGAACCTTTCTCGACAAGTTATCCAGCCATTCTATCCGGTTTAAACGCCGTGAACAGCTCTTTAGTGCAACTTTGAATGAGAGTGTGATTTACCTTGTTCATCTCAACAAAGATCGGTGGTGATTTCTCCTTCATTGCCAACGAAAAATTGTAATACAAATTTATTCGTAAATTCTTAATCTAAAATACTAGTTATACTATAGAATCATAGTAGTATAATAGCTCTTTTAGTTATTTATTTAACATATTTGTCTTTTGTTCCAGGTAATGAAAAATTCTGTTCTCAGGTTTGGCTTAAAGTCAACAATTACTACGGAATTAATATAATGTCAAATTGATCCGAAAGATCTACAAAGAGTTATGATTTAATTGACTACTAAGAAAACTGAAATATAGATGGAATATGCGAGGGCAAAATTTTTTTCTCATATTTTCTTGGAATCTTTGAAAGTCATAGATATTTTCGGATCATCGAGATTGAGCTTATTAAAACTTCGAAGTAAGTAGAATATGTTATTCGACGTTGCGATGAAGTCTTAGAAGTTGAATATCATCTTTTGCCCTGGAATAATCAAATAATACATAATATGTGTCGGTGTATGTATAGCAGTAATATATTACTAGAAGTTTTCCGAAAAATAAGATTTATTTCATGATATATACTTGAGCCTATCATACATACATTATAAAAATCGAGTTTCGCCATGTTTTTGGAACATATTGTTGTGCGTAAAAGCCGGCGTAAAGTCACACGCTGGTCAATTAATATCTTTACCCGCTGAATTCGTTAGTACGCTTAACGTGCCTTCCAAAGTACAGAAGTGACCAAGATTATATAATATATATTGATACGAAGTAAGGCTATGTAACTGACTGTTTCGTCAAGTGCAATCATAACAAGTAACAAATAATACTATTTTTTTTATAACGTTTCTTATAACGCAAAATGCCAAACACGTGATATGCATAAATCGTTTAACACCTCAACGACTGTGCTTGTCATGTGTTCAAGCCCAATTAAAAACTAATTCGGCGTGTGACAGCCCTTAACTTGTTCCGAATTTGTTGACAGAATCTATATAGGGTTGTCAAACTAATGCTTTTTTTTAATCAATTTGTTTCTCAGTGTAGCGCTTTTATAATAGGCTTGTATCCACTATGAACAAATCTGATGCATTAGGTTGCATAACTATTAAGATGATCATTTAATTATGAAAAAACAAAGTTTTATAAAATAATAACTTTTGATTATTTATATTTTTATAAAATAAAATTGCGCAAAATAAGCCATAAGTCACGTGACAGCAAACATCAATTAAAAAGTGTTACGTCACGCCGTGCGAAACGTCAAAGTCAAAATGTCATTCCCAAGTGTCTTGTGGAAGTGCGAAAAAGAATGGGCATCGTTCCATCTCGCGAGTGTTAGCCACTTTTTACGTATCTGCTGATTGTTTGGCACGTATATAAATAATTTTTTTGGTGTTTTTATACTTGTGCTTGTACACTGGGGCACTGTGCAGTACTTGTAATACGATGAATCCATTTTTTATTAAAATAACTTCACAATACCGAATATTCCGATACTAAAACAGCTGTGTTTTGCACGGCGTGACGTCATTCAAGACGCCATGACAGTCATGAGCGTTTTTGATGACTAATGTCAAATATTTAATTAAATGCAAAATTATTCTTATAAATAAGCATTTTTTTTCAAAAATAATAATTATTTTGTATAGAATAGGCATCAAGGTATATTAGTATCTAACTACTGAAATTTAGGCAACAAGCCTATTTTACATAAATTACGTTTGAGGAAGCAATGACTTGTTAATTAAACCTATATTGGTTTACTTAAATTACAGATTGTAGTCGGGTGGTTGGTATACCGGTTTCAAAGTGTCGCCATCTCTAAGTCTCGGTTTCGAGTCCCGGTGGGGGCAGATGATGAATGCGAGCATTTGTATCTTAGTCGTGGTGGTTATAATATATTTTCTACCAAATTTGTTTATACATATGTATGTCTATCCGTTACCCTAGATCCCATAACACAAACTTTACAGAGCTTACTTTGGCCTAGGCCAAGGGTCGGCAACCTTTTGAGCCAGCTGAGCCATATATTACATTTTACAAAAATTTTCAAAGACCTGCAATGTTTTTTCTTGCCAACAATAAATGGTACTTGCATAAAATTATTTTTTTGATAAAAGAAGCGAACCTACTTTTTCTTAAGAATAATATTAATTAATTCTTATAAAAGTCGTGCTTTTTTTAAATTATATTTGTTAATTAATATTTGAGTGTGGAACTAATGAGCCGCAGTTTCATATCCAAAGAACCGTATGTGGCTCGCGAGCCGCAGGTTGCCGACCCCTGGGCTAGCCTAATTGGAGTAAGTGTAAGAAATATTTATTTATTAATTTTATAATCAGTGTATATGTAAAAATTATTTCCAAACATCTGTTCTCTGATAGAATCTTCGTTGTTATCTGTTATGCTTATGTGTTATAACTTCAACGTTGATTATTTGGTAGAAAGTACATTTGAAGCAAGCATTATAAAGGATCTTACTTACGTGTCTTTAACTTACCTTTTCATCATTATCTCAGTCAAGTGATGCCCACTGCTTGACATAGCTCTGTCCCATAGCTGACTACAGATCGCTATGACAATCATCAGGGTTTGGGCGATCTTCCACCATAGCCCGGTGCGAGTTCGTAGGCAACGCCAGAGGCTTGCGTGTTAGCTGGCAGGCACTACGAGCTTTGGTTGAGATTGGTTTAGATCCCATCAGGTATAGTCCCTTTACATCTTTAACTCGGTTTTGCCGCAAGCCAGTGCTTCCATTTTCGTGTTCTGATTTAATACATAATGATGATTAAAACATAATATTAAAATTACTGGGTACTTTTAATTTGCATATTATGTTACAAGTTTGCAACGTTAGTTGCATCTCCTCCTGTCGACAACCCTAATTCGCTCGAACACGTGTTATGAGTGAGCCACTGTAGTACGGGCAGGCAAAGGGAACAAAATGTCCCGGTGTCCCGCAGGGCTGAGGCGCCCCGTCGCGTTGCATCCCTGTTTTTGACAGCCAAATGACTAGCGTTACGTTCGTTTGTCTTTGTTTTCTAGTTTCAATTACATCGCGCAATAGTGATGCGAGTGTTTCTTCTCGTTTGTTTATTTGTCGATCGCAAATTTCATTTTGCCTCCAAATTGGCTTTAGTTGTTAATAGTGTTTATTTGGATGGGAGATATTAGGAATTATTATACTAAAGTTATAATCTTATTGCACAACAAGTCTGGAAATGTTAGTGTTGCTTATACATTTCTTTTTTTTACTAAACTGCTTATACAGAGTGGAAATTTGTAATGCCACCTGGAGGGGAAGTACTCTTAATACTGTAGATAGAAAGTTTTACTTAAAGGAAACATTCCTTTATTTTTGAAAAGAAATAAAACTGCATTCAAAGATTTTTGAAAATTCACTTTCCCCACCCGGTAATCGAACCGACTAAAATCTGCAAAAGTTTCACCCTGTATTTTTATTGCACCGATCGGTAGGGTCAATTATAAGGATCAAATCTCTCTACCAAACTTCATAAATTAAATGAAAGGAAAACAATGAAAACTTAATTCAAAGAATTAATAATTTAAGATTTCATTGATTTCATTTGTTTCATAGTACTTAATTTGTACGTTCTTGTAATGCAGACTCCTTTCTTATGCGATCTTGTAATGCAGACTCCTTTCTTATGCGATATAACTGCGTGTGTGACGTAGTTTAAATATGGAATGTTATGTTACATTTGAAAATAGATTTTCATTTGTTATTCACATAAAAATAAGATTGTTTTTACAAATCACTTAACATTTGTTTCACGGTAAAAATGGCTTATCAAGAACAATTTGATTTATTGGAAGCTTATTTTTTAAATAACAAAGATGTGAATCGTGCTCTGCGGTGGTATGGAGAGAGATATCCAGACCGACAGGCACCAACTCGGTTTGTACTGAAAAGAATGGTAGAAAATTTAAAGAATACGGGTAGTTACAAAAAGCGACGGCAAAGTTTTCAGCAGAACAACTTCGATTTTGATCTAAATGTTTTAACATACTTCGAAGCATTTCGAAGGCTTCAAGCAGAGATGCTGCCGAAGTAATTGGAACATCCCACACTCGCGTACTTCAAGTGATGAAAAAGTATAAGTATAAATGTTATCGTGATGGTCGGTTGGTACCAAAATTGCATCCTGGGGATTGCGAGAGACGACTACAATTTTGTCAAAACATGCTGAGAGAAATTGACGGTGACCCTAATTTTTTGAGTAACATTGTATGGTCCGACGAAACCAACTTCAGTAATAACGGCATGTACAATCGCTGCAATAACCACTATTGGTCTCAAGTGAATCCTCTTCGTGTTCACGAAACTAACAGTCAAGTAAGAATTTCTTTCAACGTTTGGTGCGGAATTATGAGAAATATGGTTGTGTTAGTCCATGTGTACGAAGGTCACCTAAACACTGTAAAGTATTTAGAAATATTGGATTTATTAAGAAATGAGCTTCGATCATATATTTCTGTAGATACACAATTCCATAGAAAATCAAACAAAATATCGACCCCGCGTCTATACATAGAAGAATAGATGTATATTATAGCACCAATTTTGAAAAAAGTTCTAAAGTGTCATATAATTTAAGCCAATTTAAATCTTAAGTAACGTTATGAAGTATGAAAATAAATCCTTGTTAAGGTCGTTACATATTATCTTCTGGTTTCGATGATATAATGATGCGTGAAATCAGAAATGAACAACACATATTTGAAAACAAATATATTGGATAATAAGCCCTAAGACCGTTGCAATTAAGCACAAATTCATTTCATATAATAATGCTCCTACGATCCATTTGACTCCGAATATTGTGCTCGCGTCTTATCGCATCCTACTTGAACATAGACAGCAGTGGAGATGCTTAGTTTGTTTTTTACACTTATCTTAACAGTACGGAAACTTTTAAAATTTTAAACATAAACCAAGAAGTATGTAGAATTAGGTGCTAAGGAAAGTACAGACTTTATTAATACAGGGTTTCTCAACTTTATTTTGCCGAGCCTTACAAACAAAGAAAGCGTAAAACTAAAAAAAAAGAAATAAAATCACAAAAAATGGTATAGGCGACTCCATCATTCCACTGACCTTTTTCTGAAACATTAGCTCTGTGCTATTTTTTCCTATGAGTGAGCACTCGAGACAGAAAGAGATAGATGCGATGCGTTGCGCATCGTGGCATGGTACGCAAGCGTTTTAAATTGATATTTTAGTAATACATAATATGAATAAAAGTGTTACTCATAAAAGATGCGCTAATAAATTAAGATAAAAATATACTTATTGGAAATATGACATTCCATCCTTCTTTTGCACTTTACATGTGTCATTTTTACAATTATAAACTACGCATTTCGGCATCGCTGACGTTATCAATCGCGCGCGGCCACCAAATGAATGAGAGCGAAACAAGGCACATTTACTGTTTGTGCCTTGTTTCGCCGGTGCCACTTTTTAGACGGTAACTGTGTATCTACAGAAATATATGATCGAAGGAAATGAGTTAAATAGTTTCCCCGATGAAGAGCGAAACCAAATAATTCTACAGCAAGATGGTGCTCCAGCCCATAACAGCAGAATCACTACTGCCTGGATTAATAACCATTGTAATACATGGATTGGTACAAACGGCACAATCAGATGGCCTGCAAGATCACCAGATCTAACCCCTTTAGATTTTTTTTTGTGGGGCTATGTAAAAGATCAAATTTACATTAAATCGTATGCTAATGTCAACGAATTGAGAGTGGAAGTACAAAATACTATCAATAATATTCACCACAACACACTTTTAAAGGCTACCAGCAATGAAATCGTACGAAGAATAAATTTGTGTATTCAAGAAAATGGGGCACATTTCGAACAATTAATTAGTTAGTGTATCATTTTTTGTACATACTTAATTAATGTTTTCCTTTCATTTAATTTATGAAGTTTGTTAGAGAGATTTGATCCTTATAATTGACCCTAACGATCGGTGCAATAAAAATACAGGATGAAACTTTTGCAGATTTTAGTCGGTTCGATTACCGGGTGGGGCAAGAGAATTTTCAAAAATCTTTGAATGCAGTTTTATTTCTTTTCAAAAATAAAGGCATGTTTCCTTTAAGTAAAACTTTCTATCTACAGTATTAAGAGTATTTCCCCTCCAGGTGGCATTACAAATTTCCACTCTGTATATAATTTAAATTCATGACACCATATTATACCACAACCAATTATTATATATATTCTATCAAATAAGGATTTTATTTTAGCTACGATTATCCACACTGGCTCAGTGACGATTGGTCGACTATCCAGCCGATTACTCTGGTATAGAAATCTTCCACAAAATGTTACAGTTGCCAACATTCCTAAGTAAAGTCCCAAATCGAAACAAGTACAGTTAACCTAATTACATCACACTTATCTGCTGATAACTAAATAGCCGCTCACAAGACAACATAACAGACAGATAAGGACACAAGCTTATAGTATTAAAATTAACAGTAATAAAGTACGTTACAGTTGAAAGACAAATTTTATTTCACCAGCGATTACACTATCGCTGTCCAATCGAAATTTAGCTTTACCCGTTCAAATGACTGACGTAATTTTAATGACTGAATTTGAGAACTGTCAAACGCACGCGCTTCGAAGTCAGATTTGAAATACGAGGCGAGAAGTAACCCTCTGAAGATATCTCAATTAAGATCGTGCTTTGGTATAAATTCTGTTTCATTTCAATACGGCGTGTTAGGTTAGGTAAACTATTGCAATGGTAGTGGCGCTAGGGTCCAGCGGCACTGGCCCTAATCAAGAGGTCCGGGGTTAGATCCTGTCGTGTATTTTTTGCTATTCGAATTTCATATGTACATTTATCGCTGTAAGCTGTAAGTGCCGACTAGTTACCCCATATATATACTTTCGAGGTGATGCTCGGATATTGACAATGGGACTCATAAAAATGTTCAAATAGGTATTACGTTTCGAAGTGTGATAATAATAGAACACACATGTATGTGTATGTTTGAATATATGTATGTATACCATCTCAAAAATTAATCTTGATAAACAAAAATATGTGTGACTGGCCGCACTGGCGGCTGCGCAAAGATTTTTACAGAAACAAATTACGTCTTAATAATATACGTATGAGTTAAATGTCTAGCTCTTGCAGCTGTTCTTAATAATACTATGAGTATGTAAGGGCGATTATGTGAAGTCGCCCAGTGCGGATTGATCAACTTCACATACGCTTTTGAATTTCAACGCAATTAAATGCTGGTTACCTCACGATTTTTTCTTAGATTGTAGGAGAATCAGATATGTTATAGTACATACGAATTTCGAAAAACGTGGGACGCATTTGTATATGACTCGAAAGAAGGTTCAAACAAAGGCTTACTGCTTCGAAGACCAATAGCGAAGTTTCAAAAGCGGCATACCTTTAAATAACTTAATCGCGTTAAATTTGGTGGACGTTTTTAAGCATTGATATAACAAGCTGTTCCTAAGAAATGTTTATTAAAATGTGGGAATAACTTCAAAAAATCACAAAAGAGCACAAAACTATTGAAATATACAAAATCAACAACTTTAAAATTAACGAGGAATCCGTATTTTGTTTTGAATAGTGTATTTTACTCTATATATTTTTTTTGTTCGCAGAAATAGTTAATTCAAGAAATTAATCAGCTCGAAGCCACTTACTAAACCTTCCTTGTTAAATATGTTTGCATTTTGAGTGTGTGCGGACTGCGTTAAAAGCTAGAATCTAATTTGGGGGTTCTAACGTATAGGCTGCAATAATCTAGAGGCTCTTTTATGGGGAAATGCTTATCTTTATAACTTAATGAAATTCGGAATATAGAAGTTGAATGAAATGAAGATGTCAAAATGCCACATTCATGCAGAATATAGAGAATTTGCAGGTTTTGTCATTATGTCAACGAACCCTTATGAAATTCATAATATTATGTAAATTTATAAATTTGCAATTAATTGTAATTAATAAAATTTCTATCTCATTAATATGAAATGATGATTATTTCATGAACATATTTGATAATGTCTCGATTACTACTTTATACTGTTATTTTAACAACTCAATAGTTATGTTGCCAAATGTTATGAGTCTTATGAGTAAATAAAACAATGAAACGATAGTTTTTTTCTAAGTGAAAGTGATATAAGAGGAACTTGTTTAATCTTGTAAAGGAAGTTGGATTCGGACTATTTATCTGAGGCCAGCTTCTAATTGATGACTTTGTAAAAATACACGGAAAATAAAAATATCTCTTGTTGTTTTTTTTCTAGTACTTTATCGTACAAGATCTCCCTGTGGACTGGTGAATTAAAGGCGTAGCATCTTTAACATGCACACATACAAAGTGACTGAAAAATCCTGTTGGAAGAGCTTTGAAGGAATACTGATACTCCTATTAATATGATAAGTGACATGTTCTTAATAGTCCCAACTAATATTATAAATGCGAAAGTGTGTTTGTTTGTTTGTTTATTTGTTTGTTTGTTTGTTTGTTACCTCTTCACGCTTAAACTACTGGACCGATTTCAAAAATTCTTTCACCTTTGAAAGCCACATTCTCCCCGAGTAACATAGGCTACTTTTTATCCCGGAAAAATCGACAGATCCACGGGATGCGCAATAAAGGCTTCGCTCAAAAACTACTGCACAGATTTTTATGCGGTTTTCATCAATAGATAGAGTGATTCTTGAGGAGTTTTGCGGCATTTTTTATCTCGGAAAAACGGATAGTCCCACGGGAAGCGCGATAAAATCTTCGCACCATAAACCGACTTCCGCGTATATGTAGCCGTGGGCAAAAGCTATGACCCTTAACCCTCTATACACCCAATCCCGAAATCCACGCGGGCGAAGCCGCGGGCAGAAAGCTAGTCCCAACTAATATTATAAATGCGAAAGTGTGTTTGTTTGTTTGTTTGTTTATTTGTTTGTTTGTTTGTTTGTTTGTTACCTCTTCACGCTTAAACTACTGGACCGATTTCAAAAATTCTTTCACCTTTGGAAAGCTACATTCTCCCCGAGTAACATAGGCTACTTTTTACCCGGAAAAATCGACAGATCCCACGGGATGCGCAATAAAGGCTTCGCTCAAAAACTACTGCACAGATTTTTATGCGGTTTTCATCAATAGATAGAGTGATTCTTGAGGAGTTTTGCGGCATTTTTTATCTCGGAAAAACGGATAGTCCCACGGGAAGCGCGATAAAATCTTCGCACCATAAACCGACTTCCGCGTATATGTAGCCGTGGGCAAAAGCTATGACCCTTAACCCTCTATACACCCAATCCCGAAATCCACGCGGGCGAAGCCGCGGGCAGAAAGCTAGTATATTATAAATGTGAAAGTAACTCTGTTTATTACATTTTCACGTCAAATCCAAGACCTATAACCTCTTTATAGTGCTCTATGCAATGTTTTACTATAGGTGCCGCATCTGTGTAGGTACATACATATCCTTAAACAAAATTAACAAGGGTATGGTAAGAAATAGCGTTACATTAGCCAAACATAGCAATGGCGAGAAACTACATCTTCACTCATACGCTGTTGCTATGCGATTAAATGAAATTACACCAATTGTCCTAATTTAAAGGCCTCAGTTTCGGCGTTGGGAGAGCGTGTAATGCGATTCCTACGTCCTATCTGTATGCAATATCTTTGATTCTATATAAGAGTTAAAGACACGACACCACACAATATCAACACTCAAATATTGCTAGTTTAACGCGAATAACACCACTTGAAAACTAGGAATGTCTGATAAAAGTGAAAATGCGGGAAGCGAGGTGAAAGCAGCTCCCATTGAATTGCGAAGGCGACATAACGAATCGGGAAACTGGTTCAGCGATATCTAACGGAACCGAATGTTGGGGTTGGGCGGCCAATTGTAGCAGATGCCTTTGACTATATATCGACTGTTTAATGATTCTAGCCTATGATGAAAATACATGTGGAAATAGGTGTTATTTGAGTTTTTGAATGGTATGTTTTATTGAGCTGGTTATGTATTATTAGATCATCCCTTACGCCCGCAGGGCTAATTAACCCAGGGGTAGTTAGTTAGTTTGACTGGGCTTTTATCCGCACTTAGCCTCACAATTGCGCTCACAAACGTTAAAACGTGTCCCAGGGGTAAAAAACCATAGTTAATGAAAAACATATTATCTCACACCTGGTTCATTTGATGAAACATAATGAAGTCTACTATGTTAGTACACATGATTCAAACGAAAATAACGATAAGTGTAATGAGATCAGCTTTTTATGCCGTTACATTTGATTTCAGTTCTCCTTAACCTGATTTCGCCTCGAACCGAATAGGCATAGAGTTCGTAAAATAGTAGATACCTACACGTGTCAGATGTTGAAACGCCAGCTACAGGCTCGTGGAGGATATGGTACAGCGTTTGATTTGTTGACACATCTATTGATTCACCAAACGCCAATGTAACTCTGAGTATTATGTAAAGTTTTATATTAACCATTATGAGTAATTAATGATATTAAAAATAATGCGTATTTCTTTTAATGTATAATAATATGTCTCATTTCATAGAGATCTTCTTCGGGTGTTTTCTCTTTAATGTATGGTTAAAGTAAGAAATTATTACTTTATTGATTTAAGCAATATTCTTTCCCTTTAATAGCAGTAAAGTTGGCTTAAGCACGACTAAGGCATTACTAACTAAACCCTTATGGTTATAGGGTTGACAATACTATATAAAGATATTTTAAGCGAAGCTTTTTTTTATTAATATATAATACAAGTTTATTTCAGCTAAACATCTAGTTGTGTTATACTCTAAATAAGACGGAATGCTTCGCAACAACTTCTCGACATCGCCAACCATTATACCTTTTATTATTCTACGAACTAAGGCAATAAATCCGCCATTAGTGAAACTTGAGAAAAAAGTGGCACTGTATCGCTCCCGATGTTCCGCACAGGGCAAGTGGGTTGCGTATAAACCGCCTGCTAACAATATAGAACCTTATGTGTATAGCAAATATGGTGCAAACTTTTCGAAAACTGCCTTTTGGTGTGTGAAAATATTTATTGTTGAAATATTGTTTATCAACTCGTATTTTTTGTTCTTTATGAACATACTTGGTATTAGGTGTATACAGAAGGGTTGTAAGAGTCAAAAAATACATTTGTTACGCACACGAGTCATGAAAATATAACACGCTGCTATGAAATTATTAGAGTGAAGGTTATCGGTAGAAAACTTTATACTGGGGTCGTCTGCTTGGGTACCTCTACCTTACTGGGTTATCGAGTACCGTAACTTTACATCTTATGTCACAAGGCAATATGGGTTTTGGGAGATTGAAGATTTGCAACGGCTCCCATAGGAACCTCCATTAAAAGGAAGGTGTAACAATTTTCAATGAACTGGGCAGACTGTTTTTCAATATTTAGCAATAAAATATTTATTGTAACTATGATGTGACAACCCTAATTTCCATTCGTTCCCAAAATGTCATTGACTCAATTCGACCAGTTTTTTGAACACGAAAACAATAGTATCATTTCTTCGGTCTGTTGCCTCGATACTTCCTTTAGGTGGTGTAACGAATGGAACCAAACCAGTAATGTGGCGCGGTGTTCAAACGGGTTGAAGCGACGAAATTTCAAATGAAGTATTAAGGCTTATGCCTGTTTGTTTACAGTGAACTTTATCAGTACTTTTATTTTTTTTACAGTAAAAGCTGTATGTAGCTGTATATAGACACAGTTTAAACTGTGGTATTGTTCCGATTTTCTTTTATAATTGTAGATACGACATCATGTTTATTGTAAACTTTTGTAATAACACTATAATTGTTTTGTTTGGAATAATCATAGGTTATTCATATATAAATTGTGATAGTATTTAATTTGGTAAAGACGCCTAATATTCGATTCTTTTGTACTCTGTCATTCAATCACGTGGCACAGCATTACAAAAGTTTCATCATATTCTATATACTCGTATATTTCATCGCTCCCTAGTCTTAGCTTTGTGCAAAGACGGCTTACTTCGTAAATCCTCAATCTATCGAAATCATCTCCGAAAATACTGTACTCAATGGGTTGCCGTCAAATTTCCTTGCACAATTTTCTATAATCATCTATCCTATCCTTTGGGTGCTCTGCGCTTTAACGACATTTAAGTCTTATTCAATCGATATGGTTTCCAGACGAAAACTCGATAGGTTTTAGGCGCCTGCAACACCACCCGTACAACTTGTCCGTTATGGAATTTATGCCTAAGACAGTATAGGGATGTTGGAGGCCTACCCTCTTTTAAAACGAGTGATTCAAATTTCATTCAGATCAATGATAACAAATCTCATTAAACTGCATTTCAACCAAAACCTTAACAATTCACCCTAGACGTTTATAAATGGCAATTTCATTTGAATTGCTTAAAATACCCGCGAGCGTTTCAGTTTAGGTTATCCAAGAATGTTGTTTAAATGTAATATTAAATTTAAGATTACACTCTGAAGTCATCGCATAGATGGCGTTATAATATGAAACAGCAATTCTACTAAATTAAGATGTTACTGAAACCTAACGAATACTGAAAACCTCTCAGTAAACGATGTACAATTTATTTATCTCCGGTCTTCTATAGAGCTTTTTACTATTTAGTTCATAGTTCATCTGGTGCAGTGAAACAGGAAGTAGGTGTACGTCGCAATATAACATTTACTCTGACATTGATATCGTAAATGGGAAATATACGTTTTTCCAACGCCTCATGGGATCGCAATATTTTCACACTGTAAAAAGCAGTCCGTCGGTTCAATTCCCAACAGGGATACAAGTTTTTCTGCTAGGTTTGCTTTGCGATGTCACTGACGTCTTTTTGTGTTTCTCCGTCTTACGTAAATCTAACATCATAATAATTTTGATAGCCTATTTCAAACAATTTGAACTGTTTAGACAGCCATTGAATTTGACCGTTGAGCCATGGTGTCTTAGTCATTGACGTCACGGATCAGGGCCGTTTCAGCTCAACCCACGGACCGCTCGCGTACAAAGGATACTCGTACCAAGAGATTTACTCCCTACCCTCTACTAAAAATTAGATAATAGTTATATTTTCACTTACAACAAACTTAATAAAAGTTAATAGATATTCTACCACAGACTAAATATAATAAATATATTATGACTGAATGGTGTTTACGTTCGCGTCAAGCTGTAGCTCTGCTATTTTGTAACCTGGATTGTAAATAAAATTTACGCGGTATTAAGTTTGTATGACAAATAGAACATGCTGTTAGAGGTGCTCCAGCTAATTAAATGTTTCTTGATCGTGAGTGTTCGTTTAGGGTGAGATTGACTTCGTTGGTGATTTTGACCAAAGAGTACCTGTTTACTGATCTTCGACAGATGGTTTTTTTTACATTTGCACGCCTGGTTTATTAATGAGTATTCATTATCCTGAAATTTTGTCATTATTCATTTGGGCGTCTATACCTGAGTCAGTCACACTGAACTAGTGCGGATTGGTCGTCATACATCGTAAAATTTTTGCAGGTGAATGCAGGTTGCCTCACTATGTTTTTCTTTATCGTAGGACTCTCATTGGTGCATGACAGGATCGAGAAATTTTTTTTCCATAGTTATAAGGTCATAAATATACATAAACCTAACATAACGATAAGAGTATTCAAGTCAGAACCACACGTTTAGGTAAAATGGCGGATGTAAACAATTTCATCCATTGATAATCACGCGAGGACACGAGAGTTCACTTATGGAATGCGTGTCAATGTACTCTGGGCTCTGCACAGTTGTTATTTGACACCAGTTTGGTGGCGCAGTGGCGTGTGCACTCAGCATTGCTTTAGTTACATAGCTAACATTTGCCATGACCAGAACCTATTGGGTGACTAAAATATTTGTGTGTATGATTTTGGCTTTTATTAAAAATTGCTATAGAAATTTGTAAACAAAATATTGGACTCGCACAAGCTTCGAACCCACGTCTTCATCAACGTTATGAAATCTAGTATGTCACCTGCCCTTATCACATTATGTGACACTTCTTCCGCCCCCCTTTCTATCCTTTAATATACGACATAACTTGTGGTGGACCCCTTAAGTATTTAAGTAGACACCTGTGTATGTACTTAAGGATAAGTAGACGTAAATTATATAATAGATAAGTAGAAGTAAATGATTTATTAAAAATACATTTTGAAGAATAAAATTATAAACCGGGAATTAAGGGAGACGAAGAATTTAACCAACCAAGCTTATAATTAGTTTTATTTATTAACAATTTGCTGACGATCGAGTCGTGTTATCACGCACGGGGTTACTTGGTCAATATAATGAATTAATTACCACTTTGATAGTGGTTATCGGGTCAATAATTTTTATTATTACTATAATTAAATAGGGAGTTAAGACAATTTATATTTATTTTGATAACAAAAATAATTATAAAGGTCCCTGATTTAATTTTTTTGACGGTGTTCGAGTCCAAAATATGTATACGGTCTTCAAATGAAAGTTATAGGCGTATGAATTTTTTTGTAAATTTCATGCAAAAGTAAATTTATGAACATGTTAAGGAATATCCATCCGCAGCAGAGAAAGGTAATTAAAATAATTATTGCGCTAACCCATAAATATTTGTATTCTATCTTTGTATTCTAACGTGGCACGGGTTTGAACTTTTAACATGGTCCGTGGGGGCAATAACCACAATTAGACACTAGGTAGTCATACAAAATTAAGCCAATTACTCATAAGTGGTGACCTAAAAATATTCATTATCTTTCTCTACACTTTTCTATATATCTTAACTGACAAACAAGTCCCCATTCTGGATATACCGGGCCACTTAAAGCTTTTATATATTGAGCCCTACCTAATTATAAATATTTCAAAAACATGTATAAAATATGGATCTGAGTTAAGATTATTTCTTATTTTGTGATTTCAAATGTGGCCTTAATTCACACAAGTCTCGACAATACAACGGCAGTGTGAGTAGCAAAAGGGGTTTAGAGCACGAGGAGATATCAATCAACTTGCTCTGTACCTGTAATTAGAATTTTCCATCTATTCGCTAATTTGTGTGTATCTTCCTCCTGAGAGCAGCGGGAATCGGATTACTTCTTCGTGCTAGACAGTGACGTTATAGGTTTATAGAGTTTGTCTAAAGTCATATTTTCACAAAGTTTTTACTTCTTACTCTTCTAGACTCTACAATATCTTTGCAAAGAAATCCACCCAACATTGAGAATTCTACATGACTTTGCTTGGATTTTGTGTTTTGTAAATATAGACATAACTACTTTACCAATTATTAAAAAAAATACAAAACAAAAATATGTTGTTTGGAAGTCCGATCTTTGTGTTGTGTCTTACTCAAAGCACGAGAATTTCAATTAAGTAGCATTAAAGAAATTTGAGTCACGCTCGGTTCCATGAATTTATGAGTCAACGTCTCGCATTAGGCCGAGCCGATCTCGGCAGTGTAAGATTTGATTCATGTACCAAACTTAACCCGGATTTTCTCTCACGTCTCGAGTCACCTCACTTAGACTGAACTTCGGTTTTAACTTATTGAACGGAAATGAACTTTTATGCGATTCCGATATGATTCACTTTTAAAATTAAGCTTGTTGTAAATGGCTACCCATTAAATGGAAATAAATTTATCAAGACGTTTAGGTGGTTAAAAAGTAATCAGAATCATTGCTATTTGTTGATTAATATTTTTAAAAATATTTTTTGGATTTTTTATACAAAAATATTGACAAACAAGCAGAGTAAATGGCTATAGGTAGTCTCCTATAGCGTCTGTGATCCTACAGAGATACGTAGAACATGTGCAATTCCCTAAGTTGTACTTCCGAACGATGTTGCTACTAAACTCCCAGTAAATTCATTTCCATATCTTCATACTGGAACAGAGCAATATAAGCTTTGTGTCAGAAATAAGTAAGATGAAGTTATTTGAGCAGACCAAACTGGTATAAAATCCTTATTAGTATTAGTTGTTGTTGTTAAAATATCCCTTATAGTCATCACATTACTTCGATGACTAATACACAATACTAATACAATTTGAGATCGCTCAAGTTGGCATACTAGTAAAATATATTAATAGCTGTATAGTGTTAGTCTTTATGCTCTCTTGACAAATATATTGCAAGATATTTCACAACCTCTCAGTTAACATAACCGCAACCTCATTCATGTGTTCTCACATACGGGTTTTTACAGTCTATTGCTTTGTAGTGATGATCAGCCATTTTCCATTTTTAATTTTATCGGCTTAGCATTCTTAATTGGCTACATACTGACATAAGGTTGAATATTATCATAAATAACACTTGCTTACACATGACAACTTCATATATGTATATATACATACATTCAATATTATACTCTCCCATGAGGGTAGGCAGTAGGCCTATTTGGTTCACTTAGGTTCGCTAAGAACGCTCCTTTTCAACTTACCCATTTGTTTGCTGTATAAATTTCTTTCGTCAGTCCTACATCATATATCCTATCTGCCCGCTCAAACTAAGCAATCCGAAGGTTCAAGGTTCAACGTGTAGTGAGGATGAGAATCTACCCGGTACGTAACGGTACCGGGTATATGTTCGAGTGTGTAACCCGGGTCTTCGCGCTCGCCGACGAGCGCGGTGAGTGAGCGAGAGACGTGGGTGTGTGGCGTGAGGGACGACGTGGTTGGTGGCCGGCGGAAGGGATTCGTTTTCGCGAGTGATGGGGTCAGGCGGGTCGGATAAGAGTAAGTTCTAATGCATTAATCGCACTTTAACCCTTTTTACTCTTATGCATAAGAGTTGTTGTGTTGCGCCAACCATGACACAAAGACGTACGTTTAGTGTCAAAGTTCTGAAGCAGCTCAAAGTCCCAATCACTGTGTACTATTCTTTCGTGTTGTATTAACTCTAAAATGTTATTAAATTAATAGTTGATACGTCTTAGTCTTACTTGGAAAGTACCAGGTCCGCAGCAACTAACAATTTCATAGAATCATTCTTTGCTTTCGTAGGCTTACAATCTACCTATTAAATGTCGAAGTACCTAATAGCAGTCTTCGCGGCACTCACTATTCAATTTTCTGAGCAATGTATTATGCCTACTAATAAGGCCGCGTTTGTACATTATACCCAATCAGTCAATTTAGGTTATTCTAAGCTGATACATAGACACAAGACCGCATTTTGTTTCACCGTTACATCTGCAATCAGCCAATGACTCATTCGACACATCGTGTTATGGCCCTGAGAGCAGCGCAGCGTTTTTCTTCGATTCACAGTCATGTGAATGTTGCCGGTCACATCATTGTGTTTGATTATGTATACTAATCATACATTTTTGAATATTGCTTTGTACTTATTATTATTTTGCTATTGTGAGGCTGCAGATAACGGGCTAAGTTCGTGAGAATGTATAATCTGAATCTAAGATTGGATATTTTTACATTTATTATTGTTACAAAATGGTCAGCGCACTTTTTCCACTTTCATCCCTGTCTAATAAACTCTATTAGAGTATGTACACACGTCACAAATGGAATGTTCTCTGCTACATTCTGAATAGATTCCTCAAGGCCCCTCCAGAAAAAAAAAACAGTCTAACTTGAACTTTTAGGATATTTTTAGGATTTATGACCCCTGACAACATTCGGACCGTAGAAAAAGAAGGGCAATAAAAAAAAAAGATACTTACTGTCACGGTCACTACGGATTTATCTCTGTTGCATTTTTGAGCAGTATTAATTCGGATTAATAATGGCATTTTTTTACGGAAATATATCACAGTACTTTATATATATATATATATATATATATATATATATATATATATATATATATTATATATATATATATATATATATATATATATATATATATATATATATATATATATATACCTATCTAACTATAATACTTATGTATTTTATCAAGCAACAAACATATTGTATCTTGAAGACTGGATTAGAAAGTGGACGTGGCGTTCACCTAATTACACTTAAAAGTATCATATTATATGGTATATATTTATAAAAACATACGGTAGGGCACATTAGTACACAAATTCAACACAAGCAACGGCGCAAGTGCTGTCTGGTAAGCAAAACATATATAATTACCCAATTAAAATAAATATAACAATTGCGGGTACAAGCGGGCATCTTTTTCGGAACAGGATATATAATTTAATGTTTCTTTCTGGATATACATTTTCCTAACACGTTAAAAGTAATCCCACATATTTATACATTTTAAAGTCCTGGTATTCTCGGCATGCTATTTAATAGATCATAATGTCATCTTAATACAACTTATATAATACTAGCTTTCCGCCCGCGGCTTCGCCCGCGTTATATTCGAATTTCCCACAGGAAGGATATGTTTTAACAATACTGCCATACAACCTTTCACCCCCTCCTTTCAACCTTTTACAACCCTTTTCTGCTTTAAAAGGTAGCCTCTGTCCTTTCTCAGCCTCTAGACTATCTGTGCACCAAATTTCATTTAAATCGGTTCAGTAGTTTTAACAATATTTCCATACAACCAATAATCCCTCCTTTCAACCTTTTACAACCCTTTACAACCTTTTTTGCATGAAAAAGTAGCCTATGTCCTTTCTCAGGCTCCAGACTATCTGTGTACCAAATTTCATTTAAATCGGTTCAGAAGTTTTAACAATATTTCCATACAACCAATAATCCCTCCTTTCAACCTTTTACAACCCTTTACAACCTTTTTTGCATGAAAAAGTAGCCTATGTCCTTTCTCAGGCTCCAGACTATCTGTGTACCAAATTTCATTTAAATCGGTTCAGTAGTTTTGGTGTGAAAGCGGAACAGACAGACAGACAGACAGAGTTACTTTCGCATTTATAATATTAGTATGTATGTATGTATAGTATGGCACAAAACAATGAGCTTTTCCACAAATACTATTTTCACAGTACTTTTGATTAAAATTTCACCGTCTTCAATTTTCACAGATGACACTCCAGTTTTATTTATTTGAGTTCATTAAAATGACGATAACTTTTTTTTTAATGAACCGATTTTGATGAAACAAAGTTTAGATATTATTCTGAGTTAAAACAAAGCAAATAGTGAAAGTTTCAAGCAAATCGGTTCAGTACTTTCGGAGATAAACGTGAACATACATACAGACAGACAGACAGACAAAAAATTCTAAAAAATTTTTTTTGCTTTCTAATAATCTATTTAAGTGCCCCTCTATCCATTTCAGTCAAAAATACTAAATGTACAGACAAAATATTTTTACTGTCTTTTATATGTATAGATTATGTTTGGTCTTTACCAGCACGTGGCCTGTTGCTAAAGCACAGGTTTGTGACCAAATACAATCATTTCTATTTACGAACTGTTTGGTATATGTGATTGATTCGCGTTCTTCACATCCATATTTTTCTTTTAAACAATCTAGTACATCTCTCTCAATTTATCCTTTTTTTTTGTTCCCTGCTCCAGGGGAGCCCTCCTCAGGGGAGGCTACAATACCTCTCCCGATCTCCGCCACCGACCGAATCTGTTCGCTAATTAGATCTATATTAAGGGTGTGTAGCTGGATATGCCAAACCCGGATTATATCCTGAACTAGAAGCAATAGCGCTGAAGGGGGACCCATCAAGTCAGGCGAATCAGTCATCGCTCGTGAGAAGATCAAGGAGCAAACTGTCTGACAACCTATACAGTGGATTGTATTCGTCAAATCCAAGCTCCTCAAATTGCTCTTCTGGTGACTTTACTCGGTTACAGGTGTGATCGCCAGTAAGGCTGAGGACACACCAAAGTTGTCGCCAAACCCCAACAAAATTTTAAGGTGATATTTTAAAAGCCAGCTGCGCCTGGCATCCTGATAGGTCATCAAAAAACCATTTTCCTTACCTGAATGCCTAACTACTATACTAATGTAGAAACGGTTCATGTAGTTAATTAGTGGGTCAAGAAAAGTAGATTCGCAGAAATATTTTCTGTACGCCCTGTACCATGACGATTGACGATTCATTGGAATCGCGATGCATCGTCGCTTATCTAGTCACCGGGCTCTAATAGTGCGGTGTCATCAAAATTGTTTGTATTATAATACTATTATCATAATATGCTGCAGGGCTACCATCAGCTATAAACAGGCTATATATAATTTATAGTTTGTTCTATAGGTTCCTCGTATATCATCTATTATTTAAAAACGTCGTGGTATGAATTCACATACAAATTGTATAACACCACTATTCTACTTAACACTGAATCGTGTGTCGAAAGTTTGATTAGAAAAATATTAACGACTAATTCAGAGCAAAATTGGCAATTTGGATTTTTTATAATGTGTATCTAATTAGTGTAGACAATTCTGACTGTCTCTGCTGATTCTTCTATCTATTCATTATTTATCTGTCATGTGTCTTGGACTCTTGGACAGCACGGAAATGACCAAATTGGTAGAATTTTAAATATATTTATAAAATAATTACAATAAAAATAAGTGAATGAAGCGAATACTGAAAACAGTAAGCAAAAAAACAAAAGAGACAAAATTCAATTAATTACGCTTGATCTAGATATTTACAAATATCTGTGCTCAGGTGTCAAACAGGAGGATCGAGCTTAATTATTAAATTCTATACTAAATTCTATAAAGGCTTCAAACAAAAATAAATACAATACAAAAACCAAATTCAAATTGACGGAATTTGTATTGTTTTTCCTTGATTGTGTGTGCCCAAGCTTTTAACGTCCAATAGGGAAAGGAAAGAGGATAGTAATCTTATCTTATTGCGTTGAGTAGTTTTAGCACTAAAGCGGCACTGGTTACCAAGTCCACCCAAAGACTGGATCACTTTATATTACACGACCACGACAAACGGTTTTTCGACGCTTGAACGAGAACGGGAACATATAATCTTAGAACTGTAACATATATTTTAAAATCTCTATTTTCTTTTGTTTTGGTGGTGAAAAAAAAATTATTATATTCACGTGATAGCATTAAGCAATGTCAATGAAACTAAGAATGACCTATAACAACTGTGGTACTGTGGTTTTAGTGGTGAAAATGTAAAGCTTGACGAGTTGTCGATCGTACTTCAGGAGATCGGATTTGCTGACAATAATAGCGCTATTGACTCAACTCTAACATGTTTTGTTACTTTGTTACTTGATTTTTGTCAAATTGTTATAGCGCAAACAAAACAAAAACAATAATATAATAGCAAATAAATAATAAAAGAAATTTCAACCTTGAACCGTTTTCGAATTCAGACAACCCTATGCGTACATAGCAAACATCCTCTGACCCTACTCCGGATTATAAGATTAAAAACACTTCTCCCATTTAAATCTTAGATCCGATTACGGGAATTATTTCACCAGTTTTTTTTTAATCATCATGTGTGAACACGTTTCTGGTTGGACATTAAAAGAAAAAGTTTATCAAATGGTAATAAATAGAATGTTCTATCAACTTGTATCTACATTTAGATTTTGTTTAATTTTATCGCTTGTATACCGCTATTATAGTTTTCATTATCGCACGCCACTAAGAGAGTAATATTAGCGCATAATATTAGAACCTTTTTAAATATCATTTTCATATACGGATACGAAAAATGTGATATTTCTACGGAAAGGCAAAATTTTCAATAGTTTCAGATATATTGCTATGCGTTACTTTTTTGGAGGGTACGAGTATTTTTGTTAAATTAGTTATATATGTATTTTCTTTTAAAAAATAAACAATTAGCATTTATATACTGTAGGCATTTATAGTACTAGGCTTACACATGATGCCTATAATAAATTATAAAGGGACTGTATCAAGTAACCAATAAATAATATTTAAACATTGATTAAGGAACCTTATTATAGAATAAAAATTAAGATATCTGTAACTTAAGAAAATGTTATGTTTGCGTATGCTACACATTGTCAGATGTAGTGATTACTATTACAACAATATACAATATACAAAGCTAATCAGCTCAAATAATATTGTTGTATAGTACTAGTGTAATAGTGTATAGTGTACGTTGCCAACATGTGGCATAAGATGAAAAATCTCACAATAAGATGATTGAGATAATGAGATACTGTTATGATTAAAGGATCAAAAATTCGAAACGAAACGCTTCATTAGTCAGGTGTAATTGGTTTGTGTTAATAACAAGCTGTAAAGAAGAAAACTACGATAAAGTAAAAAAAATCTACATAGATCTTGCAGGAACTTTTTGATGACAAAAGCAAGTTACCAGCTGTTCGGAAATTGGGCAAGTCTTTTCGAGAAGGACATATCCCAACTAATATTATAAATGCGAAAGTGTGTTTGTTTGTTTGTTTGTTACCTCTTCACGCTTAAACTACTGGACCGATTTCAAAAATTCTTTCACCTTTGGAAAGCTACATTCTCCCCGAGTAACATAGGCTACTTTTTATCCCGGAAAAATCGACAGATCCCACGGGATGCGCAATAAAGGCTTCGCTCAAAAACTACTGCACAGATTTTTATGCGGTTTTCATCAATAGATAGAGTGATTCTTGAGGAGTTTTGCGGCATTTTTTATCTCGGAAAAACGGATAGTCCCACGGGAAGCGCGATAAAATCTTCACACCATAAACCGACTTCCGCGTATATGTAGCCGTGGGCAAAAGCTATGACCCTTAACCCTCTATACACCCAATCCCGAAATCCACGCGGGCGAAGCCGCGGGCAGAAAGCTAGTATTCATTATAAATTTATTTACATGTTTATCTGATAAAGGTGTGTATAGAAAAGATCTGGAAGGGATTGAATTGAATAGAAAGGTACCTACAACCATGACTTCTATTTTTTTTTGGAACCCAATATTTCTTGATATTATCAATGATACTAAAATCCCAAAAATGGAATTAAAAATCTGTTCATCATTAGTTTTGAGATATGAACCTTTACTAATTGTTTTAGTGACTAACAGTTAAGATAACATGTGCCTTGAAAAAACGTGGTATGAAACGCGTGGCTTTGGGCGTTATTGCATACTCAATAAAACCGCCTCGTTCTATGGACCAGCATTGTACATGTATGTGTACTAACCACCAAAAAAGGTGGAATCGTTCTAGTTTTAAAAAATATGTGATAAATCTTACATTTTCATCAAATAATGTCAGGTTAACACGATGACCGATCCGAATTAATTTGTAAAGACGACTATGCTATATTTAATTAAGCGATATTCATTATTTAATGAATTCACTCGGAAACGTTTACATGACGGAATTTGATATTTATTATTAACTAACTACGAATTCGGGAAATAAGTGATTCTGATCATTTAACGAGTTTTATGTAAAAGATGTATTATGTTATCCTGCTTATCTGTGTGTAAAAGTAGCAACTTAAAAACACCCAAATATAATTAAAAATCTAATTATCTACTAAGTAGTAACTACAGAAAGGTTGACCAAAATTAATTCCTGAAAACGCAAGGCTTATAAGCTAATAATGATATTATACATTCAAAATGAAATATCATTGTGGAAAAGTAATCTCCATTTAAAATACAGAACTTTTGTTTACACATTCATTTACATTTGAATAAAAGAGTTTGTTAATGATAATTTGAATGTTAACAGTTCGTTTTTTATTACAGGTACTCATAAAAAACAAACTTATGAAATATCAACATACTTCTACCATGAATACGAGACGGTAGGTGTAGAACATACAGCACAGTTTCTATAACGTGGCGGATGGCAGCGTGGGTAAATATGAATTAAATATTTATAGGTCTCAATAATGGCAGCCTCTCCTGTTTTCAATATTGAGCTGTACTTGAAACAAATGTTATTTCAAGGAAAAGTTGAAGACATTTCCCAGAAACGTTTTTGTTACTACCCACATTGTGAGAACACAAAATAAAAATATCCTAACATCAATTCACACGGTGATGTTTTGCGTAAGCAAACCATTTAATAATCGACCTTTGCCAATAAATACATGTGCATGATAATGATCTACAGGAATGAAAGGTTACAGATCTCCCTGAAGGTATATAACAGGCTATTTTTGGAATAGTTCCAACTAATACACAAATCACAGACGCTTTTGCGTAATGTTTAGTTTCACATAAATGGATTCGTAGCGAGAATAGCGATTTGTAATGAAGTACAAAATTAAACCACCATGATTGTTTCACGATATAGTTCAAAATACATTGAAAAAACTATCCATTTATCTTAACTATCTATAAATCTTATATAATGAGGGTTGGTTAATGGATAGGATGTTCCCTTACTATCTACCATGTTTGATACTTTATATCTTTGGCAAAAAATCTATACTTTAATTTATATTAATTGACACAATATTAATAAAGTTTATTGCAACTTATGAATCTGTGTCCTTATTCCATATTATATTATCTTATATTTTTATTCCATCTAACAATTTAATGCAGACGGCCTATAATCTCAATATACATATATATACAACACAGACACACACACCCAAAGATTGTCTCTTCCGAAAATAGAATGTATTTACTCATCTGCCCGGATTTATGATTTATTTAGTTAGGACCTCGTCTTTTGCCGCCAATTAAGCTTCGTAATAGATAACGTCTGCCATTTTTCTCGAGGTAAACCAAATTAGGTATTAATGTTAATACTATGACGCACTAGTTATATGTAGGTTTGGAGTTGGCTATCCAATGGTGGTAAGGTTAAAGATATAAGTAAATTTCATCTGAATTCTTTAATACCAAAGAACTATAGTGATCTTAACAATAAATAGAATCAAACGACTTTAAATTTCAAACGAAACTAAAAAATCGTTACCTTAAATTAAAGCTACTATTATCTCAATAGATTGAATCGGGTTCAATGAAATATTACCAGAACTAATTACAAGGACGTAGAACGATATTGGATGTGTACGTAAGTGCTTTAGGGACGTGTAATCCTAACTCGTCGCGAGTAAAAACTTTTTAATGACTTTACGAATACACATCGTGCATAGTAACCGCGCTCAGTTCGGTCCTTCGAAACGGATGTGGTGACTATAGCTAAAAGTAAAAGTACCTTTTGTTTATTCTCAGCTAACCGGTTTGCCAATTATATTGTCTTTTTAGGGGACTAACATTTTCTTTGAGTGCCCGCGTCCACGAAATCAAATATTGAAATTTATTAAAAGAAAATTACAAACATAACTTCGAATTAGTATTAACGATTCTAAACTGAACAAAACCTTTTTTGGCAAATCGAAAAATTTTCCGCGCCAACAATTTGCAAGCAAAAAAGGGAAAAGACGTTACCGTAAAAACCTGAACTCGCTGTCGTAAATACGCACAATTTTTTCAATATTGGCCTTTCCTGGCACCCGAAACACCGAAGTTTTCAATTAATTCCCTTACAATATTACATACTTTGTTGGTTTGTTTGTTTTCCTTCGCCGTATTAAGAGTTGAGACGCTCCCGACCCTCGCATGAGTAATTGCGTATATAACTTCATGTAGACACGTGGAGTGTTTGAGCAGCAATACGGAAGCTCGGAATCCTTTGAGTGGCCTAAAAATCATACATATTGTTAGCAATGGCAAATTGAGAGTTCGTGTATTCTTTTGTAACGGTGCAGTATATTGGAGGACCAGAAACTGATTTCCGACAGAACTAGAAAAACTGAGACAATATTTTCTCACCATTAAACTGTACAAAAATAAACAGTTACTTCAGTTACTATCACAGTTTAATGTCATTTTATTTTATAACTGTTCTTGTGGAGATTTAAAGATATTGATATACTGTTTATTGCCTTGCAATATAGTCTTAATTGCCTTATCTTTTTTGCTTATATAATATTATATAAATTTATTATGTCACAAACTATCAGGCCTAAAATACCAAAAAGTACCAATTAACAAATTTGAAAATAGTGAGTGCCATACGATATGTCTCCTACATGGTGGATTACTTCGTAGAAATTATAACTTTATATATCATATATTTTAAACTTGTTTTAAAATCCTAAATCTGTCACCGTAGTAATAATGTTTATAATAAATAACTTAGTTGGGTAAATTGGTTGGGTCCGTCAGTTAGTAGTAGCAAGTTCGTCAAGTATTCAGGAATTCAGGTAAAGCACGTTTCCACATGTGCTTTTACATTACTTCACATAAGGCTGATGAAGGTCAAGCAATAATTACTTAACGTTAAACAAAAAAAAATATTCAGTGACCCTTATTGTCATTTTGTCCACAGCAATTGAAATCAATGTAGTTCTTGTTTTACATATATATTTGAGTACTTGTACTATTTTTCCATGACTAGTACTAGCTTTCTCGACTTTCATTAATTCTTTCATAGTTCAAGTATGTTTGTCTTGGTCGTCCCCTACCAACTGGTCTATTTACATTTGCATTTCTTTCGTCAGTCGTCTTTTGTCCATCATTTCTGCGTGTCCAAATCATCTAAACATTCTCCTCTCTATTTTTGACACTACAACTTTCACACCGTACTTTCCCCTATCAAACTGTTTTGTAATGTATCCTCCATCGTCACTCCAGTCATTTTTCTCAATGATCTCATTTCCACTGTATTAATCCTGCTTTTATCTTTATTTTACCACACTCAGTTTTCAGTCCCATACATACATACAAGCGTAAGGATCAACATGCCTCTATGCACAGCCAGATGCGCACTTTTTACAAGGTCTGACTGCTAATGAAGCTATTTATAACCCCATTCACTTTGTTTTCTGCCATTTCAATGTCAGACCTGAGTCTCTATGAGTAAGTATGAACTTACCATCTCTTCGAAACGTAGATCCCGAATCTGCCAACCTGACGGTTTCGATCGCCTATAGTATGTGGTGGTTCACTTTTATGGACTTAACGCAGATGGTTTTATACATATTTATGTGAACATTAATTTGAGAAAGGCGAGAAGTATGGGAGGTTCTCAGGCTTTGCTTCAGACACAGTGGATCTCTATCAGTCAGGTATCACCTTAAGCTGGTTTTAGGCTGGTAAATCACCGGGCCGTTAATGACTAATACTACCGACTTAGACATTCATGTTTGGCGTATAGTGGAACTCGTGATCATAATGCGTGCGCGTAGTTTCATGACAAATTTCCTGATCAAATCATTTCAGATTCTACGTTAGAATCCCACAACCTCTCTTAAGTTCAGGATTTATAATAACGTCTTCGCTTCTTAATAACGTTTTGTTCCTTTGTTATTCAATCTCCTATTCTTACTAAGTAATGCACAAAACTGTCATTATTGCTTGTCTGCTAACAAATAAAATGAGGATAGATAAAGAAACAGTTGCTAAGACTTAAACTTACCGGAAAGTTTTACGTTCGAAGTACATGGACACTGCGCCCTTCCCGTACGCTCTAGGGGCAGATCGTTCCATAACTTAAGATTATTGATTATGTTTACAAATAGTAAACAACTGTACTCGTGGACTTAATAGCATGTTTTCATTGCTAGCTGTGGGCACACATGGATCGATTGCAATGTTTGGACGTCGAAGTATTGTTGTATTTTAAAGGCTTCATATAAAAATATCGTAAACACTGTCTTGCGAATGACAAACGGTACGAGATAATGGAAGCACATTTTTTTTTATTAATCCGACGATAAGCGAAAGGAAGCTCTTGAAAGTATATGTAACCGATTTGGTTCGACAGAACTTAGAAAAATGGTTCCAAATTCAAAACATACTTACATTTATTTCTTCTAGATCAATGTAGATAAATATATCTACATTTATCTCTATTTCTGTGTATAAATAATATCTATTTAATTATGAATAGATGAGGTAAAAAATATATTAAGCTCATTGTCTTTATCTACAAATATAGGATTTCCACTAAAGCTTTCCATGGTTTATTTAAATGTAAGGTTATAAAATTTCGTGACTGCTGCTGGCATTTTATTGTACACACAGCTGCAAATCGGACATTGCCTACTCAATAATAATGCATTATTGCATAGACCGCGAAATAAGCAATTACAGGTCAAGTATTGACGACACACTTGACCGACATATATTTTTATTTTAAAGGTAAACGCATCTAAATCTATACAGCCACGTGAAGACAAATTGTAGCAAGATTGATAAAAGTAGATGTCTTCGTGAATTCGCTTTCCACCACAGAACACTGGGAATTAATTTTCATATAAATATTTATGATGCGTTTTTGGCTTATTTATGGACGTAAATACGATACTTCGAATGTCCTTTGTTCAAATATAAAAGCAATATTTCCGCGCATGTGAGAGAAAAAGCTGTTATCATAATTCAACTGTTTACCTTGATGTGCTTTTGTACTGAATTGTTGTTCTAAACGCGTTTTATTTAACATAAGCTACTGTAGTTCTTAGCTATAATTGTTTGCTATTATTACGTTTATTATTATTTTTAATTGAATTTGTTTTACCTATAGCTCACCGTATGAGACAATTAACATTGAATGAGTTTATAAGTATTTATGAATGAGTCATGGCAGATATGATGTGTTGATTGAACTATGGACGATTACAGTACGTGACTTAACATTGCTAAAGGTTTCCCTTTGTAAGTATTGTGACCAGAATGGTAATCGAAGTACTCACATATATATAAACACACATACGAGGGGTGATCAAAAAGTAATGATAAACGGATATTTCAAAATATAATAAAATTCTAAAAAAATATTTGTTTAACTCCCTGGTCCTGCACAAGTTCCCGGACAAAAAATGGTATAAATAGGACGTCATTTTACATTCATTTGAATACGAGCAGTCGGAGTGATTACATCAAAATGGAGAAACAAGAAATACGAAGCGTCATCAAATACTTCTGCTTGAAAAAAATGTCCACCAAAGACATTCATACAGACTTGGTGGAAACATTAGGGGACTCTGCGCCTCCATATTCTACAACTGCACGCTGGTGCATGGAGTTTAAGATGGGAAGAACATCCACGGAAGACGAACACCGCGAAGGCCGCCCATCCTGTTCCCTCACTGAGGAAAACGTCAAAGTTGAAGATCTGGTTTTGGCAGACCGAAGAGTGACCATTCGACGTTTAGCTGAGAACACAGGCATCACATTTGGTAGCATTGAAAGGATCTTAACTACCGAGATGAATATGAGAAAGGTCTCCGCGCGTTGGGTCCCGAGAATGTTAACCGACGAACAAAAGAAAAAACGACTTGACATTTCAAGGACCAATCTTGAAATGTTCCAGGCTGATCAAGAAATTTTTTTGGCTCGATTTGTGACTATGAAACGTGGATTCATCATTTTGATCCCGAAACAAAACAACAGTCAATGACATGGAAAAGGCCATCCTCACCGACACCAAAGAAATACAAAGTTTCAAGCTCTGCTGGCAAGGTTATGGCATCTGCTTTCTGGGATGCTGAGGGAATAATTATGGTTGAATACCTTGATAAGGGAGCTACAATAACAGGCTCCTACTATGCTGAACAAATTAAAAGATTGCGAGAGGCCATCAAGGAAAAAAGACGGGGTAAACTGCGCGCAAAAGTGCTGTTTCATCAAGACAATGCACCTGCACACAAGCTGAAATTGCAATGGCTGCCATTCAAGAAGCCGGCTTCCAGCTGGTGGAGCACCCACCCTATTCTCCAGATCTAGCCCCCAGCGACTTTTATTTGTTACTTCGGCTCAAGGAACACCTCCGGGGCAAGAAATTTGAAAATAATGACGCAGTGATGGCCGCTGTAGAGGCATTTTGGGAGAGTCAAGATAATGAATTTTTTTTTATAGGTATTGTTGGTTTAGAAAAAAGATGGACTAAGTGTATCGAACTGTTAGGAGATTATGTAGAAAAATAAAATTATTTTTTAAGTATATAGTTATTTTAATATACCTATTCTCATTACTCTTGGATCACCCCTCGTATGTAAATACCCGAAGAATCAAAAATTATGCTATAGCATATCTAGGAGGAAAAGAAAGCGTGATAATAAGAACTTCTGATTGCTCTCGATACATGAGACTCAGGGACTGACATACTGCAATATGATTGTGCTGAGGGGTGGTAATCCAAAATATCCGGTATATCAAGAATAGTTTATCACGCTATAGTGGCTATATCTTTCACCATCTCTTGCGGGAAGGTAGTGCAAATTTATGGTAGAATATGACTCGTAAACCCGTCAAGCAGAAGATTTGATCAATGTACTAGGTAACTGCAACCACTTACAGGTTGTAAGTATATTGTATTTTAACTACAAAATTCGATTTAATAAGTATATGTTTACATATTATTATTACAATGAGAGCAAAAGATTATGAGCACATACACAAATATACCTTTATCTAAATCATGAACGTAATGACCCACATTCTTAAGCCCTCTGTCATCCAAATAAAATTGATATTAAAATGTACACAGAATTTTAATGATTAACATAAAATCCACTTCGGTGAAAATAATAGGTCTTTTTGCCGAACACCGTTCGTTCCAAATTATATCTCCATAGCGTGATGATGATACGTTAAAATCAGATTTCTGTATCTTTTTTATCCGATTGTCCATTGTTCTTTCTTGTTTAATACGAAAATAATATAAACCGTATACAATGAAAATTATTCAATTATATTTATTAAAGTAAATCTATCTCTTTCTAATCAATAATAATAGTAAAAAATGACACGTCTTTTAATGATACAGTTAATTTTATTAATATATCATAAGGAGGAAGAGATTGGAGTTTGACATGTACAAACACGTATTGTATTATATATGAAGTCGTGAACTATATTTAGTACGTTGTAAATCTGTCGTAGAAACAGAAATAAATACATTATAAGCTAGGTGACAATTATTCGTATTCTATTTATATTTAGGAAACACTAGTTGAGAAATATTGTATAAGTAACAGTGTACTGCGATAATTAAGATGCAACGACATTGTTCGCGGCAATGTCGCGGCTGATTCCAACACCCTCTTCTTACATTTGATTTCGTTGAATGCCTGTCTGTGTTCCGTCTGAGTTGAGTCTGGTTTCTGAGTTGAGTATTGTCTTTTCTCAACTTTTGCGTCCTCTGAATAGTTGCGTCCCAGGAACTCATGAGAACTTTGTTCATTAGAATTGTCTCCTTAGTTCTAGCATTGATTTCAACCTGTTATTGTGGCCCCTAGCTATATTTTTAGGTCCCTCGTATAAAAATCCTAATTGTCTTGGGTTATATGTAAGTTGTACAACATTATGGGCCACCCCACCTTGAAGTGTCCCTCCGCAAAGGACCGCAGCGGACTGTGCTTCCGTTGCGGTGTCGAGGGACACAAGGCGGCAGAGTGCGAGGCGGAGCACAAGTGCGCCGTCTGCACAGACGCCAAGCGTCCGGCGAATCATAGGATGGGGGGTGTTAATTGTAACCCCCCTCTGCTCGAGGACGCTTGGCCCCGGTTAGGATGGCGCAGAGAGCGCCGCCTCGGCGTCGTCGACCGCTGCGGCGGCCCAGGTGGAGGAGCGTATGGAGGCCTAAGGATGGATATAGGTCTTCTAACGCTCCTCCAGGGGAATATCAACCACTGCGCTGCGGCACAGGATTTGCTCTGTGCCACCGCAGCGGAGTGGCGAGCGGGACTGGCGATTGTGGCGGAGCCTTATTATGTTCCGCCACAATCGGATAACTGGCTGCAGTCCACTGATGGGACTGCAGCCATAATGAGGGTGGGTGCCGGGAGCAGCCCCTTTATCGTCCTGAGAGAGAGGGGGGACGGATACGTCGCCGCGGGGTGGGGGGGAATAGTAGTAATTTCAACTTATTTCTCCCCAATCGTGCGCGGCGGCGTTCCAGGTGTTCCTGGCGGAGGTGGAGGGGGCCGTGCGCAGGGCGGCCCCGGCTCCGGTCCTGCTCGCGGGGACCTCAACGCCTGGAGTCGGGCTTGGGGTTCCTCCCGCACGGACGTGAGGGGTGAGGATCTGGAGTCCTGGGTTCTGGCCCTGGGACTCCAGATCCTGAATAGGGGCACGGCCCCTTCGTGCGTGCGGCCGCAAGGCGAGTCGGTGGTGGACGTGTCCTTTGCGTCACCATCGCTCGCCCGCAGAGTCCTCCTCTGGCGCGTAGAGGAGGACGTGGAGACCTGTTCGGACCATTTGTACATCCGAATGGGGGTCTCCGCGACATCCCAGGGGCCCCAAGGCAACAGGGGCCCCGCGGTGGGCGCCGCCTTCCCTAGGTGGGCGCTCACCAAGCTCCGCCACGAAGTGGCGGAGGAGGCGGCGATGGTGCGGGCGTGGTCCGATCCGCCCGCACACATCGCCGGGGATGTCGACGGCATGGCGGAGCTCTTCGCGGACGACATGAGGGTCGTCTGCCAAGCCGCCATGCCGAGGACGCGCGCCTGCCCCGATAGGGGGCAGGTATACTGGTGGACGCAGGAGGTTGCGGACCTGCGTGCCACCAGTATGAGGGCCCGGCGCGCCTACGTTCGTTGTCGTAGGCGCGCTGTCACCACACCTGACGAAGAACAGGCACTTCGCCAGGTGTATGCGGCAGCCAAAAAGGCTCTACGTGACGGAATACGCAGGGCCAAAGAGGAGTCCAGGGAAGCTTTCATAGCGACCCTGGACAACGACCCGTGGGGGCGTCCGTACCGGATGGTGAGGGGGAAATTTAAATCTTCCGCCCCCTCCACCTCCGCTATGGATAGGGGGCTACTGGACCGGGTGATAGGGACTCTGTTCCTGATCCCGGTCCGTTTGAGCCCCCCAGAATGGCCCCCCGGAGGCTCCTCCGGAGGTTGCCGCGGCGGTGGTCCCTCCCGTGTCGGACGAGGAGTTCGACATGGTGAGGGACAGGCTCCGGCGCAAGAAGAAGGCGCCCGGGCCGGATGGTGTCCCATCGCGGGTTCTGGCCCTCGCCCTGGGACACCTGAAGGAGTGGTTCCGGGCGGTGCTAAATGTCAGCATCGCCACGGGCCGCTTCCCCAGCCGGTGGAAGGAGGGCAGGCTATGCCTGCTCCGAAAGGAGAGCCGCCCTGCGGACTCCCCGGCTGGATACCGACCGGTGGTGCTGCTCGACGAGGCCGGGAAGTGCTTGGAAAAAATCCTCGCTTCCCGGATCGTCGAGCACCTAGGGGACAGGGGGCCGAATCTGTCGGAGAGACAGTTCGGCTTCCGCGCCGGTCGGTCCACGATGGACGCCGTGGCCCTGCTCAAGAGGTGGACTGAGGGGGCCACAGCCAGGGGTGAGGCTGTCGTTGCGGTGTCGTTGGACATCCGCAACGCGTTCAACAGCCTCCCCCACGAGAGCATAAAGGAGGCGCTCAAATATCACGGAGTGCCTCCGTACCTCCGCGCCCCGTGGAGGACTACCTGCAAGGCAGGTCAGTCCTTTACGAGGGGCCGGACGGTGGCGTCCATTCGTGGAGAATGGCGGCGGGTGTACCCCAGGGTTCCGTTTTGGGTCCCCTATTATGGAACCTGGGGTACAATTGGGTCCTGCGAGGCAACCTCCTGCCACGTACGGAGGTTGTCTGCTTCGCCGACGACACGTTGGTCGTGGCGAAGGGTAAAATCGGGGAGGAGGCGGCCCACCGTGCGTCGGTCACCGCGTCGCTTGTGGTCCGACGCATCCGCCTCCTGGGTCTGGACGTGGCCCTCGACAAGACGAGGGCCATAAATTTAGGCCACCCCGTCGCAGGATCCCACCGGGGCTCCGCGTCCGAGTGGAGGGAGTCAGCATACCGGTCGAGGCGCACCTCAAGTACCTCGGCCTGGTGCTGGACTCCCGATGGAGTTTCGAGGAGCACTTCAAGCTCCTCGCTCCACGGCTGATCGCCGCAGCAGCCGCGCTCGGACGGGTCCTCCCTAATGTGGGAGGGCCAGGGTCGGCGTGCCGTCGACTGTATCACGGGGTGATACGGTCGATGGCACTCTACGGAGCCTCGGTGTGGGCGGAGTGCCTCTCCCCCCGGGCGGTGGCCCTCTTGCGACGTCCGCAGAGGGTCATCGCGACCCGGGCCGTGCGAGCTTATCGCACGGTCAGCCACGGCGCGGCCTGCGTGTTAGCGGGCCACACGCCGTGGGATGTCGATGCACAGGTGCACGCGGCTGTGTATCGACATCGGGTCGCGGCTCGAGAACGGGGGGAACGGCTCGCTCCACCAGAAGTGGAGGGAGTCCGTGCCCGGGTGCAGAGGGAGGCTCTGCACCAGTGGGGTGAGGCACTCGCCTACCCAGCTGCCGGCCACCGGACGATTGAAGCCATTCGTCCGGTGTTGGAGGAGTGGGTTGGGCGCCGGCAGGGCAGCCTGTCATTCCGCATGGTGCAGGTACTGACCGGACACGGGTGCTTCGGTCACTACCTGCACAAGGTCGCACGTCGGGAGACAACGCCGCGGTGTCATCACTGCGGCGCTCCCGACGACACGTCCGAGCACACACTGGCAGTGTGCTCGGCGTGGGAAGAGCAGCGCAGCGAGCTCATCGCTGCGCTGGGAAGCGGCGACCTCTCGCTGCCGAGCGTGGTCGTGGCCATGCTCCGCGGCGAGGCGGAATGGGAGGCTGTCGCCTCCTTCTGCGAGAGCGTCATCTCGAAGAAGGAGGCCGCGGAGAGGGAGCGGGAGGAGGACGTCGAGGCGCTCCCCTCCGCCGCAGACGGATTGGTAGGCGAAGGCGGGCACACGCAAGCGCGGTGTTGCCCGTCTAATGACCCTACCGGGAGGCCGCGTGCGCGCCTGGCTACGCGCGCACGCCAAGGTGTGGGTCTCTCTGTCTGGGGGACTGTCCAGAGGTTCTCGGACAGTCCCTCCTTTGGCGGTGGCTTGACCATTCTGCTGGTCGAGCCGGTCCCGGGACACATGGCGGTCGAATCGCGAAAGCGCACCCCGCCATTGCCCTGCATGGGCCCAGAGACATTGGGGGTTTTTAGTGGGTAGGCCGGCACTCTGCCGGAGAGCCCCACAACACGGCCGCGCCTAGCCAGCGCGGCGTCAAGGTGAATAAGGAGCATTTTCCCCCCTAAAAAAAAAAAAAAAAAAAGTTGTACAACATTAAACTTTTTGTGAGTTATATTTATACTCGTATATAAAGCATATGCAGTTGTGAGAAATTAATGATAAGCTGATATACCTGACACATATACATATATAATGTAACGACGATGTGTCCACTAATTAGAAAACTAGACTGACTTACCAGATATACAGAGCAGTTAATAAAGTGAATATCACACTGATCTTTGCCTGTAATTCTTTTCTATCGAGTAAACGTTTGTTTTATACCCTATACAGCGTAAAAGCATGTGGGTTGCCTAGCTAAGCGATCACTAAAGTCAAGCAACACTCGGCACGTCGCCGACCTTAACCCCACGTAGTCTGTCCACGACACTCCAATGACCACTGGATGTCTCACTCACAAGGACAGAACTTAATAGTTATTAATCTGCGGTCATTAACGTAAAATGTACGCTAACCCCCTTGATCAAACAGGATGGACTAATTTTGATCATAATTGTATGAAGAAATTGTATTTTTTGTTTACTTAAAAAGTGTAACGAAAAATCGACACAAACAAAATAAATTAAGCTAATTGCTAACATCCTCACTCGTAAGCTAAGTACGTCATAATAAAATATTCATAAGCCGTTCAGGGCGGAATTAAAAAGTTTTGGCGTATCAATTAGAGCGTTTGTTTTGCCAGGCCCCCTGTTCCTGCAGGACAGGTATATACTTACATACATACATATTTAGATTTAATCATTCTAAATATATTTATAAAAATACTACATATGTCTGACACATATATGCACAATAAAATATTTTAGTAGGTGCTGCTTAACAAAGTATTCATTGTTTAAGGGTTTTTACCTTGTGTATAAGTGTGATTACCCAGTTTTTAATTCGTTCGTTTGATTTCGTATATATCAGACTTGCCGTCGACAGTCTTAGGTTGTTAAATTTCTGTATTTTTACAAGAAAAATGGCACATTTTACATTCAACAAAGAAAACTCTAAATTCTGCTGAAAGTTGTAGCCATATTTGTTCCTTTAATGGCAGTGTTCGTCATGATTTTGAGCGCAATAATTGAGACGTGTGTGTGAGTCAATTTTGAAAACGACTGGCAGTGACTGACTGGCTATGATTCACGGATTCTATTGGTTTTACGCAACTCCGTTCTGTTCCGTTTTGGGTGTAATTTGTTAGCAGTGTAGACAATTCGAACGCAAAAAATTTCTAAAATCTTTAAAATACATAACAGATAATTAATAATTTTGTTTCCTTATTGACGTAAACATTTCTTGTTATGTGATTCTTTGTGTTTGTGATTCTCATACGGCAACAAAGAAAGAAAATAAGAAATAATAATAAACATTTATTTACTGCACATTGAAATAGCCACTTAATAGCCAATATTAAATAATTGCCTGCAATATACAGGCTGAGATACTGCCACATAACAACAGCGCTGGTTCTGGCGTCTACTCTGCTTGCGCACACATAGTGCCCGTAATGTATTATTTATTTATTTAAGAAAAGGTACACAAACAGATGACAATCCTAACAACAATATATATACATCACAAAACAGAATGACTAGACTGCCATCCAATCAAAGTGTACACAGCATGTTCTCATGAAACAGTCACAAATAGATATAATACTATACTACTATAAAAAAAAAATAAGACATTGAATGTAACATTTGTTAATTTATGTATAAATAACAAAGTTATTATTCTGTCTATTCGCTCATTCGACTTTCCTATGAAGATTGCAGTGTATTTGGTATAGAAGTTTTTCTTGTAATCTCCGACGACGCCACAATCATATTGCTGGATCTTCTAAAGCTAATTAATAATTATAGGTATACCGTTACTTCTACAATATTTCCGAGCTATAACAGTCTACTTTTGATAAATATAAATAAAACATATATATTTAAATCAACAGTTTAAATCAACTTGAAAATAAATCATTGTTTACCCCAATCAGCTTCAGACCAGACATCAACATCATTGCGTCTTCACCCTCATCTAAACGAAATAACACACTAAGTATTCATCAGGCAAATTTGGAGCTCGAAATCCCATCTATTATTAATTAAAGGCAGTTTGTTTCAGCCACCGTTGCGCTTAAAGCCCAGCCCCTTGTGTACACTGAAAAAGGGGGAAGTTCAACCCTTAATTGTAACCCGTAACCTCCGTTAACTGAGCATAAATCTCAGTTCTTCATGTTTCTTTCCCCTTTCGAAATTTCACTATTCATTATGATTAAGTTGTTCCGATTAGATTTTTAACTTGATGTAATTATTAATTATCAGTTTTTGTTTAAATACTGCTAAGGCGCATTATGCTTACTTAAACAGAAAAGCTTGCCGTTTCAGCTGTTCGGTTTATAATCGACCCTCCTTTCAAGTTGTTACACGCAGCTGCTATCAGGGTGTTGCGTCAATTATAATAATGCGGTCAAAATGTTGGGGTTGTTTCGTTGCTGCAGTCCAGATATGACTATCATGCAATGTTTCGATGCGAATGTAATAATTAATATATTAAATTAAAACTATTTTATGTTTTTCACCGGGTCTCCAACAAACCCTTACAAAATTTCATCAAATCCTAACTAGCAGTTTTTCTTTAGGTTTTCCCAAAAATTATCCCTATCAACTTTCATCAAAATCTGCCTATTCAAACAAAAACTTTCATCCTCTATTACATCCTTTAGGGATTTTTTTTCTAGAAACTTTGAATGTCGTATTTATGTATACTTAAACAATAGCCTGAAAAAATTCAATGTTTATTTAAATTGGTTCAATAGTTTTGGCGCAAATGTACGTCATACAGACCAAATTAATTTAACATTTATAATATTATTAAGAATAAAGACGCGAGAAGATCTGTGCAATAACAAATTAAAAGTTATAATAATTACCTTAATAATGCATTATTATGCAGTAAATATCTATTCTTTGTATGAGATTGTGTGTATTTACCAAACCTTTTTTGAGTGATACGAGGGCTGCTACTTATGTATCCGGAATAGAAAAATTAAACAAACGTATATGGCTAAATATGGGTTTATGGTTTTTAAAGTATTCTCCGCGATGATCGATACACTTTTGCATACGTTGAAACCAATTTTTATAGCATTTTTTCCACTCTGATTGCGGTATCTCTGAAACGTGCTGTTTGAACGCGTCGACGGCATCTTCACGGGTCGAAAATCGTTGACCACGTCATTTATTCTTTACATTTGGGAATAAATAGAAATCATTAGGTGCCAAGTCTGGGCTATACGGTGGATGACCCATCAATTCTATTTTTTGACCCTCCAAAAATGTATTTGTTTCGCGTGATGTGTGACAGCTGGCATTGTCGTGGTATAGAATGATTCTGCGTCGCTTGTTGTTTTTACGTATTTCTTCAAATACTTCCGGCAAACAAATGGTCGTGCACCACTCCGAATTGACCGTTTTACGATTCTCCAGTGGTATTGTAGCCACATGACCATTAATACCAAAAAAGCAGATCACCATTTGCTTTAAAGTGCTTTTTGCACGAGTCACTTTCGTAGGGTTATAAACCGGGTTATAAACCACCTGTGTAGATGTTATAAACAGATTTTGAGTCACCTCCGTTAAATTTTTTTTAACATATTCTTGCACCCACTTAACCACAAGTTGTGCGGTATCCGACGCGAACAAATTTTTTTTACGATCAAATGTTCATGTAATATTTTATTAATGCTTGTCATACATATGCCCAGAGTAGCCTCTATCTCGCGATACGTAACATGACGGTCTTGCATAATTAGTTTTCGTACAGCTTCAATGTTTTGTGGCACAACGACTGATTTCGGGCGACCTTCCTTTACTTCGTTCGTGAGCTTACTCCGTCCACGACTGAACTCACTAAACCAGTGATACACAGTGGTTTTTGATGGAGCTTCAACACCAAAAGTTGAAGTTAATTGATCTACGCACTGTTGTTGCGTTAAATCACGTCGAAAATCGTAATAAATCATAGCACGAATATTTTCACGTGTGAGTTCCATCATTTCAGCGATATGACATTTTAAACCCATCAGAAACAAAGCACTAGCGTACATAAGGAAAATAAAATATTGGCCAGTATTTCAAAAAAAGAACGAATTTTACAATGGAGGTCATATATTGCGTTTAAAACTATTGAAATCCCAGATTCCGCATACTTAATTAGCAGCCCTCGTATCTTTAGAATTCTATTTAGAATTGAATTCGGGAGATAATTTTATTTCTTTACTAATAATGCGGATTCTTTGTAATAAATGCAAAGAACGAGTACTTAGATGAAAATACATATTAAAGCTCTCACGATAAATCCATTAGGTTTTTCATTCGCTTACTTAGTATTACCATTTCAAAGAGATTGAATTTGCCTGAAAATTCACCAACATTTAACTTTAATTAAACATTTAGAATGGAAATTTAAAAAAAATATTTTATATCTTAATGTTTAATATAGTTTTAATAACGAAGAAAGTAAATTACACAAAACTTTTACATACATACCAATGGATATTAAAATAGTTAATAATATGAAATGCTAACAAGGTGACGCCAAGAAACATTTTCTTTCACAATTATCAAAATTAGTTTTTTCAATTTAAATGAACATAAATGAACAATGGTACAGTGATAATGGTATTTTTAGGTACACAAACAAAAAAAAGCAAGAAGTTTCCTGTATAAAAACCTATTAATTTGTAGTACACTGTTTGTAGTGAAGAAAACACTACTGATTATAAGTGCGTAGTGTGTTTTGTTACTCTGTTATATTCTAGAGCATGTCAGCAATACTTCAAGCATTGCATTGTCACTACGTAAGCCGCCATCATTATTACCAGCTATAAATTGTCTCAAAGTCTACATGTAAATATTGTTGCGTAGATGTGTGTATTTATGTGATATGCAAATCTAATTTCAGTGCAGATCAGAAAACAGCAATAAATAAATTAAGAAAATAGAAAGCAGTTTTGCATAAGTCTTTCGTTACGCCAGCCCTACTGAAGGAGGGATGCTAAAGCAGTAATGTTTCCCTGTCAATTAGCCAAATTAAATATACCGAAGCGGGCTGGTCCGAAATTAATATCACTTTTATAGCGCCAATTAAGCGCCATGGGCGGGTACGTGCCGAAATATTTGTAACGCTATCAAATAAAATTCATAACATTCGCTTTTTTATTTATCGATAACATACGCTTGTTAGTGTAAAAAACCATTACTAATTTATGAAGATCAATGTGAAATACGTTGGGGAGCAAAAAGCATTTTTTTAAAGGCTATATATCTCTTATTTCCACGCCTGTTCTCTAGACAAGTTATCATTCACGTTTGATTTGTTATCGAAATCGTTTTAATATCTAAGTGCAATGTATTGAAATTATTCCAAATTGTAGAACGCAACGAACTTGAATGTCATAAATGTTACTTTTTCTTCGGGCTCTGTTCCTCAGCAAGTTGAAGAAGAGGTAAGAAGTGAAATAACATCTATCTTCACCAAATTTACTAATGAATTCTTATGACATCGAGGAGAAAACAAGTAGCGGTGAGCATGTATTTTTTCGCCGGAGGGGGATTCCATACTAGGGTCGTCAGCTTGGGTAACGCGTCTAACTTATTTCTGCTGTAAAATAGCAGTGTTCACATTACTGTGTTCTGGTGTCAAGGGTTTGACGTTTTGTCAATATATAGCATAACAAACACCATAATTCGTCATCGCGCAGATAATGCCGTTTTATTTATTCATAATAATGTATTGTTATACACAATACTGAACTCAGATCCAATATTGATTTATACCAATAGACATACGTAATTTATTTAAAATTGCCTTTTTTCGATCCCCTAGCAGAGTGGTTAGTACACCGGTTTCAAGATGTCGCTATCGCCGCGGAGCCGGGTAAGAGTCCCGGTGGGGGCAGATGTTTTATGTGATGAATGCGAGCATTTTTTTTGCCTATATATATTAACAACCATGACTGAGGTCAAGGTTGTTAATATATCGTATATATTTATCAAAAATATTTATGTATTTATAATATATTTTTCGAAGGCTACTTGGTTAGTATGATGCTACATATATAAAGTCCTTATATATAAATGTTTGTACATTTATTTATTTGTTTGCACCTATCTGTTTTTGTGTATATAATTTGTAATCACAAAAAAAATATTCCACTCCGGCAGGACTGTCGAATCTGCATCTTCAACAAACCATTTTGACGTTTAACCATTCGAGTTTCGAGCACTATACTATCCCAGTCCCAATCGACTTCAACTTCATTCTTCGCTTTTTGATTTGTTAAGCCAAAGTACTTTACTGTCAATAAAGTGCATATGAACATGCAACTTAAAATTAATTACAGGTTTCTTGACAATTGGTTAGAAATGAAACAAAGCACTTGCTTGATTTTAAGGCGTCCATCACAGTTTGTTGAAACTCGTATCAATTTTTTTTTGCGTTTTTTCATAACGTATCTTCCCATTAACACATTGCACAAAATAGTGTATATAATCAATTTTTGATAGCTTCATCGTGCGTTGGGTGTTCACATTATAATCTGTTACAAGAGCTCTATTTGCAGACGAGACAAAGTGCTTTGGTCTAGATCGTGTCCAACGAACTAACGTTAACTAATTTGGAACAATTTCACAGTTGAGTACTCGACATTTGTTATGTTACAATTCTCCACAATATTTAAACACCTAGATAGTAAATTATTCTATTTTGAACTTTTAGAATTTGTCTAAATTGTGACTTTCAGTCATTCTCTACAAAAAATAAATTGTTAATACATAACTAATACGTGTTAGTTTAGCTATATCACTTATAACTCAAGAACGGCAGAACTGATCTATGATCACAAATTAATTGTATTAAAAAGTAAAACCGCAGTTGTAGTAAAAGCGATCTAGGACTATTTGTTTTGTTGGTACCTTTAGACGAGTTAAGTAGTTTCGCGCTTCTGATTTTTTGATTTGAACACTTTTTTATTTAAACTTATTTATTTTTATTTACTATCAGTAGAATGTATGTAAATGGCAGTCCGTCGCTTGTCAATAGAATTAACAATAAATAAATTGATTAATTGTGGCGTTTCCAAAAATTTAATGAAGACTACTCACTAACGTCGCAAGAGTTTTTATTTATATGTGCTATATCACGGTGTATTCGTTTTGAGTTTGCCTCACCAAAGTTCCTGTATCTCCCGGCTATCTTGCGCACGGTTATTACACTTCTCACCAAGATGTTCTGAAATTATCGAGCATCAGGAGGCGGTAACTTAATCGCTTGTGGGCATGGTATCGACATCCTATTATCGAGTATGCATTAAAGTAAAGCGGCAAATATTTCTGGTGCGCCCGTCCCTGATAGTCTGCAGTTGCAATGGGTGTTTCTGTTTAATTTTGGGCTTACTTTGCTGGCTCTAATGCATTTTACCCTTCAAAAAAACTAAATTAGTATAAAATAAATAGATAATTATAATGTTACCATAATATTGACTGGTTGAATTACTATAACCTCGGTTTGCTACTAAAGTTTTTTGGCCTTGTGAATACATTAAAAGTGTTGTCAACCACCGACCTTTTCTTGATTTATCGATTAACGAATTCTCGACCGTCGGCGATCCATCTTGGTGAGATTAAAGATTTCCCCTGCCCCATCTCAGTGGTGCAATAACTTTCTCATTCACTCTAGTGATTGGACTTTAATTACTGAGAAAACCAGCATGAGAACTCCTAATATGGGTAATTTAAAAAATCCTTTATTTTCCCGATAACACCAAGAAAACACCGGCGAGTTCTCCAATCCAATTTGTTTTATTCCCTCGCGTGTCCTAGGAAGCGATTTGTTTTGATTACAGCTGTTTCTGTTAGAAAGCAAGCTATAAATTAACAGGGACGACTTAATTAGACCCCGTGTTCCCAATACCATTAGCGGTTCGCGATGACAGCCCCCGATTCGTGGGCAAATTGATGCGATATTCGGCCGTAGCGCGATATACCTACGCCATAAATACACCACCGAAAAATGGTAAAGATTTTAGTGGGCAACACTAATTAATGGCAAGATGGATCGGACTTTCCGTGACTGAGTTTTATTTGAAAAATTGATCGATGCTTTCTGTCGTTGCGTAAAGAGGTTTTGAAATATTGATAAAAAGCTCTAATTGAACAAATCAGATGGCGTCTTTCTTCTATGAATGATTAAGATTTCCAAAATTGAAATATAAATGGCCATTCAATTTGTGCGACGTTTTTTTTCTTGAACTTCTCAATATTTTATGAGTAACTTGCCTCGGAATTTCTCAGGTCTCGTGGTTTTGTGAGGATCTTTGAGGGAATTAAATGTTTGGAGTGATTGAAGCGCGATTATTGGCTTAAATGGTCCGGTGGTTTTGCGAGAGCCGTTGCGATGAAACGAAAATCGAAGATGTTAACTGGACGATTCAGTCTTAGTTAACACGGTTTGATTTAATATTATTACTAACTTATCGTTATCAGTGATAGATTTTTATATCAAGCGAAATTGATGGATTTAATGATAGTCACAATATTGTAATAAAACAAACAAATCTGACCATTGCTTTGCTATTGTCAAGTTTTGTTCTTTGTTCTGGCCCTTGTAACTTGTGATGATATGTACATTTACTTCTCCAGAAGTAAAATTATTAATGATAGTTATTTATTCATCTAAACATTTTTTATGCAGCAGGTATAATTGAATATTCTGGTAAATCATGTGTCTCATTTATAAATAAAACTTGAATAATTAAATTTCTGTACTATTTGCTCCAGATCAAATCGATTGGCATTTGCAAGTCGGAATGAGATAAACTCGGCGTTGTTTTTTTGCTCTATTCGTTGTTAAGTGTCTCCTGGCATTGTTAGTCTCGATAGCATATAATCAACAAGCTGTTGTTTGGTACTTGTTGCTTGACGTGCCGCGAAGGATCTGCGTTTAGTGAATTGAAAAAAAAAAATGTAATTAATAACGAGTGTTCAATAACATCTAACCGTTTATCTATCTGGGTAGTCCGCTTTGATGAAGGGTTCGGGCTTCAGGCATTTGTCGCCTTTTATTGGGGCTTCTCGCCAAGCGGTGTTGGACATCAGCACAATTTAGACCAGCTGGAAATTCCCATTTTTTTTCGGGGTGACGGTGTTGTGGCTGTAATATCGTATTAGCGATTCTATTCCTTCTGTTTTTACAAATATTTTTGTGAAATAACCCAGTGTTCATACAAATATTTTTTCTTTACAAAATAATTATCATTCGAAGGTAATAGAATAGAACGTTGTTGCAAAATCGACCAACTGATGTTGGGGTAGCCGAATAATGTGGAGGAATCCACATATAGGCGACATGACTAGTATAGGTACTTATATGATTTCAAGTTAAGCTTCCTATAGACGACGTTGTAATCGTATGTGTAAAAACAAATTGTGTTACAGCTTCTATCGTGTAATTGGACTTAAAAATATAAACCCTATTAGAATAATAAAACATTTGAATTTAATAACGCATAAAAAAAGCTGAGGGGTTGACCGAATGGTGAGCTTTGAGTGATTCCTCTGATTACTGTTACAGCATAGCGCTACTACCGTTGATTGTGATGATAAACATCTTATTATAAAATATGATAAGTTAAATAAAGTTGCCAAAAGGCGCAATAAAAACGTTTGCTATTAACTTTAACAAAAAACAGATTAAACTCCGGAACACGAAATGCTGTTATAAAGTTTTCGAAGCGAGATTAACGCTTAGAAGAGTAATCGATGAAACGAAAAACAGAATGGATGGGGTTTAACTAACATTGAGCTCATTATTTCGCTCCCCTAAAGGTTGTGCTGAGGGATAATCAACTCTATTTACCAAACTATTTACTTGTTCTGTCGTAGTGTGTCGTCGTGTCGTGTCGTAGAAGTTATATAACATTAAATAAAATAGAATCAACATATTTTTCTTTTGATTTATGATGCGCGTGGACAGTTTCTTAGTATTTTATTTCTTTACTTTTGTTGCTTTCGAAGTACTTTCGTAATTAATATACGCACCTTAGCACTTTCTAGAGTTTCTTTCGTATTTTTGCACTAAATTTACAATTTCTTTGTTGAATAGCAGTTAAGTGTTATTGTTGAATATTAGTATAGTTTGATAAGGGTTATTGTTAGTATTTCCCGGGTTTATTTTCTACTAGCTGACCCGTGCCCACTTCGTCGGGCATAATATTAATAATCCTTTTTTAGTACAGAGTGCTATGTTTTAATTACTAACTGTAATATTAAAAAATCTACTTTTTGTAACTTAAATATAAAAGTTAGATATATGCTGTCGTTGACATTTTCTGTAGGCATTTTCAAGCTCCACATCTTTTCTCTAGAACTCAAATATATATTTTTCATAGTTAAGGCCGCGTTCGTAAGAAACGCTTTCATTCAACCGTTTTTTCTCGGATTCACTTTGCAAAACGGACTACCACGTAAAAGCCTTTTTATTTTTCGTTTTTTTTATATAACCTATGACACGCAGCAATAATGTGGCTTTCTATTGGTGAAAGAATTTTTAAAATCGGTTCAGTAGATCCCGAGATTACCCCTTACAATTTAACAAATATACAAACACACAAACTTTACTTCTTTATAATATTAGTATAGATGTGGTTTTAGGTTATGTTACTTTGTTAGTTCAATGAAAATATTTACATAAATGCTGTACTTTCCCGTTTTTAAACGTACTATTACAACCTTAAATATAAAACATAGACATTATCAGTTTCTATTCATAAAAAGGTGCCAAGTCGACCGTGTTCAATATTTAAAAACAGCTGTGAAACAGTAAAAATGTAATCGTTACGTATTAGGACCTAAATTATCTGGAAACCTCTTCTAAAACTTGTTTCGAGTTTTCCCTGTCTTCCGGTAGATTTAATTTGCAGACTCTTTTTGTCTCGACATCCGTGGGAGGTCGAAAGTGGCGACACTTTTATTTTGGATTTATCAACATAATGTATGTTAGTTATGTTTTATATTCGGATTTTGATGTTGGTTTTTAATTTTTTTTCTTGTAATTTTATTTTATTGTGTTTGTACAAAATTGTACGCTTTCTGTAAGGTCCTCAGAAAACTAGTGCCTTGATACCTCTTCAGTGTTTAGACGTAATTCTGAGCGGATATTTTGGTTTTATGTTATGTATTATTTTTAACAATATTTAAAACATTAAATAAAGTCATTTCATGTAAAGACAATTCTTTAATAATAGAGAGCTTGGACCCATTAAAGGTTTTTGTACCTTCTTCATTCCCCTTTATTCTATTTAACATAATTTCTATCAACCTACATGCTTAATTGGAGTTCAAACCTTTTCAAATGACCACTATACCGATACCGGCCAGCGTCTCTGTACAAATTTATCCGAAAGCAATATTAATCGTCATTTTTATGGATCATAAAATCCGTGAAATATCGGTTTGCAAAGACGTCGAACCTACGCCGCTTTAAATAAAATATCGTGACACAACCTCATATACCGCTCCAGAGTCCGCCCCGATTGAAAATTCTTTATAGGAGCTTTCTCAACTCGCTGCATAAAATAAATACGGAAAATCTGTTCATATTTCACCCGATTTCCGTACAAAGTTGGGTTGAAGTTGCCGAGTCGGTGTTTTATAATCTCGCGCCAGTCCCGGGGGTATCCGACATTTCAACAAAAACTTATTTAAGTAACCGGCTCCAGACGTTTTTGTTCGTAGCACTTATTCGTTACCTCATTGGAATGATAAATTGTAGTGTTTTGTTTTATCTTGACGATTGTTGTTTGCGGAGTTCTTAGCTTCGTTTGTACATTCCTTGTTGTTTCATATTAGTGTTATGATTGATACTACTATCGAAACTCTTTGCTGATTGGGTGATGTAATGTTTCTGCTTGGTTGTTATATGGCAATAATTTTCATATCTTTTGGTAATACCATCGTAAAATGGTGTCTGTGAGTAAAGCAACGATTTCATCTGTTATTTTCTTATTATGTGTGGGAACAGCGTACGGTCCTCAATGCTAAGGTCACTTTCTTGAGACGATTGAAATCGGTCATTGCGACTTGAAGTTGAGAAGATTTTGACGTTAAAGTAAATGCAATAATTATGAATAATTATACATAAATATTGGTGCTTGCGGTAAATGTGATAATAACTTTGAATTAATCAGTTACCAGTAATTCATAAAGCACTATGGTAAATGTCGTGAAAAATAGTAAATACTATTCAATTCAAAAGTAAAGAACGGAATGTGAAAAACGTTGTCATATTTATTACCCCCACTATTAAAAACACAAATTATTAAACTATCTACCAACTTAACCAGTTGACAGTCAATAATTACAATCAGTTTTCGGTAAAGAGCTAAATTGTGGATGTACTCGTAATTAGTATCGCAACTTTTGATTTTTTCTTTATAAACTAAATCAGTTTCTTGGAGATTATAGTTTTACTAAACATAACTCATGTGCATGTGTCAATCTTATACTTGTTATATTTATTGATGTTGTCTGATATTTATATATGGTAAATGATATTTGAACACTGTAAAATCTGACCATTCTTTATAGTTTTTTAACATTTATTTCTCTTTAACTAATTTCTTTAATTAATACAAAAATGAAAACCATACGAACATGACGATAGAAAGCATAGATTTTTAGGAATAAGAAATATTGCTCTACTGTTTCATTTTAAGCGGTATTGAGCAGGGCACATTGCTTGTAGAACTGATCGCATCTCATAAAGTCATAAAAATATGCCGGAAACCGCGGCGATGGTAGGGCCGCAACGTGACCTGATAATTCGACCTTGGGGGAGGCCCCAACAGCGGTCTTGCCAGGCCCGATGATGCCCTGGCCCAATGATGATTTTGCCCAAATGATGATGATTTAAATAAATAACAAGATAGTCCAGGTTTCATAAAAAAAACTGTAACTCTAACAAATTATTTTACGATTTAGGTGAAGCTCGAACATTGCGTTCCATTTTCCAGTTAGGGAAATACTTAGTTTACGACACAGTTATATTTCTTGAAGCGCTTAAAAATGTCTTGCTTTATGACACCGCAGTCATATTCAATCAACTATGTTATAGCTCATCGTATAAATTGACTGTAAAACGAGTTAGAGCTATTCTTAAATTCACTACAAAAATCAGTTTCCATTTAGAATAAATCAACACAAGAGAGAAAATATACAATGAATATATATATATAATTTCGAAATATACAAACATTTTTTAATTTTACTTTACATTAAAGAAATACATTTATAATCGAGGTATTATAACAAAAACCGAATTAAATAAAATTCTAATTCGTAATTTTAATGCTACTTAACGTAGGTAGCTGCTATTGTTGCCATATTTACATAGTTTGCTAGTCTTGTTGCTGTATAAGTAGTCTTTTTTCAACTGTTTCTTTCCTTTTTAATATAAGCTAGCATTACGCCTGCAGCTTTGCTTAAAACTATTGAAATTAATAGAGCGAAAATACTCAACGATTGTTTCGCTAAAACATGTTCAGTGTGGGAACTCCGACTTTATAAATAGAGGAGACACAAGAGTCGGAATTCCCCAAAAACGAGCCATCCCAATCGAAATCTTTAACGGCCTTCTTCACCTATTACCAAACGTTCGTTTACTGATAATAACCACGTGTCATATCCAAATTAAAAATCTTTACAATATCTTACAAGTTGGTTAAGATCCTTGTCACTTACATTCAACCAATTCACTCCTTTCTGTAAAAAAAACTTCAGCACCGTTTTGAAAGCACATTTGACACTGTTCTAATCTCTAAAGGATTGAAGTAGAAAAAATCAAAGTAATCCTTGAAATAGAAATAAAACTCCAACAAACGAACAGACTAGGTTAAAGTTGTTGCGCAGCGAAGCAGACATTACCATTTCGCTGTAAATAACTATGTAGTTATCAACATTCAATCTAAAGTTTTGATAGCTTTGGGAATAATCTGTGAGGTCTGGCTATGTGATTTGATTGTGGATTAGACATGGCTATGCAATTGATGTAGTTTGAGAAAATCTATGGATAGCGGTGCGAAGTACGACAATGTTCCCTGAATCGTTCTTGAAGATCTTGCATAAGAAGTCTTTACGGAGATGTGAGGTACACGGAAAGTTTAACTAGTGACTCGACCCATGTGTATTAAACTATCGTATTAAATACTTTAATACATTTAATAAAAGTATTTTTCAAATACTTGGTACCTTATTGTAAGAGTTGTGATGACCACTGGAGTCTCATATGACATCAAGAAATTGTTGACATCAAGATGCTGCTTACGATTTTCAACATATGTTGCCATTGAGAATTTCGTGTCGACGCATAATATATGCATATAATTAAGACACGTAGAAAAGATGAACGACTTGGTAGGAGTAGAGTAGGTCGTCCATCGGAAGACTAGACGAACATACTTGTACCAAATAGGTGATATATTAAAAAAAAAGGAATACCCGTAACCGATGAGCGAACATGACAGTATGCATGACAGTCGAGGAAGGTATGCCTTGTATATTTGAAGTGGAAAACTGAGCTCTGGCTGCCCGCATGGGAAGAGGCGAGAGTAGGTATACATATGTATGGCCATATATTCATACATATAACTACCACTATTCTCACCGAAATGTTAGTGGCTTCAACGCACTTTCACTCTGCCAATTTTGTAGAGACCCAATATGGAGGCTGAGGATATTACCAACATTTAGTTTGTAATTTAGCAAAAATGTTATTATAGTAAGAAAGGGAATATGGAATCTTCGAATGTTTGGTAAAGAATCAATCCATACTTAGTAATTTTACAATAACAACACGACATTGCGGAAATTCTGTATAAAATAACAGCGTTATAATTTTAACGACGATTACTGGATTAATTTTGCATCATTTTAAATCAAAATACTTACTATAAATTTTATTAATATAAAACACGGGCGCACCTCGAATCCGTGTATTAATCATGCCGTATTTATAATAATAGTATGAACTGTAGATTTTTAGTATGCAGCTAAATGGCAACGAAGCCGTGACATGCACGTAACAACGTTGCGTGCCTTATACCACAAAACTCAGTTCCCATAACAATAAGCTATTCACCCGTCATACAGATGCGATAATTAAGCGATACATGCAACTCTGAAACATTTTCATAATATTAGTCAGTTGTCAATGAACTGATAAAAGCTCACCTCGGAATGTACCAAAACCAAATCAAAAACCACTTGGAGAACAAGTCCCGTTAAATTTGTAATTGGAATTCCACTTGCGGTCGCAAGTCTAACCCTGGTGCCGAATTCTTGATACTTCACACTGGCACTTCACACCCCATGACTAGGCGTGCCGGGTTATTATCTTTACGAGGGGCTGAGACCCCCGCTTTTTATTATTTCCTTTTATATTGTTCTACTTTAACCTTTCAAATGGGCCCTGAAATACTCAGGGTTAGTTATCGCTGCATTGGTATTTATGACCCCCATTATTTTTCTTATTCTCTATTCAGCGCCCGTTACTGAATATTTTTTGTTACACGAGTTTTATGAAGCTTTGTGATTTTTGTTTAATTATTTTCTCTCGAATATCACTAAATCAAGTAACTCACATTAGATTTGGCATTACGCCTTCCAGCTGAATGTATCTAGCTAATCACGAAAAAAATAAATTTATAGCTGTATGTTGACAAACAAGCTTAACGCAATAACCATTCCACCATTAACCACTTCCGCATCATTTAGTGTCATTGTAATTTTTGTCTACACCAAACAATTCTTGGTGGACTGGCATAGAAAGCCTTGATGAATTTAGTTCGAAATAGTAAAGTGGATCAACTTTTAATTCATGAAATATGCCGACCGATAAAACAAAGACTAATTCATTCATTTTTCAAAAGCTAGTTAGTTCAAAACCAAACGTCCTTCCAAGCTAACGTCGAACAAGTCGCGTCGAAAAGCGACTCAATTATAACGCCGCCCCTCCCGGCTCTTAACACCAAGATGAGTAATTATACAATTAATTCAACAAGGCACCGAGATATTAAAGCGGCAACTTTGTTTTTGCGAGAATAAGTTACAAGTCCCGTTTTGTTGTTTGTTCAGAATTTTCTTAGCGCACTCCCTTTTTAACAAGTTATGTTTCCGAGTGTACCTGTTTGCTTCAAGTATACTACGTTAAACAGGTCTGTTTAAAAAGTAGGGCTTCAATGAGGGAAGAATAAACAGCGCAGTCGAGATAACTGTGTATTACACGGGTCAGTGAGACCCTGCTTTGTGAGGGTTTTTGTGAGTCGCGTACTTGCCTAATTATTTTTTTTGCAGCTGAATATTATCAAAAACCGGCAATGCGCAGAACTTGGTTTTTCATGTTTTTATTTGAAAATATTTGCTTTCTGTTCAGTATATTAGGATGTTTTCAACATCATCGAGTAAAAATTGCAAAATTAATCACATCGTTTCACAAAAGTTGTCCTTTTGTGAAAGTAAACTATTTAGTATTAGGCTAGATTAAAACACGACAACTTTTAAATTAAGTATTTAATATATAATTAAATTGTTTATCAAAAATCGCTAAAAATATGACGTTGTTCTTTATTATATTAAATCTATTAAAATGTATTTATTTTTTGATATTCTGTTAGATATTACAAGAAAATTACAAGACAAAATTCCCCTAAGATTCTAAAAAATATTCAATATTCCCCTGAGTTGACGCGATTTTCATCACTAAACTTACTCTCCAATTAATGCTAAATACTTTTTGTTTGTTCTAATTGGGTAAATAATTAGTGACTGTGCATTGTGTAGTGGAATACTAAAGAAAACGTTTCGAAATGAGTTAACGGAACGAAGGAAACTTGATAAACGGAATACAATGAGGTACTGTTCTTGACGTTTTCGATTAAAAATATTTAACAGGCTGCTAAGTGTCGCGGAAGTATTGAAATTAGCTGTTTTTTATATATAACTAACTGCTTTTTTCTGTGCTGTCTGCTTTTTTAACGTTTTTTTTCATACAGTTTCAAATAACCTTTTCTATTCTTATTGTTGATGGTTATTAAGAAAATAATTGTTTTCAAGGTTAAAAGAAGGTTGGAACAATATTTTCTGAAATATACCTATTTTATGAAACGGGTAAAAAGTTTCTTTAATTTTTTTTATGATATTAGTCCGTATGTTATACTTAGCTAGTAAGAGTCGAATTACTTGAATATAACAATAATAGTAGAGTAGGACATTTTTTTCTAATTAGTTGTTATAGCACTCCTTGCTCCGTGCTCTGTACGTTAAGAACATTGATGTAGGTTATTGAGTAGGATGGAGTACCGGGTTCTGATGCTCCTGCGATAAAGGGAAACGTATAAAGATGAGAAACATTTAAAAATAAACAATCTTTTTTCTAAGCTTCATTATTATATACCCAGAGTTTACAAATGCAATAATGCCTTCATCGATTTCCATTAACTGTGTAGGTAGGTACAAGCACAAAATGCAAACATTCTTATTGCAAGGTTGAGCCAATCAATTCTTGGAAAAACGAGCCAGCTATTGTACTTGTAGGCGATATAAGGGCACCAGTTTAAGACGACCCCCGTACACTTTGACTTCACGGGGGCATTGAAGACGCGAAGCGTGTCTTTATGAATTTGGCACTGGATAAGAGTGGTAGTCCGATAATACTATTGGATAAGCTTAGCATTGCGTAGGCATTATGACGAATTGTGCACCATCTTCGTTAAAAGTCACTGTTCTTGTAACTTAACTAGGCTATATGGACGTTATCAAACAAATCTGTAGTAGCACGGAGGTTTTTATTAGCTTTTAAAACTAGATGCCATTAGCTCAAATAATAAGAAAATTTTATGACGTAAGTTTTATAATTGGTTTCAGAGGGGATTTTTACCATCAGTGTCTACATTATTACGTTCCTATATATAAGATATGACAGAGAAATTATTAGAAAAAGAATTTGACATATTTAACCATGATCACCGGAGACAATTCTCTTCCACAAATTTGAAACTCATTGTCGTTAGATTCATTTATCTCTAAGAATCTAGACGAAAACATCTCAAACGCCATTAGAAGTCGGGCACAACTTCCTTGACTTACCAAATTACTTTGATGTTCTCAAATTCCTTCCATTACATGTGTTTCATTGTCCCGTGACAAGTCTGTACGTTCAGAAACTTTCCATTTTTTTTAAATGAACGCCCATTTAGTTGTGGACAAAGTTATTATTTTTAAGAATTTCGTAAATTGGGAAAGGTCAAGGACGAATTAGGAAAGTTGTAGTTTGCAGCATATGTATTTTAATTTTACTCTCCTCGTCTTGGTTGTAGCGTAATGCTATAATTACCTATGACACTCCTCGATAAATGGTTTATATATTACTCCCAAAAATTTCAATCCGCAGCGCGATCAACGAAACCCTTTCAGCGGTATTAATAAAATATTTACTCATTCGTTCATTCTTAGATTAACTTGTCTCGTCTTCTCTTGTCTTTGTATTTTTCTTTGTTCTTTGTCTTCGAGGATGGTCGAATGACTAATAATTTGATTAATTAAGCTATAAGCTTTATAATTTTAGTATTAATATACATTAAAGTACTAGAAACATGATCTCATACGATGCAAATGATGATCTTAAATTTTATAAGAACAACTTATTTTAAATTAGTGATCATAATTTTGCGGGATCTCTGGACAATTAATAATTCGATCGTTTCAGTTCTAAATTCAAGTAACATGGTTTCATGAATTTATTAATTTCCCTACACCTCGATTTTTCTACACACATTATAAACTGTTCTCCCCGAAGCATTACGTTGAAGTATGATATATGTATAACCGCACAATTTTTTATTGTGTCAGTGTAATGGGTGACATTAACGGAAGAATCAGGGTGATATCACATGTATTCTTAAATCGTCATCACATCTATATAAAAAAGATTACCCCAAACACACTAGCAATATATGCAAATAGTGCATTTCAATACAAGCTACCGAAACAAAATATGTCACTAAGCTGACAATAGATGCAAAATGTATTTTAATACACGGTACCAACACTAAATATATCACCAAATTAGCAATAGCTAATTTGATGCATCTATGATGCAATGTGTGCATTATTTCAGTAGAAGCTACCGACACAAATTATGTCACTAAGCTGGCAATAGATGCAAAATGCTTTTCGATACACGCTACCGGCACAAAATATGTTACTTAGCTGACAATTGACTACAGTGCATTTGAATATAAGAAGTAACACCAAATTAACAATAGAATTAAAGTACATTTCAGTAGAAACAAGTAAGCAAGCAAGTAGAAAAGTTAGTTGTTGTTTATAAGACAAAATTATTAACTTGTCATGTCCGCAATTATACCCAGTTCCGTAACGCAAACTAACCTTTGTAATTAAAAAGGGCTCTAGAAACAATCGATCGAGACAAAACCACCCATAATTTCTAATATACTTTGATGTTACTTTGAAAGTAAATAAGATTCATTCTGTTTATTTAATGAGCGCTTATAATTAAAAATGGTTCTTTGAACTTTATCCTCCGTCTTTCTTTTCATTCTGTGTACACTTGCGGCCATGTTCGTTAAATTAATTAGACGATTATGGTTTGTCTTCAGTTATAATTTTATTATTTGGAAAATCTACTGATTCTTGCTTATTATGATTACTATCTCGGTGGTCATCAACACACATGAATGAAATAAACCAAAAACCAGAGACGAGATATTTCATATTTGTTCACTCTATTCGTATTTAGGTAGATAAATACTTTTTACCTTTAACAGTTGAAATTAATAAACTGTCTTCAATCCAAGATTAACACAAGCCCACAGACCCGCTTCTCAATGTAGAAAGCAGTCACCCACAATCCTTTTGTAAGATAGCTCTTGATCTTTTCCCTCTGGGGCCGTTCCATTTCACGCAGAATACATGAGTTTTCAATATTTAGCGAAACAAAATAAAAGGAAAAAATTATTATAACATTTTATTGCACAATTAGACATTATATACAAGAAAAGATATGTACAACGGTGGACGTTTTAAAAGAAATGTGCGCGAAAACTTCATGTGTAACTTTTGTAATACTTTACTACTATATTACAAAATAATAAATACATAAGATATACATGTTTTTAATTAATTCATAAATACATATATACATACACGTTATGATTATGCGAGTGAAGAAAGCAAGTTATTTTTAAATACTCTCTTGAAAACATCCACGGATGAACTGTCGCGAATGCTTGCGGGCAATTTGTTCCAGAGCCTCGTTGCTGACACAGTGAACGAATTAGTAAAATATCGCGTGTTGGACCAAGGCTGTGTAAGTGCTCTATTAACACATGCTCGTTCGGGGTATAAAGGCTGAGGGAGACAGTGGAATCGAGAACAATGGGATACTTAGGATTGTTAAAGATCTTGTAAAAGAAGTTAAGAACAAATAGTTCTCTCTCGAATCGGAAGCAATGTAAGTTTTAATTATAAATTTAAAAAAAGTGAAAGTACTCAAAGACTTTTTTTTAATTTTTGCGACAAATACAGATAATAAAATATTTAAACCTGATATACTTAATCATGTGTTTGTCTCTTATCTACCCCTATATTTATCCACGAATTATACATTATTACCGTAGTGGTCAATTTTTGATTGTAATACTTCTCACTATAAGCATATCTGTCATTAAGTGTGTATATTTATATAGTTATGAATGTCTGTATGTCCACTCGAAATCTTTTGTTCCGTCGACTAATTCCTGGTTTTGGATGCATAATCACCGTATTACATACATACATACTCACGCCTTTTTCCCATGGGGGTAGGCAGAGATTACGTCTTTCCACTTGCTACGGTCTTTACATATCTCTTTCGCTTCATCTACTTTCATAACATTCCTCATACATGCTCGACGATTGCGGGTACTTCTGACCCGGCCTTTTTTGAGGACACTTTCGATTTGTTCGAAATATGTTCGCCTAGGTCTTCCTCGTCCCGTATCTCCACTCACTCCAGCTACATACATCATTTTGGTCAGTCTACTTTCATCCATCCGTTCCACATGCCCATACCATCCAAGCATCCCTTTCTCTATTCTTGTCACGATATCCTCTTTCAAACCACATTTCTTTCTAATCACTTCATTATACAATCTGTCACTCAGTTTTACTCCTGCCATACTCCGCAAAGCTCTCATTTCTACTATTATTATACATCTATTTCATACATACTCGTATTGCTGCGGCGATATATTCTGAGCCAGGGCCGTTTACATTACAGGCTACACTGTTTATTTTTTTATATGGTTTGATGAATATATAAGATAGATAGATCAAATCATTATTTACAAAACGTCTTCACACACAAACATAGGAACACAAAGAGTCTAAAATTAAATTTAACTATAACCAAGTAAAAGTTTTAATATAATTTAGGTGTAGTGTGAAAAAAACAGTATTTTGTTGAAAATATTTCCCAAGTAAACTTGCATAATATTGTGACATAAACAACCATTAGAATTTGTATGATAGTGATCAGTTGCTTTGCGTTCGGGTTCCTTTAACCGATTGAATTGCATAATATATGTATGTGATGCTTTTGGTAATAGCATATTAACGCCTGTGCTCAAGTAAGATAGAAGTACAATAAAATTTAGTCAATACTTTTTATTTGGCGGATAATATAAAAATATCATTGAATAAGTACCTGTAAATGTTACACTTTGTGCCAAATCAAGCTTTTCTTTTGTTTTACGAAAACAACTGTTATTCCGGGCCATATAAGAGCGGTACAAAGGTGATTAGTGTATCTAAACGATATATCAGGCTAACATAAGATTAGCGGAGATGTCCACAAACTTGAGTCATAAATATTTTAGTTCTGTTTGACGTGTCGTTCTTTTTGCTGCAATATTTTATGTGGGCGTGCTTGTCCAATCGTGTGAAGTCTGAACGCGTACAGAGGATTGAAATATACTCTGTGTTACTGTGAATCATTCATTACCTATTAGCGTCTGATTCACATCACAAATAGCTAAGTATTATAACAATACTTCCAATTGTAGCTTATTATTATGTATGTAACTGCATTTAAAATTGCACATAAACTTACTCTTAGAGCAATGATAGTACACGTATGCATAACATGTATTTTATACCACGACTATAATAAAAACATTTAGGGCCTGCGTGATGGTAAGTTACCGTAGTGTGTGGACGCCAGATATACCAGGGGCATCACAAGCGCATTATCAACCCTTCAAAAACCTATTTACGGCCTTCTTGAAGAGCTCCCGTGTAAAATTTGTGTTAATGTTAGTTTTGGTAATAAATTATGTCAACGCATGTTGTAACAATATTAAAACAACCTCCCATCGTTCCAAGATGTCGGTTTTACATTTCCTATTCAAGTCATTTAATACGGCTTAGTTTTAAAAGTATTTTTAAAATATATTTTTTGTTATGTTACTTATATTTAAATGTATATATTTTACCTCTATATTATTACATCGATAAAAAATACAGTTTTTTTTTATATAACTTTACCGCGACCTTTTCACCTTAGTCTTTCGTTTTTGCCTTAGACTAAAGCGAAACAAGATGTATGTATTGTAAGACACATAAAAACAACTTCCAAACTTTGAGAAAAAATAAATTACGAGCCTATTCAAATCTCGCCCTGCTTTCATTTTTATGGTAATCGATTCCCGCGAACGAAGCCGTTAAACATCCATAGGTTGTATAAATCTTAGCAACATAATTGAATTAAGTACAAAACAGCGTTGTTTGCTCGCAGCTTCGGTATAGGATTATGAACGGTTAACTCATACCCTGTTATTGGTTTCCGTTCTTTGTTAGATATAGTCACGATTTGTAATGTTCCGACCGGGACTATAACTTTTTCGATTTAGCGCTTAGTGAAAAGCGAGTGCACGCTATTTGTAGCGGTTCGTGGAAATTTCCAGAATTGGTATTGTTACTGTATTGGTTTGACGTTTCAAGGCTGTTTAATAAACTAAGACTATTGTTTCGCACTATTTATACATAATAATTTGAGTTACAGAAGCATAAATTCTCGATACGACCCATGTTCAAATAGTTGCTTGGCGACACTTTAGTTTTAAGTTGTCTAAAGTGATTATGTTGTTTTTTTAATACATGGGCCTTTCTCTACTAACAGGAAAATCATGGTCCAAGCAAATTTTTTTTTTACTTTGGCTATATTAATGCATAGTTTTATTTATTAAAACACATAATATATAACCTGTTATATTAAGGAGCCAAGCTTAATCAATATTTAGAATCATAATTATTTCATAAATTCGTTCTAAAAGCCACTAAAAACAGTTTTATTTCTAAATGTAAAATTTTATAACTCAACAAAGAATATTGAATGCATGTGAACAAAAAACAATTATAATTTAAGAGAATTTTTTAGTACCTACTAAATAGTGTTATAATTTTATCCATACATTTTTGAACAATCCTCTGTCACAATTTGTTGCCAAACCCAGATTTGCTCTAAAAGGGAAACGCATATTTTATTATTTTAATATACCTGTAGCTATTTTTGAGAAATAAGTCTGCATTGATAAGTAAACAAGGCTGATTCTTAGTACCTAAGCTTAATTTTGATTATAATTATTTTAATTTGTTATTTAGAGAGCTCGCAATTTGTTTCTGATAAATATAAGTATTTAAATTCTGTATGTGATACAGTATTCAGTAAAGAAGAGCATTCATTTGATTACATTTATATTGTGTTTGCTTCATATAAAGATTGACATACAATGTTTTCTGGTTGGAAAAAACAGTCCTCTGGGTGGCAAAACAGTCCTCTGCCGCATTTTTGTAAAAATTGCTTATAATTCGAAAAATAAGGGAAAATCACAATGGTTCCTCTTTTATATGTATTTCTATTTTAATTATCCAGATAAATAGGGTTGGGACAACTGTCAATAGACAAGTTTCCAGTTAGTAGAGAAAGGCCCACATATTTACGCTAGATAAAAAGTATACGTCCCAAGGGTTACGAGCTTAGCCTAAGTAAGTAAGAGTCAAAGACCTTGACCGTCCACGCCCAGTGGTTGTTCACGTTTTTTTTTTCTCTATAGTAACAGCTTCCGATATATATACGTACAAAAACTCACTGACACATGACAGGCTCGACCTCAGATCTCCTGATTAAAAAACCATTGGCTGCAACACCGAGTCACGTGCTATAAGACCTAACAGGCAACCTAATAAGATTACCTTAAGTTTGCATAAAATAATGTTTCAATTGTATTACATTTTATTTAAGTGATGTAAGTGATTCCGAATAACATGAGCTGCTTCCGAAGCACTACACAATGAACGAGGCTTCGTCCGCCATCAACTTGCACTTTGGCTATGCAATATTTAACATCTTCCTTAAATATATATTTGAATGTATAGATTCTATTTTATGAATATTTGTTGATTATAAGTTTAAGTTTGTTGTGTTAATCAATGTGATATATCCTTACGATTACATATTTTTGTTTCAGGTATATTGACGGTCGTGCTATAGGAATATGGTGGAGGTGTTAAAAGTATTTGCTACTGCAAGTAAGAATAAATAGCACAGTGCGGTTCCAAAGGAATTTCCTCCCGCGTACACTTCGTTTGTGGAATGAGCTCCCTGCCGAGGTTTTCCCGCTGGGCTACAGTATGGGTTCTTCAAAAGGGGAGTAAATAGGTTTTTGAAGGGTCGGCAACGCGCAAGTGACACCATTGGTGTTGAAAGTGTCCATAGGCTACGGTAACCGCTCACCATCAGGCGGGCCGTAAGCCTGTTTGCCACCATCGTGGTATAAATAAAAAAAAAAGATATTTGCATGGGCGCCGAAATGTAAGGAGTGCTACCTTAAATTGTATGTAGTCTGACGTAATTAATGATGTCATTGACTTATGCTAACAAATGACACAAGATATAGGTTATGCTGTGTCGTCAGAACTGTGTAAATTATAAATCCAAGCACTCGCACACGAGTGCTGACAGTAAATATTGGACCGCATCCTTATGATTTGCATGTCTAATTCTTGTATCAGAGATAAAAACAGACTATAGGAGTAATACTAATTTAAAAGAATATCAGCTGCCTAAACCAATCTCTATCGTCAGGAGTCCCGTTAACAAACGAAACACGGAGGACGACTTCAAAAATAACGTTTCTTATAAAGAGCTAAAGTGCTTTGTAAAATACGTCAGTATGCAAGTAATGTCACAATTTAATAGTAATACTTTATGCTTGCAACAAAGTTCAAAACAACCTCAAACCAATAAGTCAGCTTGTTATGTTCATTTCAAACCAACTCAATAGGATACTTCCCTCTATATTAGAAAAGATCTAAAAGCATATAACTATGATAGCTTATGCATTAAATAGTCGGAACCATCATGTTTAAGTACATAAAATAACAAAAATAATATAAAAATTAGTTTCAAAGTATTCACTTTTTTAATCTATACGTCAAACAAGAGCGAAACATAGGCCGCCATGTCGTGACGTCATAAGGTACTGTAAACTTATGCGTGTCAATGTCATTATGAATCATAGTACGTACAAAACAATAAAAAAAGACGTTTGTAGGTTGCTTTTTTAATGTAAAAGAACGTTATGAGAACGTTATAAATACGTTATAAGTTAAATTGAAATCGCACGTGAATCACATTATGGAAAGCAGTTTTGTAAAAGGAGATAGTACGAATTTACCAAAAATAAATGCATTAATTGTCGGAAAATTCTTTGCTGCAAATCCCGACTTTTGTTCTGCCGAGTTACGGAGTATTAAAACATCGATGTCAGTATTACTCTTTTATTATTATTCCTTTATTAGTTGTTTATATATAAAAGATAATAACTCATTTTTAAATTATGAATATAATAATACATAGCATCAAACATAGAGTTTTGTTTATTATTTACATGCCGTAATGACGTCATCGCTACAGAGTAACAACTCGTGCGGCGCCTTCGTCTAATTACGCGCGAAATTTGAAAATATTAAATTTTAATGCAATTTTTATAGTACTTAATGAGTGTATAAAATTTTTATATTTTTAGTATATGGTTTACTGACACGCAAGGATCAAATTAAGATTCTTTTCAAAAAAGAGATTAATTCCCTATTGAACTACCATGAAAACAGTACAGAACACTCGTTTTTTAAATAAGTTCTACGAAACTAACTACATATATTGTATTTGTATGATTTCCAGATTATAATAAAGTACAACAATAATGCTTTATTTTGTTATATTTATCTTATTATCGTGAATGCCATTGCGCATAATTAGCATCTAACTCGCTAACTCGTGCTATCTAGCTATTGTATTACGCGGCTTCGCCTCATGGCACAAACTAGCTTTAATCTTACAATGGCCCTCATTATTTTGCAGTGACACAAATCACTATTCCCCTTTTCATACTTGCTCGAAAACAATTGCGATACTTTACACGCATTATTTAAACGGCTCCATGCCGAACACAGAACTACACAGAGAAAAGATTTTTAAGAAAAATACCTTATATTCGACAAACTACAGAGTATGAAATTTACGCGTTAAAATAAAGACAACTATGAAAACTCGACATTTTAAAGTCGATAAAAACTCGTATTATTGTAAGCATATCGTTCAAAACACAATTTAGTTTCACTTTCTCCCACTGAGCGTTAGTTTCTGCTTGCCAAAGAACGTGATAAATCGTAGGCCATTTCAGCGAGATCAACAATCTAGCTTGTGACTAAGTACTCGGGCCTTGACACCGTGGTTCGATTGTAACCAGTATTGTAACGCCTCGTGACAGACAATTGTGGCGGTGTTACGTCATTGCCCCTACCAACGGTCCTCGAATAGTTGTCTTATATTTATAAATAAGTGGTATATTAATATTTTTGGTATAAAGGATCGTGTTTCTAATTTATTTTTATATACCACAAGCTGCCAAACACATAGGGTAAGCGGTTTTCTCAACGTATAGTCGTCTGCAATTCCCTTGGTTATTTTTCCATTGGCCTTTTTAAATAACTTTTTACTGTTTCATGAAAATTCTCAAAATTTGTCGAAAGAAAATTCGTCCCTAAAATAAACAAACCATACCATTGAAATACCTACTTGGTTGTGTGTGGTTGACTAAAGCCCAATCGCCCTAACATAGTTAGGGTAGGGTTGTCACCCTTGGTGGATACGTATATGAGTTGTGACGACTCATAAGCTTCTATCGTCTAGATGTTTGCAGTTTGCCGGAGAAGAGTGGCGTGAGGGCCTATTCTAATATCAACATACTATACAATGCAATGGCAATAAAACAATTTCATGAAATCATAAATTAAATGCTTTTATTACAAATCAATAGTAAAAAAAAAATATGGCATTCCCAAAGATGAAATATTTTGTTGACAGAGAATATACATTATTGTCACAGCTGTGAGTTACACTGGAAACCATTGGTTACGGCGTCACATGTCAACTGCTATTGACTAAGCAACTGAATAATATAAATATATATAAAAAGTAGGGCAAGTGTATTTGCTCTTGTATGAGCGATATCGTCGCGGGTTATACTTTCTTTTTTATACCATCTGCGTTTGCTTTTCAAGTCTACTTGTCACTAGAGCCAGCCAGTGACATTTCTATAACTGAATTAGTTCGATCCTTATAAAGGGATTCATAAATCATAATTGGACCTAAATTATCGTAAACGGAGCAGATTTCACATAATATTTATAGATGACTGCGCGTTGTGGTATTTTTTCTCGTTAAATTACTGTGTACATGAAATTGTTTCCATTACTTTCATAACTAAAAAATTACCTTCACACAAATGTCTAACTAAATATTATGTAATTCGATTTTCAAAGAAATCAACAGATCTCATTTAACATATTTTACTTCTCAAAAACAAAAGAGTTTTTAAACACATCTCAAACTGTACTTAGTCTCGGGATTTATTGAACGATCGCGTATATGATTATAACGATTGTGTGTTGTAAATTATTATTGAAAATAGAGAAAAGAAAGAAGAAAGCTTGTCAAGAAAGCTCCCCAATGAGCAATATAACAAATGTGTAATAAATGTGCAAAGTGATAAGTCGCTTTTTAATATTGCGCTTCGGTAGTCATGCTACGGAATCCAGAGTACAATACTCTGCAACTGCCCAGTTGTGGAGTATTTTATTCTGGAAGAAAATTCTTGTCTTATATACGCTATATAATTATGAAAAGATATAGTTATTTGAAAATATAGTTTTAAGTCGGTTGCATTATTATCATTGACTTAAGTGTGAATTTGATTCCTATCGTCTGTGTCGGAATCAGAATAAGGACGTCGCGATCGCAAATCGCATTAAGTAACTGAAGTAAACAGAAACTACGCGCGGATACCACGAGAATACAATGCCACTACTGTGACTCGCAACTATATATATACAATAAATATATATATTGTATATCGTTATATACTTAATTTTTTTTTCTAATTAGAATCTTTATCATACTGTTATTTTCTTTAAGATTACTTGTTTTAAGTGTAGCGTATAAAATGCTAAGTAACGGAGTTCCTTGACAAATTACATTATAAGTGGCGAATCACAGTAACTGTGGAATCAAATTAATTAACCACCTCTACATCATGGTTGCCCAACAAGGAAACGACTTATTGCCACTGCTAAAGTACCTCGTAAATATATAATTGCGGTTAGTTCCTGAAGTCGATTATTACGACATTAATGTAAAGAAAATCAGTAGTGAGACATTTCGGTTAGAAAATTATGCAAGTATAAATAAGTAAAATAGAAACGATAAGACGTTTTCCTAAGAACAACAGCGAAGGGTCTTTTAATCCAGTAAAGTCGCAGCCACGAAAGGGCCTTTCAAGTGATATCTAGACAATGGCAACGCAAACTAGTTTAAACCGGTCTAGGTTACCGCGGCCCGTATACCACGGCCGAGATAAAGCTCACTTTCTACCGCATTCTGCATTGCACTTGCTTGCTGTTTTAGATGCATATGAGCCGGTTGTTGTATATAATCTGTGACACTGTAATACGATGCATTTCATTGTATTCTTTTGTTCTTTTCTTCTGGTTTATTACTTAATACTATAATGTGTATTTCTGCGTTTTTCTTATATAAAAAGAAGTTAGTTTATTTTTATATTTCTCAAACTCATATAATGTATGTGTATGTTTCATGAAAATGGTACTATAAATAAAGTCAAAGTTTTCTGCTTTAATTATATATTCTGACATTCAAATTCGCGCTAGGTCATATGGTGAAAGTCTGAATTGAACGCTGTAGCAACCTTGAGTAGATATTTAAAACAATCTGTAAAGAGTATCAGATGTTAAAACTAGGAGCATTTACCGTAACGAAATCGGTGTTTAATTTTGTTAAAGTTATTTGCATGAAACATCTGAAGCATAATGAAAACATCCACAGTCGGGTAATTTATGTACTGCATCTACAAAACTGTGATCTGAGAAACGCTCGTGTATAATTTATGAGATCTTGAAAGAACAGTTTAAACTTGTTAAAAGAAATTTATAGTTGAATAGCTTTGGTATTATCTTTTACTTCCAAACGTGCTGTCTGTATAGTCAGCATCACGCCGAACTTTACATTAGCCCTACGAAAATCGCCGCTATTACAAACCAGATAGGAACTGTCACTATGTAAAGTCTATAGAAACGCTCAAACTTCTTGAATTTATGTAGGTAAGAATTACGTCATCTGTTTGAGATCACGCACCAGAAGTTGATGATCAGATCGTTTCGGTTCATGAGTCATGCTCCATATTTTAAGCGAGGAAAGTAAATGTTATGCAGTTGCAGAGTACCCATACCGGCTCCATCCGTGTTTCAATATTGGTAATGCTATATTGTGTTGAATCGGCTAAAGTTCACGTTGTCTCCATCATTTAGTTTTAGTTTGATATTTTAAGATCTTAATAAATATGGCAACAAGTGGACTGTTTACTTGTAAGTAAAATTGATTCTTGCGTGAATTCTTAAAATGACCACGTTACTAATTCGTACCGCTTGACCCAGCCTCAGATCCAAGTCAACCTAGATCATAAGAATAAAAAAATGGTAAACAAACCTAATAAAAGGTATTTTTATTATTCATAGTTGAGATAAAAACACGTAGGTCCCCTGATAGTAAGCAACACCAAAACCTCCAGACCAGGGTTTAAGCAACCCTGGTCTGAAGGTTTTGGTTAGGTTAGGTAAGTGGATCCACAGACCATTTGGGAGTCCGTAATATGTATGTCAGAGGTTCGCACCAATTTTATTAATATTCTTGTTATTATATTTTTAATTAAAATTGTTAGTGTTAGATTGTTAGTGGGATTTTTCAAAATTCGTCAAATGGTCTGTGAGCGTAAACTCTTTAAAAAATACAGAGAACGATTGACCTTTTAAGCGCAATCATGTAATTGCGATTTCTAACCAGCTTTCCAGCTGGTCTGTTCCCAGCCTGGTGGTCTGCGGTCTTGAAACACACTCGTGGTAATACCTTACTGCTTTATTCTTCATGGGCACGAATACAACAAATAGATGAATATTTTTTTGAATTCGTGTCCGTTAAGAATAGCAAATTAACAATTTAATTCTTAGAAAATTCAAAAATAAGAGAGTACCTATATAGAAAATATTTTAATATCAAATTTGAAATTCCGTCAGTGTTACACGGCACGACAAAGTTAGTAAGTCCTAAAAAAAACTTAAACGTTTGCAAAGCCCGTGACATCACTCTCGCTTTGTTGACCTATGATTTGTTAAGTTACCGCTACGCCGTGGCTTAGATCTACGTTGACACTGCCACCTTAAATATCAATTCCATTTTCACGTTATCACTTTTTTCACCTATCACTTTCGTTCAACTGGCTTTTGTAGTTTTTATACAAAAGCTAGATCCATCCAACTGCAACAAGTTATGTTTACGCTCGCGCAAATTGAACAAAAAGCGCCGTTGCCACAACTTGAAATTGCTTTTATTTTCTACGTACTACAGAAAAAATTATAAATCTTTATACGGCGAGAAGATTGAAATTAAATTTTCCATTATTCTCCCTTTCAACAGAAGCTTTGTTGGTTAACAAAGGATTTTATCTGAAGGCTGACAAACGTGTTTTTTTACTGCATCGACCTGGAACTCGTTTGACTTTGATGTTAGTGCACAAGAGTATCTAGATGAAATTAAATTACCGAATAGGACGACTTAGTGTTCGTGTAGTGAACTTTCTGGATTTATGTTTGTTAATAGGTTTCTCCCTCGTTGTCACTGTCATCTATGTGAGTGGCTTCCTCTGTTTGTGCATTTTAAATTGGTTAAAACAAATTCATAGAGCAGCGTACAATGGCAGTTTCAGAGCTAGTGTTTTGAGACGACTCTTAATGTCATGAAAATTGTAGTTCTCAAATTATTTTGATTTTAGTAATGTTTTTATTAAAGTAGGTAATGGCATTGGTGACTAAAGTGACCACACAATGTCATTACATTAACTCAGATAAAACGTAGCACGACTAAACTAAGTGACATGCAATCCAGTAAATCGTTACAGATTATTCACCAAATAACATAATTTAGAGTAGGTTTTCTGGATATTGTGTATGACAGCTAATAAGTGGTTGAACTTTCTTCTTATAGTCTTATATGTAACTTTTGTACGTTGTTTTTATGTAATGCATGCAAATGACTTTAACCCACTTGATGGTAAATGGAAATGGAGTCCAAATACGAAAATAGCTAGTGAAGAGCCTTCGCTTTACCCAATTGCATGGGAAACACATTGCTCGTCTGTATTCTGATTCAATAAGAAGGGTTTCAACTACATATTGTCATAATTATGTATATCCCACCATTTTTGGTATCTAAGTTACACTTAGCGTCAAAGGTGCGCAAGCGACGACTGTCGGCAGGGGTCGTTGACTGCGCGCCGGCCGCTCAACAACTTTTGTAGCACAGCGAGTTGCTCCGCGTTCCATGCTAGACACGCGACGGACGTGAACATTGGTGTCTTTCGGAGAAGCGAAATAATGACGTAATTGATTTATTATTCATCCTAGACTTAACTTTTTGGATTCATGCTTGTGACTTTCTTTGGGTTCCTTTTTTAAGTTCGTGAGAATGTTAAGTATTAACATGGATTATTATGATTAGAATATATATTTGAAAGTAAAGTAATGAAGATAAGAAATAAAAGTCGAACAGAATCGATGTGTGATAAGAAGGAATAAGTCATATTGCTGGAAAAGTTATGGATTTGAATGTGGATAGGCATGAAGACAGGAAAGACGAAAGAAAGTATAAATGAATTACGTGAAGAAGGATGTGGTATGCAAAGAATATCAACGGAGAGATAACGTATACTAAAGAATAGATTCAGAAAACATGTTCCGTCGACCTCAAATTACAGTCCGATGTGGGTGTGACGAATTTATGCCAAAGATCATTTATACTCAAATGATGCACCTCACTACCTCATTTCCAACACAAAGTAGGTCTGCAAAATGCAGTTGTGGGGCAGGTCATTTGAGCTTAGACAACCATTACCACAATGACACTAACTGGTTTCTTATTTTTTAAAACATTTTCGTGTTATAGCCTAATTAATACTATCTTTATATACTAAACACATTGTATTTATTGCTGATAGATATTTGTATTTAATCTGTTTTCGAAATTGTTAAATATTTACTTTTATGTCAGTTTAAAATTGTAATATGTCAGTTAGTTCGTCATTAAATTCAATTACAAGAAGAAGTGCGTTTCCTTGAAATAATCAAATAATTCGTCTGAACGTGATCCTGATAACAGCGATGTAACCCTCATCACTTACAGTATTCCTATTTGAAATACCTAGTGTCCCAAACGATTTGATCATTAAAGGCCTCATCTCTTCCAAGAAATAAAAATTGTTTATCTCTTTTATTATATGAATACCAGAAAAACGAATATTATTAAAATTGTAATGTACTGTTGAATGAAATGAAATAGTTGATTTAATATACCTACATCTATACTATTAGCGTTCTAAGTTCGGTAATACCCTAAACAAAGGTTAATCAACGTCCATTTTCCTATACAAGTTGCAATCATCAGGGATGGCACAACCTTGTTCAAATGTAATTTTTTGTAGACATTAAAATCAAAAGGAATGTTTGTGTTCTACCTATTTATATCGAATTCTTACAATTTTACGAGTAGCAAGAAACAATAAAGTTTATGCTACACCTTGTCTACACAATGACGTAGTTTTCAGTAAGAAGTTAGTTAACATAATTAGCAAAATAATAATTTCCATTACAAATCAATGACGTGCATTATCGCTTTTTGGAGAGTATTCCACCCGTTTTTGGTTGAATTAAATATATTTCAGACTTCGTTCATCGAGCATTAATGTGTATTTTAAAACACTGATCTGTATAATGCATGCTTTTTATGTCAATTATATTGTAATCTTTTGAAACAAAAAAATCAAGATTGTACCATTTTTTTGATATTTTATTGCTAATTATAATGACTAAGAAATCCATCCGAAGGTAAATGGTTACAGATGCCTATAGTATGTGCAGTTGAAGTGCGCAGTGCCTGTGAAGTGCAACCCCCACAAGGGTCTAGTGCCAGCCAAAACTCGCGGCATACCGACTGATGCACCAAGCAGTACCCCTCACTTACGCTTTGGCGCGATCATGTTCATCACCCGGCGGTGATGATGGATGTAATTGATGAGAAGGATGCGGCCATCCTTCTTATTGGAGGTGGTCACTCCGTTGAGAGACGCGTCGCTGCCGGACAATTGATGAACACTTCCACGATAGCTGAAATGGATCCTACATACGTATCCATTAAAGCAAAGGATGATTAATGCAAACCGACATCACGATTAGTAAGATACTCTAATCATTAACGACCCTGGCTTATTATAATGAGCGAGATAACCGCGCGGCAACCCTAACATCGACTAATGCCTATTTACACGAAATTTGGGGCTGTGGAGCGGTCACGTGTATTGTTTTGGCAAAGGATCCGATAACTTTGATTACGCAATTAATGGGAGGCGGAACATGCCAATGTAACGAGATATCTGTTGCTGTGATTGTGGTAGAACGAAGATGGAAGTAGCCATTGATTTACAACTTGGAGTTTCAAATATATTTTGTTTTAAACTTTTACGTTGCCAACCCGCAAAGCTTGAAAGTTAGACTCGAATTTGATAATCTCCAGGGTAACGCTTAACAATTAGGGCTGACCCGTCGCTATTGGAAATGTGAAAATAATGGTATCCAGCGACAGATCCTGGGAGGCAGTGGCCTCTTTCTGCAAGACAATCATCTTGTCGTCTCGGCCTTGTAGTGGGCACGAGTGGTGAATCCTCTGGAAGTCCGAAGCGCCGGAGAAAAGCCGGTCGGAGACGCCAGGATTATTCGCAACACCTACCGCTCCAAGGGGGGTGGATTCTTGTCGGTCATAGTCTATACAAGCAATCCTCCCCGTCTGTAAAGGGCGTAGAGATGGACGGACCGTAGCGACATTGTCTCTAATCGCTTACAAATTGACTACTCCTACTAGATACACAACTGCATTTAAAAATCCGAACAAGTTATTCGCACCATTCACTTTACTATCTTTTAAATACATACATTATATTACAGTGAGATAAGTGATAAAAAGTTTTATTCTTAAAATATGTATATCCTAATATCGAACTAAAGTAATTCGTTGGCTCTTTTCAGACTGAGGGATAATTTAGAGATATCTGTGTTTGTTGGGTATCCAAATTGTTCAACTTGCGAGCACACGAAGTGGATGTCGATCGCTCCGGCATCACCCCAAGGGGAGAGCCGTGGACTATAGTTACCAAGTGGTTCGAGCGAAAATGAGACAACGCAATCTGAATGAGTGGTTAGAGGCTAGAACGTTTGAGTTCGTAGGGTAATGGATAGGGTAGGGACTATGAAGTTATTTGATTATATGACTTATTTAGATATTTTATAATTCCAGCTTCAATTTATAAGTAAAGTGCCTTAATCGAGACTGTAAGAGTGTCTAATCAATATTTCGAAATTATCAAGCCACATCTCGAGAAATTTTACGAGGAGCCATTGAATCATATGTATCCCAAACCAATACGGTTGATTAATATTCCAGTGTTTATGTTGCCCTCGGGGTTCTGTTTATGATACTGGCTCTCAGGCTATATGTTAACTAGTTGAACATTACAATTGACCCTCATAGTTTTGGCAGCCGTAAATTCAAAACACGACTAGGTAATTGAATGGCATTGTTTGATAAACTTAAATTTATTGGAATAACTAGAAACTAAGGGCTTCAATTGTATTATTCAATTAAGCGTTGATGGAATTTTTACTAGTCCGCCTATGATGCAACTGTCATTTCTTTTTATAGCAATATTGATAAACAAGCTGTTCTACTTATGGTAAGTGGTTGCCGTGGGATTTGCAGTAAATATGGTAGCCTCACAAGAACGACATGCACATTGCCAACTACGACCACTCTGCGAACACTGTTTACGCCTGCATCTATTTTTCAACAAAAAATCAAGCCGAAAACCTCGTTACCACACCGGTGATCATTGTTGTTAGTTGAAGCAGGTCTCTGAAAACTTTTGTTTTTATTTTTATACTGATTTATGTAAAGTACCTAATTTTCTTATATTTTGTGACACTTCACGGTATCCATCGCCATTTTCTTTAATTGTGTAGAGAACATCACTTACATGTTTTGATGATAACAGTTCGAAAATATCATAAGCATTTCTACACTGTAATTTATAATTATTATATTTGGGTAGAAAGCCAAATACAAGCAGCGACCCGCATGATGTCAGACCAAATACGATAATGTCAAATTTATTTCTAAAGGTTATTATGATTTGTTCAATCTAATTTTCTTTTCAGTACAAGCTTTTAGTCAAATTCATTGTGATTTCAACATTTTAAATTATTATTAAACACATTATTAATAAAGCTTATTTATATACCTACTGTAATAAATAATACTTAGTTATTTAAACTGTTGAACATTCAGTACTTTTGCGTATTACCTAATTATTGTCTTATTTTCAAAATAAACCGTTACATGTTAATATTGTATAATATATTAGCAGCCCGCCCCGGCTTCGCAAAACAAAGAAAGTGTTTTGGTAATTTTTTCACACCTTGGGTTACATTATTGGAGTTTTAGTATATATCCCAAACTTTTTTTGAGAATTTAATATAGCCTATGTTCACCGGAGTTAGTACAGCTAGGAAGCTACACTATTGGCAAACAGTGAAAGAATTGTTCAAATCGGTCAAGTGGTTTCGGATCCTATTCAATGCATACAGACAAATCTTTCCGCTTTATATAGGAGTGTACATGACAAATATTATTCTTTTAGGTTCCATTAAAAGCCCTTATTTATCATCTTTCACGTTAATAATACATAGTATTAAGTAATAATACGATATTGTTTATTTATAATTTTAATATACCAAGCAATAAAGTTATCGTTAATGCAGCTGAAATGTCATCAAAATTAATTAAGCATTTTGTATATCCCGAAAGATTCAAATTAAAATTGCTTTTTTATTATCAATTCCAACTATACATGAAAGTCAAAAATCTCTTGGAGAATTTTGACAATTATGTAGGAGTGAATTCATGACCGAAATGTGGCCTGTTCAACGACCTTTACTCACTTAATGTTATTTATGGCCAGTTACTAGCATTACACAACCAAATGTCTGTGTTAAGTGGTGCTACAATTAATGTACAGGTCATAACTTCCGTAGCGAACTTACAATTTGGGCCGCAAGCTACCGAAGCAATGCATAGAACATTGTAAGATACCCCTTACCACTTGCACAGCTGATCTGGAAGACTAGAATCCGATTTTCAATGATACAACATGTTCAGAAAGTAATACAATGAAGTGCCATAAAGTGTTGAAGATCTGGTTTGTAATTAATATGAAGCACAGCTTAAAATACTCTCATAAAAAGGCAATTGCTAATGATGACATATAATGATAACAATTTCTGGACTTAATTTTTATAATATAAAAGTGGCTTGTTGTGTAAATAACTTATACACATGCTATTGTCGAGAAAATGTGTCTAATACTTACCTAATATGGTAATGTAAGTTGGGGTTGAACCTTTTGTACTGAGGCCAACATTTAACGACTTTTATGCTATTCTAAGGATATCTTTATAGGATATTTAGTTCTGATAACTATCTGCCGGTTCTCTTATTTTTTAGGTTTATTTTGACGTGAAAGACTCTCTAAAACGGTATGTATTTCTGTTGTGTAGCTATTTTATAGTGTGTGCTATTGTGTGTGTGTGTTTTGCTATGTGTGTAGATATAAATAAATATGATATATAAATATACATATATATAAATAAATATTTGTTACACTTACACCAATTAGCCTAGCCCAAACTAAGCTCTGTAAGGCTTGTGTTATGGGATCTAGGGTAACGGATAGACACACATATATTATACATATATAATTTTTACTGAAATATATATCAACAACCATGACTAAGGTACAAATGCTGGCATTCATCACACAAACATCTGCCTCCACCGGGATTCGAACCCGGGACCTCAGAGATGGCGACACCTTGAAACCGGTGTATTATCCACTCGACTATGGAGGTCGTCAAAGTGTTACCATATTATATGATATATGGTATAGGAAAATTCACAATAATTGCGTATATATCATATGGCGGATTTGTGGCATTCATATCTTTTTATTTAATCTATTTCAAGTAAAAATGTAATTAATTCCGTCCGTTTGTATATAATATTGTAAGAATGACATAATATTTCGTATCGTATATTTTAGTATGTGAAGGCCAAAGATAAAATGTGCCAAAAGTTAGTGGAAGCTAACTTCTTTTTAACCAAACCTATCTTCTATCAGATTACAGGAAATTAAAAGGAGCTTACAAAATATCATTTATTATATTCTTTCAGTTTGTCAGCAATTTGCAAATGGGTGCCCAAACATAGCGGATATTGCTCTCAGAATTTATAGGTCAAATAGTGAAGTTCTTCTTTTCAGCATTTGAATTTTGTGTATAAATCTAGAAAACTAAAAGCTGTTTGTTTTAATCTGACCTGATTTTAAGCAAGCACTGTAAATTCTATTTAAATTAAATTCAATCCTGACGTATCTGGCGTTTGTGAGAACTGTTATTGCTAAAGTATAGCAACTTCTATTTCAAGCTTCCTCACTCTTAACTGTGCAATAAGGAAAGGACAGAACGATTACAACCTTTAATTAATTCCTAATTATGATACCTTTGTGCCGTCGCCTTGTTTTTGGAACTATCGAGTGTTCTTTGTAAATGTTTTGAACGTTAATTTTCTGACTCAAATCCTCGCACTGTTCGAAATTTTGAAGAATACTTAAAACTTGAGAAAGGAATGAAAAACGGAGCGTATAATTGTATATTACTTGAAATATAAGAGTTCGACGCAAGTTAAGGTTTATACTGAGAATGAAAAAATATGACGAAATGACGACACAACGTTATTGTGACCAAATTACCTGGTCTACGGTAAGTAGTAAAATTCTACGTACCGCCTCATTATATATACTTTATAGGTAATAAAGATACTTTAGAAATATTCGTAATTTATTTATTATTTCATTTCCCTTTTTAATAACCTCACAAATTTGCCAAAAGCATGCACCAAATCTAAATAATAAATATGCTCAGATTAGCTCAGATAGTCTATCTCTTTTAGAGCTTGAAACAGTATTAAAAGAATAATAGAACTAGTAGGCAAAACTTAATTTTATGGTACCGAAGCTTCGATCTGTCATATAATCTATCATATAGTGTCGCAGCGAACAGCTTTCTGTTGTCGCCCTAAAAGCCTCATATTAGTTGAAAATTACATGAAAATACAAGCTCCGCTGTTGTAATTGAATTATTTGTCACCGATATCTTCCTTTCTAAATTTAATAGATTATATTTAGTACAGAGACATTGAATCGATGTTATCAGTAAAAGCTTTTAAAGGGTAAACGAACGCTTTTATGAACTTTCAAAGTTATGCGGCAGCAAACGGGCGGGTGAAACGCTCGTGTCGTTATTTCTTTCAAACTCTGTTACAATATGTTTAATGTTAAATTTTTCTTTTTTGATAGTGAATACTTAAAAGTGTTTTATCGCGTGTAGGTAATACGCTTCACAAAATATCCATAATCATTACATTATAATCTAAGCATGTAAGCTTAGAATTAAACATATACGTTTTATAACACAAATAGACATTGTTCCAGTTATGTTTATAGAGCTTAATATTACATTCTGTATCCTTATATTTGTTTATAATTCTAATGCGAACCAATTCGTTTTTGAAATATACATATTTTATATTAATTTAGAAAGGCATAAATGAATAAACATATTACTAGACAAATAAAATATGACTGCTAATTAGAAGCCTTTACAAATAGGGTATACAAAATTTATATATATCAAAAAAATCAAACTAAATGTTAATAAAATAAAAAATCTAAACTATTGCAAGTATAAAAAGACATTTGATAAAATAAAAAGAAAATTAATCCTTTATAAAAACTGTATTAACAGTATTATGTCATAAAGAGAAATAAAACACCAGTTTTAACCACATTCAATTCTAAACACCACAAAAATGTGATCAAACAACTGTAAAAATGACAAACTTGTCTCATATTCACTATGAGAAAGCTTCAATTTAGCTTTAAATAGTGGCGATTTTCAAATGCAAAGCTTGACTTGTTACTGACAGCTAAAAAGTGGCTGGGGTCCAATTGATATTCCGAAAACCGCCAGTCTGACCAACTCTCAGGCTTTGTAAGTGGTCCCCCTAGGAAACATGACATTGGCCCACGTTCAAATGAGTAATGTTCGCTCGTCCGTGACTTGCACTAAGAACTGCTGTTTCATCACAAATAGTACAGCGTAGAACGTTTACAGGTAATTTATTACGTTCATATCTCGCTTTGAAACCATTGTTGTGGGCGGTTCTGATGTTGTTTACCCGTTTATTTTTTAATAATCCGATTTGAGGTATCTGAAATAAATCATACTTAAGTAGGTAGTGATGTAAGGTACTTAACCTTCCCTTCGCCTGATTATCATTTTTTGAATGATAATAAGGTTGTCCTTGACCTCCATCGTAACATACACAAAATAGATACTTAAAAAAATACAATATTCATAGATGTACTGTAAGTTGAGGAAAATATCTTCTGCAAAATTCTCAAAGCCCAACTTAGCCTGTATATAACTCTAAATAAGTCGGTAGAATATATACAAATAGAGCAATGGTGTTGATGTGGTGTAATGTATACAGTAATAATAATACATTTGAAACATAAATATTTATTTAATTTTTTTTCAATGTTTAATTATATTTCAACAGTAAATGCCATAAATATAATAACTGTCGTAAACTTAAAAGATACAGTTTGTTATATCTATGAATTTCCTTGAAAAGTAATCAAGTAACTTAAAAAGTACGATTCAGTTTTCCCGTTTCACATATTTTTTTCAGTTGCCAACATTCATTAACTATAACTATAAAAAAACATTTTGGTGATCGTTTCAAAAAAAAATCTGATAAAAACAGATATAATTGTTATCTCCACACAATCACACTGGCCATTAATAGACGAGGTGGAAATGGCGTTTACTTTCCGTGTCGAACCAACCCCAAAAGTCTTAAAGTACTCAGTGCAACAATTACAGCGGGCTCTAAGTGAACATCCGAGAACAAAACGCAATTAGTGGTTACGCTAATGTCGGAACCTCAACAGGCCACGGCGGCCGCGTGATACCCTGTGCTAATTTTCCAAGTGGTAAAAGTAATAAAGCTTTTAGCCGAGTTTTGATTACTGTTGCTCTTTCTTACTTTGCAGATTTATAGAGTAATAAAGTAGTTTTTAGGTGGTACTGTTATAGTCTTTGTCTTTTGTAAACCACCTCCACTGAGCTATGTTACAATTCAGTTGTGCCGTGAATCTAAGCTCGAAAATAAACCAGACATGTTTAATTATTCGCCTTGTGTTGATCTCAAAGCCGCAGATAACTATTTTCTCTCAGCAAGTTCTACATCCTTGGGGCAGCTTAATCTTAATTTTATTACGTGGAAATTTCACCATATTTAGTTAGAATAACAGCGTTGAATAATATCAATAACAGCCGTTGATTTAGAGTCATTGTGTAGATAATGTAATTACGTAGAATTATATAGAATACTTTTTAATTTAAAGAATTTGAATTGCTGTACCGCACTATTTAATAACGAATATATATATATATATATCGCTCATCCAAAAGAATATTGACATAATTACCAAAAAGTCGAAAATGAGTTTTTGATACCATAACTTCGTGTTTTGCACGTTTTATCTGTGGTAAAAACGACAGAATTTTTGTTCCATTAGTTACCGACAGAGAGAGTCACTGTCGTTTATTATTTACTTAGAATTGTTTAATAACAGTTTATTTTTGTTTTCTTATGTTAAGATTTTTATAAAAAAAAAATAGTTAAGCTTTTGAAAAAGTTTACGTTTCAAGTTCATAAAATGTATTATAAAAATAAAACAAATTAAGAATTATGTAGTTTAAATTCATGATTTATTCCCATATCCAAACCTGGTATAATGTCATAATTGTAATATTTAAATTACAAAATGTCATAAATGTACGTCCGGTTTGTTTCATTTGGTATTTTTTAATAATTATCTTGAGGTTTCTCGCAAACTTTTTATGTAATATTATTGTTAATAAAGTAATACAACATAACTATTAAAATATATCGATAGAATGATTGGAAATACACAATATTTTCGATGTCAAACTTTTAAAACGCTCTCCTGAAAAATCGCAAAAACGTAATTATGTCAATATTCTTTTGGATGAGCGAATGTATATGCATACATAGTCTCATTTACATAGATAATATATTTATTTGAACTTAAACACATATATATTACAATTGCAATTCTTTATGGAACTGATTTTGCGCCATTTTACTTAATTTTTGGTGCTGATTATGGAATGGGATTGCAGTGATCGCCTTACATAAAGTGGGTGTGGAGCCATTGGTCATATTCCAGACACTTCAAAAGCTTGATATATCGTACTATCAACAGATATAACAACACTTTCTCTGTCGAAGACCACAAAAGATCATGGCGGCCGCGTACTGTTAGAGCTTACAAAGTCTGTTAATGCTGTTAAAGCCAGAATTCGTCGAAACCGCATTAGGAAGCAAAAACTCTTATCACCAGTTATGAAGATTCCCGCTAGGGTTCTGTCGCGTATTATATAACAAGACCTGAAACTCGGCATCTATAGTCAATATACAGGAGATGCTCTAAATCAATCTTTACAATTAAAGAGAGTGGATCGATCAAAACGCCTTCTGTCGCGATAGGCAGGCGAAAAGCACAGAAATATCCTCTTTACCGATGAAAAAATTTTTGCAACTGAAGAACACTACAGTAAGCAACATGATAAAGTGTACACTCATAGTTCTAAGGAAGCTGTTCAAGTGGTTGGAAAGGTAAAACGTCATTCTTCATTATTCTCATAACAAGGAGTCACAAAACTATATTTTTGTGCAAAAGGAATGAAAACTTTGGGCAAAGTGTATGAAAATACCGTCTTGGATCATCTTTCGAAACCTCTCAGCAATATACTTTTTAAAAATATACCGTGGACTTTCCAGCAGGACTCTGCACCTCACAAGGCATGAACTATCCAAACCTGGCTTTAAACCAACGTTCCGGACTTTATAAGAGCCGAAGACTGGTCCTCATTTAGTCCAGACCTCAACCCAAATATATTCAAAGACATTTTAAGAATTTGCACATTATTAACATGGGCATTATACAAATAAACACACAAATTTATTAGCAACTTTGTTTATACTCTCATACGAATAAACCACCTTTACTAACTTATTAATTCTGGAGTGTAATCTATTTAGTATGGAGCGATTTAGAGCGATCGCGGCAACATTAGAAACATGAGAAAATATGTTCGCCAACCTATTATCTGCATTGAAGATTAATGTGTTTTTGTTACTGTTTCAAGATACCACGAAAAGCCAATATATTTTGAAGAAATATTACGATTTTGTTTCATACTAGTGAAACAAAATTATATACAATTTACTCTCCACAATAAGAGAGATATGTATGTAACCATCTAATTTGATGATAGAAACACTTCAACCAAGAGATTCATTGGTAGTAAAAACAATTTAACACAAAGTAGATTCATCTAAATCTCAATTTGTATTCAACACGAAAGCAGATTTTGAATAATTTTTACACTTAAGGAAAATTTGTATCTGCTTATTAATAAGCGTGCCGTAATATTTAGAGGCATATTCAATCTTTATTAGGTTTTCCACAATTTCGTTCCCATTTGACTACAACTTCCATGAATTACATCCTTGTTAAAAGTAAATAATAGTTTTCATTACCTTATGTAACACTTTTTTATCACTGATCTGGTATTATAAGAAATAATAACTTTCTTCATGTTTTTTTTTCCTTCTTTTTGTAATATTTTCATAGTATATCATATTCTTTACGCATACGAATAGGAATTAAATGTTTATTTACGTATGGTTCCGGTTCAGTCGTTCTCGAGTAAATAAAATAACTACTAATTTGTTTTATATATAGACTGGTATTTGTAATATTTTAAAAAGTAATTAAATTCTGAAACACCTTTTGTATGTGCTGCCGATAACTATCAAACTCAAAGGCGGTTTTACTATTAAATTCATACATTTAGTAGTAAATCCGCTTTTAAGTGTAAAGTTATTGCTAAGTAATCTTGTACGCGTATGTTAATTTTAATAAGAGGATATTGGTGGCTTAGTTCACTACAACCCAATTAACTTATTACGTAGTTGCGCCTTTTCGTACAAGTTTGTTGTTGCATGAAAAGAATAATTACCATAATTATTATTATACCTTTTGATTCTAATATTATTTCTTTTTCAATATTAGTCTTAGTACAAAATACATTTGCTGTCACCATCAGCTTACTTCGAGATTCCGATTTCATAAAACTTCAGACCTCTTAAATTATTAAAGAGATTAATAGAATTCGTTGTATTGTGTAAATACTCGTTTATCTATTCCACATGTGGAAAGCTAATACCTTAGTTGATTTTTATAACATTTACAAGAAGAAATAAAGTTTCAAATTAAGACATATTCACTTATCACTATATGTAATGGTATCAATATAATCAACAATAAAATCCAAATTTGCTGAGCCTTACGCTTTTTCAAAAACCAGGTTGCTAACCCAAGACTTCTTTGAAGCTATAAAATCGATTAACAAAGAACCCACTCAGACTCCAGAAAAAATCTAGGTGGAACAACTGGCTGAGAGGAAATTTCATTCCTAAACATAAAGGTGTAATGAAATTCATCCCCAAGTGTGTTGCCCGCTATTATTCAACCGCATACAATATGTAGTGTGCGGGTTACGAACGCTCTGGTCTGGATAAATGTATAATATTTTAAAGCGATCTAGAAGGTGCAATATAAAAACTAAATGACAGAAACGAAATAACAAAATAAATATCAGTTCTGAAATGTTGTTGAAACAATGTTGAAACAAATATTTAAAGTTAATCCTTACTAAAAAAAATATGCAATGTTTAAGATCGAGTTTCAGTGACTTCTGCTAATTTTAAAATCGAACTTTAATTTATTAATTGCTATATTAACAAATATATCTTCATAACTATAAAGTGTAAGATAATAATATTGTTACTAACAAATTGAGATTAAAAATGTGGTCTTGGCACTGGTCTACGAATCGGATTATTCACAGGGTTCGAGATCGATTCTGCTATGTACCAGTGCTTTTTTTTGTGTACATTTATCTGACACTCATACGATGAAAGAAAACATCGTGAGGACAACCTTACGAAGAAATTCAAAGGTTTATGTAGTCCACCAATCGCACTGGGCCAGCGTGGTTCACTAAAGCCTTATCGCCTTAACATAGGGTAGGCTCGTGCCCATATCCGAGGGCGTCGTCGGTGTAAATAGTTGTGCCCCCGAGGAGGGCTCCCCTGGAGCATCGCAGGGGAGCGGAGGCGAGGGGTTCCCGGCAGGCCCTACATGCCTGAGGGAGGCCATCCCTGAGGTTTTTAGTGGATAGACCTCCCCCTTCTGGGGAGGAGAGTCCCACATAACCGCTGGCTCTCCGTAGCCGGGGTATGCAATTTAATGCATTTTCCTCATAGGAACAAAAAAAAGGCTCGCACCGATGGGCGGTGGGGAATAAGCTGTGATGATAATGTTTTGAAAAAGTTTCTAATGGTTCAGATATTTAAATTTAATAGTGTGATAATGGCTGATTGAAAAATTATGTAGTTCTGAATAAAAATAATATCCTTGTCCCTTCCAAGGTTTTTATGCGAGGCAGTCTGGTCTGCGATTTGTATAGAAATAATTCCGCTCGTATGGCTGTGCCATACTTCTTGCCAGGTATAATTTGCCAGGCGTTTTGCGAACAATTACGGTCTCCTTACGTCCATAAACACGCGTGCTTTGCATACTGCTGTGGCTCAGTCGACGGTTTAGTATCGATGGAATTTCACTTAGCATATTTTGTGAGGATTTTATTACGAAGTAGTTTCAAGATGCCATTAAAACTTTTAAAAAGTTTTTGCTGGAGTAGCACTTAAAATTGAGACCGACTTATTCTTTATATTTAAAATCAGAAACAACGCGGCATTTTGAATATATTTAGAAAGTTTTTTGTTAATGGGTTCTTTACAATCCACAGTCAAGCAATTGGTTCCTATTTCTTCTGATGGTATGAATTTATTTTATGAATTAATTAGTGCAGTGCAGAAACGATACTTCAAACTTTAAGTATATCTATATATATATATATATTATATATATATATATATATATATATATATATATATATATATATATATATATAATATATATATATATATAATATATATATATATACTAGTCCAGAGTCAGATTTATCAGACTTTTTTTTGCAGTATTTTTGTTGCACTGCCTTCTTTCGTACCCGCGCGTGCCTCGAATACTACTTTGGAGTGCCATCGGATTCTTTAACTGCCCATTGTGAGCCACACTACGTAAGTGCATCCTGTGGATTTGAATATGTTAATTCCCGAGGAGGACCCACGATCGGAGGTATTACAATGCAGTTTCGTGTAACTCTTTTCAAACCGTTCGGCATTCTAATATTCTTATTATAGCAGTTATTGCTTCCGTACTCATAGCTAGGAATATGTGTTAATAGTAACCAATCATTAGTTAGAATATTGAATTATAATGATGACTATATAAGGATGTTACAGTTTAATAAGTAAAATATTGTCAGGTTCATAAAATTTTTTAATCAAATATTAATTGGACAAAAACACTGGAAGTTATTTTATCCAATTAATATTGATATTTATTTAATTGACGAAGATAAAGATTAGATCGACCTTTTCTCAGATTCCAATACAAATGTATGTTATTACTTTGAACATATCGCTAATATGAATGATATTTCAATGGCAACAGAAAAATAAGGCTATAACAATAAGAATGGAAGCGTCAAGAAAAAGGTGAGATATAAAGGATCAGGGAAGATAAAGGTATATTGTGGTCTTTCTTAAGGGATTACAGAGTCTAATAGAAAGTGTGAAAGAAACTGTATTATCGCAACGGATAGGTGGGATTTGATCCTCAGAAGCGTGCTATATTTACGTTCTAATATCGCGTTACTGTATGTGTTTGCACTTAACATATTCTTGTATATTTCTTATAAATTTGAAGAATCAAATCGAATCTTTCAGGTAGAAACTGTAAAAATTATTTTCGTTTTCAAATCTTATCGCGTCAGTAATTAAGATCGCGAAGCCCTCGGCGTCGCTTATCTCCAACTAATAGTCCAAGTTTACGGGACTACAAGTGATTTCGGTCCTTGTAAACGGTTTGTCTGTGACCTATATCAGATAACTTTGACATATCCGCCGAAAGTACTGGCGTTTGCTTCAAGTTGTGCGTCAAGTTCGAGCCCTTATCGGCTCTATGTAACGCTTTAAAGCAATTTATGTTGCTCGAGTGCTTTTTACTCATTTCGTTTTTGGGGTTATCTTTATTATTAAACGTTCGCTAGAGGAGTTTTTGTTCCTCGAATCTCTTTTTCATCTCCGTAACTGTCATTATCACAAAGGGAAAGTTAAAGTTTGTTGCTTACGATATTTCTGACATAACCGAAGCTACTTATTATACAGCTTCCTAAAGTCGAGCGAAATGGAACTGTTATTTATCACTTGACACAAGTACTTACTATTCAAATTCCCAACAGTTATGCATAATATCATTGCGACTTCCCGTGTAATAACCAAATCAACTGAAAATATCGCGTTCCAGTTAAGGTAGTTCTCATCACTATTCCGCGCGCGGAGCAGGTATGTCGGCGATTTACTGATAACCTCCATTCACCATGATTTGTGAAGATAGAAGCGAGACGCTCGTCTATGCGGTTACCGCGCCAAACTCTACGGCTTCGTAATAGAGGCGAAAGTTAAACAAAAGAATTGAGGCTTTACAAAAATCGTTTTTATATTTGCATGCATATCTAGCAACGTGTGTAATATGGAGATGTTTCTGTAGTAGTTACTACTATTTTTACGTGGAATTGAGATGTTTTAATTTAGTATTCTTGGATAAGTAACGTAATAATCAGGGCTAACAGTTTCAGCAATTTTACTGTCAGTATTAACTTTATAAATTATTTATGACAACATGCCTGTTGATTGTCACTGCTGACATCCGCCCCCACCGAAGACCACTAACCTATCCTAAGAGAGGATGTTAAGGCTTAACGAATCGTTTATATAAAAACCGGGTATACATATCATATAAAATTTGAAAAACTATATAAAATATCGATAGATTGCATGATTTCAATTGAAAGGCCAGTGCCAAGATCACAGCGCCACCCATGCTCCGATTTTTAAATTGTAAGTCAATAGTTTAGGGCAATCATCATTATTAAGGTCCTTTGTCCCTTAGCTGGGGCAGAGGGCATCCACAGTGAGTCTCCATCCCGCAAGGTCTTGAGCTTCGCATTTGATATTTCGCTCCAGGTTTTTCCAATGGCCTTCGAAAATGACAATCCGCCGCCAGGTTTGTTTTGGACGACCACGTTTGCGCTTTCCTTTGGGATTCCAGTCTAGGACTTGCCTCGGTATGTGGTTTGGGTCCCTTCGTAGAGTATGGCCTATCCAACTCCATTTGCGGCGTTTGATCTGCTGGTCGATCCGGACTTCATCACAACGTTCCCAAAGCTACCCGTTGGGATTTTTTTCTGGCCAGTAAATACCCAGGATGCTGTGAAGACATCGGTTGACGAAAACCTGGAGTCTGTGCGAGATGTCCTCAGTTTAGGCCAATATTACGTCATATTTTAAGTGAGTATCAGCTTCTTTTAAACTTTTGGTGGTCTAAATTAGGTTTTAAATATCTTCTAGGTAGTGACATACATTTTAAAATCATATTTTACCTGCTTTCGTTTTTTAAATCCTGAATATTCTAGCATGATGTTTTCTGTACTTTGTCTCTCGTGACCGCGGTGTAGTGGTTTTTAGTAGTGGATATTTCAAGAGCATCTTGCCTTTAACCCAATAAGTTATCCTGCGTCAACACAATGCTTACATTCTATCATCAATACATAGTATAAAACAAAGTCGCTTTCGCTGTATGTCCGTATGTATGCTTAGATCTTTAAAACTACGCAACGGATTTTGACGCGGTTTTTTTTTAATAGATAGAGTGATTCTTAAGGAAGGTTTGTATGTATAATAAATGCATAATATAGTAGAGAAACACTGATAAATTTAAAGGTTACTAATGTGATGTCGTAAATAAGCACGTTTTTTTGCGCTTATATTGCAAACGCTGGCTGAACCCTACGAGATAGACCAAAATAATGTACTACAGTATTGTACAACTTACAAAAATCCACAAAAAAGTCCGCGATGGTATATGTCTATCTCTTAGGGATAACCCACCATAACCATTTTTTCACTGCACCCGTGCGAAGCCGGGGCGGGTCGCTAGTATTATATATTATAGCATTGTATAAATATTATTTAACGATATTAATAACCATCCCTACTTTTTTACTCCTGTGAGTCCATGAGTCTTTTAATATATGTGATTCACTCCATCCTCATCTCAAGTCTTTTTCAAATCATAATAAGGTTGCTACCAAGTTTACCATTCCTTGGCATTGTCGACTAGCCACGGCAGCTTGTTGGTGGAGCTCGGTCACGGCAAAATGAGCTCAAACACAATGTGAAACTTATAATGAAATTGTTTGGAAGCTGTCAGACTGTGTTATTGAGAACGTTGCGTTTCGAAACTTCGTTTCCTTATACGTCTAGACTTGGAACCTTGTTTTATAAACCTCTTCAAACATTACCCTTCTTACGTAGACTCGTTTTATTTAAATATACTCTGAAAATACAAAGTCTAATAAAATTGGGTTACGTCGAGCAACTCCAAAAATAAAATCAAATATTATACGTTGCTTCAGAGTCTTAAACTGAAGTTCGCAATAAAGTAGCTAAGATTTCCAAGACTCACTAATGTTATCGTTCTCCTTTCGGTCACATTCAAGTATGGTTTATGCCACTTAAGGGTCGCAATTCTTACGGCTATGTCGGTGACCTTGATTCTTCTGCGTTTCCATTATTTCTTGTTTGATCACGCAGAAAACTATTATATTTTCCTCCATCGCTGCTTGGGTGATTTTAAACCATCTCATATATCCTCTATAAGACTGTTTTGGATTTTATATCATCACTGCGATCAGCAATAAATGAGCCGAGAACATGCTTTGTAACTTCCTGACAGTAGACTAGTTGTAGTAGATTTGCATCTGTCTTTTTGTCCTCTTTCTGGAAAGTGGATCTGCTAGTTGGATTATTTATCCCAGGTAATAATATTCATGGACAACTTCCGTTATACTCACCTCTAACATTCACAAGAATAGGTGCCATATGGGGATTCCACGGAATGTTTATCTTGCCCATTATTGATTTTAAGATCTACGTATTGGGAAACTTTACTGAAGTCTTGGAGTATTGTATCTAAAGCTTCCTTCCTTCCTTTGGTCTTGAAGAAAACGAAGATACACAACGAGTGCATGCATTATAGTGATATTAGTCTGATGCATAGACCATTGTAGGTGACAAACCATTGTGAAGTAACTATGGTTTGTCACCATCATTTATTAATTCATTGCGTAATGTCACACAAAAAAATATTATTTCATTAAATTATGAATTATTATTCTCTTTATTATTATCTTTTCGCCGTTGATGTTAACTGAAAGAATATATACTTATAACCCATTTATATTTATTAGTGAGACCAAAAGTACCGAGAGAAAACCAGTATCGAATGACGACCTCCTTGGCCGAGTGGTTTGTGTACTGGCTTCAAGGTGCCACCATCTGTACGGTTCAAGTTCTGATCATATCTTTGTGTGATTAATATGGATATTTGTTCTTTAGTCGTGATTGATAACATATATATATGTCTATATATCAGTTACTCTAGATTCCATAACATAAGCTTTAGTCTAATTGGCTAGGCTTATTGGTATGACTGAAAAAAATATTTATCATTAAATAGAATTGTGTAAATCTTAGAAAAATTATCCAGTAAAAATAATAAAACTTGTACGAACTATAGTTAAAACTATTAATATTTAATTCATAATGTTATGAACAAATTGTAAGTGAAATTGACTTTAAATGCACTTCAAAGGATTTTATGGAGCATGTTTATCGAAATCAAAACATAGATTTTAGAAAAAAAAGCGTGTTCTAGTTATTTAATTTATGCGGTAAGTACTTTCATTACGTGAATCCTCGGAGACGGAACTCATCCGTGATCCCGAATACTGGAAAGTGTTCGAAACGTCATGCTGACAAATTAATTTGGAGTAACTTCAAATTGTTTTATTTAATCGCTTTTATTATTGTTTTATGTAATGTGTATAGAAGGCATTGAGTCCCTTTCCGCATAGTGTAATTACTCATGATGAAATTGTACGAGAAGTTCTGCTAAAAAGCAAATTTCCAGAGTTATATAGGTACCGAGTTATATGGTTCGTTGACCGTTTTTGATTTAACTTACAAAATTTCTTCTCAGAATACGTTTAACTCGAAGATTTTCAAGACAGCATTCTTGTCAAACTCGACAAGAACACCCATAGTTCGAACAGGCCTTACAAACAAAGTAATTTAGCTGATGTCAGCGGAATTCTTACATTGTCAAAAATGAGTCATAAGACCAAACTTACATTGATGTAACTTTATAACCCGATATGATAGCATTATATTATATTATTTCTATAGATAAAATATTTCATAATTAAACTTCCGAGATATTCGACTAGTGAAAAGACGCTTTTTTGTCTAGTAGTTTCTCTACTATAATAATATAATGTGTTATATTGCACAGTTTTGTATGTTTGAATAAGTCTTGCAATGTTAACTCAGTCCTATTTTTTACATTTCAGACTTGAGTAAAAAGCACAATTTTTATCCACAGACAGCAATAATATTTTTCTTTCCATTTTAATCTTGTTGGCAACCCTATTACCGCGTCCACTAGATCGGCGACGACGTTCAATCCCGCTTCTAGATAGAATGTCTACTTGTTTGCGTGGAACGACGATTGCTCACTGCTCATAGCCGCAATACTTTGTTGCCGGACGTAATCCGATCTTTGTTTGGACGAGTAGAAACTGTATTTGTTTAATTTTCTCCGTATTACCGAGGAAGTATGGCCTATTTGTGCACACGGTCTACTCCATTAGCTATACTTAGTTATTATGAGTGTAGTGTCTTGAACAATAGGTAATGAAATGATAGGTTTATAATGATTGTATGCTCTGTACTATTATTCACATAATTAACCATTTGCCAAGGTTTCGCTTTTTATTGTAATTGGTAATATGACAATATTTTCAAAGTTACAATTTTGTTCTGTGTTGTTGCAATAAAGCTAATTTCAGTAACGCAATTATACCTATTGTCAATAAAACCGATTTTTTATTTAAACTAGATGTTAGATATCGACTGTCGAGTGAATATTTCAATTGGAACGGCAACACTATTTCGTTATTCATGGCTGAACAGAAAAATTCAAACCGCGTTCTATAGCTCGAATATCAAAAAAACATGACGTCCAGCTGAAAATCTGCGTAGGGCTGTCACTCGGATTACTATCCAATCTTTTTAATTGCTCGAATGTTTTTGTTCTTTGCAGCGAGCGATCATATCATATAGATATTAATCGATGACTAAATTCGAATTGATGAAGCTTGAGCCTCATAATAATCGCGTAAACCATCACGGCGAAAACATACACTTTGTGTAGCTGTTTTATTAGTCCGTAATCCAAGTTTTGACTGCACTGAAATTCACTCAATAATTATGGGTTTTGGTGCACAAAGTCTCCAAAGTGTGCCTTCTCCCATTGCACAGTACAGCTGATTTCGTTTTCCATACATATATGCCGGTGGCACAACGCCTCAGAACTGTATTATCGATATCGCAAAGCGATTCCCCCGCATTATGCATTCTATATATCTTAAACCGCGCGTTTAAGACGCATATTAAGAGTAAACATCAAGGTCGCTTATGCGAATTCACCCGTAGGATGCGATAGGAATAGTAGGGATTCGGACAGAAAAAACCTACGAATCGAAAGCAAAATCAAGATTTCGTAGTCCCCTGTTTATTTTTCCAAAACTGAACCGATTTAAATACTTTTTTCGATGAGAAATGAAAGCTTTACTTATATTGTTTAACTCTTTTTAAATGGTCACCCAATTTTTTTGCTGGATGTCTAAGCTAATTTATGTTTAATAAAGCCTTACCACTAAGTATAATGCTAGTCTCGAGATCACTGCACCACCGAAACTCCTTATTTATATAAGTGGCAAATCTGTAATTCCTACTTTTCTGTTCCAGGTACTTTACGATATTCAACAATCTATGCTCGTCCATTTCTACACTTTGCCAGTAAGTTAAAGAAGGCATTCCGTCAAAAATTTAACTAATTAAATAATAAATTAGTATTTACAGGCACCAGTATGTAATACAATGAAAATTTAACTCTATGCGTTCTATATTAAGTAGAAAATCGGTTATGATTATACTAACTTTGAACAGTCCTTAGTCTTCCTAGCAACACTACTAGGAATTTCTATTTGTCAGCATCACCACTTTGGGTTTTCTCTTGACCTGAATGGAGGCAACATCTAACTAAAGCGCGTCGCTAAAGACTCGGGACGCATAAGTTCAAGCAGATTCGACCAGGTACTTGCACTGTCAAGTATTGGTACTTGGTATGTCGTATAGAATGTATGTAGACCGTGTCTTTGCACACTCTTTTTACAACTGCGTATTGTTCTATTTTACTGCTCTACTATGTTTTATATACTTATCATTATTCCTACGTGTATAGTGTTTAAAACTGATAGATGAGAGGAAGAAGCTCGTTCACGCGTCTGATGGAATTGTGAGCGGGAGCGAAGTCCACTGAAGGTTCATCAAAGTTTCGTCAAATTTATTTTAATTATTTATACATACAGGATATGTTGTCATACAGTTATGCAAACATATAATATTTTTTTTTTTACCTAGTATGCAGCCTCCGACTACCTGTGCTTAGGACTGCTAAGAGAGGAATCTACGATTAGTATGTGCCGTGTTGATAATGACCCTTCCATCTATCTTTGATCGATAGTCTCTTAAGACATTGAGGCTCTTCGCATATTAAACCATTAGCAGAAACAACTATTGGCATAATTATTACTATTATTATGTTAACTTGGTACGTAAAAACCAGTTGTTCATGGACAAAATTATGTCTGACTGGGCTTTCTTCCAGCCAACCCTAGATATAGTTTTTGAGTACTTTGTATACACAAAGTATTACAGGAACTATAAAAATCCGAACTGGATTATTAAAATGTTTATGATTTTATACATACAAATAGATTAAAACGTAGAGAAACAAAATATGTATATATTAAGAGTCCGATTACACAATCCGTAGTATGTATAACAATGACAAATATATATAGATTACTCTGAACATTAAAGTATTTAATGTTAAACTACTAATTTATACTTAAGTGAATATGTAGAAAATATTATCCTGACTAGTTTTAAGGTAATCCTAGTGTGGGTCGCGCCACGTCGTTCTATTTAAGAAGAAAATGCACTTGTGTTAAATCATTTAATAGATTGAGATTCGCGAATAATCCCATGCAAATTATTCCCGACTAGCGCTACGCACTGCAAAAGAATAGAAAATAATTTGGAGTTGGACTGGGGTATGTCCAGAGTAAGGTATATGACACACAGAGTAAGGCATGCACAGCACGGAAGGTAGGCGGCAAAACATTTTAGTATAAGCTTCGGATCGGAGGAAATCGAGGAATCGATCGCGGATGAGGAAGCGAGTTTAAAATGGGGCAGCCTACGTGTATTTAATTGTCATAATACAGGAAAATGTCCTTAAGAAACCATTTATTACTTTTTGTGATATTCAGAACTGCTTTCACAGATATTTGGAAAATGAGAGAAAAAGGTCGACAAAAAAATGTTCCTTATGCTAGCTTATTATATTGTTATATCCGTAATCTAAAGATGTCCGATACGTTCTCGTACATAATAACAATATTTAAGTAATGATTTTATGTTTTTTCTTTAAATATCTCAAATTGTAATATGTATATGATGTTAGCTAAAGGCGTATTTTAACAAAAAAAATATAATTACTAGAAAACACTTATAGAATATTTATCAGATTTTAATGTAATAACCACCTAAATCAAACATATTAATCAAAATCTGTAAAAAATGGTACTTGAAGAACAGCTGGATGAACAGACAGCACCCCCTGTAGAACTGTGCAGTACACATGGACCCTGTATTTTTTTTTTACTTTGGTCAATTCTTATGTCGTTCGTAATCGTGCGGTGATTTACGTAGCGCTATCAGAATGTCTACACTAGCTATATTTCAATGCGACGATCAAAACATGATTCAATCATAATTTGGCAAAAATATTGGTGCGTTATCTTTCAACTAATCTAGCTAATAGCGTAATATCTTCATAGTAATCTAAGCACCCACAAAGTACATAACAGTAAGTTATGTGTTGTTACGCGCCTTATGGCCGTTTTCACCAACCTTGTCTTAGCTTAGGTGACTCCTAAGTGACATGCTGTCACTTTTATATTAACTGAAAAGAGTGAGCAGCATGTATCTTAGGAGTCACCTAAGCTAAGACAAGGTTGGTGAAAACGGCCATTAGTAAACAAGAGAACTTAGGTGATGACATTAACACCGAAAATCGCTAACTCTGGATCATCAGGCGGCAACTTTGATAAGTTCATTTGCCTGAACCTTGTTAGTTGTTCAAGCGATGAATATTATCTAACACAAGGGTACTGCATAGGATGTAATTTTGCGCGTGACCTTATTGCATCTTAGCTCCGCAAACCTATTATTAGTTTACTTTGATTGAGATTGGATGTATGCATATTAGCTACCTATATGAACATGAAATTTGTAATGGCACTGGAAAGTGTCGTTAGTATTATATATGCCTTTATTTCTAGCTTTAGTACAGTATCCAGCAGCGTAATAGTATGAAGATATAATCGAATTGAACAATTGTAGAAAGAGTATAAGTGATTTGTTTTTGGAAAAACATAAAAAGGGTATTTCGAACTTTTATTAGAAATGGGTGTTTAAGTCAAACTTCACTTCATATTACGATTTATGGACCTTTCGAAATAATTTTTTTTTACAAGTTTTATTATTTTTTATCTAACGCCAGACAAGCAGTAAACGATATTAGAATAAGTTTTAAATCAAAATTAAGTATATACTTCTTTATCCCTTAGCTGATAATAAATATCACAATGTCAAAGACGGTTGTTATTTAAAATCCATCAAATGCATTAATGTTATATTAATTATTATACTCGTACGTACACTTGCCGGTGGTTTTATTATATTGATCAACCGCCTTAATATTAAGTGATTACATAGCAAAATTTGGTTGTCACCTATTATATGTTTTTATACAAAAGTCGGATATAAGGACTTCGCTATATGAGGCACGTTGCTCATTATGTCCAAATTAAAAAAAAATGTATGTCCGATAATTATAAGCTGTCGATCATTTCATGTTATAATAAGACTCCATCATTGTACATGTGCATCACACGATGATTTATCATATATCACTTCAGGAGACTCGGACAAATATACACGTTGAATCCTTAATTTAATGTTACATTTGTACGTGACAGGTATGAGCCCCGAATATGCCGATACTGAGTATTGAGATCACTGAGCAACCAACTCGCGTCTTTATATTCGTCTTTCACAACATATAGAAATATATGTAGTATGTTATTTAATTGCTCAGCTAATGAACAGTATGCTCTGACAATCTGGATAATGTACCATTAGCTTTGTTACGGTCAAAATGCACAATAGAATACAGAGGCCATTGTGTGTTTTGACGCTGTTAATACTTAGCCATTTAACAGGTACATCTAATAGTTCCAGCAGAAAGCATGAACCCAAAAGTACATACATATTATATAATGAATGAGTGATGATACTAACAGCTCGCACGTGTGGAATAAAAACAGAAATTTATGAATGTACTTTACTTCTCTGATTTTTACATAAAGTAATCAATATATTAAGATTAATTAACAAGTCAGTACATTAATTTAATGGGATAGGCCTACCCCATCTGTTATAGTGATTAGCCCTTAGTCAACCATACGGCCCAGTGTGGATTGGTTAATTATATATGCCTTTGTAAAAGCGTCAGATAACAGCATCTATAAAATTCGTAAATAAATATAATAACTAAGAACTGGAAATCTGTAAACAAATAACTTGCCGTTCCTATGCAAATAAATTGAGATTCGTTCATGGACCATTTATTAACCAGGTTTATGGTACTGATTTGAGTTTTTAGAAATTTTAAGCACATGTTATTAATACTATACACATACATAATCAGTGGTTTATTAGTTGAGTTATTATTGCATTAAAATCATAATATTAATAAAGGAAATTGGGCTTAAACTGGTTGCTTTGAAGTTAGGTTCCAATAAGAGTGTTTCCACCACTCACAGTAGCACGCCTTAACTAATACTCATTCATTGAGCGTTTGTGTTCATTTGCAATATCTGTTATAATAAATACATTATTATTTGATGACACCGGTCAATAACGTCATAATTGACAACGCCCAAAGATTTGTACCGTTTGTAAAATGTTTTCAAATAGTTAAAAACCAGTGAAAATTTTGATGTTTTACAACATAAGCTAGCAACTTTACATGAATGATGAATTGAAAGTTAATAAAAAATATTGCTCACTTATTATTCACTGTTGATGGGATCTTTCTGTGGTCCAATTGAAAAAGAAATCTTCAACATATTTGATTATGAATAGCGATCATTGTCCTAAGAACAGACGGGCGGTAGAAGAATGATTGCGATCGAGCTAATTGTTATTGCCTTATAGTTCTCCCAGAGGCAGAAAATGGAATTATAACCAACTTCCTTTATTCGTAACTTCAGAAACTTTCTTGGTACACAATGAATAACTGGAAATGAGCGACTTAACCTACTAGACTAGTCCTAAGTTTTGCCAACCAGCTTCTTGTTAAGTTGACCCTATTACTTGTTGCGTTGAAATGGTGCTTAATCAAAATATTTGCGAGTAATATCAACCAGCCATGCTCCTGTACCCGAAGACCGGCCTGAATACTAACATAACGTAGCTTACTTGTGACTCGGCTAATGTATTCATTGGAAACTAGTGACTTGATTCGCAGAAACGTGATGTTCAAGTATTAACATGAGCCAGTCCTAAATTGGAATAAGGGAATTATATAGTAAACCCTTTCAGGCATTGAAGTCTTAAAATATATATATTCCTCTTTGGAGACATATATGAGTTGTGATGATAATTTACAGTTGTGTTAGTCACATCACCTATCACTTAAGAATGAATAAATAAGTACTTATTTATTAGGTTTGCTTCTTTCAAGAATAGCAATATTTAAATACGTCTTAGAGAATAGAAATTGTGAGGGATTTATTTTGCACCGAGCTCTTTGCTGATGAGCGATCGCTCTCATTACAAGTCTTGAGGTCATTAGGACCAAGGCTAAGGCTGAGTTTGGTCGGTAAGTCACATCGATCGAGCCGCCTCGTATCCTTAAAGATTCTCAGCCTCTCCTCTCCAGAGGGAAAAAAATGCTCATCTAGTGGTATATGGTTACAGTCTTATTATATATAGCGTATATACGTAACAGTACATATGGTTCCTGTGAGATTCTTAATAAATCTGCAACCTCCATAAAACTTTAGTGTTCGTTGCCAATTTGTGACATAACGTGTAGAGTCAGTAATTTCCTATCATGCTTTCGTTCTTACACTGAAATTATGAGTGTGGGACTAACGATCTAAGGTAGTTGGCACCACCCTTACACCGGAACACAGCAATGAGAACACAACTGTTATGTGACAGAAATAGGTAAGATGGACCTCCATCTTACTGCTAGTTTTGCCGTCTCCGTACCTACCCAAGGAGACGGCAAAACTAAATATTTATCGTAATATTAGATTTAAATTTCCCCGTCTTGCTCAGTTTTCAGTTCACGCTATCAATGTTCCATTGCATTTCAGTTTAGATATTCTTGAGTTATAAGTAATGTGAATAATAAGACTTTATGTATATAGATTATATTCATACATTAGCTAAAAGGTTTGACTATTAGGCGTTATAAAGTTTGTCGGCTTAAAATATTTAGAAATCTTTGCTTAAGTTCTAACATCTCGTAACTCACAACAGTGAACTTTTAAGAAGGTAATTATCTGTCTGTCTGATTTTGTAAAATGCTACGAATGTGTATCTTTTTTCTAAAATAATATTTAAAATTGGACCCTTTTTGAGGACTTGTAGCAAAAAATACACATTCCCAGCATGTGTTATTACAGCCAGTTTTTTACCTCTTGAAAAGTTAACTATTTTTATTTTACGCGGAGTTGAAACTCAAGTGACTCTACATACTTTCAATAACGACAAAAGGAAAATTTTCGAACAATAATCAATTAGCTACAGAGCCCTCAATAAATAATCGATATCTAAATATGAGTCCATCGAAGCAATCGAGCGAGATTTTACGACGTTTAAATTAGCCGTAGATTATTTATAACCGGACTGATGAACTCCGGGCATAGTTTGTACTGTAGCTTGACAGTAACCCTTCTGCTTTTTATCTCGACTGAATATTAGAACCCGATACTGCGTGGTATTTTTATCTACGCGATAGATAAGTAGACCGCAGCGACCGCAGGCAACGTGAGAATTGCCGTGTTTTATAATTTCTTGTTAGTGCATTAAAGCCAGTTCTTATCTACCTAGCGTTCTTTAGTACACATCGACACTCTTTATTACGCTCTGGCGTTGTATAATTAGCTGTTTTGGGAGCTTTACAAACGGCGTTACCGCCACTATAGACTATACACCCGTTGCATCACACATTCTGTATATGCGTAAAGCCTCCCAGGTGCATTTACTACGTACGCACAGTAACACTAAACTTTGTTTGAGATAACTCTTATCATGTTACTGACGCTTTTTGTATTCAAAATATAAAACTGAACTAGAATAGCGTTTGATTTTTTATACAGTCACGTTGTTATCTAAGCTTGTTTTTGTTGGATGACAGCAGAGAATCTTGTGAGGATACCTACTTACCAATCCTACAGTGAATCTGAAGACTAAATTGTTTGCCAGATAGTAAATTATTTCTAGATACAATAGATGTTTGCAACGCCAGTGGCATCAATTATGAGTTGTTGATCTTACACCTCAAGCAGCTAATATGGTTAGGAAACCCAACTCGACTCCCCGATGAGCGCTGGAAAGCTCACTAACTTACAGCCACGCAACTTAAAAGTTTGAATACGGCTTCTGTGAGATAGCGGTACCCTGGCGGGCTTCTAAGCGCAAACGTTTTACCAACCTACCCTACCAGTTTTACCAAAGATACTTTTTACATGAAATTTGACATTAAATAAAGTCATGTAGCACAAGTACAAGACAATAAAAAAAATAACAAAATAAATATAATACCATATATTTTTGCTAATAAAAAAAAATAAATTAACATTACAACAACAAAAAAAAATTGCATTAGCATGGGCGGCCTACTCTAAGCTTGAATTTGTCTTCAAAATTAATTCATTAAAAGGCCGAACAAAAAAAACACGTTACATGACCAGTGTATCCTGCCAGTGATCACTTAGGAGCTGAAACCTGAGTATTCACAAAGGAGATCTCCATAAACTCCAAGTGACTCAGAGGGCAATCGAAAGAAAACTGGGGGAATTACATTGAGGGACCGAAAACGAAAATAAATGACTTAGACAGCAAATAAAGTCGCTGATGTCACTAAACGTGTGACAAATTTAAAGTGGAAGTGGGGCGCAATGTCGCCAGAAATCGAGGCTCGTGGTGCAAAGCATTTGGAGTGAGACCGTGGAGTGAGGAACGCCCACAAGGAAGGCCAAAAATGCGTTGGTGCGACGACATTATAAAAACAGCAGGAGTGAAGTGGATCGAAGCCGCCCAAGATCGTCGGAAATGGCATAAAATGAAGGAGGCCTACACCCATAGGGTAGAAAATGGCTAAGAAGAAGAAGAAGACCAGATGCATCAAGCAAAAAAAGCTAATTGCGATTATTAACAAATACTGAGTCCTATTTGCATTTGAACGGATTTTTTATTCTTATAGATTTGTTTTGACGTCAATGAGTCCCTGTAAAGCCTATGTCGAATGATTTTAATCTTATAAAGCCGAATATAGCAATGTCCTACAACTGATAATAATAGTAACAAACAAAATACAAATGACTAATGAAAAGATTTAACAATGCAATAATTATTCATTGGTTTAGATTGTTTTTAATCCATCTGTTACGAAATACGCCACCTGCACACCGGATCCCCTCAATGTTTATTTTATTAATGGAAAGTTGTTTGAATGCTATTAATAAAAAGTCCTTGTGATTTACGTATGCTTTTAAGTTGATCGAAATGAAAATCAAAATAATCTTTATTCTATATGATATGCTCATTGAGGTTAAACAAATATAACATTTTAAGAACACAAAGAACTTAGAGCTACATAACCTTGTAATGAATTATGGCATTACTTTATTAATATAATAAATGTATTGGGATGTTAAAGATTTCATAAGTACTGGATATATCCTATAGGCCGGTATAGGTTAGTTTATACTGCCGTCAACGTATGAGGTTCTGGGGTTACGCCCCAATGGAATTACCACGTGCAGATAATTTGGGAAACAATATAGTTATTTGATTATTTTAAGGCTCTCCCAATTTCCGATCAGAATTAGAGTAATTTTTTATTCTAGTTCGTATGAGTACATACAAGATTTTTGACGTCAGTAAGTGCCTATAAAGGCCTATACTGATTAAACATATGTATTTTTATTTTTTTATATCAATACTCCGTGGCTTTACTCATATGATATGTAAAGGTACGATTAAAGCAAATTGAGTACGATTAAAGAACATATAACAAAGCTGATCATACTTTGTTATATGTTATTTTATTCATAAAATATTAACCAATTCGTAATGTCGAACGTTTTAATGGTAATATGAAATATATTATTTATATGATACTAGCTTCCGCCCGCGGCTTCGCCCGCGTGAAATTAGTTTTTGTCAATCCTGGTCCCTTATGTCTAAGGTACCAAGATTCATGGTCTTATCTTCAATTTAACCCCTATTTTACCCCAACACAGGTAAAAATTTTCAAATGCTAGAACAAACGATTTTTTGTTTCTTATGACGTGATATGTAACGAACTTGCATACTAACTTTCAACCCATATTTTACCCCCTAAAATTTAAAAATGCTAGAACAAATGTTTAATGATTTCTTATCAAGAACTTAAATATAAAGTTTCATGGTTTTTCCATACAAACTTTCAACCTATATTTCAACCCCTTCATCCCTTTTTTCGAAATAAAAAGTAGCCTATGTTCTGTCTCAGTTTAAGCGGGAAAGCGTAACAGACAGAGAGACAGAGTCACTTTCGCATTTATAATATTAGTTGGGATTTTAGATATTTTAAAATTCCTTTTTTTAGTTTAGAGTTAGAGTTTATACCATATTTGTTTTATATTGAATAATTCAGCTCCAAAGCAGCAATAGGGCTTACATTGTTGTGTCCCCGTTTATAAAACTAAACAGTAAATTTACACATGTAATAATTGTTCGTTTAGTTTGGTGACTTATTTGTTATCTTGTGGAAATCTTTAGAATTCCCTAAAAGTACACAGCCACAAGTAATCGTCTGCAAAGTTTTTTTTTAAATTCATCTATGTCAGTTGCAAAACAGCTTCAACTAGATATAAAATTATTGTTAACAGTATATTATTTTTTTATTTTATTTATATTATATAAAAAACTTAACAATTGCTAAGTCTAGAAGCAAGTCTGCTTAGTAGGCAGCCGCCTCCTAGATCGTCTGCAAGGCAATTTTATCTTACCTATTTCAGCTGTAAACTAGCAGAGAGCTAATATAATGATAATAATATAATAAGAAATATATTCTGAAAGGCAGTACGGTCGACATATCTTCGGCATGCTGTCGTTCCGAAGAGTCATTCAGGCATATTATGCTACCATACCAAATAACGGTTGTTCGAAATTTGCAACCAAATCAAACAGCAAGTATTTACCGAAGTACCGAGTAACAGACAGTAGTTACAGACACAACCTACTTACCAGAATCCTCCATCACCAGTTTGCTTTTCATTAAAAGTACCAGTTTTTCAATTTTATCTTGTTATTATCTTGGGACAGCTCTATCATTATGGACAGGACTATTGTTTGCAAAAATCTGATATCGTGGTGGTCGCTAGATCTCAACTTTGTGCAACTCTCGACGATATCACCATCGTCATGACGAGAACCTCGTGAAAGTGGAGAAGAATAAAGCCAGCAAGTACCTTGACTTGGCACACGAGGTAACCGCCACGTGAGATGTTTATTGCACGATCATTGTTCCGATTGTTGTGTCTACAAATGGCTTGAGAGCGAGTCTCGATCGACATCTTAAGAAGCTCTCTTGACGGATGGATCAAGGATCGGATACAGAAAGCGGTGATTCATGATACGGCACGTAATGTCCGGAAATTCTCTGCCGCCCAAACTAACGGCAGCCTGAGCCTCAGTGCCGGCGGCATACTACATTTTAGTTTATTAGAATGTATATATAATTGTAAAAAACTTCAATTTAATATAATACTTTAATTATGTGGTTGACTAAGGCCTAATCGTTCAAACATAGTTAGGGTAGGGTCATGCCCCTCAGTGAGAATGTGATGAAATGTAAAAAATAATTCTATTGAATTTTCTTTTGGTCAAGAGAGACTTATATTACAAATTGGGTGTGGTTTATTTAAGGTTTAATTAGCATACATACATATATTTACGCATCTTTCGGGGGTAGGCAGAGATCACAGTTTTCCACTTGCTAGGTGCAAATATTCTCCCCCTCAGCTTCCTCGTCTTTAAGCAGTACAATAATGGTGCATTATAAACTGTTTTTCACGTCAAAACTTAAGGCAAAACTAATTTCAACAGATTTAAAAGTAATAAAAGCAAATCCTGAGAATAAACTGAAACAATAATTATTTCCCAGTTATATTACTAATTTTGGTAATTTTGTCCGCTATCAGTGTAACAAAGTTACACGAAGCTTTCAAGTCCCTGCTCCTCTCCCCAATCCAAATAAATCCGGGATAATTTATGTCGTAATGAGATTTTGACATTACGAAAATAATTAAACCCGTCCCAGCTTAATTTAACTCGTATATTCTAAAATACATTGCTTTCTACATTTTTGTCTGCTATTCCAAACAATATATATATATTTAGAATAAGCTTTATTGTGGAGACTGGAGTTTCAAATCTAGATGCCAAAATACTGTTAAAAAACCCATTGAAGAGATTTTAAATTGATTCAAATACATGATGCCACTTTTAGCCTAACTTTACAAATCTTCCAAAAATATACCTATATACTATATAAATATACTAAGCTATTCTTAATTTATTTAGAAGACTAGACTGTAAAGTGAATCGCTTGCAAGAAAATTGCATACCATTTTGCAAAAAGATTTTTTAAAATCAATTACACCACTTATGAGCCAAAGACACTGACAACGAATCTCTAGTTATCTATATATGAAAAACGACCAATTACGAGTCAGTGTTGCGCATCCAGGGCACCTAAACAAGTTTATAATCACAAAAATATGTGATACAACTAGATATGCAAGATTCATTATTCCTAATGAATCTTGCATATCTAGTTCCACGCAACACTTATTCCTAAAAGAAGTATCTTGGACACGGTTAACCTGTGATCTTATAAGGGTTCCGTTTTCCTTTCCGTTTTTTTGGTACGAAGTATGAACCCTCAAAAATGTCAAATTACCGTTTTTTCCATAATTAGAATGTCAATACTGCGAAGAACGTTACTCCACTTTATACTATCGGTTAAAGACAAACACGTGTTTTAACATCAACGCTGGAAAACCAGTTTAATAAAACGCCGCCCTAATTTGCCGCCTGCAACGCCCTGTGGCGCGTCAGTGCGAAAGCTCCACACACGTCTAGTGCGATTCGCGCTAATTGTGCTATAGTAGGCTTACGCGTGCGTGTGCTTGCACGGGTTGGGGCTACGTACACATATCAGAATGTGTTTATTAAACATAACACTTTGGACACTATAAAAAGAGTCTTATTAGATAGATATTATAAAGTCACTCATGTATCTTTTGCGTTTTTATTAATTGAAAGCGTAATCGCGGGACTCCTCAAAGGACGATATTTCTGAAACATTTACGGATTATTCTTATCACATTATAAATTCGGAGGTTACCTGGATTAACCCATTACGGGTACCGAAATCAACATTTGACGGGACCCAAGCTAGCCTCACTTGCTCTCGGTGTACTCTGCCGACCAAGACGCGTCTGGCGCTTCCCATCAAGCTCCACAGGGTGACACCTCAAATCGCCCAATATAACGTAAGAACTGGACAAACAGCTTTGGGTGAAGCAATGGTGTATTTCAGCTGATATGATGATGAAGATGATTATGAGTTTACGTTTAAATTAGATATAGGTATAAGTTCCATTGTACGAATACAGTGTACATTTGTATTTTACTGGGTTTGCACTCTAAAGTCATCTCTAAGTTAAACCGTACACCAAATGCACACTGTAAATTATATTATGATTGTCTAGATATAGTATTTTAGGTAAATTCAATTTTATGACAATTCTTGCCTTTTATTTTGTAAACTACATGCAGTCAAAGTGTAGTTAAAAAAATCTTTTGACAATATTTGTGTTACCGACCACACCGACAACCCGAGGGGGTTACTAAGTTACGAAATAATATTTAGTAGAAAAATTTCATCAGAAGTGAAAATTCTGTAAATATAATATTAGCTAATTAATCTACTCGTATTTGTTTTCCCTCACAAACTAAATAAAATAATTTTATGATTATACAAAATATACATTTATATATTTCCCTGTATCGATAACCATCATTATATATAAATTAACATCTTTTTCTGCAATTTTACAATATTTTAATTTAGCATTACTTAATAACTTATGAATTTACCTACCGGTGCTAATTGAACCAATGAATCTGCTTTGATTGAAGGAGGGGGACGAAATAACATATTAATTAAAAGTAAGTTACAAATAAATTAATGCGAGTTGAAATGTTTAGTGTCCAACACGCAATAAAATTTGATTTTGCTGTTATAAAGATGATTATATTTAATTTACTTTACATATCAATTAAATAAATGTCTATAGATTCATTCTCTTATTTTAAGCGGTAATCTCTCAAAGATATAGAAATCGAATTCAACTTTCTATTATCATTCGAAATGTCCGTTTATAGATTTGTAATGTTCGCATTCACTTCATAAGCCCAGCGACCTAGTTCTGTGCCCAAAGGCTTCACTCTTTTCGCGTAGAACCATCATTAGCGGAAGCTTAGAATAACGAGCATTATTCTGTACAATGCGAGTGTTAAGCGTATCCTCAGAATGTCTTTGTTACGGCCGAGACGTTGGTGAATTCATGAATAAATTACCACCTTCTACCGAAGATTTCGTCAGTAGACAGTGTTTATTAATTTCGGAATCTATACAAACGTCACATCGGTAGCTACGGAGTTGTCTAAAGTTGAGATATAAAATGGACCGATTTATTATATATAATAAGTACTCGTAGGTACAGTCGCCTATATCACATGTGATTCTTGTGAGATTCGCAGTAAATATGTAATATATTTGCTTTGACAACTTGTAGTATAAGATGAAGAATCAATATCGTACACACAACAATGCGAGCAGTGCTGCTTTCCATCAGATATAAATAAAACTACGCAAGCAGACGATTCTATATAGCCCCTGTATAGTTTCCCCTCTCGATTAAATGCTAGTTTGACATGCGTTTGCAAAAGCTGTCATATTTATTATTTGAGTAAAAGTTATCCGACGAAAATAACAATATTATGAATTTGGATTTGGTACGTAAACTTTTATAAGTCACGTACCTTCATTATTACACGTTATCCACGTCTCCAATGAGGTAGTCGCGTCTACGTAAGTAAGTTTCCCAGTCAACAAGCTGGCAAAGTGTGAATTAGTCGATTTTACAAAAAACTCCGGAGATATTGCAGATAATTAAGTAATCGGGATGTTCACGATTTTTTCCATCGCCACAAGAAAAATAACAAAACACATTGTTACGTCACTTGCTGGAGGTTTAGACCTTCGAAGTACATAGCGTGCTTCTGTTTGACGTTCGACGAAACTTTGGTTTCATACATTTGCTATACAATCTTAAGCTATTTGTGGGTTTAAAACAAGATCAGGTATTTAATTCAAAAGACGATAATAATTATATAATCAAAGGGTGAACGATGATTATCGTTGTAATGTAGTTGACTCTGATTATAATCAGAGTCAACTACATTACATCTTTGTCTCAACTATGAAGGTTATAAACAAAAAAGAATAAATAAGCTCTGTAATACATCTAGGTATAACATAATTGATAAATTTTATATTCGTAAAGACACTATATTCACCCAGAATCGTCGTATTGGGTATCTCTGTCTTATATCTATTTCTGCCGCAAAATAGTTTTTTTTTTGTGGTTAGGTGGTAGATATTATTTACTTACTCGTAATACCTACATAGTTGTATTGTAACCAAAAACTACTGGACTATAATAAGGAATAATCAAAACAAAAACTGCCCAGAGCTCACAAAGATCATATCTCGCCACCCTAATTCGCAGTGCTAAGTGTTTTCTGATTGGGCGGCTTTTCAATTCGACCCACTCTTGGCCTCTCTCCAACGCGAAGATTTGCAATGCACCTACTCAACGAGCTCTAAAGCCTATGTGTACGATTGTACGTCTATATTCGGATACCATCGTAAATTGTGTAATGGATTCTCGACTTTAATATTCGAATAACAATTATCTGTAAGTCTATTTAAATGTAATTAAAACTCGCTACTTATATACTGTGTAACTGTGTAAGGCAATGTGTTGCACTCAGGTTCGATAAATAAATAAGGTGAATAAAGGGACGTTTGAAAGGATAGGTATGTGATACTGACTTAAACAAAAACAAATATACTGAAACAAAAATATAGACAAATTTATGTACTAAAATTTGTCTATATTTTTGTTTGCTTAAAGTGCACATTATTTAACTCATTGGAACTAATAATATAAAATTTTTAATTATTTTATTTTGTTATAAAATTTCCGATTATTTCTTCCACATATAAATTCTTAATGTTTTTGTTTTATGACTTATTATAGGTATTTTATTGCATAATCATATATATATCGAGCAAGTTTTAATTATAATAGGTCCAGAGATTCAATCTTCTGCTTTCGTTTCTCTTTTAGTTATTAACGAGTTTGGAAGGTAAATCTCGTATACAGAGGGCAGCGCTGATCGTACCCTCTCCTGAGGGTGCAGCAAACCATCCTTCATTCAAGCCATAAGCCCTTATGGTCAAGGCTAAGACTGAGTTTAGTTTTTAGGTCACGTGGCCGATTCGCTCTAGTTGCGTGGAGTCCAACATAACTTCCATGACACTTGCCGTTGCGGGGGTATCCTGGGTACGTTTCGTGCTCCTTTGTGATGGATTCTCAGCCTCTCTCTCCTGAGGGAAAAAAATCGTAGATGTCGTAAAAATCGACTAAAGGAGTTTATCGGAATTATATCTGTTTAAGTTTCCGGTCTCTATTATAGGCTCCCCTCTATTATACTAGGTCTCAATAATATTGGCGAATTATGATCGTTAAGGACAGTTCTGTTAATGTGATAATTCTATGTACTCTATATATATATATATATATATATATATATATATATATATATATATATATATATATATATATATATTATATATATATAGACAAGAGACAAGAGATATAGACAAGAGACCTAACGTTGACTGAGGCCATGACAAAAGCTAGCAAATCAAAATATTTACCGTGTCGATTCACTGAATAGGAAGAGATAATAATGACTCGTCTCCCCGGAGACTGCCCCGCGTGCGTGATTGGCTTCCACAGACTCCGCACAATTAACTTTCTACAATAATTCATCCTATGAATAAACTAAACTTGCACCTGTATCGACGCATGCCAAAAACCTATGGTATTTAGACAATAGGCTTGTTGCCTAAATTTCAGTAGTTAGATACTAATATACCTTGATGCCTATTCTATACAAAATAATTATTATTTTTGAAAAAAAATGCTTATTTATAAGAATAATTTTGCATTTAATTAAATATTTGACATTAGTCATCAAAAACGCTCACGACTGTCATGGCGTCTTGAATGACGTCACGCCGTGCAAAACACAGCTGTTTTAGTATCGGAATATTCGGTATTGTGAAGTTATTTTAATAAAAAATGGATTCATCGTATTACAAGTACTGCATAGTGCCCCAGTGTACAAGCACAAGTATAAAAACACCAAAAAAATTATTTATATACGTGCCAAACAATCAGCAGATACGTAAAAAGTGGCTGACACTCGCGAGAAGGAATGATGCCCATTCTCTTTCGCACTTCCACAAGACACTTGGGAATGACATTTCGACTTTGACGTTTCGCACGGCGTGACGTAACTCTCTTTAATTGGTGTTTGCTGTCACGTGACTTATGGCTTATTTTGTGCAATTTTATTTTATAAAAATATAAATAATCAAAAGTTATTATTTTATAAAACTTTGTTTTTTCATAATTAAATGATCATCTTAATAGTTATGCAACCTAACGCATCAAATTTGTTCATAGTGGATACAAGCCTATTTGATATTTTTTTTACTGTATGTGCAGATGCCTTGTTAAGTGCATATAGCCCTGATAACCCTTATAATATAGTTTTTAGTTACATCACTTCAAGAATGGCTGAACCGATGTAAATGATCACCTATGTTGAATTCATCTCCCTTTATTAAATAAATTAAATAACAGAATAACTATTATACTATTTATAAATCAATTTTCGAAAGCCGCCATCTTTCGCAGTTGACAGCTCATGTTTATTCATTTTAGGCAGTTCGAAGTTCGTTAGATCAGTTGATTTAATATAAACGCTGTTAGGGTAAGACGGAGGTAATCCATTAAGTAGAAAAAGGGAATATAAGTTATCGCTAAAACGGATGTAAAATTTAAATTTTAATAGTTATTTGTTACAGAAACACTGGATTGAGACAGTCATTGGACACGTAGTATAGTTATAATTTTTATTACTAACATTACTAACTTACTTTAAAAATATAAATATGTATTGTCACTAACGTACTAATTAAGTAATTTTGTTGTATTTTTTTTTGTCTTGTACTTTGAAATAATTAAAATTTCTTACTTATTTATAGAACATTTCTATACAGAATATGTCCTCCTCTTTTGAAGAATCCCTTTTCGAACTTGGTTAAATAACACTTCCTTTAAATTATCTTAAAATTCTTTAAACTCTATTGATTATAAACAAAATAAATAGGAAATATTTGAAGGAGGAAGAGCTACACAACTCACCTTAGAAGAGTGAAGAGTAGTCGTAAGTTATACGTAGTCTTAGACCAAAAAGAGATGAGACCTTAGAACAAAAAGGACATGCATCACGAATCCGTGAAGTGTATATTAATATTTAAAAAGCTAATGTTGCTATGAATTAGTAATTTCGAAATTAATAATTAATTACGATTACGCTAACAGTGCAGCCGTTGAAAGTTATGATCAGACCTTTTCCTATATTTGCCAAAATTTTCATTAGCATTTATTGGCAATATTCAAAGGTAGGAATAATTTTATCTCAAATTATTTCCTGAGTTGAATATTCTATGACTTATTTACTTAATGAGAACATTGCGGCTTTTCTATTTGAATTTAAGCTTTATGTTATATAAAATTACTCCATCTGCTACAGATATCAGCTCTGTTAGCAGATATAATAAAATACAAAACTAATATTTGTAAATACGGTAAGTTATAAATATGGCTGTAGTAATAACATTACTCTATATTTTATCCAATATGTGTTCTGGAATGAGTTCTCAGTTGTAGTGTTTCCTGAGGATTTTAAAACTTGATTTTAATTTTATATGTATCATTATTTATTGTATCATTTACCATTTATGTATTTACCAGTTTCATTACTGATATTATCTAATTTAATAAATAACTAAATATTTCTTACACTCACACTGATTAACCTAGCCTAAAGTAAGCACTGTAAGGCTTGTATTATGGCATCTAAGAATATCAATTATACATAGATTTTGTTTATACAAATATATATATTAACAGCCATGACTAAGACACAAATGCTTGTATTCATCACACAAACATCTACCCTCAACTGGAACTCGAACCCGGGACCTCAAAGATGAAAACACCTTTAAATCTGCATATTAACCACTAGGTCACGGAGGTCCTCATTTTGAGCGTCTTTGTTCATCAATATGTGCACTTTAATGGGCTGCGGTGCTACATAAGCGTTTCGTTTGTCCAACTTAAATAGAACATTAATTCAGCGGCCAGCCTAAGAGGCATTGATGGAAGAATATATAAATGTGGGTCCAGGTGAACTCCAGGCACACATACATAAGTCCATCAATGTCTATTTGTGGTCAAAGCTTGTAAAATACATTTCTCAAATAATGCCCGGAAATTACATACAATTATATTTTTCTTCCGCTAAAGTGATCATCTGTTTTTTTCTCTGTTTTCGCTATCAAACAGCTTTCTCTTTGCAAGCTAGTTCTACATTTAAATAAACCTCTTTTGCGTTACCTCCTTAGTTGCTATGTTTAAAAGAAGTTTTCGTTTCTTTCTCCTTGTTGGACAATTCTGCCTTTGCTTTACTCGGTGATACTTCCAATTCGGAACGTGACGGCTTGATCTATGGTGATCGCTCCGCGGCTATTTATTGGCTGTTTCGCAGTCTTGGCTGTCTTTTGACGTCGGCGAGGAGGTCGCGAAAGATGGGTCTTTCGGCGTTCCTCTCCTGGCGGATGTGCCGCTTTAGGCCACCGCGAAGTCCAAATTAGTTTTATTTGTTTTCATTTTAATATTTTTTTGTGGGTCCAGGTGAACTCCAGGCACACATACATAAGTCCATCAATGTCTATTTGTGGTCAAAGCTTGTAAAATACATTTCACAAATAATGCCCGGAAATCACATACAATTATATTTTTCTTCCGCTAAAGTGTTCTTTTTCTCTGTTTTCGCTATCAAACAGCTTTCTCTTTGCAAGCTAGTTCTACATTTAAATAAACCTCTTTTACGTTACCTCCTTAGTTGCTATGTTTCGGATTAAAAATCCTTCCATTTTTTAATAACACGACAGTAATGACTTAACATACCAATTTATTTGGCCGCCAAAACACAAGAGATAGATTTTCATACAACTTTACCGAACGCTGCTTGCATGCATTTGGCCATTATAACAATTTCGATTTACCTCTAAGATTGTCAAAATACGCTCAAATTCCATGTTTGCAAAATAAAGCAGCTCAGGCAGGCAGTAACTGAGCCGTGCCCATGGCAATGCAAATGGCCATGAACGATCCTTACATCAGCTGGGTTACTTGCTCGGTGATCTATAAAACAAGAAAAAACACGAATAAGTCTATGGCTAACTTATCAACACAAGTGATATATACGAGTAATTTGACATGCGATAAGTAAGGCTTTCGTATTACCTGAACTTGGGAGGTATATAATAGCATTGTTGTGTTAAGGTAGTTAGAGATATGATAGCCATTTCCTCAGGCGCTGAGGACTTCAGGTGAAACTTGACTTCATGTCCGTCCTTATCACCAATATCATATGTGATCAAATCGCGAGCTATCTGTTTTAAAAAAAATAAAATAACATATATTAATTATATTAGTATTGGTGTTATACATTGCCTGTCCACTATCGCACATGGCAACTGCCTCACAATACAGACCTGAAGTGGACACGCTTGGAATTTTAAGACGAACCCTCATCAATCATGTTATCCGACAAACAGCCCCACATACATCACCCGATTAACATAAGCTTATTAACCCTCAAATGTATTCCAATATAAAATATCCGCCTAACAGATGGTCTACTTGAGACCCTAAACCGGTTACCTTAACCCTCCAGTGCACCTGTTTCGAATTTACGATCTATTCAGCTTCACTCTTCCGCCTATTGGACCGCTTTGCATTTTATTCGTGTTTATTAGCATATGAGGGTGTTCATTGGCGAGTAGGGTGGCTGTCTATTTGATAAAGGGAGGTCATTTTGGCAAATGTGTTTTATGTCATTATTAGACTCTGCATAGTTAATGTAGGTGAATTAGACTAGCATATTTTGTTTCTGAGATACTGTACTCTTTGTTATATATGTATATATATATATATAATTTTATATACGAATGTCGACTAATGAATTCTCTCGTTTAATTATAATGTAAGTACAATATGAATTCCAGCATTGAATAGGCTGGAATTTAGAAATGATGGAGCGTCGTACAGAAACAGTCGTTGACATCTTGTTCAAACTAGACTCCAAGACCTTGAAATTCGAAGACGAGTGCCTTTCTTTTTCAATCTTTTATTTCAGAGACTGTACTTACCAAAGATTTGCATCCCATCACTCCTTTTCCTTTCAGACGACCAGCCCCGGCTTTATCTTTTTCCATCAATAAATGAATAGCTAAAGAGTGGATTTTTTTACCTTAGTCGGTTTTCGCTAATTTAACCTTGACATTTTTAAGGCAAGAATGAACAAGATTAATCTAAGCGTAAGTGTACAGTCTTAAGCCTGTTTGCTCCACCAGGCATGACAGATCAAACGCAAGCACAGACTTGCGCTTATAACAAATAAAAAGTTAAAAAAAGTGAAACGGTACGTTGGTTCTAAAATATTCGACTATATCTACATTGATATATGTACATATGTGCAAAATTTTATTTATGAATGTGACATAGAAATAACCAAGCAAAGACTAAAAATCACTTTCTAAATATAAATAGTTCAGTAAATATCCCAAAAAAATTGTGAATGCGGTGACCCCACATACAAATCGTTCCTAACACCATGTGGCAAACTGAAAAGCATCCCTTAAGAGTTCTCTATAACGGATTTAGTTACGTTTAACGAACCGTGATTGTGCGGCGCCCCGAACGTCCAATTACACAGTATCGTTGTCATATGTTGCGAGTTTATTGTTTACAAATCAATGCATTTTTTATAGAGATGGGTATATTTTTAATAGTTGTATAGTTTGTTTTATTTTTATAGTAACGCGAAAATATTTTTAGCTGTATTTAGTGTACATTTTAAAGTAGAAACAACTAGAATAATTACCGGTAAACGGTTATAGTGACCTATAGTGCTATGTATGTTGCCATGTTGTTCTTACATTGCTTTATACATATTGTTATAAAAAATAACTTATTAAACATCAGCACGAATTAAATATTTTGGAACCAGATATTACGGCATTTAATATTTTATAAATACTAATGGGAATAGGATATTTAAAATGAAATTTTTTGAACTAAATGAATTTACTCGTAGTTCAAAAAGTTTTCAACTTTTTAAAATGTTGACGCTAGGAAGCGAAAAGATTTTATTTTTCGTTAGAACAATTGTTACAAGTTCTGACTACTGCCCAGAAAAGTTCTCAACAAATGAATTAAAAAGTAAAAATAGCCGTCATCGCCTAAAATGCCGTTAAATTAATAAACAGTCGGAGAATTATCTGGTGACCGAAACAAAACAGTCTACGAAGCAACCAGCTGTGCTATGCAGTCGTGCACAAAAATAATTGTTCTCGAATAACGGTCTATATCCGATTTGGGCATATTTTTTCTTCAACATGGCACTCAAAGTTATTATGAGTATTTTCAACTATTTGGATGATATTTATTATGTATACTGCTTACAAGACAAAGATTATGAGTAAGAAACATAGGCCTAACGAAGAATTTCACAAATAAAGCGATAACAACGTGAGATAACTCACTTTCATTTGCGAGAAGCGATGCATTTGCTCTCGCCGTCCTGTTGAAGATCAACGTACATGTAGACTTTGCGATGGCACTTATGTCCTTGTAATAGCTGCGGTTGTCATATTACAAAAGTTAGCTCAACGTGTCGCTGATTGTACTTGGTCGAAACTAGTTGGACTAATCTAACTATTAACGCGAGCATTATAATGTAACGTTATTTAAATATATTCAACCGCGTTAGTTTTTCATAAACAATGTTAAAATAGAAACGTAGAATTTCGGTGGTTCATATCATGATCGTTATGTAGATAATGTTGAGGGTGATGATGGGTTGAGAAACTACCACCAGTCAACCTGAGTGACTGACTGATGCTAGGTCTCAAGTGACGGTTCCAAAAACTATTATGCGATAGGTGCCTATTATGATATAGGTGGATAATGCGGGATTTTCCAAAACTTTCATTAGTCAGGGTGGTTACAACATTCGTAGATTGGATGAATTTCTTTTGGATTGGTTTAGAACACTAACACATAGTTGAAAGCATTTCTATAAAAAACTAGCGGACCCGACAGACTTCGTCCTGTCAAAAAGATTTGTACAGTGGCAGTTTTTTGTTCCTAATTATTTTATAGATAATGTCGCATAGCCAACCAAATTGCAAAAAAAGTCTAAATGACCTTTTACATTTTGTGGCTATTCAATTTTGGAACGTGACATTAAATCCTCCAACGATGTATTCTGTGCTCCAACGCACGCACGCACACTGTTTTGATAGATATGATTGAATTTCAACTATATGTAGCGTTAATAAAGCGCAAATTGACTCTTTGATGTTAGGATCACACCTTCATTGCATAGACAACAGTGAGTGCTTGCAATATGAACTTTATACAATAACAATAAAGCTCAACTCGACTGTACGTTTTAGTTAGAAAACGTTTGCATGGGAAAATAAAAGGGCTGTTTTTAGAGTTTTTCCGATAGTTATTCGAATATTTCCCTTAAAAACCATCCTTGAACTTAAACGAACATTTTAAAAAAGAATTGGCCAAATTGGTCCAGGCGTTGTTGAATTATGCGCTTACCAACACATTATGCGATTCATTTTTATATATAAGATTAAGGATGCCTTGGTTTGGCCTTGGTCGTGCCTTCACATAAGCCAGATTATTTCTATGCAAAATAGTATTTTAATAGAAAATTATACTTTAGACAATACACAAAACATTCAAGGTTTCTTTTTGTGGACATTTTTGGTTGAGAAAAGCAAAATAACAAATACACCAATGAGACCGTAATGAAATGGCGAAAGCTTAGGCAAAATGAAGTTTGCGGCTAAAGCTAGTCAATAACAAATTAATAAACTTGCTTAAGCCTCCTTTAGGTTAATATATATATTCTTACTTGTATGTTACACACCTATTCGTACGTAATATGTAGTTTAACTTATGTACGCATGAAATAAGGTTTACTAATAACGTGGTTCAATCTATGCTGCGGTCTCATGGCGTTAATAGAGGATCGATTTATTGGTATTTAATACCGATAACTGGTAATAACTTGAGTCATCGTTATCGTGTCTGAATTTTTTAGCTAAACCAAGTGGAAATACATTACAAAATGCGGAATGTCATACAGTTTCGACATGTTTTGTTCCAACGTACTGCCTTTACAACACATTGTCCATTTCAAGTGTAAATGTAAAATATTCGCTATGATCCTATTGTGTATTGTTTTGTGGATGTTACTCTCGCAACTGAAATATTTTTACAAGCAATAAAATGGATTGTGCGTTCAGACATTTTGTTTTCTTATTTTTAGCGTATGTATGTACCTATATACATATGTGAATCGCGTATGAGTCATCCGTACTAATATTATAAACCCGAAAGTTTGTATGTACGAGTATGGATGGATGTTTGTTCTCTTTCACATAAAAATATAATTAATCCTACTACTATTATAAAGGCGAAAGTTTGTAAGTATGGATGTATGGATGTTTGTTACTCTTTCACGTAAAAACTACTGAATGGATTTGAATGAAACTTTACCACAATATAGCTTATACATCAGAATAACACATAGGCATTTTTGCGCTTACATTGCAAACGCTGACTGAATCCTACAAGATAGATCAAAACAATTTACTACAGTATTGTAGAACTAAAAAAGGTCTACAAAAAAGTCCGTGATGGTATATGTTTATCTCTTAGGAATAACCCACAAAAGGAAAAAGATCGTTAAATGTAGTTTATAGGAGCATACTGCAGTAGCTACCTATAGGCCTATGATTAGGGCTCTGCAGTGCTTAGTTACCGTATTTCTTACTTATTACTAGACTAGACGGGACGAACCTGAAGTCCACGCGAACGAAGTCGCGGGCAAAAGCTAGTATAATATAATTATTTAATTATTTCTTACACTTACACCAATTAGCCTTTTTTTATTTTTTGGGGGGGAAATGTATAATATATGGATGCACCATGACACCGCGCTGGCAAGGCGCGGCCGTGTGTGGGGGTCTGCGGTTACACCAATTAGCCTAGCCCAAAGTAAGCTCTGAAGGCTTGTGTTATGAGAACTAGGGTAACGGATAGACATCCATATATTATACATATATACATAAATTTGGTGGAAATATATTATAACAACTATGACTAAGGTACAAATGCTCGCATTCAACACGCAAACATCTGTCCCCACCGGGATTCGAACCCGGGACCTCAGACATGTTGACACCTTGAAACCGGTATAACAACTACTATGGAGGTTGTCAAAAAATACTGAATGGATTTTCATGAAACTACATTAATATAATTAATACATCAGAGTAACACACGCTACTATTTATAAAAATATTGTATGAATTGTTCAACATACGAGTATAAATTGCTCGGAATAGGTAGTTTAATTTTATGTACTTGCGATTTGTGACATCAATAGTATGGATATGCCTGGGAACTTACTATTTTCAGAGATTGTAAAAATATTATATTGAACTTTCAAAATAGTATTTCATCTTTTAGCTTATTGTTGTAATAATAAGTTGAAACAAAAAACAATAAAAGCGTAAAGAAACGAATAGCAAATAAAAGCAGAAAATTTTAGGTTTATCCTTGCTATGCTTACATTGACTTTATTACTACTACATTGACTTTTGAATAAGTGATATTTTCACACTTTATTATAAGACTGTTTGCTACTGTAACGGTGCTATTTTTCTAAAACTAAATAAAACTAATTAATAAATAAAATCAGCAAGCAAACTGTTATTGCTTGGAACGAATGAGTTTGGTATGCACGGCTCTCGGCTTAATAAATAAATATATTATTGAACATATATGAACTTTACACTGAAAAACTGAAGTCATCATAATACCGACCAAACATTGGATCCGTACGCGTGTGTGTAACTGTCTTTTTGATATTTCACTCCTCCTATTAAAAAGCTCCTTTAAGCTTATCCTTTGGAACCTGCCCCCATCTCATACCCGAATTACTATTGTTAGCGAGCTTTCGAAAAGAGGCTACGGAGATGTTATTGCATGATTGTTGATTACCTTATTTTCCTGTTCGTATACGCATGTATCATTTTCATTGTATCTTATATTAAATTTATTTATAAAAGTGTTTGTTCATAGTTTTTTCTAGATGCTTGTTTTTTATTATATTAAAATATACTGTGTGTAATGTGTTTAATGTAGTGACAACATCTATCTCAGTACTCTTGAACTATCTTAAGATTGACTGGTTGAAAGTGCCTATAAACCATTAAATAAATAAATAATTTTATACAATTGTGATATTACTCTATTAGGTAAGTATAGTACAATATAGTATTCTTTCGAGTCTATAGTAATAATTAGGAAGAGATTTTAGGATTACACTGTATTTTGAAAGTTTCAGTTTTACTGGTCTTCTTGTTTGACCTTGAATTAGCTAAACAAAGTAGCGGCCGTTGCAATGTTTTGATGAGATCGTGTTAATTCCATGACTAGAATAGTTTTCAAACTATAGATAACATTTAGGCTCCGTATAGTATGACATGACTGCTTGAAGATTGAACGTATCGAAGATGTCGTCTCGTACTACGTGAAGTTGAATTTCATTCTATGAAGTAAGAAGTTTCTCTTGTCTTTCTCTTCTTATTTCATTCGCGACGCTTTTCTTTGTCACCCATGTCTGTTTATGTAAATGAAAGTTAGTCAAAAGGTACTTGTAATTAATCCGAAAATTATTTCTGTTGCAGTTAACGAACATTTATTGAATTGATCTTATGAGTAATTTTGAATAGTTTACATATATTGTAATGTAATAGTCAACATAAATGTTAAACAGAAACCAAGTCTTAAAGGAGAAAAAAATGTTTTCGTTTCTTTCAACCGCGTTATTCCTTTTTACGTACAGTTTCATTTCATCACTTAAAGTTGTTTAGTTGAACGATCTGAAGGCGCTTAGAATTTAGGGCTATCGTGAAAACCGTTTACGACACTTTAACAATGAAATGCTTTCCTTTTCCCACTGTAACGGCTTCAACGGTGTTTAGTGTCTGTAAAAAGAAATGCTCGCTCCATTGTGATACCGCGAATGTCAATCAAGCGTTCATCGTTTTTTTAAACTGCGAAGGTGCAGAGAACTTGTATCACCAGTCATGTGGGCCGCCTTATGGTGAATAACCATCATAGTTTATCCTGCGACCTTATTTTATGATCACTCGTCGACATATTAAATTCATTTTCAATCGATCGATTACAGTCGTCACTAATTGATTAATCAGCCGAAATTGCAGCCGACAGATGCTTACTACTAGACATAGAACTCCCCTAGGAAACCTGTTAGTATCCAGCGCCTACCTGCGGTCTTCACCAATTGTCAGTCGACCTAGTAGGAGCTCTACAGACCCTGAGATTTTCGGCGTATACACTTAAGGTTCGCAATTATTCAGGCTAAGTCCGTGATCCGAGCTCTTCTTTGGATTAAAAAAAAACATTTTTGAATTATATAACATGACTAGTATAATATATATGAACAGTGTAATGTTTGTATGAAGAAAATTAACACTTTCAATTTTTACCACGTAAATAGATAATTTTACTTGATTTGGGTAATGTGTCTTGTTATGTTGGTGTTACCGGTAGCGACCGATTCAAAAATTCGGAAATATAATAACATAACTGAGGTCACTGCTGATGATTGAACACTACTGCGATGTATTGGATTTTAAACGAATGACTGAAAAATAAGGACCGTATTACAGAACGCGACTCAAACTTAAATCTCCGCTTAAGTACAGTTGCAAAGGGACGGTGCTATTGAGCTCACATTGCGCTACCACTTTGTAACGTAATCAAACAGAAGTCTTTTTCTGTAATTCAGGCCTAAGTTTCATGAATACTTACAATGACAGTGAAATCACTTGGGCGTTAAGGTAGCTTTTTTAATATGTCCTATAGTGAAAATTTAAATCTACACAACCAGCACATACTGGCGATTAATATGCACTATGAACTTCATTTACTCAATAGCACTTAAAATTTTAGCTAAGGTCATTTGTTAGGTTAGGTCTATGCCCTAAGTCTAATAAAATAAAAATATTGCGAATACAACCGATTTGGGACGCTGAACGCTTCCAACGGTCTAAGTGTATGAGAGTTTTGTTTACAACTGCTTTACATATAAATTGTTCGGGCTGCCATGAATTTTAAATATAGATAAATTACCGTGAGTCCGTATCAAATCTCTAGCCGTTCAATAAATTTCGGATGTATCTTGCTTATATTGTAACGTCTTTGTGTTTATACAATTGCTTATTTCATTTATCAATCAATGTAAGTTAGGCAATAAAGTGGATATGATTTTAACAATAGGGCTGGGGACTAAGCACGTAAGACGAGCTGAGCGAATCGTTGACGAGGTCGAACTTATAAGCGGTATTGAGCCATTCAGGATCGTATCCATAGAAAGGGACTCACTATTGACTCACATAGCGTCATCCCTTTCCAACTGCACTCAAACAGAGATTTAAATTTGAGTCTTATTCTGAAATACGGGAATAAGTCTTAGGAGTGACTTTTCCTCTTTAAGTGTTTTAAATACAACGCTTATTGATCTCATACAACGTATTGTGTTTGAGATGATACCAACTGCCACACTCTATCATAGCACCGTCATTGACAGGATGTTGTAACTGGTCACGCACAGTAAGGTTTTAGAGGCAATTTCTCCCGTACACGTTTCGATTGTGGAATGAGCTGCTAAGGTTTTCTGTATGGAGGAGTAAATCGGTTTATAAAGAGTCGGCAATGTATTTTGCCTTTGGTGCTCCAAGCGTTCATAAGCTTGCATAAGCACCATCAGACAAGTACCTACATCACCATCATACCACAAAAAACCATAGCCCCGATTGTGCCCAAGTGGTTACAGACACCTGTTATTAATATTGACCTGATCCTTGTTAAAATAGTAAAATATACGATAGAGGTAATAACAAAAAGTATGTGACGACGGATGTTTGTAATTCTTTCCGGTAAAAATTACTGAACGGATTCCAATTCGATATGGGAATAGGTTGAGACCAGAGGAAGAACATGAGGTAATTTTTATGGCGGGAAGATATATCTTCCCTGTGGAAGAATGCAATGAAAAGAGCTAGAGATTGCACGTTGCTGTTTTTACATGGATACTAAAAAATAGTTTTACCTGTTCATAATGTATTACGCAACTTTAATATCATAATATATTTACTCATGCTGTAGGTAAATATGGCAATAATTTAACATACAATAAATTAATTAACGTCGTATTATTAATATTTTAACGGAAACACTCGAACTAGTTATTTGACATACCGTCCCTATAACTGTAATTTACTTAGGGCTGGCTAAATCCGATTTGAATACACAACTGGAGAATTCCCGTAAAATTGCCGCCTACGAAATTAATGTAAAACATTTGCAAATTTGATTATGTTAACTATGTGAGAACGAGTTATGGTTGTCAAGTGAACCATGTGGTTCGACATTAGTTATTTATAATTAACTCAGTTAAATTATAAAAAGGTAGCGAAAAGAGGTTGTATAGTCGTTTACTTGGGTCCGTCTTACCTATTTCTGCCCCACAACAAGCGCGTTCCCATTACTGTGTTCCGGTGTGAACGGTGAACGGTGAAAATTTTGTCACAAGTTGGCGATATCGCTGTAGGCTAACTACTACATAGGTTGGTATACTGTTTTTTTTTGTCACTATACAGACGTTTCAGTGAGAAAATTTCCTATTGTATTCTATCTAAGATATGTCGCAAATAGATCCCTCCCAAGAAAAGTGTGGATACGCGTGGCAAACGCCTAGTTTATTTACGTATTACGATAGATATTATTAAAGTCCAATGTTACCCAAAGTTTAGATATGTTAATGAGTGAATACAAATGGCAATTCCTTTCATAATTGGTAATTATATGTGTACGTTTTCTATTGACAAATTGTTTGAATAATTCAAGTAAAGAAATGTCAAACCATTAATGTATTATCATAGTTTAACATTATATTTTAGTCTCTTTCCTACGTTTGTGTTATGTATTCAGTGTGTCAGTTATGAATGATATTAAAAATTATTGTTAAGACTCATTTTAATATCAACATTTGTTGCGTTGGCAACCCTGCTTTATACGTATTTGCCGGGTGGCTTTTACCACAGAGCTGGCAAGGCTTAGAAGCGGCTGTCAACGCGCGCAATTTTTGCTAATCTCTTATTCAGATCCAGTTAGCTTTGCGCAGCTGTTGGTTATCTGGAAAATTTTAACTATCTACATTATCAAAAAAGGAACCTTTCCTAGTAAGTTTTGTGTATCGGTGAGTTTATTTGCTTTTTAAAGATTATTGTTTAATTTATTATCTATACTTATTGATATAAAACACCCATTACTTAAGCTATGGAGTTAATGGGAAATCATCATAATTTACCACTAGTGGTAGCACCCCCTTTGCTTACATTGTTCTTTTATATCGACATGTAATATAAACTTTTAAAGCTCGGCAACATCTATCATTTCTATATTCTTTATACCACCATCTGTATAAAGCCGTCTCTTAATTACCCCAAATGGCTCAGTATAATAAGGATTATCCAAATCTTTCGTAAACACCGACTTATTTAGAAGTTGCCACAATTAGTGAGAATGTCGGATTAGAGTTTCCAACTAAACTATTTGCGTGAAAGCCGTCAAAAGCAACTCCTAGATAGCGCTAATAGAGTTTCAACGGAGGCAGGGAAAGACGTCGTTTTTGTGTAAAACAAACTTTAAACCGAATTGAATTTAACGGGACGACTAAATCTGTGTTTAATCAAATAACTTGGCGTATTTTGTCAACGTTAGCGGTCGGCGTGGACTCAGATGAGATTTTAAACTGAACTGTTCTGACCTGAAAGCGATTTAAACATTTTATTTTTATTTTTATCGTACACTCATTTTGTAACATTCACTAAAATACCAATTTTAAATATAAATTATAAATACATAACCACTATACTTATAAATACATAGACACCGCACATAATAAATAACCTGTGATATCTATTTTATTAGGTAGTAATTATATGTAGGGCTACTATGTTGCATGTAGTATATCAGAAGCCAAGGCTTACAGAAATCAAACAGAAGAACTGAGCTTATAGGACTATATTTGAAAGAACACAACATCAATAAAACCAATGTAAGACGGCAAATTCGCGTGCTGACACGGGGAGAATAAGATGATGAATGTGAAGATATAAATCAGAATCTAATGAAAAATACCTGAAATCGTGGATTTCACGCGTTCCACGGGACGTTCGCTTCATCCGCCTCTTGACTATGTTCGGTATTGTAAGCACGTTTGTTGGGTGTATTCATTCCGTTGTCAACTTGCTTTGCGAATTAAAATTCCTATATAAAGCGTTTGACAAAGTGAGCACAGTATTTTATGTATTTGTTTGTAAGATTCTTCATTATTATTGCCTAGTAACATTATTTCAATATTATTGCCAAACAACATATCAACAATTTTGTATAAATACACATGTACTAGAGTAACTTAATTCAAAATATCTACATTTTTTAGGCAATATTATAATTGTAAGTACTGAAGTCCTGAAGTACTTTGAAATATTCATATCATCATCATCACCCTGCCTTTATTTTGCCCTTCTCCATCCCTCTCTATCAAATATCATCTTCGTATTGATGTTATACGCATCTATATCCATTTTAACGCAATCTATCCATACTTTCTTTGGTCGTCTACTCTTTTTTCCATTTATTACTTATATTTGTATCTTTTCTGGTAACATGATTCTCACTCTTCTTCATCACGTGTCATCACAATACGTTAATCTGTTACTTCCTATCTTCTGTATTGCTTCCTCATATATGAATCATTCCTTACCTTTTTCATTTGAGTCATTTAACTTAAAGTCATGTGAACTTATATTTGTATTCTGATCCAAACACATTGATAGGCCAAAACTTGTAGCTTTATCAGCTTTCTTACATTAACATCACCGTCATATGTGTGACCCAAAATACCTGAAGTAAGAGTATACTGGTAGGGATACACCGCTATAAGTGAATTGGAAGAAAGAAAATATGCCATCGAAGTTTCAAAACAAATGCTCAGTTTTAGATAGCCAATAAGCACTAATATATTTTTCTACCAGTGAAATAATATATACTTCAAGTAGAGATCAATTAATTGACGATAACATTAAGTGACGCCATCTTATTCTATTTTTATACACTAAAATGAGTTAGATTAACTTCAACGAACGATTAAAAATTAAATAACATCTCTATGTAAGACTATCAGTACTTTATTCATCTAACTTAAATCATAAATAATTTATAACCAATAGATTGGTTAGATTGGTAAGAGAGAGTTCGTTTATGGATTGGAGCTTTTTGCAAAGTCTGTGAATTAATAACGCAATTACTGAGTTAATATAGTATGTATTTATTTTCAACTATAATTTAAAGTCAAATTTACTGAAGAAGCGAATAAGTTTCTGTAGAGTATTTCATTCCACGATTGTCGGTGTTTATATTGATTCCAGAAAGCCTTTTCGGGGGCATTGGAGCATGCAGTAAGAATTAGCCCAATTTCTCCTTCAATGTTCAAATTGGAACAACGGTACCATCAACATTTAGGGTTTCCAAGACTGTTTATCTCTTTTTTTAAGTAGCAACGCTGCCAAGACGTTTATTAGTCTTCCGTATAGTCGCTATTTATTATTTACTACATTTTATCCTCTACATTACTACATTTTATCCAAGTATAGCAAGTTCGCTGAGCAATGTTATGAATTGTTGAATTTATATGTGAGTATGTATGTGTGTGTGTGTATTATTATTATTACTAAAATATTCGGACAGCGGCAATAAGTCCATCCTTTATTGTACTGGGATTTCAAAGAACTGGGAAGAAGTGGGTGGGGTGATTATTATTAACTCTGCCTAACCTTTACTTAATAAAGAATTTAATTTCAAACTGATCAAAGGAATATTTCTTCACGAAACATAATAAAAACATAAAAATATCGCCTAAATTGCCAAATGTAAAATCGTAAAAATACCACTTGGTGATATAACAATGTACGAATCGAATAATATTATGCATTATGTGAACTGTTAAAGTTTTGAACTTGCAATTTATTACCTATTTCTTTCCTCTATAATACTAAACTTGCCAGCGAACAAACTTCATCAAATGATGAAATATTCATAGTAATTTTAAAGTTTAATGTCGCTTACACACAGTTCCCACGCTCCGACTGTATAATATGATCATTAGACGCTATGGACGCTACGCCACAGTCTTAAGTCGACAAATTATTATCGCAGACAAGTTAGGATTTGCAAATGCTTCCCCCTGACCTAGCTGGGCTTAGTCAGGGCCTTATCATTGTTACGTATGCAAACGATATGCCAACGGACGGCCAAAGTCTGTTAACACAAATTGATTGTGATTCTGATAGAGCAACTAATCAGTCGATATGTAATGATTTAATTTGGGATAGGCTCAAGTGATGCTGAAGTAGAATGATTAGGTTACTTTATAGTTAAGTACGATCTAAATTACGTTGCTTAATCATATTAGTTACTAGAATTGTCGAAAAAAATATTTAGGTTATCCATAATCCCTTAATAGTTTGAAAAATTTGTTACAGAAACCAGAATAGTAAATAAAAAACTACAAATTGCTTCATATAAAACTTTTGTGTTGTTGAAACGCAGCTCATGGAAGATTTCTGATACACCAAAATAACGGCTACTCCTCAAGAAAAAGCACTATGTGTGTCGGCGGTTAATAAAACAAAATCGTATGTTCAGATTCAACTACTGTAGTATAGAAGATCCAGCATCTCTTACGAATGGAAGGTAAAGGAAAATCGAAACACAATCGATTTTTTTCACAGATGTTCATAATCGCTCGCTCTTCACTTTTTCTAATACTGTCTCTCCAGAAATTTCTTGTGACACAATGTAATGGAACAAATCCACCTAATGGATGTTTTGCCTGCAAAATTTTGTGGATCCATATACATTTTGAATTCCCCAAGTTAAGGTAATACACAAGTACCAAAGTACCACAATTTCTGGTAAACACCAAATAAACCTATAAGCATAAACTAAAATATCGTCTTTATTTTAACAGACATCTAAATACTGCTCAAAAAGGCGTTTTTTTTTTCATAATCATACAGATTAAGAAAAAAAAATTGACACCGTGACAATAATAAAATAAAAACTTTGAATACATCAAATTAGTTTGTGTAAAATATATCTCAAAAAGCTAGATCCATCAGGTAAACTATCACCAACAAGATCACCAGCCGAGATTCTATCAGACGGAATCCTTATGGTCGATGAGTAATCAGCTAGTGCTTTTTTTTAGGTACCGTAAAGATGATGGTAATCACAGTCTTCATAATTTTGGAAAGTAAAGAAGTTATCGTAATAGGGAATTAATCTCTTTTTTGAAAAGAATCTTAATTTGATCCTTGCGTGTCAGTAAACCATATACTAAAAATATAAACATTTTATACACTCGTTAAGTACTATAAAAATTGCATTAAAATTTAATATTTTCAAATTTCGCGCGTAATTAGACGAAGGCGCCGCACGAGTTGTTACTCTGTAGCGATGACGTCAATACGGCATGTAAATAATAAACAAAGCTCTATGTTTGATGCTATGTATTATTTAAAAATAAGTTAAACAACTAATAAAGGAACAATAATAAAAGAGTAATACTGACATCGATGTTTCAATACTCCGTAACTCGGCAGAACAAAGTCGGGATTTGCAGCAAAGAATTTTCCGACCATCAATGCATTTATTTTTGGTAAATTCGTACTATCTCCTTTTACAAAACTGCTTTCCATAGTGTGATTCACGTGCGATTTCAATTTAACTTACGTATTTATAACGTTCTCTTACATTAAAAAAGCAACCTACAAACTTCTTTTTTTGTTTTGCGGCTTTATACGTACTATGATTCATATTGACATTGACTCGCTTAAGTTTACAGTACCTTATGACGTCACGACAAGGCGGCATGTTTCGCATCGCATCGCATTTGAAACTAATTTTTATATTATTTTTGTAATTTTATGTACTTCAACATGATGGTTCCCCGACTATTTAATGCATAAGCTATCATAGTTATATGCTTTTAGATCTTTTCTAATATAGAGGGAAGTACCCTATTGATCGGGTCGGTTATCCTTTTTGAGAATTGGTTGGATGTGAGTAATCTTCCAGGATGATAAATTCCTGTTCTATAGAATAGTCGATAAAAACTTCTTAGTACTCTCTTTGGCACCACCGCAGTAATGCCATCAATGTTTTGGTTGCTTTTACTGTATATAGTAGTTTTACTTTATACCTACTTTATATACCGTATGTATTGTGTGTTGCTCACAATATTTCGGAAATATTCAAACCCAAATTACGCTGGTTATGTTTACAGACCTATGAATTATCTTTTTTATCGACTCAATTTGGATGAGGTTAGCGGTTAATTTCGTTCCCGACTTGTCTGTCTTCATTCAAACGCTGCCTTGCCTGCTCAATTAAAATCAAATTTATGTCCCCTGTTGTCCTATTAACAGATCCTGAAGCAAAAAAAAATTTAGTTGTTGCTGACGTTTTAATTGAAACTTCATTGAAAGTGTTTTGGTCTATAAAAATGTGTCTACATGTGTTTGCAAAGTTGCACGGCAATTTATTATATACATAAAAATATAAAATACAATTTTGATATTCGACATGACACACATATTTATTTCTCTGACTTCATAATATTAGACCGTTGCACGCATAGACATTACTTTTCGCAGCGTATGCGATGAAAGACATTTTATGGCTATTTTTTTACACCTTCGGTTGGTTTTAATAAGAATTTCTAAAGATTTATATAGTTATCTAGTACTAAATATAGCCTATGTTACTCAGTGATAATGTAACTTTCTAATGAATAAAGAATTATTAAAATCGGTCTAGTACTTTTTGAGTTTATTCGTTACATACAAAAATTAGATAGGTATTACTAAAGCAGATGATATGTCTATCATAATATCTGTATGAACAAGTATATTACAGCAGACTGCTTTGAGCAATACTAAGCTCTCAAAGCAGAATATAATAACATCAGAAGCCATGCGCTACCAAGCCGACGCACTTGACATAGATTCAGCTGCAGATGTGATGGCATAAACGTGGTCGGCCCTTAAATGTATTTTTCCTCTCATTAAATCATCTTCCATTACTTTATATGTTTTGATGAGCCTAACCTTAGCCTATAGTATTTTCATATCTATCAAACTACTTATAAGTTTGAAAAGGAAATCAATCACTCTTCTCATTCGTTAGCAAGATTCAGTAATTATGTTTATTGTTTCCAGGATCGGTGGTAATTGTATTGTCATTGTTTATGAACCCTGCATACTCATTTAGTTCAATTCAGTTGAATATATTCTGCAACAAATTAATGGGATTGGTTCCTCATCGCCAGGCAGCTGTTGTATTGAACCATTATATTAGTTTATGTATAATGTGTTATATGTATTCTGTCTATTCACTGACGGAGTGGGAAACAGGTGTCACCACTCCCTTACTTTCCGTTGGTATCTAAAAAGACGATTAAGGAATATACCGCAATTATAACTGCGAAGTTTTTGAAGAATGGTAATGGTAATAGGCTCTCCCCCTGTAACACTGGGGCTTATTTTTTATTTGGTCTACAAACACACACATAATAAATAGAATACAAAGAAACAAGGAGTTTATACAGTTATAAATGTAATAAATTATATAGTGGAATAACAAAAATAAAACACGTAACAATTACAATTCTGTCTGCCAGATCACAGTATCGTGCTGCAGCATCACAAAAAGGTCATAATTTAAGTCTAATATGTATTTCCTCATGAGACATGAGCAAATTGCTGATTTTTAGTTACAATCTGAGGGAACTACGACTGCGACATTCCGCTCCGATTATTTTTTATGTGCTTATGTCAATTTAAAATTTAAGTATTTGCATTTCAGAATTATATTAAGAAAAAAAAGGTTTATATCAATGTTGAATAAATAGAAATAAATGTCAATATGAAATGATATAGGTTCACTTAAAATACAAGTCATTGTGTACTAATAAATATATTTTTAATAAATTAACATAATATACGCTGTGTTTAGAAAGAGTGTGGTTCTGTAATCTATTAACACAACCACACACACACACATATGATATATATATATATATATATATATATTTTATTATATTTTTATTATATTATTATAATTATTAACATTGAAAAGAGGAGATAAAAAATAGACCTTCAGAGTTTCTTGCCTGTTCTTCTCGAGAAGGCTCTCCCAATTCCGAACTGGTGTCGAGTCAATATATTTTTTCTGTTTTTTTTTTCCTTATTCGTACGTACGGACAAGGTTTTTGTTTTTTTTTTTTTATTTTTATTATTTAAGCTTTTTTTTTGTTTTGTTTGTTGACGTCAATAAGTGCCTGTAAAGGTCTATGTTGAATAAATATTATTTTGATTTTGATTTTTTGATTATATATATATATATATATATATTGATGACCTCCGTAGACGAGTTGGTAAGTACGCCGTGTTCAAAGTGTCGCCATCTCTGAGGTCCCGGGTTCGAATCCCGGTGAGGGCAGATGTTTGTATGATGAATACGAGCTTTTGTGCCTTAGTCATGGTTGTTAATGTTATATTACAAAAATATTTATATATGTATAATATATGTATGTCTATCCGTTACCCTAGGTCCCATAATACAAGCCTTACAGTGCTTAGTTTGGGCTAGGCTAATTGGTGTGATTGTAAGAAATATTTATTATTATTTATTTAAATCAAGGGTCATATACGTTTAATGTATAAATTTTTATAATTTGTTTTTGTTACAGGTACTCTCATCTGGTTCCATTTTCTTATCTGCAATCACATCGTTAAAAAGATTGCGCTAAAGAATGTAAGTCGTTAAATCTAATAACCTCTGTTATAATAGCTTTACGGTGGAAATCTAATATTCTTTTGAAATGCTGAAGCTAATCGGGTACGTCATTTGATTCGAACTGGCTTGGTTGGTTCCTCTCTTGAACGGCTATAGCGAAAATCAAATACAACAAATTGAAATCCACCGCGTGGGGACAAACACAAACATAGATCGGATGAGCTGGTATTTTATTGAACAACATTCAAAAGGAAAATATTTATTTCCGGAGATCCACGGCCGCGTACCACTATAAGCTTTAGTCCTATTTATCATTTCTTCATATTTAATTTTTGATACAAATACTGAGTGTAGTATGTAGCCACCAGAGTCTCCGATTGGGGGCGGGACAATTTAGTCCGATTTAACCCCTCTAAGACACAAGTTTGTGCGTTCACCGCTAAAAAAGCCCCATTCACTGTAGCCCCACAATTCCAGAACACAACCTTGAACATCTCGAAGAGTATTGGGATCCTCGGTGTCAACATCTCCAGTGACGTTCAATTCCGAAGTCACTTAGATGACAAGGTCAAGTTGGCTTCTAAAAAACTAGGTGTGCTTAACAGAGCTAAGCGGTACTTCCTTCCGAGGCAACGACTGCTATTATACAAACCGCAAGTCAGGCCCCATATGGAGTACTGCTGTCACCTGTGGGCGGGAGCACCTCGATACCAACTTGATCCTTTTGATCCTTTTTCGGTCCAAAGACGCGCTGAGCGTATCTTTGACGATCCCATACTCACATGCGGTATTGAGCCCTTAAGTCTGAGAAGAGACTGTGCCTCTTTGTGTGTTTTCTATCGCTTATACAACGGGTTGTGTTCCAAAGAATTGTTCGACATGATGCCCACGGCCACATTCTACCATCGCACCGCTCGCCATCGATAGGGTGTTCATCCTCACATGCTGGAGCCTAAATGGTCACGCACAGTGCATAGTTTCAACGTAATTTCCTTCCGCGCACGCTCCGATTGTGGAACGAGCTCCCTGCTGAGGCTTTCCCGGGGGATTACAGTATGGGGTTCTTCAAAAAGGGAGTAAATAGGTTTTTAAAAAGGTCGGCAAAGCGTTTGTGATGCCCCTAGTGTTGCAAGCGTCCATAGGCGACGGTGACTGCTTACCATCAGGTAGGCCGTAAGCCTTTTTGCTTCCGTTGTAGTATAAAAAAAAAAAAGCCCGATTGGTGTTAAAAGATCTGCGGTAGACAAATGTGGTCTTTGAGGGTAGTACTACATACCCCATACCTACCTACATACCTACATACATATCTTAAATTAGTGAAGGATCATGCCCATCAATTAAAATGATATTTAGCTGTTTGTCATGTATTAATTATTTTGTTTTATATACGTCGCTTTGATTCTAATATTTATTATCCAGTTGGACAAGATATAAAAACTGTTTAGTATATGCAATCATGCAAAATTTTGAAAAAAATGAGAAATAAATTTATGAATAGATTTATACATAACCATTGTATTAATCAATATTTTTTTCATGCCATCATAATTAAACAAACATACTAAACTGTAATTATTATTAATCACTACTGTATAGCACATTGAAAAAATATACATTTTAACTTTAGTAATAATTGCAAAGTTTAAATCACAGTTAACATTCTATTTCATACCATAATTCTTTTTTGGATCCCTTATACATAAAATAAAAATTAAATGAGCGATTATAAATAGATTGTGTTTTTTTGATTGGATTGTTCGATTTATATCAGAATAAGCCAAAACATAAATAAACTATGTGTTATAGATGAATATGATGAGTAAAAGTGTTTATACAAACCCTTTGTTACGATGAAAGTGCCTTTATGAACCGATTGTCCGTCATAAGAAGTTTATTGATCAGTTTGCAGCTGTGTCAAGTCTCTACCTGATTTAATTCCACTATTGAATTTGAATATTTTGTAATAACATCCGTAAGATTGCCGCGGTAGGCACGAATATTATGAATAGAGCGAACATTATTTTCGGAAAACCGACGCGAAGGAAATGTATAATTTGTGTAACGAGGCAATTAATCAAATTATTTGATTACCTAAGACTTTACGCACGGCTGCGAGAGCGATCCTTCATTTCTTAGAATCCTATGGGATCCTTGGTTACCTTCTATGAATAATGGGAGCCTTCGGAGATTTGATTTTGAAATGATGTAGACCAAATAAATTTATATTATTTTTTCAAGCCATCATTATGATTTGATTAAACAGTTTCCTTGGACTCTTGGGAATTTAACGTCGATTCTTTTATTATGCAGATTGCTTTACTACTGAATACTGTGGCATTTTTAAAATTTTCTATGACTTTTGTTCAACTTTAGTATAAGTAGATGTTATAGAATATCTGAGTTCAACACTAATACAGGTTCGATAAATTTAATCCAAATTGACAGCAATATAAGTAATGTGTAGATACGAATTACCTGTTATTTTCAACAGTTCCCAAACGAATACGGTTTCCTTTCCACAGTACAATGTACGTATACGTAACGATGACGGCCATAGTTTTTTTATCCGTCTCTTTTTCGTTTTCTGCGGATTCTTTGGTCCGCACTCTTTCTTGTTTGTGTTTTTACATTTCCTTGTATATTATTTATACTACAAGTAACATATCATTTGTTGATCAGGAGAAAGGTGTTGTTCTCCGTTTTGTGAAGACAGATGGTCTTGTCCCCCGTAGTCGTAGCCCCATCTATATCTATGTTCTAACTATTCCTGACGGCCATAGTTTACATTTTGTCAATATCCTTCGAATTAGTTATATCGCTTACCTTGCTCTGTACTTACGTAGCTCAAATGTACCTACAGCTTTTAACTTAATGCTTTGTAGCTAGAGTAGAACAGAGAAGAATCCGAAACATTGTCAAGTTTACCGTCGTGCAATCCGCGCCAAGTACTGGAAATCCTTCCCTGGAGAGTTGATGTCTCCGTGTAAGCTTACAAATTTCTTGTTGTGCAGATCGGAAATGCAATTTTATTAACTTAACTATAGTAGGTTCTTGTACACAATAAAATATGCATTTGCAATTAAATATAAAATTTTACAGGTATTTAGGTTTTACAGATATATAAAAATAGCAAAACATAGAGACAGTTGAAGTTTTTTTTTTCATTTCTTATTAATGAAAGTATTTAAATAGATTCAATTCTGAATAAATAAATAGGGATTTACGAAATGTTGATTTTAGCTTCGCAGGTATATTCTGTTCGAATTGTTGATGTCCCTATGGCACTCCACAGGCAAGTTCAGCCACAGCGCGACTGTAAAATATTTTACAAATGTTCGTTTTTTAGTTGTTCCGATATTCATCATTCATTGTAAGGGCAACATCTATGTTAATAAATATGTAATCAAATTAATTTGTCCTCCTCTCGTTGCCTCTCTAAAAAATATATATAATGTTTCGTAATCACCGAGTTCGTCAAATTGAGCCATAATCGTTGATTTGATCGTCCTATTGAAAAGTTACGACGCGTAATAAAATTTAATTAGCCTCGTTCTGTCTCAAAGTAAAATGCCTTAAAGTTATACAACGTTGGATCAGTGCTTCACAGTAACCTTGATTACGATGAATTGAAACAGATGTAATGGAATAGTTCGTTGAATAATTAATTTGATAAATTCAATTGCGTTTGTTTCTGTAGATGATTTTGATTATAATGTACGAGTGGTTTGTTAATAAATTTGTCTGTTTTATTACTGACATCTGTTATTCTTATTTTTTTATTTTTATTATCATATTTAATAACATAACAACCTGGTTTTTTGTTACATAATAATAATATAATTGTAACTACTTAATTATGTAATTATCAGGCTGTGTATTCTCGAGGTAATAGCCAATAGGTTTATTAAAAAACCAAAACAATAGTTTTAACTATAGTTTGACAATTATAAATATATAGGTATTGTGTGCCGAATAAACATTTCTCCTTTTTATTTCAAACACCTAGTATATACGATACGAAGATCAAACCAATATAAGCTAATTACCTACTTAATTCCAACCGTACAGAAATATCGAAGCTCAAAATAGATTTTGCAATAAAACCCAACCTCTTTTTATCATGATAACTAAAACCGTGTAAGATGAGGAGGATAAGTCGATTTATGGCGATCGTGCACCTCCATGTCGTGATTGAATACGTCGCGCATCGCTCGTGACCGTAGCTCGTGTGTAACTAGCCTTAAGGTCTTGACTTTTTATTCATTTCTATATTAATATTCGCTTTTAAAGCAATGTAATGTTTGATATTTCTATTAAATATTAAGGTATTGTTGTTTCTGTTGTACATAGTGATGTTGAACCATTATTTATCTCTATTGTATTTCCATATACCAAGTGTTACAAATTTATATGAAATAATATTTAATGATGTGTATATCTATAGGAAGCGAAGATTGCTTAGAATATTAACGCTAATCAACTTCCTTTTTTTCTATTATAACCAGAGGTCGCAATTAGGTAGAGTTATTCATGTACTTACACTAATTTCATACAGCGAAAGTATAAAATGTATATGCCTCAAATCCCGAGATTAATTTTAAGGAGCAGAAAAAAAATCCAAGATTTTTTAAATAAAAATTGATGTATATAACTACTACTACGACGAATCGTACTGTTGTTACACGGCGCACTTGAGTTAATTTAAAAAAAAAAAAATTTTTAGTACACTGAATTTTATTTAACATAAATTTTTATAATTCTACAATCACCTGTACTGCACTCAACTACTATGTCTATTTAAGAATTTGTATATATAATCGGGATCGGTTATAGAATCGCGACCAGGACCTGAACTTTCAGAGTTTCAGCTAGGCTGTAGTTGGTCAGCGAATTGACCAATAAGAACAGAAACTGACTAATTTGGTAAAAACAGGAGTTTTTATAGTATAAATATTGCTGATGTCATCGTACATTTATAGGTCATTTGTGTTTGGCCTTTGGACTCGGAGTTAGCAATATTTGGCAAGATGGCAATTTTGTAAGACTCGAGTCAGCAATGTTTAGTGACATTGCAAGGTTGTAACAGTACGCAGAAATCAATTAAGCGCCATTGCATCCAATAGCTAAGCTAACGTTTCTTTTATGTTAACAGCTAGAGATGTCATTTGACAGTGTTAGCTTTCATTTTGAAGTCCGTTAACTTGAATAGTATTAGGTATTTGGGTCTCCAAGAAAAATAATTTGCTATGCACCTATTACACTTACTACCTATTGAAACTAGCTTTGGTCCGCAAACTTCGTTTTGGTTTGGTGTCCATACAATACACTCACACACGCTCATTCACACACAAATATTCGCTGATACAATACAGCCTAAAATTTCTATCAATTCTTACTTTAAATTCTTGACTAAAAATTGCTACTACATCATCAATTTGATTTTTTTTTTGTATTTCTCTTGAAAGTTGTAAGTATGCAATAAAAGAAAATCATATTCCTATTACTTAAGGTTTCAAATTCAAAATTGGCAAACAAAATTTTTATTCAATCTAATTTTCAATCAAAATTATGCAATCTGGCTAATGTGAGTACTAAGGCTTACATTACTTTTGATACAATAGCTTTCAACCAAGCTTTAGTGCTCCAACACAATTCAAAAAAGTTTCTAACAAACTATTAAATATTAAAGCATATTGTATAACGCACATGTTTCTAGCCGCGACTTTGTCTGCGCAAAATTAGTATTTCGAGTAACTTATACTTAAGCGCGGCGTATATCTTTATAAATTGTAACCAATGTGTTATTCTGATTTCATTAAAGACCATTCACAAGTTTTAACTTGAAAGAGTAACAACATGCATACTAACAAACTTTCGCATTTATAATATTAGTAAAATTCCGATCTTATCGACCACTTGCGTCACAAGTCACTTATTGCACAAATATGTTTTTTGGCGACATCAGTCAGTCACTCGGGCGTCTTTTTTAATAAGTTAAGGTTATAAAGAGGTAAAGTTAGTGACTTTCAATATTCAAGATCATCACAGATTATAATATACGTTCTCACCAAGGACCACGAGCCTATTCTAAGCAAGTTACGGCGATTAAGCCTTGAGTCAATTGGTCCAGTGAGGATTCTCCGTGACGTCGAACTTTGAATTTCAAGAACACATTTGAATTAATATTATAAATTTATAGATATAATTTTATCATCGAGATTACTGTTATTTTGTATACATTTACAATATGTCATGTGTTTACTTGTAAATTCCTTATGTAATTGTAATTTTTTATTAAACAGCAATTGTCATAGAAATATTTACTTTATTTACAAAGATGTAGGATTGTAATATTTAATATTTATTAAACATGGCTGCATATAAATGTAACGTAAGAGCACTGCTATGGTATGTTATATCGTCGCAGCATCGCACAAATCAAGTAAATGAAGTTTACACTGAAGTAAAAAAAAAATTTTTTTTAATTAATGCTATAAATTATTAAGTATAACGGTCTAATTATTTATAGGCCCTCTGTAGTGACAACTAATAAACTATTATGTTATATATCATCATCCTCTTGCCCATTTCCCATTATCTGGGGTCGGCGCAGTAGATCTTTTTTTTCCATTCCTCTCTATCAGCCGTCATTTCCATGCTTACTCCTTTCATTCTTATATCATTCTTCACACAATCGATTATGTATATATATTTTACAAAAAAATACTACATATTTTTGTCTTAACTGATGTTATTTGCTAAAATGATAATACGTAACTTTGAATGTTCAAAATATCGTATTAAATCTATAGTTAAAAACCGTATTAAACGAGAACAACGCTGAACCATATTCCAATTAGCAATCCCGTTCATACACATTTTCGTACTGCGGTATAATTTAAATAGCTCTCACAAATGGCACCTACAAATAGCGCAAACAAACACGCCACTTAGACTCATTGTCGTAAATCAAAGAATTAGTTTTCTAATTAAACCTTAAGACGCACAAATTACACACTCGATATATTACTCTAGAACGCCGTGTAGGGTACATAAATACACATATAACCAGCAGCGGTAGGTAATTGTTGCGCGAAATTATTTCCTGTTACAGTAATCAACGTTAAACGTGTGATTAATTAGTTTCATATTTGATCAGTACTCAAACTTAAACTTTACCACTGTGTGATTGTAATGTGTTAATTTTGAACTACCTTTAGCCTCGTCATTACACATGCATTAGATTTTCTTATAGAACAGAGATATATTTCCATGGTTTCCATCCTTTTCCCATCCTTTTTTATTTTTTTGGACGGACCTGGAGGCCTATTTTTGAATCACGAATGCGACTTCGAAATCACCGATGTGACTAATAATCACCGATTTTCAATAATTCTTATTTTTGAATATCACTGATGTGACTACCTTAGTCACGGGTGTGATTTCATTTCGAGTGCCCTCTCGTAATCAAGTCATACTTGTGGAAATGTCATCCGTGTTTTGTTTGATTTTTCAGTCTATATATATATACAATATACATATATGTATATAGCACATATATTATATATATATATATATATATATATATATATATATATATATATATATATATATATATATACATTCTGCGTGGAACTGACTCTTACATTTATGTGTGTACTTTATCTACGTTGGCAGCTCTGCGATCGACTTTCAAAAATTGGATGTTTAGGAATCCATGACCTCAAAGTAATTTTGAAATCGCATTCGTAATTCAAAAATAGGTCTCCTGTGCTGAAGCCTCAGATGACTATGTTCAGGGGTCAGGCGGATCGGATAAGATAAATTTAGGGCGGCAGGCTCTAGCCGAGATGCTGTCTAACGGGGTGTAATCTACCATTCTTTGAATTAGAGTATTGGGGTGGGTCAGAGCGTTAGCGAAGTAGCGGAAGACTAAATCTTTAATGTGGGATTCGGAACGGAAGACGACGGAAGGTCTAGATCGTAATGCAAGTCTATGCTGCGTGAGTACCACGGGGCACCCAGGGCTCGACGTATGAACTTATTCTGAACTACCTATAGTTTGTGCAACCGGCACTTAGCGACGTGGGCGAACACTACGGACGCGTAGGTTAGTATCGGGCGTATACAAGCTTTGTATAATGTCAACTTATTTCTAATTTCCCATCCTGAACCAAATCTTCAACTATATATATCACATTTCATCAGAATCGAATCAGTTATACTAACCCCGAACCAGATTTCTGTAACACTAAGGTCTCTGCAACCGGTCAGTAGGGAGGTCCAAGTTCAATCCCGCTATGTATCAATATTTTTTATTTATTTATTTATTATATTGAACACCGTATATATTACGTTAACCATTAAATACATATTTATTCAGAATCATAAAAATCATGTAAGAATTACATATTCTTAATAAATAAACATAGTAAGAAATTCAGTATCCTATTACTATTTGTACAGTTAAAATCTGAACTGGAACAATAATGAAATATGTAGATACAATAAATTTAATACTAAACACTTAAAGACGCTCTTACGGTGAAGTCGCATCGACGAACGAACGCATCGAACGCATCGTGACAGAACCTGTCGGTAACTCCAAACGTGGCTGTCTAAAATTTAATCACAACTGATTGATTAAAGTAGCTCCAATTGAAGATTTAACCGAACTGAGGACTTGTGATGATGATGATGATAATTGTGACCATGAATATAGTACTAAATTAATGAATCAACAGAGGACCAAAGGGACGACAATACGCTTGAATAACAGTAACATTCGAAACACACACGAAACGACACACACATTCGAAATTGATTAAATCAAACCATTGCCAAAGTATTGATACGTTCAATATGATACACTGAAGTTAATAAATTCTCCACCTCTTTATCGTTTTTCTGTGCTATTTCCCAGCTCAGAGTGCACACGACCAACTAATTTGCTAGTCCTTTTGTAAGTTTGTTGCTACGTCTGTCTGGCATAATGAGCCGAGGACCAGTGCTGTCCGGTACAGTAAGTCTATTCTATATAAAATAATTAACACAATATTTAAGACATCAAAAGTGTCAATCATGTGGTTCATAATCAAAGTTAGATACCTATTTAATATTTTTTTGTACACAGAGATATAAAAAAATATAATAAGATAAGGGCAGATCTCACATATCAAGTAATTGTAATTTGTACCAATAGTGCAAAACTAATTTTAAAACAGATAAAATACTCGCGCCTCTTTCCCATGGGGGAAGGCAGAGATTACAGTTTTCAATTTGCTACGCTTCAAACTTACTTTCCTAGTTTCCTCGACTTCATTCATACTTTCATTCACGCTCGTCGGCTACGGATACTAATATATAAACTAAAATATATGACTAAATACTCATACACGTATATATTATTGATGCCAATCTTTCTATACCATATAATATCTGACGAATTAGTCAATTCCGTATTCATTAGATGTCATTTAATTTTTAAATCATTACTAACGTCATATACGTAACTCCATCTCTTTCTATTATATAATAGAAGTAAAAGTTTTTCAACTTTAACTTTAGTTATTAGGTTTTCTTTTTGCTTAAATTAGTATCATCGTGTAAATGTTTTGACAATGTTTATCCTTTGTGACTTGGGTGCCAAAAAATTTCCATATTATTTGTTTGTTTATCCACAAACTCTTATATACTTTCTTACACTTTTTTTCCGCAGAATGGTGAAAAAACGCACAGCCTAAGTAGAGATTCTGTGTGTGTTATACCCTAGTCAAGCCGTACAGTGTCAACGACCCTGCTAACGAATGATGGATGAAGTCAGCCGTTAAAAGACCTTGCCCATTAAAATGCCGTGCTGGTCATTAGGCGGGTATTAAAAATTATCTAGGGTTTTTCGTGTCAATTGACAATCTTTTGTCTCGTTAATAAACAACGGGGTCAGGTGAGTTCATTTGTGGAGTGCTGCTTAAGAGCTGTCTTTTCCGAGATACAGTATTCCGAATATTTCTGTCAAACTGTTTTTTGTGTTCATATCAGAAATTTACTGACTTGTATTATTGAGACTCAGTATGTGATTGTTCTAATCAACTATCTTAATAGTAAGATGCCAAGGCTGTGTCATTTTTGTAGTACACACGGCACCACGTCAGACTTTACAACTTGAGATAAATCTTATGGGTTTGGAAATTCTTTCGGTTCTTTTGTATCAAATGTACTTTGACGTGTTACTGATTGTTTAAAAGTCACCTCGTTTTTACCTGGAATTAAGATAGAAACATTCAGGATGTGACATATTAGTTGCAAATTGAGCAATAAAGCCTCACGCGCACTCATCGTCCAACTATGTGTCCATTCCATATAAGGACTTAAAAGGAAAAACCTGAATGCAAGAAAGGGTTGCGCGCGCGTTCTAAGATTAAAAGATAAGGCATTACACGCCCGACCGACTCCGACCAAACCCGATCCTGTCCGATAGCAAGGTCATTCAACGCTTCCCTTGTTGCTATCCCTTATCTACTTCATCCGCGCTGTATCTATCCGTCTCCGTCCCACACATTTGAATACTCAGTAAAAGACAGTACGATGATTTAGAAAAGCTTCGAGGGTCATCATTTATGCTGGCTCAGGGTGCCATAGCATAAATTGAATTAATGTGATCATCAATTTGCTCAAGAGCGGTCGATGCTCCTCATATTCGGACGGTGAGTAGAAATTATAGGGCTTCAAATGCTTTATAGGTCTTCGAGTGTTTAGAATTTTAGGGTTACAACACTTAACAGTGAATCAAATGTGTCTTGTGTGGTTGCTTTTATTTCCATGTGTATTGTATATTAGGATAAGTAAGTTCTTTCCAAACATGATAGTATTTTTGATAGGTGGCTATTATATTCTGTAGTTTTGATATCATTCAAAGATTCATTGTCCAAAGAAGTTACATATCTTTTTCTTATACCAACGCAAAATTTTACTTGGATCACATGAGACATTGCCCTCTTACATTAATAAATCAAGGCAGAATTCTGCTGAACTAAATGCGAAAGTGTTCACTATTCCGTAAGACACCATGACAAATGTGCCAAATACGTTACAGGGTTAAAACTTCGAATACTAATTAGTTTCCTATTCCTAAATTACGAGTATTTTCGACGGTTTCCAAGTATTTCCCTTTACGCCAACTTAGTTTAATACGCAATATGAAACTTTCCCGCTATAACTATACGAAGTTTAATAACTCCTTGAGGAGAAATTTGATTGTTCATAACTATGAACGATGATCATTGTTAATATAATTGCACCAGCAGCAGTGATACTAGAAGTAATTTTGTGGAAATATATAATATATAAAACTATAATTGTAGATAAAGTAAGAAATAGACCAAATATTTTCGCATTGACCTGACCTAGTTATAAAATTAAATCTATACTAATATAATAAAGCTGAAGAGTTTGTTTGTTTGTTTGTTTGAACGCGCTAATCTCCGAAACTACTGGTGCGATTTGAATAATTCTTTTTTGTTGGATAGTCCATTTATCGAGGAAGGCTATAGGCTAAATAACATTACGCTATGACCAATAGGAGCAAAGACAGAGCGGTAAATGTGTAAAAAACGGGGAAAATTATTCATTTTTGAAGGCTTTCTTTGCGTGCGCTGCGAAAACGGTTCAAGATACACAAAAAATATGTATGAAAGAATTATTCCTCTATACATGATCTAAAAAAAAGTCCGCGACGGCATATGTCTATCTTTTAAGGTTTAGTCACAATGACCGTTTTTATGGTACCAAATTTGGTCGAAATAATTTGTTTAAGTTGTATCAACATAATAATACTAAAAATTCTGCGGAAACTCGACCATTCCGAAAATCCCGCAAGAACGGGAACTATGTGGGAAAAACCAAAAATCTGCCGGAAGTCACTATTCCACGCGGACGAAGTCGCGGGCAAAAGCTAGTTCTTTTATAATTTTTATTTAGTCAAATAGTTAACCCACAGTCAGTATAAAAATAATTGTTTCTATTTATAAGCATTCAGATAGAGCGCAATCTGTTGAATCCTTTGTAGTCCTATGGTTTTAGCCATTTTATACAGCTTAGCTTAAACTTTGTTGGGGAAGACGACAACTATGATGAAGCCTTACAGGCGAATGTTCACGGTGAATATCTATTTGTTAGGCTTTTACTGTAAAATGTCCTCGTCACCGAATAAACACACCAATCAACCACGTCTTTCTTTTTGCAAGGTAACCCATCCGATAAATACCTTTATATTAATATTTATTTGATACCGTATAGTTCACGGAAATTGCTTGTTTCCCCTTTATCTTTCCGGTACAATTTCCTTTATTTCAATCTGACCCTTCATTGGTACCAACGCACCATTGTTTTTTCTAATATATATAAAATTTTTATTGTATAAAGTATCGAAATTAAGTGTATTGTTAAATGGTTGTATGTAGGTATATATTAGGATAGTTATTAGATAAGAAAGTAGTATGTTAGATAAGTAAGTGCTGCGCAACTCACGTTAATGTTAAGTCACGGAATAGTATTATAAGATAATATGACGCTGTACGTACAGTACGTAGTAGATCCAAACGAGGACAGTTTAAAAAAGGCACGGGCTACGAGTCCATGGAGTAGACATATAATATATATATATATATTATATATATATATATATATTATATATATATATATATATATATATATATATAAAAGTACATTTTTTTTTGCTTTTTATAACATTTCAAATTCATGTAAAAATACAATTTTCACATAACCAGTTTTATTATTATTGTCGCTTATATCACGCGTGTTTAGAAGACACAGTCCTTTGTAAGGTGTGTGCGAAGATATACTCGTAGAGGTGAGAGGAGAGATATAGTCCAACGCGTAGTGGCCATTTAAGCGAAATTATTGAAAGTGTGAGTGAAGTGTACCAACTGGATCTAATCTCCATCTGCACCATGAAAAATGCAGCTAACAACTTTGCCCAGTTAGATGCACAGAAACTATTGTCATTACTTTGACCAGTAACGTTTGTGGACTATTTGTATTTCGATTTTGGTATTGAAAACCGGGCTATGGAAAAGACTCCGGTCACCTGCCTTCTCAAAGCCTCCGAATTGATTTAAATATAGCAGGTGGTGACTCACCGTTTTCTAAATGGGTCCCTGAAAAAGCAGACCAATATTGGTGCGAAAGAAGCAACATTGCTGTGAACGGCCAAGGTTGTAGAGAGGTATGTCTGCGACAGCGATCGAGACGCCGTCGGCGTAATTACATTATTTATATTTATTATTAAAAATCAACAATACTTTGTTTGAAATAAGTAATTCCAAATTAAGTTATTTCTGTATTTATTTGTGTCAAACTGTGTCAGTGTTTTACGCAATTTAACACAATTTAAGTCTTACACGTCAGTGCCAATATTAATTAATTTGTTTCCCTGAGCTGATACATGTCCCTATATATTCGATACGTTTTCATTTCATTGTGTATATTTGTACCCCAATTCTTAGGAGCTCAAGTTGAAACTAGAACAAAATATAAATACTTATATAAAAAATAACCTAAAAATACACAGTTCTTTTTTGCCGCTCCAGGGTTTGAGTTACAGGGTATTAGAACTTAAACGATACCTAATCATTAATAATTTCTGATATTAAAATATTGCACTACCTATTATTGCACCCGGCTGCTTCCAAAATGACGAATCCAAATCGAGTATGCGGTACATGTCTAGAAAAGTGCCACGTATTAAAAACTAGTTGACCCAGCCAACTTCGTACACTTCCTAACTGTCCATGAATAGACGTGAGCTATCTACTGCGGAACATGGCGGAGTTTCAAAATTGATATGACGAGTATAATAAATAAATAATTTGTTTCCTGACTTCTTTTGCTCTGCTTTATTAATATTTGAATATGTCTATTCCTGGCGGATACGAATTTAATGAATAGGTTATTATTTCAACTGTCCTTATGTTATGTATCACATCATTGCGTTATATGTATAGATTAAAGAGACTTGCCTCCGTAACATGAATACCAAACACGATATAATATAGTTGTGAACTATGTTAAAGGTGTATTATATTTTAAGATGGCGGCTATATCACACGGTAAACGCTTTATGGTATTCATGCTACAGGGGGAGAGAATGATGCGCTATTTCAACATTGTAGTTGTAGCAATCTACCAGTATTTATTTTATAATAACAAATTTAACCATTAGCATGTATACAATTGTTTTGAATCTATACAAGCGCCACATTGAATATACTCTTACTTCAGGCTTGGATCACTCTTATAGTGCTCAATATAAAGGCAATTTTAGTAGTGTAAATATAAAGCTTGGTGCGGCGGCCAGTGTACCAAATCGACGCCACGTCAAGCTTTTGTTGAAATTATACGCTGCCACATCCAAGAACAATACAATATTACAAGGGTAAAAAATGCAAGTATAAAGTACCTACCTAATAAAATTAAAATTTACCTGAATGTTTCTGAAATCGACCAAATCATCATTACCAACCAAATTAAAAAGTCCCGGTCTCCCGGAACACGTCCATATCTAACGCCGAATCTATCTTCGTTTTTCATTTAGGGTGCGTATTCGACCGTGTACTAGGTGCGAGCTGTTTGCACTGTGAACACATCGTTAAGTTTATTTAATGTCCATTCTACATGAAAGTGACATTAAGGGAATTACTTCGTGTGGGTACATGTAGATTATCCGCCTGATTCATGGGTCTGTCGTCTGTCATTTGGAATTGATTGAGCTGTTTTTATTAGCAGATTACTATGTATGTTATCAGTGTAAATAAAAAGTTAAAAATAAATTATTAACACTAAAACATTTCACCATACATAATTATTCAATCTCGTCCCCCCTCTTTATCATAGTCCCCATTTATAAATAACACGCTTTTATTTATAAATGGGGACTATGATAAAGAGGGGGGACGAGATTGAATAATTATGTATGGTGAAAAGTTTTAGTGTTAATAATTTATTTTTAACTTTTTAGTTCATTTTATTTTTAACTTTTTAGTTCATTTTATTTTTAACTTTTTAGTTCATTTTATAAACAAATAATAAAAGCTTGTTTTTAAAAAGGTTTTTTTTTATTTTATTTTTAACTTTTTAGTACCTCTACAGGCTTGCTGAGAACAAGCCCTTTCATTTGATACCCATATTGTAGGAACGAATAAAAGAAAATTATCCGCCATTTTTGGTGTTCCGCCGTATTGGATTAAGAGTGACGTAACATTATTTTTTTCTAGTTATTCTTGGCAAGCCCTTTTATTTGATACCCATATTGTAGGAGTGCATTAAAAATAATTGGTCCGCCATATTGGATACGCCGCCATGTTGGATTTAGAATGACGTCACACAGTTAATCATGCATTGTCATCCGAACTAAACGTGTATACCAAATTTCAGCTCAATCGGAAACCGGGAAGTGGATCAAATTTAAGTTGCAAGATTTGATGACAGAACGACAGACAACGGGACAGGTGAAAGTAAATAAAAGCTTGTAAAAAATAACTAAATTAGCTTCGTTATTTCAAATTATTTACGAAAAAAATGATTTGCTGAGTATAAAAATATACTGCCCGTTCCTGAGTTCAAACTATCCCTAAACAAAATTAAATCGAAATCGACTTAGGTATTTTCTTGGCTTTTCCCACAAGATGTTTTCCCTTGCCGAAAGTCTATTATCTTTATCGGGTTACAGTCTATGCTGATTCCAAATTTCATCAAACTAGAATCAGTTGTACCTTACGATAGCTCGCACATTCATAACACCAACATCCAAATACCCAATGTTACCATTTTATTATAGATGTAGATGGAAAGACGCTGTATATTTAACTATGAGAAGCTTTCTAGAAGGGTTTTAAAGTATAACAATGCCCTTATATAAGTTATCATCATTATGGAATTGAGTGTCTTGTTAGGAATAAGAAGGAAAATATTTAAGTTGTGTCGATATGTATATTCACATGAATTAAATCCGATATGACAACTTTATCGAGTATTGTAGATCAATTATTGGTAGCGGCACATCTAAAATGTCAGCTAACTAACTGTACTTAAACCTGAAAGTTAAGATTGAGATTAAGGTTCCGCTTGCTTGTCTCGTGGATAGTTAATCTTCATCTGGCGGTCATAGATACTTTTAGATTTTCACACTATTGATAAGGTGAACTTTTGTAATCAGATGTAGTTTGTTGTTTAACTACTATGCCAGGTTAGAATGCACTGATCTCAACGTGATTAAGGAAACCAAATGATTCAACCCAGTTAGCCACGACTTACACTGTACTAGTCACGGGATGCTAAATAAAGGATCAAAGACCCGTTTATTTCAGCGTTTGAAACTTCGCAGACTAGATTCTAACGAAATTTATTGAGAAAGAGGCAGTTTTAGGTCAAACTAAGCATTTATTAAGGATGAAATGAAATCTTAACATTTTAACGATAATTTATGTTTAAATAATTGTTATATTTTGTTCTTATAAAATAGTAATTAAATCTTATAATTATTAAACGTACTTATTAACAATGATACTAATTTTTAATAGCGATTATCTGGAATTTTGCGATTGGTATTAGTTACATAAATCTTTATCATTAATTTTTAGGCTCTGTGTATTGGAGAGATACTGGTACTCAGGTAATGTAGTCTGATTATATAACTCTGTAACTATCAAATTTTGATTGAAATAGATAGATAGTACATACATGTTTGCTTTATTAAGATAATTGCCACATTAAATCTTAACAAAGCATTTCAATCAAAATTTGATAGCAACACAAAAACATAAAATTTGTTATTATATACCAGGGCTACCAGACCGTACATTTGGATACAAAATATGTATAATAATCGGACGATATATTATTATATCCATTCTTTGATTTCCATTTGATTTTTAATTAATTCAATAATAAGAATTATTTATGGAACCCATAGATGGCGCTAGGCTAAAATCAGTACAATACAACATTGCCTGGACCCTATGTATCGAGACGCGGCAACTAAATTGAAAAAATGTTCAGAGACATAAGACACAAGACCCCATAGCATAAGCAACGTTATGATAAAACATTTACCGTGCGATACGACCCTCAATTTAAAATTCATTCTTTTATATCTTATATTTTGACAGTTCAAAATGATAAATCTATTTAGTTATGATCTATTATTATTAGATATAATAGTTCTGATCTGTTTATTTAACAACCTGATTGTATATCATACAAAGAATATAACAATTACTGTTATTAACATCAGGTGGCATTTACGACTAAAATATTTAGTCTTACCAATATTAAAAAAATATAGCTAATAATTCAGACTTTATGGCAATATTTAAATGCTATTTCACTTTGGACGTAGTCGCCCTAGATTTATTAGTACAATTGTACCATTTCTTGATATTTACTTATTTCCGTCTCGTATAAAAGAATTTCGTTATGGCCGGGACTCGTAAATAATATGAGGGTGGGCGAAAGAACTCCGCTGCTTTAATACATTTTTAATAAGGAAACTTGTACATTCGTGTCTGTGTCATGCATCGTGTATATATTTATGATAGAATTAATTTTTTAATACTACTTAGAATAGTTTATCGAGAAACAGGTATATTCTAAGTGAAAAAAAAAGAAAGCTGAAGATTGAATTGATGATTTAAATTAATTCTATAAAGAATCAATCAATTCGGATGCTTTTTTTTATAATAAATATAAAAACTTTATTAGATCATGATTGATAAAGATTTCTTTAACATCATTCATTGCTTTCTTAAGCAAGCGCAAATGATGACTGATTATGTGAAAATGCCCATGTATTTGTATTAAAGCCATATTTCCACCTTGTTCCCGAGCGTATTTCGGTCAACAACAGCGACCAACCAATCAATTTTCGGCTTCCCTTATAAATCATCTCGGACGTCTCTCCTCGAGTCCCCGCTTTCGGAAGGATTTGGATTAGGACTTCAGTAATTTACGGAGCTTTGCTAGAATATACCGCAATAATTAATTGTATGATTCTTGTATTAAATTGGCCATCCTGTTAGAAGCTATTAAAAACAATTGCATAGTATATAAATCTTTTTTTCCTTAATTATATTACATACTAGCGGACTCCACAGACTTCGTCCTGTCAAACAGATTTATAAAGTGGCAGTTTTTTGTTCCTACTTATTTTATAGATTTTGTGACTATTCAATTTTGGAGCGTGACATTAAATCCTCCAACGATGTATTCTGTGCTGCAATGCACACACGCGCACTGTTTTGATAGATGTGATTGAATTTCAACTTTATATAGCGCTAATAAAGCTCAAATTGACTCTTTAATGAACACACCTACATTGCTTAGACAACATTGTAATATGAACTTTATACAATAACAATAAAGCTCAAATTGACTGTATGTTTTAGTTAGAAAACATTTGTATAGGGAAAAAAAGGGATGTTTTTTGTTTAAGGTTTGTTCGATAATTATTCGAAGTTTTCTTGAATTTTATTTTATTGAATTCTGTAAAAACCATCGTTGAAATTCAACGAACAATTTAAAAAGAGAATTGGCCAAATTGGTCCAGGCGTTGTTGAGTTATTATACGCTTGCCAACACATTTTGCGATTCATTTTTATATATAAGATTTAAGTACTTAGGTGGATAGTTCATTAATGTCCTTAAAATTACAACAGCATCATAAAATCTCATTCGTGTTAACTACAAATACTTTGTCAGTTTAGATTTAATAACAGATTTAAAAAAATAGGTAAAAAACTTTTTAATTTAAACGGTTTTATGTTAAACATACATTGCAATGTTTAAGATAAATGTACTAAAAATGTACTAAAAACCAAAAAATAATAAAATAGATACAGTCGTGGGAATTATAAACATATGCATAGACTAGACTAAAATAAAACCGTGGGGCACATTGAAACGACACAACGATTGTAGACAATTGATGTGCCCCACGATTTTATTTTAGTCTAGTCTATGCATATGTTTATAATTCCCACGACTGTATCTATTTTATTATTTTTTGGTTTTTAGTACATTTTTAGTACATTTATCTTAAACATTGCAATGTATGTTTAACATAAAACCGTTTAAATTAAAAAGTTTTTTACCTATTTTTATTTTCTAGTTTTTATTTCGCATTATTCTCTTTTAAAACCTAAGTTATCCGCCATTTTGGATTTTAATTTCATATAGTACATTGTATTCTACTGGTTGAGCACTTTCATTTGATACCATATTGATGGGATTGATAAAACCTACGTTATCCGCCATTTTGTAGCGGCCGCCATCTTGGATTTAATTTTTTTATAGTATATTGTATTCTGCTTGTTGAGCCCTTTCATTTGATACCCATATTGATGGATTATAAACCTAAATTGTCCGCCATTTTGTAGCGGCGGCCATGTTGAATTTATAATGATAATGAATAAATATAATTGTATTGTCACCAAAATCCAAAGTGTATACAAAATTTCAGATTAATCGGTTGACAGGAAGAGGGTGAAATTTGATTTACTAAATTTGACCCAAGAATGAATGAACCGGGCTGAGCTAAATAAAACCGTTTAAAAAAGAAAGAGATTATCAATTCTACTATATTTTTTACTGTTTCAAATAAGGTTCTCATTTGAATTGGGTCCAGTTCTGACCATGGTATCCATGAGAAAACCATATAAGTCTTAAATTTACATTCAGTATGTACGTAAATGTACGAATAACCCAATATAACGCCTAGTGAGTGTCAGCCAAGAAAACACTACATACCTAGCAATCGACACCGAACTGACATCGATTCCAAAAATAACAATAATTGTAACTACATTATATTATGGTAATTTTTTATTTTTCATTTTTGTTAGAATTTGTTTTGAAATAGTTTTTCTTTTGTGAACATATCTATACTAATATAATAAAGCTGAAGAGTTTGTTTGTTTGTTTGTTTGTTTGTTTGTTTGAACGCGCTAATCTCCGAAACTACTGGTGCGATTTGAATAATTCTTTTTTTGTTGGATAGTCCATTTATCGAGGAAGGCTATAGGCTAAATAACATTACGCTATGACCAATAGGAGCAAAGACAGAGCGGTAAATGTGTAAAAAACGGGGAAAATTATTCATTTTTGAAGGCTTTCTTTGCGTGCGCTGCGAAAACGGTTCAAGATACACAAAAAATATGTATGAAAGAATTATTCCTCTATACATGATCTAAAAAAAAGTCCGCGACGGCATATGTCTATTCTTTTAAGGTTTAGTCACAATGACCGTTTTTATGGTACCAAATTTGGTCGAAATAATTTGTTTAAGTTGTATCAACATAATAATACTAAAAATTCTGCGGAAACTCGACCATTCCGAAAATCCCGCAAGAACGGGAACTATGTGGGAAAAACCAAAAATCTGCCGGAAGTCACTATTCCACGCGGACGAAGTCGCGGGCAAAAGCTAGTTTATTTATTTTTTCTTGAAATTTTTCATTCAGTGTTCTGCGTTGGACTTTCACTGACATACCTTTATGTCCGGAGTAAAGTAAAAAAAAAATGTGGTGTAAAATATACATTTGAATTTATATATACAAAATTTATTTCCTAAATCCATACGCTTGAGTACACAATTCGCAATCAATTATTACTTTCAGCTTACATAAATCATGTCAGGGACGCTCGTCCTCGACGACTGGCGCACGACGGGTCTATATCCGTATCCGTAATGCTCAAACGCTTATCTGCATCTCGGAAAATAATAACACTTTTATTCTGAACCGTATATTATTCCACCGTAGGTTTGCTATGTATCATTTTTAATTATTGTAAAAATATTTTTGGTTAATTTTATCTTATGGCTAAGTTTGTGGCTATCATACACTATTAAAATGTTTGCGTATTACTAATTCAATTCTTTGACAATCAACCTACAATCTTCGAAACAAATAATAAGTTTCAATACAAATATTTGATCACCTTTAGTTTTAAAACTAATATACTTACTTATAAGTTGCTGAAATCTATACTAATATATAAAGCTGAAGAGTTTGTTTGTTTGTTTGTTTGAACGCGCTAATCTCCGAAACTACTGGTGCGATTTGAATAATTCTTTTTTTGTTGGATAGTCCATTTATCGAGGAAGGCTATAGGCTAAATAACATTACGCTATGACCAATAGGAGCAAAGACAGAGCGGTAAATGTGTAAAAAACGGGGAAAATTATTCATTTTTGAAGGCTTTCTTTGCGTGCGCTGCGAAAACGGTTCAAGATACACAAAAAATATGTATGAAAGAATTATTCCTCTATACATGATCTAAAAAAAAGTCCGCGACGGCATATGTCTATCTTTTAAGGTTTAGTCACAATGACCGTTTTTATGGTACCAAATTTGGATATGTCGCGTTGTCAAGATCGGGTAACAGCTGAGGTGCGCAAAATAACTATTCCACGCGGACGAAGTCGCGGGCACAGCTAGTGTTAATATAGTGGTCGACAAAAAGATGTAAAACTAAATTTTTCTTTGATCTTAGTTTGAGTATTCATTTTGTTTTAATTTTGTCATATCTCTTTGGTGTCGGCTATTCAATACAATTCTGTAATTACAATTTAACATTGACACAATTAACATAATTAAATTATAATTTAATAGACATTTTTAAAATTAATATGTAACTGAAGATTATAAGTCTAAAGGGCACGTTATTGGTTGTTATAGTTACAGGGAGAGGAATCTCCGGACAAAACATGCCTTGTCGAAAATCACCGCCTTGTGGCTGACCCAACCTTCAAACAGAGTTTCTCAAAATGTTTAATGAATATTATTCTAAGTTTTAAAGACTATTTGAAGATTTTATGTTATTGATAAATAATAGCAAGAAAAATAAAATGTTTTATTATCTTTGTTTCTTCATGTTTATAAAGATCATGTTAATCGCTATTGAGACAAATAACTTAGTTCTCTTTTGTCATGTTTAAAAACAACACAAATTGAATATGAATCAATGTCACACGGTTCTGACAGAAAACGTTACTGTGGACAAATGTTCACAATCACTTGGATAAACGCTGTCAGAACTGTCAGCGGGATTGGAAAGCCTCGACCATGTGCTAAGTTTCCTTGGGTATTAATATCTTAATGCGAAACGTTGTGACACGTTGTCCTTGCTATCCATTTGCTTGATGAGCTTCATAATTATTGATGAGGCTTTCAATTCTATGACTTCTTAATGCATTGGGTATTTCTGAACATTAACGACCGTAATATTTTGTCTGGAGAACTGAAACATCTTGTTGCGCAACAAAGATATTTTTATTAGCGCCGGGCGCTGCTACTTTTTTAGTGTCGCCGAAAAGATCTTCTTTATTATCACTTGGAATACTGAAATAAATATTATGCAATGATTAAACTGCCTCATCCAAAGATGCTTCTGTAAATCGTTAGAATTTCCTTTCTTCTTGTAATTCTCTGTGCACTTTTCCAAATCCTTTACTTAAGACAGCTCATGGTAATGCCCCTTATTACAGAAACATAACCCTTTGTTTATTTTTCTTCGATCTTGTTTGCGTTGTTTGGATTACGCCGTGGATTCCTGGGGACAGAAAAGGGATTGTCCTTTCTTCGGCCGTACGCTACATGTATATCGAGACGAGTCGATTTTGGGTAGGTCTTGAATATACTTGACCCGAACCATTGTTGAGTGAAGCATGATAATAATGAATAAACACTCTCGTTAAGGAAGAGAACCTTCTCGAAAATGCTAACGAGTTTCATATTTGCATAATTTGGACTTAGCAACATATCAAGTGTTAAAAATTATGTGGTTTAAACATGAATGGGAATAATTTATTATATATTATTTTTTACATTATATTAATATTTACAAGCTTTATAAAGCTCGATGTGAATAATATGAAACACAATCTGGTAAAGTCTGAGATTATAACTTGGAAATATTATATTTTACACAGTGTGTCGTGTTTATGTTATATGATTAGGTAATTTTACTTGTTGGTAAGCTTTCTTTAGATTAGGTTTAGCGTTAAGGCTTTCTTTACAGTTATTGTCAACGCCAAAAGATTTCAGTATATTAAATTTTTATAATAGAACCACCACTAATACTGATTGAGCAAGTAGTGAGTTGTCCTTGTATTTGTGATTGATCTTGCGTATTTTTCTATCACTAAAACCTGAAAGTATCATCAATCGTTCCGTATTAGTTTGCGTATTCAAAGGATCTCATTACTAATTATCAATTTATGTATCTTAAAAAAGGATCTTGTATTTCTTTCTTAAGCCCTCACCTTCATTATTAGTTCCCACGTACACTCTTTCATTAATCTTACTAACCGACTGTATTTTTATAGAGGCATCGTATGAACGGACGTAAGCTATTCAGGAAATATTTCGGCTAATGAAATTTAGTTATGAACTAAAATTGCTTTTGCTCGTGTATTGAAAGTTTGAAAGTAATAGTAATTGTCATATTGGTGTCGCAAGCAAAAATGACCCTTATCATTTTCTGACGTGTAATTGACGTTCAACCCTTGGACGGAGATTCGATTTTGGATTACCTACATTTGGGTTGATTTCTTAGCCATGTTTCATGACAGTTTAATCCTACTTTTTCTTGGTTTTACGAATAAATACGAATACAGAGATTTTGGCACAGTTACAATTGTGTCAATTTTCAATAAGATGTTATCGTGCTACCCATAAAAAAATTCCAAAAGACAAATATATGAATACACATGGACTATTATATTAATAAGAATATAATAATATAATTGATATTATTTTTTCCTTCAACGGTGAGTAATCGCCAAATAATGAAACTAGAACGTAAACAAAAACAATTTAAAAACAGACACAAAGAGAGCTGTTGTTCCCTTAAAAACCGTAACAATCATTACTCTTCCAGCGAGTCTATAAATGCAGTTTTAGCAAAAAACAATATCGCCCTCGAAGCAATCTCGAAGCACGCCATAAAATTTTCATCTACTGTAAAAATCAGCGCGAACTCGTATTAAGTTAAAGGCTCATAATAAAAATACAATGTGTCTTGCTTTACTGCCTTTGTTTACGATGTAAGTGTAACTGAAGCGTCAAATAAAGTCGGAACAGTCGGCAGATGTCCGACAACATTGGCTCTCTATGAAAACTTTCCTGCGATCAAGGCGCGGATTCATTAGTGGCAAATAGCGTTTTGGATTTCTACCACATACTTTTTTCTTTGCACAATTATGTGTTACTACGGCAATGATAAGAAAATTATAATTTACTTTTCGTATTTAGTTTGTATAAAGTCTTTCCAAAAATATTTATTTTGCATTATTAAGGCGTTCATATGATGATGGAAGTCGAAACTGTATTTATTCATTAGGGATAGTTTTCTCCTTGCTTTCTGTAGTTCCACAGTCAATCGGTCATTCCTGGTTCAAGCTCCTACTAGATTATAAACATTTAATCCTCTGCCAGTATTTATACTGCTAGTCAATGTAAGGGAATTTGATATTTGTATTTTTGCGGCATTTTATTGATTCATCCATCCTAATTATTAAGACACGATGATAGAAAGCTCTCCTACCATGTCTTAATTATCCCGCAGCAGCTTATGCTTATTGATATTCAGTATTAACCATAATATCTGACACCCCACACAGTGTAACATACGTGATCCCGATAAAACCCTGCAGCTAATCCTCAATAATATTATATATAAGTATTATAATAGTATAAATGTTGTTAACTATTTTTTTTATGAAGTAATAAATATAGGATGAACTGAAAACCAATTGAGTAGTAACGTAATTTTATAATCGCTACGCTTACCACCGTAGAGTGAGACGATCAAACAGGGAAAACTTGCGAAGTGTGCTCATTTTGTGTGTAAGCGAACAAATTGGTGCTGCAAACAGTAATGAAAGAATCCCCTTGAAATGTACTAATGGACTTTCCGTGACAATGCCTCGGCAAATGTCCACTGTCGCCAACAATTATATCGAAAGGGTCCAGAATCTTTTGGACTTCGGCGAACTGACAAATTCCGCTTTGACGTACGAACAGGAACTAAATATAATATAATTGGAAGAAAGGTGTCGTACCGTATAAATTACCTTTTCACAAGATCCTAAACTAATTGTTACTTGGTAACAAATTAAATATTTATGCATTAGTAATTTTCAAAATGAAAAATTTTAAAGCTCTCAATTAACAAAATCCTAAATTTTCTTCATTATTCTCTTTTACTTTTTGTTTTTACCTTATCATTATTAGGTACATTAGAAATATTTATTCTTTTTCTCTATATAATTTTTTTTCGTTTATAAGCACTATTTCTTTGTACAAATCACTAATATATTATCATAATTTGTTAGCTCTCTGAATAAACTCGACGAGATCCTACATTTTAGTTTACTGCATCCAAATCAGTTACAAAGCGACTATATCAATGTGATGTCCTCGGCTAGTCCTTGTAACTGAGGTCTGATTGCAACTAGGGCTGCCACTTACTACTAAAATAGAAAAATACTTACATAATACTCACAAGGAAGTACATATTATAGTGTAAATGAAATATAAATCCGTAATTGCTTTTTTTTTCGCCTTTATCACAATCTGATGTGCACATACTAACGTCACTTTCTCACACACAGTCATGTGACTCGCAATAATCAAAAGGACATTGTTCAGTTTTGGCATAAGAACCGATGTGAATATAAATTATACTATAATTTTCATTTATTTTTATATTATTTGAAACATATTTTAGTATTCCACGACACCTTCAAATAAATAAATTCCAAATAAAAAGTAGGGTCACAATTATTGATGCCGTATAAAATGTTTTCCGTCAGCCAGTGCTGCCAGTTTCGGAAGTTTTCGCGATTTCGGTAAATACGGATCGAATTGGGAACCTCCTCCTTTTTGAAGTCGGTTATTAAAATTTGTTGATAACACTTTATTCATTTAAATACCTAAATTGACTAGCTAGAAAAAAACTAGTATTATATATTTTTTAAGCAAAATCGCGAATTTCTAGCTTGGCATTCGAGTATTATAGTTTCGTAATTGGCACTGGTGTACTTCATACCTTATCTGTGTCCGTTTCATTCAATTTTTGGTTGCTTTGCGACTATCGTTTCTTTTGTGATTTTCTATGCGTTTCATGGTTTTATTCTAAAAACTTTGGCTTGATTACGGACTCCGATTACATTGCGTACTTGGTAGACTCGGCTGTGTGTAAAGGACTGGATTTTGTAAAATGAAATTGTCAAAGAATTATCTTAAACTTGACTAGGTACTACTCTTTTCCTAGTATCTAGTAGAGTAGTCCTTTCCTAGTTCTAGAAGAGAACATATATAGCTGTACATAGTATTGTAATATTACTTTGATATTACTACTCTGATATTTCACGCAAGGTTGGTTATTTTTTTATTTATAACCTCAAAAAGTAACTTTTTTCGTAATTATTTTAGTTTCCTGAAGTGTCCGTTCGTGAAAACTTATTTTTATATTTAGAGTTTATATAAGTCACTTTCGATTCGAACGGTTCTTAGGCAGAAAATGTATGGAGCCGGAACAATGTCCTTTAATTAGGATAATAATAAATATCTTTATCTATTTATTGAAATCAAAGTGACACAAGTGTGAAGTGTGTGAAGAGTGACGATTACGAAAAGCGGTTGACACGATAACTCGGTCAATCTCTCGCTCTCTAGATCTTGGTCACGGAATAAAATCACCAGTCTCTGGAAAGCGTTTATATACTTTCGACACACAGAACAGGCTTATAGCTTGCGACCGCCCACTGACTGAACCCTTCTTTCAATAAGACTATTAGTGCTGCTTCTGTAGGTGAGGTATTCATTTTCTTTTAAGGTCACGTGCTTTTATAGAGAACGTATCAAACAATTGAAGTAAGACTTTTGTTAACTTCTTCACCTAATCCGGGATAGCTACTTAAATACTAACATGATTTAAATAAATTTGGTTTAAATAGAAAGTTAGCCAACCTTTAATATGGTGCCGTTTCTGTTATTCTTAACAGTGTTTAGTACTCGAGATCGTGCAGAATCAATTCTAAGTAAATATTTCCACACTAGTATAGTGTAGTAAATAGTAAGTATAGTCAATAAATCTAAGAATATGAATGATATTGAGAAAAAATAAATTTGTATTATATATTAAATACATATGAAGTAATTTATATCGAACATTGCACCATTTAAACTTTTCTATTGTCATGAAATTAAGTATATTTGTTTTGTTTTTAAGAGCTATCTTAACTTGCTTTATTTTTATTATTGTTTTCCAAAAACATTTTTAAACAAACACGCAAACGAGCAAATTGGCTACCTAGTGATAAGCAAGCTACAGTCAATATATGTGGCTACAAAACTAATATTTTTAATTTATATATAAATATAAACTTTAGTTAAATTTACTTTATAAAAACTTACTTTATAAAAATTATTTATATTTAAACTTTAGTTAAATTTACTTTATATAAATTTTGCTCATATAGATAAATTTAAGAAAAAAAATCCACGTCTCTAAGAAACTGTTATAGCTTAAAACACTTAAGGTACACTTTCATTTCCGTATGCTAATTCACTTGTTAGGCGAAAGAAATCTATTCTTTCAGTTTCTATTGTCCCCTACAACTAAAAATCAAATTCCAAGAAAAAATTCAGTTGACTTAATGAGAACTTTCGCATTGTTACTGTTTCTACAAGTTCTTACGAAGTCTCATATTTCACGTTGGTAAAGCATAGAAATTTCGTTTAAACATAGTTTATTTATTTACGTTTTATTTGCCTAAATTATATTGCTAAACAATTTTACAAGAAATCAAACATCATCTAATCTTAAACAATGTTTATGTGTTATTATTATTTTACTATTAAAAAATATTTTTTCACATACAACTTAGTCGATCTTTGGTCGACTTCGATTTACAATATAAGAAATAATCGATCGATCTTCCAACCTATTATGTTAATAACAAATCATATATTCTGACCTAACTCATTATCATAAGTCATAATTATTTATTGAATGAATTAATATAATCACTGTTGTACGTCTAGCTACGCCATTCACAAATCATCATCAGATGATCATGTACACGAATGAACTAGCAAGTTTTTTTTTCTCCTTATATTGTTACAGGGTAAGTTTATATATACATGTTCGTACAATGATGTTAGTTTATACTTTAACTAAACCTCTCTATAATTACATCTATACCAACAACATTAAAGATAAGGTCTCGTTGTTAAAACTGTTTCTTATGATTTTTATTTATATGTGACAAATTTAATTCCTCTGTGGAAAGCAAATGACCGCAGCCCTACACCACGTCGCCATCAATAACAATGATACGACGTGACGTGATTCCGTCGGATCTTCTATCTTATTCGACCCCATGCATCATCCCACATTACTCTCGTACCAATGGAATCCGGTGGTATGCGTGGCTCAAATTACATTGGCTAAACGGAATCTAGGCAGTGTATCTAGTGAACAATGTTACGGTTCGCGTCGTACGTAATTTGGAACATTTAGTTTCTAATATACTAAGAAAAAGTTATATTGAGATACCATGCCAAAAATTATTGTCATAATAATTTAATTAGCATTGTTCTGTACCGATAATCTATACTAATATTATAAAGAAGTAAAGTTTGTGTGTTTGTATATTTGTTAAATTGTAAGGGGTAATCTCGGGATCTACTGAACCGATTTTAAAAATTCTTTCACCAATAGAAAGCCACATTATTGCTGAATGTCATAGATTATATAAAAATCCGAAAAATTAAAAAGGTTTTTACGTGGTAGTCCGTTTTGCAAAGTGAATCGGAGAAAAAACGGGCAGCGGACGGCGCGCGGTGGCTTCGGGTTTAATGCGGTTCGCGTTCGTGCTCGCTTCGGAAATTATTAATATTATGCCCAACGAAGTGGGCACGGGTCAGCTAGTTATAGATAAGACTAATCGTAGTCGATAGACACCGCACATAATATTAAGGCCATAAACTTATTTGCTGTGTCTAAAAAATCTGACAGTATTGCGAGCGATTCGGAGAGCTTGCTGTTATGTAACGACAGTAATCATTATCATCATATATTATCATAAGATAATTAAATACACAGACACACGCCCATGCAAATAGGAATAAAGGTATAAACTATTACACTACCGATAAAAATACAGTGAATTCACTGTACTTAAAAACCAAACAGTAAAAGCTGTATTATTTCGCTGTGTGTCTATAGAAAATTACTAAAACCACACTACAAGTTAAAAACGTACTTCTGGGCTTAAAATTAGCGTAATATCTGACAGGATAGCAGTGCTCGCAAACTGGACTGTCCGCTTGTTTGCCAACTTCATTGTTTAAAATGAGTCCCGTTTGCAGTATGAAAATAAATGGCTACATTACACACAGTACGTATTACCACTGGATACAAGGCTGAGCATGATCATATCTGATCGGAGGTTACGTAGCGGTCACATGTACCGTTACCTGGCTGCGTCAGGGCTATAATCGTACGATTGCAATGTAACATTGACATTTTAATCCTAGACAACTTAATACGTGGAAATATAGAAACGTTAATCAAAATAGAAGTAATACGAGTACTTTCTTCGCACACAACGAATATTGCAAATATAAATTTGTATTAAAATACGTATGTCAGTTAATATTAGAGATGAAACGGATAGTGATTTGGCCGGATACCGGATACCGGATATTCGGCTAACTACGAGGCCGGAGCGCCGGATATCCGGCCACCGGATATTCGGCCGCTTATCGCGTTTCATATATGTGTGTGTATGTGCAAAATAATCCGTTACTAATATTATAAATTCAGTCTGTTTGTCTGCTACTCTCTCACGCCTAAACTAAAGAACTGATTTTGCTGAAATTTGATACAGAGATAGATTAGACAACGAGAAACAATATAGATAGGCTTAAAAACTTTTGTATTCCCACAGAAAAGCGCGATATAGACGAGTTTAGGGCGTAAAGCACTCAGCGCGAACGGTATCGCGGGAAACATCTAGTATTCGGTATTCGGCCGGATGGTGCCCTACTATCCGGTATCCGGCCGGATAGTGAAAATAGGCCGGATAGGCCGGATACCGGATAGTTACCGGATATCCGTTTCATCACTAGTTAATATATTCAATTTATGAGGTAAACGTATTTATGGTGTGGCTAACATCAGTTTACATTCGTTTGCAGACGACAGTGTACATTGTGTTGTAACTCTGCATAGCGTCCCTAGCGGAAACGTACTAAACTAAAATTGTTTTAATTTTAGTTTTTAGATTAACATGACTTATTTAGTGAATTATAAAAATATCTACCGACTCGATATTCGCTTTCTTAGATAGATTTCGGCACCCTGTGGCCCCTGTGCCCTAGAGGTACTAAAATACCACAAACAACATTTATCAATCCCTTTAGGTTAGGTTGATTTAACATAATGATAATTGTATTTATTTAACATATTAATTTGACTATTTACGTCTTGTTCGAATTTTTCTTATTATTATTTATAATTCTTTAACACTTTCACTTTGTATCGCTATTAATATTAATTGACTTTGTTTTATACCATTTAGAAATTTTAAAGTGAATTATTACTATATACTATGTATATCATTTGTGTTAATATGGGCTATAATTGCCAAAAGTAATTTTTTTTTAATTTATTATAGCAATATGGTAGAGCTACTTCTAGATATTTCCGACTAAACATCACAATAATACAAGAATAGATACGGAAAAATAAAATGTCAATAATAATTAAAAAACAATGAATCTCAACACTGCATTCATTCTTATACGGAGATTTGCAGCCCTTGACTCTATTCCAGAGGTAAACAATTTCAGTGAAAAAAAATAGCATTTCTACATTGTCATAACCCATATGTCTAACCCTTTCCATCAGAGGATATGAGTTCATAACATCATATGTACACATTCAACTGTCTAGTCAACCAAATGATTTAGATAGTATCTGCTTCAGCAATTTTGTTTGAAGAATATGTATTGAAATAAAATATTTCCTGGTAATGTTTAACAAGTTTCCAAATATTGGAGTAGGTTTGGAGTGGATCTTTAGATTTATTTTTGCGTATTTATAAAGTAATAAAACTCACAACACTCAAAAAACAAAACGAAAATAAAAAAAAACAAGTAATGCTAAATATTAATACCATGAAAAATAAATACACTTCTCATCAAAAAAATCGAAACACTTCCGTTTTCATTGTTTCTGTCCGAATTTAACACAAAAAAGAATTCATACGATGAAAAAAAAAACATAAATGTATAGCTGGCAGTTTGGCCATTACAGTAATAAGCGAAAATTCTAAATTCAAAATTAGAATTTCATTTGTTTATCTTGTAAACGAAATGAATCACTGTTTTGAGACAAATGTGTGTTTAGGGTTGGAGTACATTTAGCGTTTAAAAACTAAAAATTGGCGCCTATCCTTAAACTTTTTGTTTTTTATTTCAATACTGTGACTTTGGGACAATGCTAGGGCTCACACCGCGGGCGTCGTACGAGATTATCTTAACGAAGTCGATATCTCTATTATGGAATGGCCAGCAAGAAGCCCGGACATGAATCCCATTGAACATCTGTGGGATGAATTAAAGAGACGAATTCGAGCAAGAGATCCTGCCCCAGAAACACTTAGCCAGCTGCAAGATGCAATCCAAGAGGAATGGGACAATATACCACAGCATGTGATCGTGACTCTCATCCGATCGATGAAGAACCGTATGGAAGCAGTAATTAGAGCTCGGGGAGGAATACAAGTTATTCAATAAACGTTTTTTAGCTTTTTTTTTCATTTAAGTGTGTTGTTTTATCCATTTCCTTTATACTCCATACGGAATAAAAATGACTCATTTAACAAAATACGAAACCTATGAAAAATTCATTTAAATTTAGAACATTAACATTAAGATTTGATAAGCTCATATTACTCACTATTAAACGACATTTAACATTTATTCCTAAATGTACACATTTTTCTGATAATCCTGACAAAACGTAAACTTGCAAGGTGTTTCGATTTTTTTGATGAGAAGTGTATTAATATTTCGTCGTGTCATATTATCGGTATGTACTTATAACTTATAACGGTGCAAACGGGTTAAAATCTCAGCATATGATACTTTGCCGTATTGAAATAAATTACATTTTCTCAAACAAGCACGGAAATATTTCCATTATAGTCGAAAAAAGAATACGCAAGAATCGTATTTGCGTACACAAATAAATGAAATACGTTGCTGGCGCGATTTTTGAATTTGTCACAAAAAAAGCTTCGCGAAGTTATATGAAAATTCATTCGTGACGTGCTTTATATAAATGTCCCAGGCATAAAAATAACATTCTCGTTCAGGTATTGCTCTAACATGACAATGTAGACCTAACTTTCTTTTCATTTTTTTAAAGAAAATCTCTATATATGCTTCGGCGGAAATGGCTATTGCTTAACTCGTAAAGCTTCCCCTCGGCTTATCTTTCAAATTCATAATTCATTTGCAATTGCTTATTTCGCCTTTGCTATAATGTACTATTAAACCAAAATGTGGAACTATTTAAATAACGAATTAAACAATAAATCCTCTAGAATATCTGACTGAAAATTCCATCAGTATTATCACGACAATTGCCTTACCTATTTGCATACTCACTCCGCCACCGCTGCATTTTAGGAACGGATTACAAATGGACGCTCATATATGGGTCGAGCTGCAAAAAATACATAGAGTGCCTCGAAAAATAGCGCAACTCCTTGCCAAATTGCTTGTGAGACAAATATAAATTTTAAAAGTATACTTTAGGTTACTTCATTTCGCCCCAAAGGAGTCTCGAAAACTAAAACGGCCCGGCTGATGGTAAAGTCTAGTTTAAAAGATTTCACATTTTTTCTCGTAGAATTGTGCATGTACACATTTCTGGCTTCAACTTGTACGATTTGGCGTTTACGTTAGTTGGCAATATCTTTGTGACAGTTTATTGGGCAATAAAACTCTTCTCGAGACAAGTATGTAGCTGGGAAGAACTGTTTCTTATGAAATCTTGTCGCTAATTTCTTTTGTTTATCGTTTTTAGTTTAACAACGACGATGCCTCTGTTTCTAGAATCTGCGAGTAGAAATAAACAATACTCGTATTAGAGGCAAACCAGCTTTTCACTATTGCACTATACAGGCTGAAAGTCACTTCAGATATGGCAGGTGATTGGAAGGATTTATAGTAAAAGGAACCTGTCACATTTTTCTGTCTTTTGAACCTGTCTGTCTTTGGACCAAAGAGATATGTTGCGAATCTCATATTTTCTATATTTGCTGATACTATGACAATGTTTGCAAGGTGATTAAAAATATGAAATAACTTTTTAAAGAAAAATACAATAAAGTGTTTTTCGTGAGGAATGAAAAACACATCGAGGAATTACCTCCATTTGCCTGTGGGGAGGTCTTTATCATTTTTTCTTGCTAGAGATACAGACGTTTTGTTTGATGTTTGTGTCAAATATCTTTAGTTCAGTATAAATAAATTATACCGAAAACATTTTTTTCTTGGTGAATATTGAATGAACAAACCGTTTTTTACTCTTGTTATAGGATATCGCTTGTGGAGGCGAACCTGGAATTTGTTTGCGAAACATAAATTTTCAAGCTTTCCAAGAATTTTCAACTCGATGATGAGATATACCTCCTTTATAAGTTAACTCTCGCCACATGCTTTCGTACTTAATGTTTTGAAGTGTTAGAAATAGTTACAGTGCTGAAATGTCTGGCTTGAATTCTAACACCTAATCAAAATATGATAAAAGGTTGTTAAACTTGTCGCATACAATACTTAAGAACACTTATAGTATTCACGAATTGTATACCACTTAGAATCTGTACATTTGGAACTGACCAAACTTATTATTGTTGTGATGGCGTGGAGTGGAAAAATCCTATTCAATTTCGTCTAATTCTCTAGACTGTTCATTTTTACCGCAACTTTGTTGAACGTCTAAAATTCAACTTATAGAATAGTTTATAAGCTAAGAACGAGGTTAAGTGTGTCATAAGCCCGGACCCGCAATCAGGACAGAGTGTCCGGAGCGCGGCATCACCGACTCCATGCCCCGGGGACAAGGCTGTTCCATTTTCAAAATTGCGAATGGGCAACTGCCTCAACCACTACTGAGAGGGCCTTATTCTATGTTTAAATCATGTTCAAAAATGGTAAAGGTTTGTATTTTCCGCAACATTATTATAGATATCGAGTCGTATTGTATTAAAAGATTAGATAATTATGTGAATCGTCGTTGAATCATATTTTTATATATTGTCATTATTTTATAACATAGCACAGATATTCTTTATTAATTTGAAAAGTAATTTTGTAAAACAGACGAGTATTATACACATGGTTTTAGGTATTTCAGACTGATTTTCATACTCGTAGTTGAAGGTATAATTACAGAGTTATAGAAATAGCTAGAAAAAAAGCTAATAATAATAGAAATAGCTATAATATATAATACCTACTAAAAATATTATTTATAGGTACATATATTGAGGATTATTTCGAATTTAATAATCGATTTCCTCTTTTATTGTTCATTATTTCATTTATACCATTTTTACCAACTACTTAATAATTGTTCGTTCACTGCCCGAATCTTTTGATTTAAAAGAAAAGCTCTATAAATCCCTTTGACGGGTATCAAGTTACCGGTGATATTGTCTCAGCATACCGTTAACCAGCGGGAAACGACAATCAGCGCGTAGCAAAAACAAAACGCGACGCTCCGCTTTAGAAATCAGAGGAGTTGAAAATGAAATTCTGTTGCCAATTTCCGTTGCATTGTTTGTATCTGTGGACAGTGGAAGAGCCCCGTGGTATTTTCTATTGAACGCACCGAGGTAATATGCAATCTTGTTTTTTTTTTTCAAAATGTTCTTTGAGTAGTTATGACCAGTTTGAATGCGTGTTGGTGGATTCAAAGTAGTTTCACTACCTCGTTTTACGTTTGGTTTAATCTCTTTCAAATTATCAATGCCGGCTTCTGATCGACCATTTGCAATGATTATTTTCATTCTGTGTTTTTGCATATTCTGCCCTCAGTTTTATTATGGAGAATACGCTTTTCGTGTAACTAATAAATTGTGCTTGGTAATTTTCCTTTATCAAACTTTTCAGAAATGAAGAGAGAAGGGCTAAAAAGTCCATTAACATCGCTAATTCTTTAATAAAACAATTTTAAGATACGATCAGCATCAGGAAATTATTTTGTACGTATGCATAGAGAAATAAAAAAATGAAGCATCTTTAAAGCACTATTTTTCACCAAAGCCTAATTCTGTGTATTATTTTACTTTAATGAAATTCTCTACACAAATTGCGGGGATTGCTTGGATGCTTACTGCTTAAACGATTCCCGGATTAACGTAGACGGTGTGTTTGTGAAATACTGAAGCAATAAAGGAGTTAATTAACTATTAATTGTGATACCTTTGATGCAAACCCAGTCGAAAGCAATCGCGGGTAAAAAATAGTTATCTGAAAGGGCCGAATTTGAGAGTTCTCAGGTAATCGATTGCAGTGAAAATCATTACAAGATTAATCTGCTATAATACTTAATTGGGCATTTATAACCTATTATTGTATGTACTGGATATTTCTGTATGTGTGTGACTAATGAATGTGTCATTGTTTGCCACTCATTGTTTTACGAATCTACCTTGAGTGAATATTAATCCTTGCTGGCACCATGCAATTCGAGCTAGTTGGAATCAATGATTGTGTTGTTTGAGGGTGGGAAGAAGATAAAAAGTACGTTGGTATGCGTTTTGGAGCCTAGAAAAACCCCCTCACTAAACTTACTAGACCTCACGCACATAGTTAATCTTATATTGTATCATAATAAAGATGATTAATGTTAAGCTCATTAAAAATTCCAATATTGTAAAAATATAAGCGTACATGTGACGTATCATATAAATTGTAGGCAGTCGCGGACCTGAAAGCTTCTTGGACGAAAAAAAGCGCCTCGCGCAATCCAATCTAATATTATCAGAAATCTTTTATTGTGTTAAAGTTTAACCATTTTTTCCCGAGACGGCGCACTGGCGATGTTCCAAACATTTTTGGAAAATTAAAAAGTTGTACATATTTGATACGGGAAACGAAAGTTTGCTAAATTAAGATAAACGAAATGAGATTTTCGTAACAGTCGCTGATGCTCCGAAACTCGAGAATTGTTGGAGATTTCTTGCGTATATAATAAACTGTTGGCAGTAAGTGCTTTTAACATGGACCTTTTGTATGTTGGGGTGTTATGACGTATGCTGGTAATGTAATTAATGAACCCAGCTTTAACCACTACTTAAATACGGTATTCATAAATCTTCATACTTCATAACTGACAAACACTTTTTTAACAAACAATAGACGGGTACCGCATCTAATGTTAATTATGAATTTGATTGTATGTGCGCTAGATGTTAGATTTGTTAGATTGTTCAAGTCAAGCATTGTTCGCTGTGGTAAGAACTCAGAGAGGCGACGAAAAATTTGAACGTTACGCTTTAAGATTCTTTGTTTTTGTTTATTTTTATTTAGGCATATTTTGGCTTTGGAGGACTGTGGCCTCCTTCTGTGAAGCAGTGATGCTCCAGAAGGAGGCCGCCGAGCGGGGTCGGGAGATGGCCGATTCCGCTCGAAGAAGGCGGCGCCGGGCTCGGTAGCACAGCTGCGGCGCCGCCGCGGGTCGCCGGCGGGCGCGAGAAAGTCGCGACTGCTTCGGCGACCCGGGATGGACTACGCCCCTTCCGTGGCCGGGGGCGTCGTCGGTGGAGGAGACCGGGGGAGGTAGTGTAGCCTCCCCCGAGGAGGGCTCCCCTCTAGGCAGGGGAGCGGAGGCTGGGGGTTCCTGGAAGTTGCTTGATGTTCCCGGGGGCTCCCTACATGCCTGAGGAAGGCCATTCCTGAGGTTTTTAGTGGGTAGGCCTCCCCCTTCTGGGGAGGAGAGCCCCACATAACCGCCGGCTCGCCACAGCCGGGGTATGCAATTTAATGCATTTTCCTCAGGGGAACAAAAAAAAAGGCATATTTTGGCTGAAATGATAATTATGGTTTTAAATAAGGCGGAGGTTAAAATTAAAAATTATTATGATCATTTGCAATGTAAATCTCATTATAATCGCATAGGAGTGCCAGCGACGTGGTCTCTGTACTGGTCTTCGAATCAGGAGATTCGAGAGGCCTGAATTTGACTTTGCACTTGTAACTCCACAATCTATCAGTTTCAATCAAATTTGATAGCAATAATTCCATAATCAGGGGGCTTGTCAATATGCTCAACTGACTTAGTTATATCAAATTTGCAAAATTATATCTGTATTTGTAATCAGTTGCTCTGACTTATTATTATTATGATATCGTCGGATAGTCTTTCGAAAGGTTAGTCTCTTCTGTCACTTTAGAAAGAAAAAGACTAAATACAGTATAGGTGACAAAATAGTAAAAACTTGAGAAGACTCACCCAATTTCCGAAAAGGTGGAGAGTATTTTTTTTTCCCTTACGTATAATTGTATAAGGTTATGTGGATCTTGAACGTTTCGTGCCCTTATAATATTTGTTTGACGTCAATGAGTGCTTGTAAAAACTATGTCAAATAAAGATTATTTTGATTGATTTTATTTAACTGTTCCGACGTTATGCTGTAATCTCTACTAATATTGTAAATGTGTTAATAACTCTGTCTTGTTTTTGATTTAATTTGGGAAAGACATAGGATGCCCTTTAGTTAAGATAGAATTGCCGTATTAAAATTTCTGTTTCCTAAGGGAAAATGTGATTAACGCGGGCGAGGCCACGAGCGGAAATCTAGTTATAAATAAAAGGGTACGTTTCAAACCTACATTTACGACATTAAATGAATTGAATATTTCTGGAAGTGGTTGGAAGATGCAACTGCTTCCGCTCGTATGCAGGAATGTTTTCTATGGATATAAAACATCAAAGGTAAACATGGTGTTTACAGCTATAATCTTAATTCATACATTTAAACGGTGGGCTAACTATTAAATTACATTGATGTTTCCTGTGTTCATTGGTATCTGTTTTTCGTTTGCAAAGGTCATTGACTTTGCCACAGAGTAGAGCAGATAAGTATGGTATGTCTGCACAAAAAGCCTAGCGCCCGGTACAATAAATCCACGACGGTGTCAAACTTTTATCACCCAATATTGTTACCATCTTTAAATTGAAACATTCTTTTTTTACATTTGTTAGTTATATGATATAATTTTTAGTGCCAACGTCTAGTTACCAACAAATCCTATTAGTCAAAAATTTCAATATCTTTTTACTTACCTTGTTTTCTCAATATTTGAACTCTATAAACCTGTAACAAATTTTATTTCTCGAATAAAATTTTTCTCACTAATATACCAATTAAATAGCCAATATAAGGGAGTGATCTTGCAGCACTGTGCATATTACATTTGGAAACGACATATAAAAGTAAAACAATACTATCTAATTATTATTAATCAACATTATTTTATTATTATTTATGTTTGTAACAAAAAAAAATAAAAAAATTGATGAAATTCAGTGTTGCTATTACCGATTTTACCATGAGGAAACCTCTTTGCTGTAAAATCAGACACAAGATGGCATGAAAGCTATTACAGATAACATGATAATGTTTACTCCTAATATGTAAATTCTAAGAGGGCCGGTTCAGTCTAAGTTTGCAAAACTTAGGCTTAGGCATACGAATTACGGATGGCATTATATTACGTGTTTTATTATTAACATTGTTGTCATGAAATATGAAACGAAAGAATTCTTGAATACCCAAAATATTTCTTTGACAAATTCAGAATACGTTCTCGAAAAATTCAACAGTCCTACTGTCTTAGTGCACACTGTCCAGTGCCTGTGGGACGCGATTTAAAACGTTCTGTGACAACTGTTTAATGAACAATATTGACACTGTCCCGTTTTTTTATTTGCAGGTAAAAGCCGCCGACGTGGTTTGCGGGACCGTGGGTTTGTTTAAGCTATAAGTTATAATAATTTATTGAATTTTGTGTTTACACAAATAAGTAACGAGTTTGGATGGTGTGTAGTAATATGAAAAGGGTGAAAAAGCGTCAGTGGTGTTGTGAACTCGGCACCGGCCCTTTAACTGGTAACTACACTACTTATATACAAATGAGAAGTTTCCACGTGTCTATGTGTTAGCATATACAACATTTCTAGAATGGTAACGGTATACGAGAGGACAAAAAAATAACAATAAAAATTAACGGGAGAAGCCGTAGAGAACTAGATCAAACCATTCTCTAGCCCATAATTTTGAGGGTGTTTGGTTTGTCATAAGTTTAGGCCAGGGAAATCAATCACTTTGGCTTTCCGCTTTATTTAAATCTTATAGTAGTCTTGTTAACTGCTTAACATTCCCAAGCCGTTGTGATGTTATAAATATAGAATTGTATCTACTATCTTTTGTTATACATTTTTATGATGCTTAACGAATTTTGGTGATAAGATTGGTTATACAGTCATCTACCTACCATTATTCACATTTGATTAACAGTAGACATTTTTTTAACTAATAATGTTTTTTTTAATTGTCTTTTGGTTATTCTCTATATCGAACATAAAGCGAAAATATAAATATCCTTTAAGTGAACAAAGGATTCAATTCTAATATGATCCTATTCTATTCAAAATGTTCATTGTTTATACTTGCTATAAATGACAGATTATTGATAACCAATACAATACGTTTGAATAAAATTTATCGCTATTGAAATAAAGTAATATTTTTCTTCCAGTCTAAACATAGCTACGTTGGTTTTATATTGTAAATAGGATATATCGATTCTGACTATTTACAAACTTATTTAATATGAAAATAGAGTTAGCGAGTACATTCATATAGAATGTTAGCATTGCCTACGTGACGTCATAAGAACATATCATATTATAAATCTTTTAAATTAAAATCTGAAATCTTTATGTTTCATTTTGGCTCTCGATTTTACATTACAATATATTAAATCAATCAATACATATATAAAAAAAGGTTTCTGCGTCATCTGTATCTATAAATTCGGAACAAATTTTATAAGTTACCGAAAAAATTTGTCATCTCGCCGGCTTTACATTTACTTATAAATACCACCGTTGTTGTATATAGGTATATGAAGCTTTTCATTGTATAGTAATATAATTTCAACACATATTAATCCTAAGACTTATAAATTCTTATAATAGCACCATAATTAATCTCAAGAATGAACTACTTAAGAGAAAACTCGATTCAATTTTTCGTGATTGAGAAGAAATTCATGAGGAATATTCTTAAAATCCAATAATACAAAATTTTATTCCTACTACGTTGAACAGTTGAGCCCCCACAAGCTTTCAGCTCGCGGGCACAATATTTGTAATAAAATGCTATTATAGCCGAGTGCTGCCAATTTGATATCGGTCCATTGTTGAGCACCCCTGGGATGTTACCGAATTAGAGATGCGCCATGCTGTTATATTGTATCGATTGATTGGCTTATTTTAATATATTCCGTTTAATTTTATTCACAACAGATATAAATGGAGGTATTGATAAGTAGCTTACTGTGTACTTAGAAGCTCCTAATCGACATTACCTACTTAGTCTTGTTGATAGTACCATGTCCTTTTGCTTAACAAACATATTCTTACAAATATAATATATATATCAAGTAGTAAGAAATTTATTAACATATTTCGCATGAATATTGAAATTAAATCTAAATGCTATTTGACTTGTTTGACTTTAAATTACACAAAAGCGGGACTGGTCGAGTCAACAAAAAAAGAGAACTAAACAGTTTAACAATCTGTTTATACTATGGCGATTACCATAGACAAGACAGAGGTTTGCGATCGCTCAATATCTTGAGTCAATTAGTAACAGTATCATAGTATCTTACGTCTTCTCACGTTTAGGCTACACATTTATCTATATTCTATATTATGTTACACTGTATTGCTAGTCAGTAATAAGAAAGTAATTAGTATTGCTGGTAATTGAGTAAAATAGAGTAACGATAAACTCTGTTGTATATCACATAGGTACTTATTATAGATACTTTAAACATTGTTGAAAGGTAAGAGTCAGAATTACTTGTTTATCGTTTATTATTATTTTACGATTCAGCTAGTACATCCCTATAATACCCAAGTGTGCATTAAAAACACTTTGTAACGCCAGTCTAGGTGCCCCTAGCAACATATGCCCTATAATCACGTCACACATCAAATCGTGTTACGGCCCTAACAAAAAGGGTGGACGCTGACATAATTATTGCATTCGACACAAATTCGGACTCAACAACCGTTTCGGAACAATAACTTACCAAATTCTGTGCGCACATGCGTTGCGTTGTGTCCCAAGAACGTTGATTTAAATTTATATATAACATTATATAGTCTTCTAATCGAGAGTTTCAGAGTTTGATCCTGGCTGTACTAATGTTTTTGGTTATTCGAATTTCATATAAATGCAAATTTAAAGTGACTTTACGAGGAAACCTGCGAAAAACTGAAATTTGTGTAGATGAAATCGATCAATCCGCAGGAAGTTTTGATTTTACATATATAGTAGATATAACAGAATTTTAACTTTTTAACATGAAACATTTTTAAGAAGGTGAATTTGGTGAATGATTAATTAAAAATACTCAAATAAAATATGATAGATTAAAAAAAATAAAAACATTATTAAAACGAAACTAATCTAGTTATTGAGAAGCCAGTCCGGTTTCTATAGGTTGTGGTAGGTATGCCATATCCATGTGGATGAATTTTGGAAACGTCTGAGCGATCTTTATATGGGTACTTTTAGTTTATTCGACCAATTTTTATTATTCTATGAACGTAATTCTGAATGTCATAATGAAGTCTACCCCGCTACCGCTACCCCGGTCAAGATAGCTCACATCGCCATAATCAATGAGAAGAATAACTGTTTCCATAAATATATTGATATTATTAGTTTCTTTAAACTCTAAGAAGATATTCCTTTTAATTTCGCTGCGATGCTAATTACTTAATATTACCAGTCAATAATATGTCAATACAAACCATACGTTTTCCAATAACACTTTAAAATCCTGTTTAAAACTCATTTCCTACCCCTAAAACATTGGTTCATTTAAGAATCGTCCCAAGCAGTGATGACGTTGACGGTGACGCTTGGTCGGTTAGGGATGTTTTTGCCATATACCCTAATTGGCCCCAATTGTTCGCAACCAATGACGTATTAAGCTAGGGCCAGAGCGACCCCACGTTCGTTGATTTTGCCAAGTGTGAAATTGACTTAAACAAATTCTGTAGAATGTTAATAAATTCATCAACTGAGTTTAATTGGTTTGTTAATGTTGTTTGCCAGATTTGTGACAGCTTTAAAACAGAGCTTGATTCATTTATATCTCAGTGTAGGAAGGAATAGAATAATTTAAAGAACATAAAACATATTGAAAATTTTCCGAAAATGTTGGTAACTATAGCGTTTGACATAACTGTCTAGCGTTATGCCAGTAGATGCGATAGAATAATAAACAATGTTTAAGTAATTGGTATATAAGATTCATCTATACATATAATAAGACAGTAAAAATATTTTGTCTGTACATTTAGTATTTTTGACTGAAATGGATAGAGGGGCACTTAAATAGATTATTAGACAGCAAAAAAAAATTTTTGGAATTTTTTTTTCTGTCTGTCTGTCTCTATGTATGTTCACGTTTATCTCCGAAAGTACTGAACCGATTTGCTTGAAACTTTCACTATTTGCTTTGTTTTAACTCAGAATAATATCTAAACTTGTTTCATCAAAATCGGTTCATTAAAAAAAAGTTATCGTCATTTTAATGAACTCAAATAAATAAAACTGGAGTGTCATCTGTGAAAATTGAAGACGGTGAAATTTTAATCAAAAGTACTGTGAAAATAGTATTTGTGGAAAAGCTCATTGTTTTGTGCCATACTATACATACATACATACTAATATTATAAATGCGAAAGTAACTCTGTCTGTCTGTCTGTCTGTCTGTTCCGCTTTCACACCAAAACTACTGAACCGATTTAAATGAAATTTGGTACACAGATAGTCTGGAGCCTGAGAAAGGACATAGGCTACTTTTTCATGCAAAAAAGGTTGTAAAGGGTTGTAAAAGGTTGAAAGGAGGGATTATTGGTTGTATGGAAATATTGTTAAAACTACTGAACCGATTTAAATGAAATTTGGTACACAGATAGTCTGGAGCCTGAGAAAGGACATAGGCTACTTTTTCATGCAAAAAAGGTTGTAAAGGGTTGTAAAAGGTTGAAAGGAGGGATTATTGGTTGTATGGAAATATTGTTAAAACTACTGAACCGATTTAAATGAAATTTGGTACACAGATAGTCTAGAGGCTGAGAAAGGACAGAGGCTACCTTTTAAAGCAGAAAAGGGTTGTAAAAGGTTGAAAGGAGGGGGTGAAAGGTTGTATGGCAGTATTGTTAAAACATATCCTTCCTGTGGGAAATTCGAATATAACGCGGCGAAGCCGCGGGCGGAAAGCTAGTTATACAATAAGACAGGACGTCTGTCGGTTCTACTAGTTGTCTTGCTCTGTACCGTTACTCGTCACTATATGTATTGTCCTTTTTCTTCTGTGTGGTGATTGACATATTTGAAAAAACTGAACATAAAGGATAATTGACACATATAGTGTAAATTACCGCTCCATTTGTTTACGGTTTAATACACAGTAAACATGCAAAATACTTAAAATGTTAGTTTTATCTCCTTCAATATTAATCTGAATATACCTATGAATTGTTATGTCTGTCGTCCTGTAAACTTTAAAAGTTGAGCAAAGCAATCTTTACTATTAGACATGATTAGACATTACGTCTTCAATTGAAGGCTTGAATTTATTATTTGATATTAATTAAGCATTTGAAACGACTCCAGTATAGTAATAACCATATCTACTAATTCTTTACTCCATTTTCTTCCTTTCAGATTTTCTGTGTATACTCAGAATTAAAAGGTTTTCAATTATTTCTTATAATTGGAATGTATCAGCCTACAAGATCAAATTGAATACGAGACGCAATCGCGAAAAGGTAAATAGGGAAGTGGTTTGCATTTAACTGATGAAAATCAACCCCACTGATAAATTAAAAGATTGCACACGGAGTATTGGTCGATTGGAAATATTAATTGTTTCGACTCCAACGCGTCCACTTTACTATTGTTTGCTGTTTAGTTTAAATATTAATGTTGATAAGTTGTGAATAGAAATAAAATGAAATATGTTGCGTAAAATGTTTCATCAAACACCAGTCAATGAACTTGACCAATGACCAGATATGAAAATTTACGGAGAATTTTTTTTTGTGAAAAAGTTCCCTGACTTGTAGGTCATCGTTAATCGTCTTTAAGTTTATCGTCTATAATAATCGTCTGTCCATCTAGTAGAAGGGCCACCACCACTTACATAGAAGCATTCGATCTCGGCCATCAGCTCGTGAGACAGACGTGTCTTAGTCTGTCAGCAGAGTCTGTCCAAGTGTCTGTCAAAGAGATCTCTTGCGAATGAATACTTTGGTACCTTTGTTGCGCTCTAGGATCTCTTTAATGCATTGATAATTAAATTGGCGTGTGTCGGGAGTCATAGACTCGTCGACATCTGTTTATTGAGCCAACGACGAGCATCATAATTTTTATATACACATAATAATTAAATCTATAGGTAGAGTACTATTACAATCAAATAAACTACAACAGAGATATGAGGAACACAGAAATGAAACAAGTAAATGCGATTAAACAATTGACAGAGACGTCTCAGGCATAGTATATCTGTAGAACAACGTAAAAATCAGACTTCCCGGCAAAATGCGCTCGTTGAAAATTGGACACGAACGCATCGAAATCGACTCCATCACGTGACGAGGCCCGCACGATAAAAATTACGCAATACGTCAAGCCCGACGCACCACGGTGCCGGCCGGTAGCGACTGATTAATGAGGACCGGGGAAAAACCACCGAACGCCGCGGGACCCTCAAAATTTCTCCCGTGTATTTATTGCGCATCCCATTTTATTAGAATTAACCTTCCTGCCGTTTATCGTTGAAGAACAATGGTCTTAGGATGTTCGAGAATGTTGTAGGATTCAAATTTGAAACGCTTTGATTGAAGCATTGTTGGCGTTCGGAATTTGAAATTCGACGGGAATTGATTGACTTCTAAATTCAATTTGAGTTTCATCTGAGCATTGTCAGTATTATAGGCTTTACAACGTAAGGACTAAGTCTTTATATTCCGGTAAACACATACACACATTTTCTTAACATTTATAAGAAACCTAGGTACAACCTATTTCTTGTCTTCATCGGCAACACTTTGATATTTTATTATTGAGTCAGTTTGACTTAAAAATATTTGGATAAAGAGTTGATTTCATTTCCAAGTACTAAGAAACTCGGATTTATAAGGTTGTTCTAAAATGTGTTGAAAATAGTTATTAAAACCCTATGAGTTTTGCCACCCTACGGAAGCGCAATCGCCCCTGTTTTTATTGCTTATCCATTTTATTACGATCAAACTTTTGTAGATCGAGTGACCGTTAGAATTGACTTCCAAAATGAAATGGAACGCTGATTCGATTTTGAAATGGATTTATCGGCTCTGGTTGACCTTCGCCTGATTTGGTTTGAGTTTCCAAGACTTTTAAATTTGGGAGTTGAACACAATTTTGTATAAGATTAATGGAGTCTGCGGTCATTGAAATCTCAGAAGGGAGCTCGAAAACCAAACCACATCTTGAAATGTCGAACTTCGATTCGGATTATGTAAGCTACAAAGTCTTTTAATAATGTTTGGTAATTTTCTCGTGATCTGCGTGAAAAAAAAATAAAAGTAAAAGTTATTAGAAACTAAGCAAACTAGCAAGTCATTAGTTTGTCGCTTCATGACCAGTCCTTGCGAAGAACGAGGCCGCCATTTTATTCCCACACTTCATCTTCTCTTCACTTTAGTTGGCATCTATTCGTAAAAAATATCCATTAATCAGACTGTCATTTGGTTTCATGATTGTAGCAGTAAATTCAGCATTCGTCACCTGTAAGACTGTCATGACTGCAAAGTCTATCATGACTTTCTTGTTGTTGAAATGACATCGAAAATCATTGCACGCAAAATTTTCTCGCATTAAATTCATACTGACCGTGACGTGACCGAGACAATTTTTAAATTGCTGTCAAATCATAAAACATATAACAAATAAATGAAACATATACTCAAATAATAATATTGGTAGACCTCCGTTTTCAAAATTGAAACCATTTTTGTTATTACATTTTTACAAGTGGCCAGTTCTGAAAACGTTTGATGTCGCCCCCGTAATATAATAAATCTGAAAACTTTAACACAATTATGCGTATTACGGATTTAATGTCAAATATAAATAAATATGAGAATATTTATGTATTGACATAAATACTATCACAGTCATGCCTTCATTAAGATAACGCGACAAAGTAGTTTCATCCACATTAAACGAACGTGACTACATATCGTATCTATATTGGAAACGGTTACAATGTTGAGTCTAAACTACCCACATTATGGCTGTCACTTAATATTTATGTCATTAATAAAGTTATTTATTTCAATACTCTAATATGAAATGTTGTCTTGGTTTTTATTATGGATTTTCGATTCAATACAATACAATTTATTTGTATAAAGTATACAGAAGTGACAACCTTGGCTTGTTGCCCTAGCCGACATTATGGCAGGACGTGATCCAACTTCCACATTAAGAGTGTCTGAACGGGGTATATTGATATTCATAGTTTAAACTGCATCTCAAACGCGAGCTGAAAGCTGACTTAATGCGGTGGCACTAAAATAAATTATTCGTTGGCAATTCAATTACGATACTGTCGGTCTGGGAAATGTTTACCGTTCCTTTATATGTGAAGTGATTTTAAAATGGCGTCCTATATATTAACCTAGCCTACACTTAAGTACAGTACTTAAAGCTTATGTTATATGTGATCTAGGGTATCGAACAGACATACATATATTAATCACACATACATATTTTGTATATAGAAATACTAGCATTTCAGTATTAGTTAGAATATATTAATAGCCTTGACATGAATGCTCCAATTTTTCACATAAAGATCTGCTACTCCTACTCGGAAACCGATATCAGAGCTGGCGACACCTTGATACCAGCATTCAGCCTCGAAGGTCGTCAATATATATGGGTATATATGGGTTGAAGAATGATGCTTGCATTGCTTTGATGACACAAAACTCCCTGCAATGAGGTGCTTTCCGTGTCGTCAGGTGAGCACCACTGCTTGCTGGTTCTCCCTGGGTATTGTCTATATCAGATTTGTCTTGATTAGAGTTCTGAGGCACGGTTTGCAAGGGAGACCTTTCATCGTCATCGTGTTACTACCGTTCATCTGTTTCACTTGAAACCGTTTACTTGGTATACCATGTGCGCTTAAAGCAGGAATAAAACCGTAATAAAAGCGAGATGACGCTGTACGCTCTGTACTCTCTGCTCTGCTGTGCTCTGTAAGAGGTGTCAGTGTGTCAATATTGTTCTAACCCTTTTTTTAAGCGGTTATAATAAGGCCTCTGGTTCGATTTGAGCGTTAATTTTTACGAGCAAAAGTTCAAATTAGCTTCCAGCTACGATCTTTCTAGCGCGCTACGATATGTTCATCTTTACATTTCTCTTCAGATAGGAATAATTGACGGAGAAGGTTTTTTTTTAATGCGGGCAGCAAACGAGTAACACTCGAGGAGTCACAGATGCGTTTGCCGACCTTTCAAATGGGAATATGATCTTTTTTTGAAGGTTCTTTTTTGTGCTAAAATTGCTAATTTCTTGCCACTTGTTCGTTTCCTGCCAACGGCAATGAAAAGTGACCTATTTGCTAGATCATGATATTTTCAAGTCCACGCAAATTCAAAGATCTCCATGCTGACATTCAGCGTCTTTCTGTGATCTTCACCGATTCGTCCAGTCAGTTGGTTTTTGTAACCTATGAAAAAATATAAAAGAATTAGTAGCTAAAATACTCAAAATGGTTTCTTGTCATTTCTAAACAGTTTTAAGTCCGTCTCTACATTTTTCTTATTAGCGTTATCGATGTTGAAGTGTGAGGGCTCCAACCCTATGTTGACGAGAGGGCTCCAACCGTCCATCCGTCCTCACATACCCATTGTCCCTCCAATAAATAACTACATAATAGCAACTATTTGATTAAACATTAGGGGGCAACCCTCCTTCATTACACCTTAAATGTATTTCCAAAATGAGATTTTTGGCAGTTCCCTATGAAATATGTTCGACTTTATCAAAAAAATTCATTTTGCCCCCACGTAATAAATAATTTGCGATACAGTTATTGTTTTCACATATAACTAGCTGCATCCAGCTGGTTTGCTTTCGTCATTTTATAATATATATATATATATATATATATATAATATATATATATATATGTATATTTGTAAACTAAGTTATGTTACATAAATCAATTATAGTAAGAACCACTAAACCGATTAGTGAGATTAGAAAAGTAGTTATAAATCTATTTACTTATTATAATATCAGTTTAGTAAAACAGTTTTGTTATCTCCGCAGTTGACAGCCGTTACAAGAATCAACTCATGTCCAAAATCTAATTACTGTTATTGCATTGTGTTTCAGCTGAACCGTTCTCAAATGTAAGTGTGACTGATACGACTTTGTTTTATGCATTTGTATTAAAATCATATATTAAGTTTAGGTAAAAGGTCTCACTTTATTCATTCACTATGCAGAGTTATGAAACTCGAATCATAAAATCTGTCTTTTTCTCTACCGATCCCTGAACTAGAGTATGCATTTTAAAAACGAAATAGACCACATACAATAATTGGGTTGTAACTTCATTTATCATGTAGGATGTGTATAACAAACATTTTTTAATAGTCAACCTTCAGGCAGTACAGAAAAAATTCGTAAGAATAATGCTAGTACTAAACACTATAATTGTTTATTTTTTTACCTTTTATAGTATTTTAGAGACATTGAAATCAATCAAAAGACGCTAAGAAGGCACGTGAAAGGAGTCTATAAAAATCTATATACAAAAGTATATATACATTTTAACTGTAACTTGTAACTGCAGCCGTCTATAGTAGCTCATTTACATCTAGCTGCAATATTTAACTGCACAATGCAGTTAGAAAGTCCATGACAGCGACAGATAAACCTCTTGGTTTTCGTTCGCTGGTATGTTTTGTTTTTTGATTAGTTATTAGTATGATATGTAATTATTAAATAAAAAAAAAATGACACAGTTTATAATGGCAGTTTGGCGAGCGGCGATTGACTCCAAATTTTCGATAGTACCTATTGTGTTTACATATCCGAGTTTCAGCTGATTCTGCCATAAACCAGTATTTTTTACCCATAATAAATAGTAAATTTCTGAGCCCCCTTGCGGCGACTTTAATCGTTAACTTTTTTTAAAACTTGTATATTCGTGATCAGCTTGTCAAGGAGAACAATACTATCGAAAATCTGGAGTCGATCGCCGCTCGCCAAACTGCCGTATAAACTGTGCCATGTACTTTGGTGCAGTTAGTACACACCACGCATATTTTCTTTTAATTTACTGAAGTGGTCCCTGCGTGTTGGATCTATATCCCCACGCACACATTAAAGGATCTTTAGACCCCTGATAAGCGAAACACGCCAACAAATAACCAACATCACATCCGATGATGATATTTATGGAGCTAAACCTGGTGGGTGAAGCGGATCATGATGCACCAATTTATCATATCAAATAAACAATTTTGTTTTCTCAAAAATTATTAAACTCTATAATATTAATTACTCCACGGTAATGGAGTGTCATACCATTAGCACAATGCTCTTATATCCTAATGCTCTCATCAACCCCGTGACTTTTATGTCTACTGGACAAATGTGTCATCGCTGTATATGTACTCGTATCCCTCAAATAAACAATGATTCAGGTGTACCTGGATCATTTCCCTTGAGTTAATATGCACCATCGGGAGAAACCTCAATTAGTGGCAGTATTTTGTATAATATACAAAAATATGGTGTATATTATTCGTGCACGTTTGTATCATCAAATTAATGAATATGCCCTCAAAATTTTAATTTTTCGTTTTTCGTTGCAGTTTGGTAAAACTTCTGCATGAGTAATATTTGACTACGGGAATGTAAGGGATATAAATAATCGAAGTGAAAAAGCTATTCTTATTCTACCCTCAACCTTATCATATAACACATTTTATAATATGAGGCTGCTGTGAAGTATACATGTGTACAAGTATTATATATAGTTTTTTTTTAATTTGTTATTTGCCTATATAGGTAACTGACATTCTAATAAGCGTTGTTCGAAGCATTATACACAAGTGCAATATAATACATAAAAAATAGTAATAAAATAAATATGTAGCAATAAGGAGACGTTGAGAGAGTAGGTCCCCGGAGTTTCTTCTAAAACCCGGTTCTGATTACCACCAAAATCAAATAAAATATCGAAATATGTAGTCCATAAACATTTTGACCTGTAAAGAGTTAGAGACATTAGACTAAGTTGGTAGACTTGGCCTCTACGGGTTAGATTTATATGCCTGCACGCCTTAGAAAGACCCTGTTCTATAAGGATGCTATAAATATAAATTTAATTAATAACTAGATTGATGAATACAAGAACTTAAGAATATAAAATACAATACAGTGTTGATTAGTAAGAAGAAATATTTTTTTAGCCCTCTCCTGAGCAGCAGTTGCTTTCACTTCAAGCCTCATGGTCATTAGAACCAAAAGCATTAGGCTGAGTTTGGTCGGTAGGTCAGATCGCCGCCTCGATCGGTCAACGTTAAGCGGTAAACGTTTAAACGTATGTATGGACCGGCAATTCTCAGTATTTCTTGGTAGTTTCTTCCAGAGTTGAGTACGAAAAAGGAACGAGTGAAAGAAAAAAAGCGGGAATTGTTAATAGCAAGTTGAAGCATACTTGTTACACATGAACGTTTAGTACTTTATCGGATTAAACTTTCTGAAAACATAGTATTAATTATGTTAAATATTTTTTAAAATGTATTTTGGGCACACATGTCTATATAATGTATGTGCATATATTGACATGAGTGCGCAACGCTTAAAAAGTTAGCTTACTTCTTTAATGAAGAAAAGCAAGCAATTTCTTAAAAATCTCCATACAACTTGGTAAAACTCATCTAAAATGGTTGTAAAGGATAGTAAAGAAGATAGGAATAGTAAAGGAGTTTTTGAGTTTATTCGTGGCAGCTATTCAAAAAACACATTTTTTTATATAGATGTAAATTTGTAAGCTTGCTTTATTCTTTACCAGAATGAATAACGTTTGACTACATATATTTAAGAGAAATGAGGGAATAATTACGGTTGTTTATAAAAGCTACCCCTATTTTTGTGGTCTGCGAACAAACACATACCAATAGGACAACCCCTGAGCAAAGTTCCAAAATAAACATTAATAAATTCATATCTGTGGTAAGATCTCGGGGGGGCACGCATTATTCGGCCAACTTATTACATGCAGCTTAGTTACGAGCATATTCGGGAGAGATAAAATATTCATAGTAAAATGTACAATTCGATTTGAAAAAAATATGAGTTATTGTCGAAGACTTGAAGAATGGTGTACATATTTTACTGGCTCCATATTTGGCTTACATGGAGTAATTCATATCATCTTAAGACGAAACTACAAATAATAAAATTGTTATCACGCTAAGTTCGAACTCACTCGTAGAGTGCGATAGGGTTAATACCAGTATGAACAGAAAATATCTACGAATAGAAGATAAAATCAACATGTCCTACTTGAAAATTCCTTCCAGACTGAACCGATTTACTTTGTTTAATAAGGAATTAAATACCTATCGCCTAGTATATATACCTTTTTATTCTTTTATTTAAATAAAACCATACATCATAGGCCGGCTTATTCAAACACGGTAGGTTCTCTCCTATTATGTATGTTTCCTCTTAATTTGGCTATATATGGCCAGTTATGTGAGCATGGAATTCACGACAAAGAATTTTGAGAGCTAAGCTAACAATTTTAAGCTCTATAATAATTTGACAGATATGGTTACAGGGAAACAAGGATGGGTGCTTTTATCAATCGATATTTGTTGGTCGACAAGTCTATGCTCGGAGCTGGTCAGACTCGATCAACCCAAGGCCCTATTTTTGAGTTGTCCGTTAGGCTTCGTACGTCCGTCGAGTGTAAATTCAAAATAATATTCATTTTTACTTCTGTTATTCGTCAAACGCAAAATAAAAATCTACTAACTGAAGCGCAAAAGATATTCCACAAGGGTGTGCCGTGTGATAAATGATTTAAAAAAATGAGCCCGTCGTTAATTCCATCACGCGACATCCCTGTGACACCTGGCCAATAGAAATCGAATTGAAAGTTAAGAAAACCGCAATAGTCTTCCCCTTCTTCTAAACTACGTTAATTGATCGGGTCGTGGGCTTTGATTATTACTCAATACTAATTCACAACGACATTTTTCTAAAATATTTGTTGTCAATATTAACTTCATTTTTATGTCACAGTTCCACAATTTTTGAGATATCTGGGTGGATGGAACTTACAAGCAGTCGGTGAAGAGATATTTTAATACTGTAAAGCTTTCGGTGTTTTCTTTTCGTTTTATTACCTACTGACAAAGCAGGATGTAACTTGTAAAAAGTAAAGATTTCCATATAATATATCGTAATCTATAATGTATAGGTCTTTACCAACGAAACTGCTATTTATTTCTTTCCTACATTTAAGTTAATAACTATTATATTACTTGACTTATGGTAGTTATTTTATGTTGCATAACATCTTCCCCAACAACTGCGACATTGGGTTATTCAAGAAAAGAGCATATTCTTACCTGAACGGTAGGCAACGCACTGGCGTCGCTGGTGACGTGGGCGGCGGTGAATCACTGACCATCAGGTGACCCGTCTTGCTCGTTTGCCTCTTTTTACATTAAAAAAAAAAGTTACTATATCTCCCAAGATGAAAAAAAAAATTACAATATATCAAGAGGTTTTGTTTATTTACATGAAATAACAAATCTTGAATGTATTTTAAATGTATTGTTTCAGGATTTTAAAAGTTCCTGTTTATACTGAAAACAATTTTTCTTACCTTTAAATTAAAGTTATAGTTAGTTTTATATCTGTTGAAGTGATTCCTAAAAGTTTCGTAAAGTTTTTTTTTCGGTTTAACTAGCGACCCGCCCCGGCTTCGCACGGGTGCAATGTTTATATAAATAAAAGTAATTAAATGGTTATAGTAGGTTATCCCTAAAAGATAGACATATACCATCGCGGCCTTTTTTGTTGAACTTTTTAAGGTGAACAATACTGTAGTACATTATTTTGGTCTATCTCGTAGGGTTCAGCCAGCGTTTGCAATATAAGCGCAAAAAAACGTGCTTATTTACGACATCACATTAGAAACCTTTAAATTTATCAGTGTTTCTCTACTATATTATGCATTTATTATACATACAAACCTTCCTTAAGAATCACTCTATCTATTAAAAAAAACCGCGTCAAAATCCGTTGCGTAGTTTTAAAGATCTAAGCATACATACGGACATACAGCGAAAGCGACTTTGTTTTATACTATGTATTGAAGAACTAAAAATTAAGAACGTTACTATGGAGTAACGTTTTCCATTTTTTATTAAATATATATTCATTTAATTAATTTTTATTAAGTAAATTATCACACGACCATTGTTAAAAAAAGCGTGTTATAGAGCTTAAAGATAAATCGCATTATCTCTGGTTTGGCAAAAAGAGCTTTCACGGGCATAATTAATGGCGAATCGGGCCTACTAATGTTGAAGCTTACGTATAAAGTGAACCTAAATTTATTCCGCCCCTGCTATAGAATTCACGGCGTTATAATAACTGGAACAAATTGCTCCGTTTCTGTGTAACTTGAAACACATTTCTGTTCATTTTTTTATCTACACCGGTTCATAATAATTCAAGAGCTTAGTGATTTCAAGTGAATACAATAAATATTAACTAGTGTACGCCCGCGGCTTCGCCATCGCAATATTCCCTGATAAAAAATCCAATACTCTCCCCCGTGTCTCCAACTCTCCCTATACCAAATTTCTTTAAAATCCTGTCGGATTCGGCAACAGAGTTGATCCCAAAACAAATCTCACAAGCCTAATTAATTTTAAAACATTAGTAGATAAAAAAATAATTCATTAAAAATTATGTCGTTGAAATCGTACTAAAAACCAACAATATACGTGGGATATTTTTGAAACTTATTACGAGTAGGTATGCTACTTTTACTTTCTTGAGAATTTCACCTAAACGTTCAAGCCTTTTGTTAGCGTGACATACAAATTATTCCCACATCTTGCGTCTAAAATTGCCAGCCCGTTCTTTGTTTATTTGTGGAGAACGATGGATTTTCACTGGGTTGCTAGGTTAAAAAAGAGAACATGTACAATGATTAATGATGGATTTAGCACTTCCGTCGCAGTTCAGACAGATTATTTCACCAGCGCGATTAATTGGAAATATTTTAACCTAACACTGATTGAGCTCTAATTAACTTATGCATTGCATCTAGTATATAATATTGAGATTTCCCGACTGATGTAAAGTTACTAAACGAGATCACATTGCTTTATATTCATTAAATTAAGTATAGTAGGACACGGGAGGGACCACGCCCCTTCCGTGGCCGGGGGTCGTCGTCGGTGGAGGAGATCGGGGGAGGTAGTGTAGCCTCCCCGAGGAGGGCTCCCCTGTAGCCCCCACATACCGGCCGGTTCGCCAAAGCCGGGGTATGCAATTTAATGCATTTTCCTCAGGCAACAAAAAAAAGGTACTTACTCTAGATTTTAATTGGGCACTTTTCTGTTCGGAATTTCCTATAGGAAACAAGTATTTTCCCGTGGTTAACCACGGGAAAACACTTGTAGTTTGTTTATTTACGCTAAACAAACAAACTCCCAAACATTAACCTCTTTTAAATTAGATAGACATACCTGCAGAACTTCCAGACAAAAATCACCAATTGTCGCTTAACTGCAAAGCTAAATATGAAAATGGTAGGTAGCCTGTCAGACTCAAAAAATGTCCCAGCACCAATTAGATTTCGTCGAGAATTCAGTCACCGCGTCGCCTCACAATTTACATAACGGCGAATGGGATATGTTCTTTGTGTCGTGCGACAATCATCAAATTGGTGAAATATTGGATAGAGGAATGGAAAAAAGACCCTGATATCTGAATAATAGTGACGAATTTTCAGTCATTCAATATCGCTAAAATGCAAGGATTAATAGAGGATAAAGAAAATACCCAATCTATTCGTTTGACACTAAAACGCCAGGAGGTCCCCTATTTAGGGATCACCCTATAATCCTCGAACGATATACAGCTATATTAAAATTTACTAAATACTAAAGAAGAGGGAGTGTTAGGATACAAATTATTCGGGATCACGGATTACCTCGGTCCACAATTAATATCGATCAACTAAATCTTGTAATTTATGTTGCAAACTCCAATGAATATTTCATTATTGTCAAGAAATATTTAACCCAAACACGTTGTTAATAAAGTCTACCTTGGCTATTTTTCGTTCGAGCTAAAAAGCATTCACAAAATGCTTTAGCAAAATGCTTAGCGACAATTACATCTAGGGTTTGTTTACACAAGTTCGTTTCCTGCTCGAGTCGTATTTTGTCAATAATCTTTGACAAAAACATAAATTTCACAAAATTTGATTAATCATTATAGCTCTAATAAAAAAATAACTACATTTTATATTATTTCCCAACCTAATAGTTCGAGATCGCTTATGATATCACACGCAATAGATTAAAAACAGATAATAAACAACGAAGGATCGACTACGCCGCGTTTTGCGGAATGTATATTCCGTTCCGAATAAGTTAACATTTATGTCGATCGGTTTAAGTGAAATAGATTGTCTGATGGAAATTCATTGTTAGATTACTATACTAATTTAAATTTTATCGTCCCTTTGACTCAATATTCCAATACCCTTTGATTCTTGTTCAATAAATCTTACTATAGTTAGGGTTGTTTTTAAATTAATACTAGATGAATGAGAACCCTTCAATTTTATCTAATATACAATCGATTCTTAAATATATTGTTTTATACCATTTAGTTCTATTATTACGAGTACAAAAAGAATTAATGACCTTGATAAATATTTCATGAAATCTAACATATCAGTTATATGTAATATCTTAATTTATTGGTTTAATCATTTTCATAATATTTAATGAAATCGGTATTGGAATTTATAACATTATCGCACGAGATTTTACTGAAACTCCTATTGCTAAGCTGAAATATAGTTGGTTCAGTAAGATATTCCTCTTTCAATGCTATCTTAATACGTCTGCGAGTAATTCGCTTAGTATTCAGCAAGTAGATCCGTTGCATAGATAGCGTCAGTGCTTCAGTGTTCATCTCTGGATAATTCTCTTCACCGCAATCTAATTCATTTAAGCGTCTACCAAATCCCTCGAGGAACTAGCGATAAACTTAAGTGTTAGTTTTACTGCTTCAAAATGCAATTGATTTTAAAAGCACTCCATGAGACGTTTTCCTTTCAAATTATTTGTTACTAGCTTTCTGCCCGCGGCTTCGCCCGCGTGGATTTCGGGATTGGGTGTATAGAGGGTTAAGGGTCATAGCTTTTGCCCACGGCTACATATACGCGGAAGTCGGTTTATGGTGCGAAGATTTTATCGCGCTTCCCGTGGGACTATCCGTTTTTCCGAGATAAAAAATGCCGCAAAACTCCTCAAGAATCACTCTATCTATTGATGAAAACCGCATAAAAATCTGTGCAGTAGTTTTTGAGCGAAGCCTTTATTTCGCATCCCGTGGGATCTGTCGATTTTTCCGGGATAAAAAGTAGCCTATGTTACTCGGGGAGAATGTAGCTTTCCAAAGGTGAAAGAATTTTTGAAATCGGTCCAGTAGTTTAAGCGTGAAGAGGTAACAAACAAACAAACAAACAAACAAATAAACAAACAAACAAACAAACACACTTTCGCATTTATAATATTAGTTGGGATATGACTCACGTCAACGGATTCCGACATTATGTCGTCATTCTAAGTCCGTAACAGGAAATATGACAAATACAAGCTGGTTTTTTTTAATAGGATAGAGCAGGAAACGAGCAAACGCATCACCTGATGGTAAGAGATAACCGTTGCCCGTTGGACACCTGCAACACCAGGGGAGTCACAGATGCGTTGCCGGGCTTTTAAATGGGAATATGCTCTTATTTTTGAAGGTTTCGATATTGCATCGGTTCGGCAATACTGCAGGCGACAATTCATTCCATAGTTTAGTAGTGCGTGGCAGAAAATTCCTGGAAAACGCACTGTGGTGGACTGCCAAGCGTATTATAAAGTTTAGTTCGTGAAGATTATAATCTTAAAACAATATTTGTATAATCTCTGCTCGACGTATGTTTGAAGTATTTCAGCTTATTTCCTTTCCCAAATTTTGGCGTTTCTCCACATTTTAAAATATACTTTTAAACCATACGTGTTGCCACACAAAAGTGATCTCATACGAGACACACATTAATTGTTGACACAACGTGCAACGACGGGGAAGTGTCGCGTTCGAAGATTAATGGGTCGCAATGAATTGGACGCGAATTGCGCTGTATGTACGCCTCGTGATTTCGATACTGAAAAAGTAATAGCCCTTAACATCTCTACAGATTTCTGACGTAATAACAACTGTAATAACCAAGGAATCCATCAGAGAATGTTTGTCGTGATTATCATTTGAGATGCTCCGCAAAATATCATAGAATTCTTGAAGGACAGCGATATTGAATATGGCTTGATTAGCAAATAACTTTCCTGGCATTCAATCATTGTCCAACTCCGGATTTACCGTCACAAATAACTTTGCCGTGTTATAATGGATGACTATATCTGTTTTATCCAGATCCATTACGTCCCATATAAGTTATCAATCGTAACAGAGTACGCTCTCTGCTTAAGTGCTCACTAAGCACACTGGCACTTTTGTTAACGGAAATAAGGTCCACTAGGCGCTAACGACACACACTCCATTTGCGTCGGTGTAATAGATGAAAAATAATTGGGCTCAGTCAATTAGTACCACCACAGAACCTTCATTACTTGGGGTTAATGAAATCATCAATGTTCACTCACGGAAATTATTTTTAATACTCGAATACCTAGAATTTTGATTTTTATGTTCAATACTTTACACATTATTGACAATACAATTTAGTTAAGAACTTCAATCGAAAAATACGTGATTGAACATCTAAAAACCTTTTAAATTCTTTGTCCGCTATAATGTTAATATAACATGTGAAAGCCATGATAATAAACTTCTTTATTGAAATGAATTGTGAATTTCAAGTAATAATTCGATACACATTTCTTCTGATCATGAGAGTTGAACGATATTTAGTTATTCAGTGTTTAGAAGAATACTATTGCAAAATATTCTGAAAAACTGTTGATCGCATTCATTACAGTGTACAGTTCGCAGAGAATCCAGTTTTACTTGTTTTTGTAATCGCTCATAAACTATGCGATACGGGTCAACCACTAAAGTGGAGTTTACACTACTGACAAAATATAGGCGGACCCTATTATAACTATCGTTGGTTATATGTTTGTACAGGGAATTCTAGATTAGGGCTGCAACTGTAAATCTTAATATTTTTCGTAAAATGTGATTTTTATTTAATAAAGTAGTTATTTGTATTTAGCATCATTTAAAAATACATCACATATCTATAGTACTACATCTACAAATCCTAGAGCAGCATTATACGCAGTTATTATTAAATACAATTTGAAAACTATTTTCTGACAGAATGTCTACTCACATAGTCTTGCTATTACTGATAAAACACTGTCGATTATTCGTATATGCTTTAGGAGAATAGTCGACGCAAAATATAATTAACAAACCCAAATATTTTAGTAATATCATGTCTAACATTAATATGTCAAATCACACTAAAGGATATACTTGTTTTAATAAATTACACAAATTTTATACTATGAGATTCAACAACATTTATTTACAATTTTTACAACAATTTTACTAAAGCCAGAAAATTCAGAATTATAAGAGCAGACCAGTTCTGCACTGTTCATTCATTTCCTATGCTTCTAGTTGGGTTCTGTTCCACCATGTCCCAGTTAGTTAAAATTGTGATTCGTTGATTACTTTTTTCGACTATTTCCCCGATTCGTATTTTTATTTCTATCTCATGGCATTCCTGCTTTCAAAATTACGAGTTAAATAGAGTTACCAGCCTCATCGACTACCCCCTGAAATATTCTCTTTTTAAAATAATTAATATAAGAATTTTAAAATACCTTTGATAACAAATAATATGATCCAAATACAGTTCAAATTTGTACTTGTTTATATTATAGTTTTTATCGCAATGTTTCCTAATGTAGGATACTGTTGGTGGCAGCCCTATCCTAGATGAGGGATACACTCAAGATTTACCGCTGCGTTGGCCGTATTCATATCGGTTGTTTGTTGCCACTCTTTTTATACACAGGGTTCCGTAGTACATTGTAAAGTTACGGTCGTTTAATTTTATGGGGACTTTATTTGGTGGGAGTTGTGCGTGCCGTGGTGCGTGGTAATTTTAGAGTATAGTGTAAATATTTGTCTGTGTTTCAAGACTTTTGGGTGAAATTTGCGTTAGAAGTACTTTCACGTCACAATGGTACCAATATTTTATTTAAATAAGAAGGTAGTTAAATGAATAATTCACAATGCAACAAGTCACACGTTGATGTATAAAAAAAGAATTATAATGACAGATGCACGAAATAATAAATCACAATTCAACTGTCCAAATAAACAAACAATCGCGTCGAGATTTTGTTAATATATCATGTTAGTCCGTTGTCTGAATACGAAACTAATTGTCCTGGCATCCTAACAGTCCAAATCGGGTGTACACATGCACCATATCTGGTGCTAAGAAAACGACGTCCTAAAAGTTGACGCTTGATATAGGCAGGTTTAACCTTCAAAGCTGTATTATCTAAAACAACTTTGACTTTACTTATACTCTTTGACACGAAGCTTCATTGTGCACAATAAGTACGTAAATATTTCTGTCATTCAAATTAGATATCTTATTACATTAGTAAAACACTTGACGCTTGACTGTTTGATTTGATATCAGTAATTAAAATGCTATACTTTAAATCCTTGTAAACAATCAACGTAGTCTATAGATGACACAAATTGTCATCTATAGACCACGCTGATTCTTTCACACAATACCAGAAAGGTAACAAGGTTGTTGCATGCATTTGAGGTATACGAGCGCTCGAGGAGGTACGATCATTTTTTTTTAAATTTGAAGGTTAAATAGTTCCGGAAATGCCACAAATGGTAGTTTAATTCTATATATATTATGAGTATGCTATTCACTGAGAAATATGAAATTTGTAACAGTGTACCTGCAATTATCACCATTGACGAAACAGCAACATGTTTGCGGTGTTATTGCGGATCGCTAAAAAACACTTCATGTTAAAATGCGCTGCATTTTGTGTGTGACAATATAGCAATGTCGCGAAATTTGTTTAAACGTGATTGCCGTAACTGTGTTATTTGTATACGTATATATTATATCTTTATATATTGACATTGTCTACACTTATATTATGTAATATAGCTTAAAATGTTTTCGTTTTATTGGAATGTGTTTAAATAATTTTGCTCAATTCATAATGTCTTAGATCAGTTTACGTAAAAGATAAATTAATATTATCTCTATTTGACATAGTTATATAATCAAAATTACTTGAATTTGGCAAATATATAAAAAAATATCCATGTCCACTGGATTATTATACATTTCACTGTTTAGCTAAAACTATTGCAAACTGACAGAAATGTAAATAAGTGAAGGTCTCAATATATTATACGTGTTTAACGATTTTAAATGTTAATAAGCATCAAGCTATTGTCTAGCCCAGGCTTGGTTATCGAAATATGAAGCAACTGGGGCTGCCTGACTTGTATAAACCTGAGCTTGACCTCGTTCTTCTACTCGTGATTTCTCTTATACATCTTACAGAGTACACAAGTGTATTTGGGTACCTGCATTATTTTGTTTCAATATGAAGGACAGAATGTGGCAGTGAAATTAACGGATATCGTAACTTTATCTATTACCTTACAAGTAGGCAAAGCACACCATTTCTCTTCTCTCTTTCTCTTTTCTCTATTCTCTTGTGAGGTTTATAGACTTACTAGTAAGTCTCACAAGATCCACATGTAAGTAGTCTGTTTGATTGTCAGTATAGATGATAGTCTTTCTGGTACTAGTCATCATTATCAAAATGGTTTAAGAGGATATCGAATATAATAAACATCTTGATTTTTATAATCCTCAATAACCTAGTCGACAAGGAATCCCAAAACACATAATAAAAGGAGCAGCTGAAGTGTCCTATTATTTGACATAACGACCTAGTTGCTACTTCCCGCATCATTAATTTCCATTTTCTATGGTTCTTGGTCCACACGCAATTTGTTGGAGCGAATTTGTTTGTGCTAACGATGGGACTAGTCAGTGCTAGTAGAAGGGTGATTTGTATTGCTTTTTGTTTTTGAGTGATAGTAATTCCATAATGGTCGACTCTCTATGAGCTATTATTTATGTGAAACCAGTTTATCATCATTCACCTTCTTTTTCTTTTACAACTCACTAGATCTGGCTGCAAACTATGCCATTTTTATTTGTTTCGTGTGTATTATTAATCATCTTCATATTCAGATTCGAAATTCTGGGATGTTTCGAGAAGGGAATAATCGGGGTTAATAATATTGTTGCATTTTCTCTAGCTCCTACTGCGACCATATTTTTTATGTTGTACAAGTTGACCTCCTGTTTCGCAATTTTCTATACTGAAAACGATTGTGGACTCTCAGCCTTCAACATAATGGATTTGCTTCTTTCAGTCCGCAATCACTTTTGATTGTGGACGCACTCATCTCGAGTAGGCATTGCTGGCAAATGCATGGGTATAAGTTTTATTATACCGCTGGTTACCTTGCTAAAAGGTTGCCTCAATCCACAGTAAAGCTTTTAAGATCTCAGCAGATTGACGTATCGACACAACCAAGTATAAACGTTTAGAATACCTCAGGGGTCACAATTTGGTCCATTGCTGAAAATAGTATGTAGCTACTAAATATAACATTATTATTTGTTCAATGCTGTTGTTACCTAAATTTGATATTCTTTGTTCGTCATTAGTACACGATATTTTTCTATCTTTTGTTTCTTGAACTAAATGGGCAAGTGTCCACGAAACTGTCTGACAATTCTTTAAAAGACGAACATTTCCTTTGTTGTATTTAAGTGATACTTTTCACAGTATCAAATGACAAAACATAATATCAAATATATTTCACACTTGCTTTTGGAAAGCACGTTTTGACTTTAGCTTGGCTTTTAAAAATGGCCATTAGTTCGTATTAAGCTTTCAGTAATCTCGGCTGAAACATTACACACGTTCGGTAAGTGCCATAACTCATTCAAAATGGTCTGGTGTGTGCTAGCTCACAGCGCCAATACGACTCAGCGGCAGCGTATAGTAATTTGCCATACAACGGTTTTCACTTATGACCACAGCGCTCCAAGTTTTTTCGCTTAAAAAGGGCTCTCAAAACTGGGTATTGTCACGGCCGAGCGTGTGGAGCATATAAAAGTGTCCCTTGTTGATTGATGGTCGTATGTCGTGTCTCCGGCTTACGCGCCCGTGCTAAATGGATATGTGCGATATGGTTGAATATTATTTCCCCTTTCTTCCTCAAACGAATTATTGTAGCGGAATAAATTCCGAAAAATTTGTTTCAGCGTTTATGTAATGATGTATTTAAATGATACTTGATTTGTATTTTTTTTTCACTTTCGTTTTTAATACTCTACACATATATGTATTATAATTTTTTTTTGCTGTTACAGGTAATTCTTACTCGAAGTGAAGAATACACACATCTCAATGGTAAATATAGTGTAGAGGCTTTAATAAGGCGACAGAATAGAGTATTTAAATTATAATAATAAAAGTGAAAACAAATATATAATTATAAAATATTTCCGGAGCGATAACGATTCCTCGAATTTAACGTACCCATATGTCACAAATCATCAAGGTGACATTTCCAAGGAAACAAAATTATATGAACCGCTCATTTTTTATGAACTCAATATTCGCTCATCGCTGAAATATACGAATATTATCTTACATGTAAAAACATCGATTCTGACTTCCCGGGAGAACGGTGTAATTTCGAAAGCGCAAACCGACAATTATGAACCTTATATCAAAAGAAAATAAGGCCCTAGGAGCGTTGTTACGCGCTTTTCGTGTGAAGAATTTACATATTTAATGCACCGTCATTATAGATACGCGAATATCTCGCGCGGTTATTGTATAATGTAACTGCGTTATGGTATCATTTCCTTTGGTTGCGTGTATTAAATGACAATATATTTACATGTAAAGCAAGCTTAACAGTTCAAGTGGCTTTACTTACATGGATCAACGTATAAGATAGTAGAAGTATTTAAAAAATAGTTTTCAGTAGTTTGTATTAGTTTTCACTTTTTCCGTGTACGAACAGGCATATATATATATATAAGATTTCAATTTTTCACTCGTACATATATCATCCAGGTTTGAGCACACGTTTTAAAGCAAACACTCATTGATTGTTTTTTATTCGTTGTTTTAACTTATACATGTTTTCTACACAGGCTTTTATTGGAATGAACTGAATATTATATTATTTTTGTGATTCCACCCATCGAACATGTATTTAATTAAATAAATCAAATAATAAAAATAAATAAATAACAGCAATCTCAATGTAATCCACAACTGGAGTAAAGCATATGGTCATGTTGTAAATCATAATAAAACCAAGCAATTGTTATTGGCAGCTCGTGTTATATAACGGGTCTTAACTATTGCAGTAATCTTTGCAAGAACAATTATTCCATTCAGCAAAGTGGTAAAAAATTAGGAATAGTATTTTACCAGTACTTGACATGGCGGCTGCAGGTTGAGGCTGTCCGGAAGAAGCTGTTCGCTGCATATACATAGTGATCTAAATAGTATTTAGAAACATTCTCCCGATAGCTACACAGACACTCTTACTTTCCTTGATTGACTATGCTGATGCCGCGTGGATTAATGTGTCTGAGGAACTACTTGATAACTTGTAGTGGCTGCAAAATGTTGGCCATCAACTTCATTTTCAATCTGCGTAAGTTTGACCATGTTTCTAACTATCGTTCTCTACTAAAATAGTTACCTATTCTCCAGCGCAAAGACCTGGTTTATTTCTACTTTACAATATTTTCTACCTTCCAACACTCCATCCTACCTTAAATCTTTGTTCTCTTTTCGATCCCATTCGTCATGTCGTGCTTTGCGTTCTAACTTTAATATGACTCTTGAAGTACCGATTTCTTTTCATATTATTTTTCGGATTATACCGTCTGGTTATTGATCTCTCTCTCTCTATAAGAGTATTACGAGAGCGCAAACACTGTAGTCCGTATTCACTTCTTGTCAAAGATTCCTTAACTTAAACTAGTTAAAGCCTATTGTCCTGTTCAATTACTGCACCCATCCTCTTTTTAAATCTCCTAAATACTTTTAATCTCCTAAGTACTTCCCTGGTCCAATGTTGTCTGGAAGAGATTGCTGCTTAACAATAATTAACAACAATATAATTACCATACATTTTCATATAGGAAAAGATAAGGAAATGATCGATATAAATCGCGATAAATTCTTCAAAATATCCCTAAACCCTATCAATAAGATATTTTATTTGGTTTCAAATATCATTAATTATGATACCAAAATCGAACCCTGAACAGTAAGGTATACGTAATATAGATTTACAAATCTAAAGCCTAAAAAACGACATTAAAATTTCATTACTAATTAATTCAATAAATGGGTTCGTGAATAATTAAAAACACATCACTGCTTGCATCGATATCAGGTATGACAAAGCATTATTACGAAAAACTATGCGAGGGCTGTATTTCATGGTTAGCTTTTAATTAAGCTTTATTGTCATCTTTCGTGTTCTGGTGACGTTAAGTTAATGAGTATTTTCAATTTGATCTGGTCTATGATTTTAATGCAATTGGTTAAGTGCATCTGTCCGAAAATAATGAGTCACTGCCTTTCAAGTAAATGAAATGACGTTAATTATACATTTAACTTTGATGCATATTCAATTAGTAAAAAGAATTTTTATGGAAGGAAAAAAATATGAAGTGGACAATCTCTTTTATATTATATTATCAGGCGTATTTATATTATGTGTGTAAATGCCGACTGATATATTGAAATCTTAATGAGCAATTAGTTGGGCATTCAAACGAATCGAGCGAGAAAGAGAAAGGAATTCTCACTTTTTCGCGAATTTCTGTGCCTCAGTCTATGCGCTAGTACCATATTTACCGCGTTTGTGTAAATAAATTATTGTTAATAGGTATGTTAAAAACTTTCTCCGAATTATCATATATATCGTGAACCTTATATCCTCACGCACAAATCATATAAATAAATATTACGCTGGATTGAACAAACTGATTTTTAAATGAATGTGTTCTCTGTGTAATTTTTCATATGTGTTCTTTATAATAACAATGATCAAATAACTGTGTACATTTATTTACAGTGATATTTTTATTTTCACTTGTCACATTCAAAAATAAATTCTCCTATTTTTTTACTTGAGCGGTGTTGTTTATTAAGCTATGACAAGATTATACGTATAACAGAATCAGCAGACCTACTCTGGAAAACAAACTCAAGGAGGTGTCATTCCAATTCCGTTATCAATCTTGAACTGTCAAAAAGTGTCCAGGCTAAACCAATTGAATCCTACTACTACTATTATAAAGGCGAAAGTTTGTAAGTATGGATGTATGGATGTTTGTTACTCTTTCACGTAAAAACTACTGAATGGATTTGAATGAAACTTTACCACAATATAGCTTATATATCAGAATACACATAGGCTACAATTTTTGAGGTTCTAATGTGAGGTCGCAAAAAAAACTCATTTTTTGCGCTTACATTGCAAACGCTGACTGAATCCTACAAGATAGATCTAAACAATTTACTACAGTATTGTACAACTTAAAAAGGTCTACAAAAAAGTCCGTGATGGTATATGTTTATCTCTTAGGAATAACCCACAAAAGGAAAAAGATCGTTAAATGTAGTTTATAGGAGCATACTGCAGTAGCTACCTATAGGCCTATGATTACGGCTCTGCAGTGCTTAGTTACCGTATTTCTTACTTATTACTAGACTAGACGGGACGAACCTGAAGTCCACGCGAACGAAGTCGCGGGCAAAAGCTAGTTTTAAATAATTTAGTAGTGTACGAAACATGTCAAAATTGTTTAAAAATGTTTTATTGGAGTAGAATTTTAGAAACGTCCGCCATAAATATTGGTGTACTTAACGTATATTCCGGTGTATTATAAAACAGTCATTAATGTTCTGTATCATCTGTGGAATCAATCAAGCTTATTGCATAACTTTCCAATGCAATTAGTTTGAGTGCATCGTTACTAGCACACGATAAAACATTATCTTTCAATGGAAACATACAATAAATACTACTTGTAGAAGGATCGCTAGTTCCGCGTGGTGGCACTTATGACATACGAGTACCCGTCATATGGTGGTAATTTTATAAAAATTGCGGCTGCCAACCGACTATAGACAGAATAAACAGAGTTCATACTTGTTTTTAATTTTGCTGCATTTTTTGTTGGTATTATCTAATATTATGTTAAGTAACGGTGAATTTTGGAATCGGAGTCTACTAACTCGATTGTCAAACCTATATCTTTCCGATAAGAATTGGCAGCTTGACAACTTTACGTAAATTTTACTAGATTTAGGAGTAATTTATAAAATATTTGCTTAGAATAAACATAAAATTGTCAAATTTTCAGGATATGTTAATATGCAAACCAATATGTAAATTCATAATAAGTATTTTGTTGGACATATAAAATATATAAATAAAAGATATTAAGAACGAAAACGAGATGTTGACATATATTTTTTTTTCTGAAAAATTCGTATAGAGCTTTTCTTCGTAACATTCTACCAACGTAAGTAGGTACGGTATGAATTAAAAAACAGCTCGAGCTTCTAAATCATTCAGTATGTTTGTATTATATATAAAAAAATATGCAGTTGAGTTAACGCGTTATTTTTAATAATACAAGATTCACACAAAAGTTTAATAGAGAAGTAATGACAAGGGCATCAAATATTTGTCCCAAAATAACTAAGGAAGAAATGCAATAAACCTTTTCTTTGAAGTTTTCGACATTAATAACGCAATCCAATGTTGTTGATGCGAGAGAATTTGACAAGGTCCTTTCTTTTCCGATGTAGTATACAATAGCTCTTAACTCAGTACAATAAAGCTCAAATTTCCTTGTTTGTGTTGTGTTCTACCAGTCGTGTACAGTACTTCTGCCGTTGACAACACACCTCTCATACATCTGATTACAGCGCGCTTCAGTAGACAAACTTTAGTTTTATTTCCGTAGCAATAAGGTCGACAATGTTAAGTTTTTTCACAACGATAGGGCTAGTCATCCATCATGTAAGAAAGCGTGGAGCAAACAAAACTATTTAGGAAATGATTAGTGTTTGTAATTAATTACGAGTAGTTGTCTCGACAAATTATTCGCGCAAATGGATAGCTGCGATAAACGATATGTGTGGCTTAAGCGGTCCTTTGACAGTTATTTACGCAGTCCTACAAATGTCAAATGGGAATTTAGTGTAGGTGCAGTTAGCCATTGTACGAATATGAACGTGTCAAAACAACATATTAAAGTTTTGTAAATGATTGTTTCGCCTTTATTTGTTTGTTTAGAATGGAACGTAGTACTTTTAAAATATTAAAACATATAATATGTATATACTTTTTTATTTATGGTGAAATTTTGTCAATTTTAATGACGCTGTTAATTTGTGGAATTTTTTGCCTCAATTTTCAAACTTGTTGAACTCTCAGAATAAAAATTGATACACCACGTACCTAATACTAAAATTATTGTATGTATTTACCGTATATTGAATAACATTTTTCTAATATCTTAATGTGTTTCAAACGTAAATACTTGAAATAATTATATCTTTCGTAACATTAGTAATGGCCCGTCAAAAATACGTTGTGTCACGTTGTTTCTAATTCTGATTAAAGTAGGCTTTACACGCATGTAAATAACGATTTCGCTTAATTTAATTTGCAATTCAAATGAATAATATTCGCTGGTTGTTGCTAACAACCCCAATTTACTAATTATATGTTCTATACCAATCTATTCCGTGATAAATCATTTTTCGTGTAGCATTTATACGTTGTTTACTAGAATAATTTTGCAAAATACGCACTTATGGTGATGATAATAATGTACACATAAAGTGACCTTACGTTCTGTTTTGAACTGAACTGTCCCTTTTCTCGGTCACTTGTCCCGTTGGCCTCAGATAAAACGCCGGAAAGCAAAGTAGTTCCATTTTCAGAAACCGCGCGAAAATGTCATATTATAGCACTTCAGGTACGAGCGGTGCCAGATCGCGTCCTTGATGATCGGTGATGGATTCCCCGCCCGGGCGCTTTTGGTTACCTAGTAACGCAGGGGGAAAGAGGGACCATTTAACATTTGTATTGTTTATTAGGTTAGCCACGTGCATACATATAGTAGTGAACATTAAATGTACTTATTTTAAATAAAGAAAATCACACACTTCTGTTAATGTTAACCACCTCTGACGTACTCGTACTCGACGTACTCGTATATGAAAAAAGTCAAGTCCCGTTTGGAGTAAAACAAATATCATATCATTATCATCAGATCGTAAGCGAGCATCAGACGAGAGCTGTGATGTAATGCTAGTTATACCTATAACAATAAACAACGGTTATGTACATAATTGCCATCAGATAAATAATAAGATTGTTAATTTTGTAAAAAAGAAAATATTACAGCTACCTATGTAATAAAACACAGGCTTACGTTACAAATGTAGTAGTTATCTGGTGTTGAATTTTTTATTGCCACCTGTCAGCGTTGCTCGACACTTCTGAGAATATAACAATAAAGGCAAGCACTTAGAATAAAGGTGCGATACTAAACTGGCGTTCCGTAATATCCTATGTTCATTGCTGCGTCTTTTATGTGTGGTTTTACCTTAAGCAAAGCGAACCTTCTATGTACGCAATACGTACTTATGGTCGCGGTGTCATATTGTATGACGCGACTACAATTTCTTGCTTATACGGTTATGGCTGAGGTGAATAAAGGTCATGTTTGTCAGGAGATTGTCTGTTGTACCTAGTTTTAGTTTTCGGAAACCGTTCAACTTTTCGAACATTTTTGTTCTAATCTCTAGATAGACAGACATTTGTCACGAGTTATGTTAAACGTATAGTACCTACTTACGATGAATGTTACATAATATGTTCGATCTAATTGTAGGTACTAGTAAATAGGACGTGTTGACAAATAACTTATCGGACTCGTATTTTTGTCATGTTATGAATCTGAGTTACAATATTATAACTCATTGATTAATTTATATCTGCGATTGAATTGGTTCACTTTGAATAAAAGCTTCATTAAGGTCGGCGGCTATATAACTAAGTAATTGTTAATTTTAAAATATACTTGTTAATATAATACGGATGAAAATGCTAAACGTAATCTTCTTATGTATAAAAATGAATCGCAAAATGTGTTGCTAAGCGCATAAGTCAACAACGCCTTGACCAATTTTGCCAGTTCTGTTTTTTAAAATGTTCGCTCATTGTTCATGTTCGTTGTATATGTTCGTTCAACATGTACATGTTCGTTCGTTTTTTAAAAAGTTCAAGGATGGTTTTGTCCGATAATTATTAGAATTTATAAAAATAAATTCTAATAATTATCGGATAAACCCTAAAAACAGCCCCTTTTTCCCATACAAACGTTTTCTAACTAAAACGTACAGTCAATTTGAGCTTTATTGTTATTGTATAAAGTTCATATTGCAAGCACTCACTGGTGTCTAAGCAATGTAGGTGTGTTCCTTACAACTAAGAGTCAATTTGCGCTTTATTAACGCTATATAAAGTTGAAAATATAAATTTATCAAAATAGTGTGCGTGTGTGTGTGCATTGGAGCACAGAATACATCGTTGAAGGATTTAATGTCACGTTTCAAAGTTAAATAGTTTTAAATGCTTATATATGTTTTATTTAATTATTTTTTATTCACAACGCCCTACCACCAGGATGACGGTTCTGTACAGGAGAATTTTTTGCCCTGACTTACAAATTAAGTAGGAACAAAAAACTGCCACTTTACAAATCTTTTTGGCAGGACGAAGTTGTCGGGTCTGCTAGTTATTAATAGATTAATCAAACAGAAAGATGATGACGACCAAACAGATTGGTCGTAATATATTTCATAATTATCATTTCCAGACGCCCGTCGCTAGACATTGTCCTCCTCCAGGAATCTCCAAACCGATAAGTCTTTCACTTCTTTGTGTTCAGTGCCTTCTTGATCTTCACCAAATCGTCGGTTTACTTTGTGCAAAATCTTCTTCGGATTTCATTTTTTGTATTTGGTCACTCAGAAAAACTTTAAGCATTGCCCTTTATAAGGCCCATATTAGTGGTTATGTTTCAGTTTTATGTGTGATCACTGACAACACATACGAATCAAAAACGTTCGTCACAAATTTTATTAGGTGTTTAAAACAAACATTTATTTAATTGCCATTGTTTCTATAAGAACTATTAATAACTACATTAACACTATTTCAAAAAGGTTTATTTTTTGCATTTAATTTAATTATCCACAAGCACTACTTTAAAGGCATAATTAAAAGTTATGGAATAAAAATTTCTTATTTTGCAAAGAAAGTCCATAAATTTCTTCAAAGACGACATTGCAAATTACAATTACCTTTAAACACAAAAACAGTCTATTTTTTACCGGTAGAAAACCGCACATGAAACGATCAGATTAGTTTTTTGTTAGCAAACGTATAATTTAAAAGTTTCAGGAACCACGAACGTACACGTACACAACACGTAAAGTTATTTCATCAACCATAATGTTAGAAAATCTGTGGAATACCATAATCATCATATATAATCTGTACGGCGACGGATTAAGAATACATGTGTCAACGCTTCCTTCGTTCCCGTGGATGTCGTAAGAGCCCATTAAGAGAATTTACCGCATTTATAAATCTACGAAATGCAAACAGTGGCAATTGGCCCCCTATTACACTGGGACAATAAAACTGTGTAATGTGAGACTTAGCAGAGATTACAAACAATATGTATGCGTGATAGAAATAAGTCGTTTTGCAAGTGAATGTAATCTTCATGGCATCCACTTTAAAAAATAATCTTCAATGTTATCCTTGAACATATTTTAACAAAAACGAACAAAATAAGCATAAGTACTCTAGTCGACTGTCAAAATTATCTATATAAGTCTTAGAAAATGCTGAAAACGATGCTGAAAATGGGGTAGGCAAGTTTCTTTACTTTCAACTTGTAACAACAACATTAAATAATCTTGCATCCTCAATTTCATGTTTACATTTTACGCCAAAAAAGACTTTATTACCGCCCCAAGCCCGCATAAGTTGATGCCAACAACTGAAATAAACTTCGGTGTTATAACTTCTTTCTTTCTTTAGGTCATGCAGTTCACGTCTCTAATTCACAGAAGCTACTATGTTGCTTCACGAAATCGCGAAAAAAGTAATGTAAATTTTTGGTATTTTAATGAATGGATATTAGATAATTCATCAAATATCTTACCTGTTATTTTATAAGGCTTGCCTTTATGCGTTGCATTTGAAAATAACAAAATGCAACTTTATTTTTAATAATAAGTTTCTCAAAGTGAAGAGTAAGTTTATAAAAATACCAAATACAACTTTAAAACATTTTCAATATTTTGAACGGAATGTTAAACATCAAGCACTTCGGTATAATCGCAAACAGGTCTAGCCTTAAAAGGAAATTCTGCGGGCAATAGCACGGGTCTCCAATAAAAGCCCGCACACTTAGACCAAACACAACACCACGCTTGCGCTTCTGTTCACACAATTTTTAATTTTCCGCTTGAAAGTAATTTATCAAGCCGCTGCAACTTGCAGACAAAAAGGCTGAAACAACCCCGAGTCCTGTTACTAACACTGAAACCGACATGTTGAATGGTCCGCGGAAAAAAGACGTAAGTCGATTTATGACTGTTTTATTGCTCTTTAGTACTTTAAGCTTTCTCTTGGATGTGCTGCGGAATGTTTATTCTGACCTTTTAATGTTAACGGGTACTAAATCTAGGGCAAAGCAATTAAACCGGCTCAGAGCCTCCTATAATTAAGGGCTTTATAGCTCCAATTGTAGTGAGTCGAAATATTGGTTCACTTCTAAAAACTGTGTGGGTAATGGGAAAGTTTGTGTAAAGTGCTGAACCTTTTAGATTTGGAATCAACTTTATTAAGCTCAACTTTAATGCATGTTACCTGCACAACACTTAAAAATATTCAAGGTAATAAAGTGCATATCACATTTATTGTATGCTAAGAATCCTTGCATAATCGTCGAGCTCATAATTTACCTAATTTATTATTTCATTATACATATAAAAGAAAATTTTAGTAAATCTATATCAAATTTACAGTTTATTGTGTTAAAAGTGAGGTTCTGTCAAATAAATTATAATTTACGCGACAGAATGTAAGAAAAATGCTTAAAGTTGCCAATCAAACAGTTTCAATAAAGGTCTGATGAAACCTTTTCAAATTTAATTTCAATAATCAACACACACCGTTGTTAGACACCGTGTTCAGGTTAAATACAACAAAGATCCTTTAAAAAAACAGAATCCACGCGACATCTTTGAACTGCTTAATTTTCAATTCCGACAAGATCTGAACGGGATATTACAGCCTTTATTAAATTCGCTCCCATGCTTGCTTCTTATTTTTCATGACGAAATTGGAAACACCTTACAGAGTGTCGCTCCGAAGGTATACATTTGCACAATATAAAGATTGGGTTTATAGACGACTGAGATCGAGAGAGCGATGGGCAGGTACGGTTCGAGCTACGCACTCATAAATTTCTTTACGACAAATAAAAATACGGCCTTCAATATAGTACCACGTCACATGTCAGATATAAATCATTCAATCTCGTGAAATTCAATTGCTTTTAAGAACGAGGTAGAACGCTTGATAGGCGTTGGTATTAAAATGCTAGTTGAATTGGTTGTGTGGAAAGGTTGAAATTACTTTCCTTGTATTATATACCGGGCGAATGTATTTTCACTGCGAAGATTTGATTATTACATCTGCAGCGTAAATTTATAATTCAACACTTCTATCTTTGGATCTAATAAATAATAAAACAGTCTGAAAACTATTAATGGTACGTTTTATAATATGAAGATTGTAAAACAGATGACAGTAAAATTTTTGACAGTGAAGTGTTATGTGTTTATGTTGAATTTTATAAGTAAATCCTTTAAGAGCTTTTCTAAGAAATGTTATAAATTTTGTTCGAAATTTTTGTGAATGAAAGTGTTCAAAATTTTATAAGAAACGAAACATCTGAAGCTTTGAAATTGCAGCTACAGATTTCAAGACATATTGAGTTCGCAGCTAACATTTCAGACACATTAGTGTTAGCTGCTATCTTGAACGAAGTGTCTGCCTCAGATATTTCTGAAATCGTAATCGAGTTTTAAAGCATTCCTACCACTGAGTCGAGAAATATTATTTTCATATCAAACGTCAGCTTGTCATTGCATTAGGGTTTTAGGATCGAATAGCATTCTGAAAACCCTTGAATAATAGATTCGCCGACAAAAAGCTGGATTCAAAGATGTCTCGACGATCAATTTATGATTCTTACAGCTCATGGCTAGAATATGAAATGAGTATATAACGTTGAATATTTGTCACATACTATTAATATTCCCGAGTTATGTTTTTTCTTTTGTTTGGAAACATAATTGAGATACGCTCGAAGAAGTAATGGTTTCAGAATCTGTCCTAGTGTGAGATCTACTGGTTATGTTTCCTATATTATTACTTAGTGATCTTACTATTTTATGTAAGTTATTCTTAAATAAGTTATTTGTATCTGTGGCATCAAACTGATTGATACTTATTTTAAAGTGTGAATTAAAATTTAAGAACGTAATTATTTTCTATGTGACATCATCCTCAATGCAAGCCTTTTCATATATTAGTGTTCTTGTCTTGTGATGAGATTAATAAATAACTCAAGCTACTACTAGTTATATTCATTCTGCCTCCACGTAGGATATTTGCGTACCTGCGAATCGATGTTGCAAAAAGTGGCCTGCGCTTCAATTTTTATCGCTGTCGTATTGGGCTATTGGTAGTCCTATAAAATCGCCGTGTGAAAGGCTCTGCAATATCGAAGCTTGTTCGTTAGCGAATTTTGGGGCAACTGAACTTGAAAAGTGACACGAATTTATATCTATGCTGAGTGCTAGCTGACGCATTTGTCCTGAATGTCAAAGCGAGTCACTTCGATAATACTGTCGGATTATAGGGATTTCATGCATGTCACGCACTCTAAAGCAAGTAGTGCGGGTAGATATTGAAAAATGGGCTTTGAAATATTTCAGTAGAACCACATAATTTTACTATGTTGTAGTAGACTATTTGCGGACTGGATACTTTACGATGTTCATGAAACTCATATTGTATCTATAATATAAAAATTTGATCAACAAATTGTACTTATTGAGGAATATTTTTATTATCCACTAAGTGGCTATCGAATATTTTGTTCTGTTATTATTCCAATCTAACAAAATGGCTAGGATACATTACAATAGTAATAAATCTAAAAACAAACACAATTCGTCATAAAATCCTTTTATTGGCATAGTTTTCCAATGATATGTCCGGCGTGTTATCTCTATTGCGTTAGAATCACCACCAGGATGTCTTCTATCTAATCAAAATGTAGACGACGGCTATACTTTACACGTCACTGAACGGAGCCAGAGAAGTAAAATTTACTGTTCTCATCAATGCTCGTGAGCGTACAATTTACACGGTGCAAGGCGTTCAACTTCGTGTTACTGTAGTGGAAGATATATAATAAGATCTTGTACATTCCCGATGGGAATGATAACTGTCTGACTCTATAATGAAAACTAGATAGTTTCTAATATCAATAACTTCTGGATATTGTCTGAAACCTATATCGAAGTGACCTATATCAAGTTCAACTATTTTCAATATCAGATCTGCCATGAAGTGTACGGCTTATGTATTTCCTACAGTTTTATTTAATATTCAGAAGTCTGATTTTATGAGCAAAATTTAGATTCAATATGATATATGCCGATTTCGAATAGTAAAATTTCTATTTGAATAGTGGAAAATGTTGGATTTTCCAATTTTACCTAAATATTTATAACTGTCCTGGATAATAGGTCTTTATTGAAGTTAATTGAAAATTAACCTACATTGTAATCTACTAAAACTAATTTTGATGAAGACAGATATGGGATAGTTTGGGATATGAGCCGGGGAAGGACAGCATTATTGTTACCACGGAGAAATATCTGCTTGCTACAGAAATATCCGATATAACTCTGGCAGATAGGTAAAATTAATATATAAACATTAAACTTTAGAATTATTAAATATTCTAATAAAAGGTGAAGTTCTTGAATGGCTTTGAATTAAATTCACCAGAACGTCTAAAATCAAACGTAAGACTGGAGATCCTATCTTAGAAATCTTTTTGCAGACAATAAAGTCGAATTCACGGATAAATTAATTGCAGCCACTGGGACACGCAATCCCTATGCCAATTTCGCGCAGTAATCACACCAAAGACTGAGAAATCCTTTATTTTATATTATAATTGTGAAAGTTGATACTCTAGCTGCCACTGGGACACTGTGAATAATGAAAGAGGCACGAGTAGGCATGTCGCAATATGAATCCTTATAAAAACTCAACACGCAAAAACAGTTTTAATGCGGTTTTTTCCTGTTTTGTTTACAATGGTGTCTTCGCTTGGTTTAATTTTCTTTTGGTTTTGTGTGACTTGTAATATGTACAGTACATACATTTTATGCCGTGCTTCATACTTGAAAATATCAACAGCCATTCCTCTACTCACGCCTGAAGCAACACTAATACTGGTGGTGTAGTGCTACTCCTTCGCTACAGTACTGTAGTAGCGAAACCTGCGAACGAATCTCTTTTGTAAGAACAGACAACTCAGACGAATAGTTTTAACGATTTTGCTAGAACATTGTCGACACTGTATGGTACTGGAAAGGGTTATTTTAAAACATTTTTCATTCAAGGCATTCATTAGATCATGAGTGGTATTTTCATCAACTGCCAACATTGTTTAATATATTCACAGATTTTTGGTCAATAATTGCCCTCATCGGTTTCGTCGTAACACCGCCTGCTATCGGTGAAAGGCAAATATATCAAAGGAATGCGCGGTAAAACAATAGTGACAGTACACCTGTACGCACTTATGATTATTGTATATAATAATATATCTAAGTCTAATATTATAAATGTGTAGGTACACGTAACGTTGTATTTTACTCCTTTTGCCATCACTATAAATATTAGAGTTCTTATCTTTACTTTTTTTGTTCTTCTTATTGATAGGGTGTTTATAATATTAACCATTAGAGTGCTAAGCTGCAATTTTGCGCTGCGACGATTTGTATCGAAAAGTGCTTTGCACTTTTCTCTGTATAACCCAAAATCAATTAAAATTGATTAATATTTGTCTAAATGAGAGTGTTTTATTTGACACCATATTTTTTTCCTTTACAGTAATCAAAATATGCATAGCGTTTTCCAATAGATATTTACAAAAATTGCTTAACACTCAAACGGTTAAACCAAACCTGGGTTGAAGAATTGTAAATGCAAGAATTTCTAAGATCTTATCTTTTATTTGTAGTGGGTTAGGTCGATTCTATTGCTGGATAAATATATTAATACTTTATGTAGGTACTAGCGACTATTAAAATTTTTCCATATTGACCTTGACTTGGTGAAAGCGGCATTTTTTGCAAAGTAAAAAAAATATATGTCTAAAATTCTTTATAGAATTATGTATTCTATGAAGATATTCAGAAGTAATCCGTTCAATAATTATAAAATGTGGATCATAAATCACCAAGACACTTATTACGAACTTCTCATAAATCACAAGTGAAGCCAATTTGACGGAATGTCAAAGTGTGATATTGCCATCAAGTATGAAGTGTAAAAATATTAGCTACAGAAATTCATGTTCATGTCTTTTGTGATTTTCTTGGTCGACTATTGAATGAATTTACCTTCGATCATATATTTCTGATATATATATATATGATCGAAGGAATTTACATTTAAAGGGCTCATTTGTTGGAAAGACAAAACTTGTGAATTCTTTAAGTATTTAGACTGTTTTATAATGTTAATTGCTATGAATATTTTTGCATCATGCATATTTTTATTTGTATAGCTTTATTATGATTAGTGTATAGTACATTAAGTTTCTTTGATAACTAAGAAAAAGGTTTAGTTTTGTATGTCTTTGTAATCAATAGGCTAATGTAATGCCTTTCTCTTGCCTCGTCATTTTTTGCTCCCATGGAATAGGGAACTTATTTATTTTTCCCATCTGGTGATGTGGTCTGCCGTTGTGTTTTACTGCATTTCCCTTTATTGGACGTGCTATTTTAGTTTACAGGTTTCGTTATACGTACGAAGCCTGAGCTCAGATTACTTGTAGAGCTAAGGATATATAATAATAATAATAAAGCCTTTATTTCCATAACCTTATTTTTACAATTCTAATGTTAGTAATTGATATTATTAGTTATTAGTGTTTTGCTTATGTCTAAATGTTAGTAAAAGTTAGTTTTGCTGTTGGCTATGGACCCCTCCTCGGGTGAGGGCCTCCTCCAGTCCTTTCTACTTGCCTCTGTCCTTGCCGACAATTTCCCAGATATAATAAGGATATATATAAATATATATCCCTATATCTCTTACACTTACCCCAATATTTATTACACTTCCACCAATTAGCCTAGCCCAAAGTAAGCTATGTAAGACTTGTGTTATGGGATCTAGGGTATCGGATAGATATACATATATAAATAAATTTTGAAGAAATATATCATAACAAGCATGACTACGGTTCGCATTCATCACGCAAACATCTGCCTCCACTGGGACTCGAACCCGGGACCTCAGAGACACCTTGAAACCAGTATATCAACCACTCCACTGCGGAGGTCAAATTATATATATTGTATATATATGTATGTCATATATATGTGTATTTATGAAAATATTCCATTTCAATTAAATAAACAGCTCTGCGTATATCACAATAGATATCGGTTACTATATGTAAATAAGAACCACTAGTCGTCGTTTCTGATAAACTGCATATTTGCATAGCCCCGATACGATCACCCCATCGGGGTTATTGAATCTTTATCGCATTGCCCGTCTGTTTGCTAGGAACTAACGAGAACTACAATGTTTGCGTTATATAATTGGAATAATTTATTCCGAACCGTAACTGAAGTCAAATCTAGTCCGGCAAATATGTAAGTAATAAATGTCATAAGAAAGTTCTGTGATAAAGTTAAAGATCACGTATAACGAAAATTATAAAGTACAAAAACCTTCAATTAAGTATACAAATTTTGATTTTATCAACGTTTCATAGTCCGAATGCTCTTTTATTATAGTTACTAGCGGACCCGACAGACTTCGTCCTATGAAAAAGATTTGTACAGTGGCAGTTTTTTGTTCCTAATTATTTTATAGATAATGTCGCATAGCCAACCAAATCGCAAAAAAAGTCTAAATGACCTATTACATTTTGTGGCTATTCAATTTTGGAACGTGACATTAAATCCTCCAACGATGTATTCTGTGCTCCAACGCACGCACGCACACTGTTTTGATAGATATTATTGAATTTCAACTATATGTAGCGTTAATAAAGCGCAAATTGACTCGTTGATGTTAGGAACACACCTTCATTGCTTAGACAACAGTGAGTGCTTGCAATATGAACTTTATACAATAACAATAAAGCTCAATTCGACTGTACGTTTTAGTTAGAAAACGTTTGCATGGGAAGATAAAAGGGCTGTTTTTAGGGTATTTCCGATAATTATTCGAATTTTCCTCATTGTAAAAACCCTCCTGAACTTCAACGAACATTAACAAAAAAGAATTGGCCAAATTGGTCCAGGCGTTGTCGAGTTATGAGCTTACCAACACATTTTGCGATTCATTTTTATATATAAGATAGAGGCATACTTCAGGTTTTTTCCCTTCGAACAGGAGAAGCTAAGAATCTTCACTACTAGCATCTAGCACACTTCAATCTAGCACAAACCGTGCTCAAGATACCCTCGCAGCTAAGGGAAGTCTTAGGCTATAATATGTGATATAGGCTATTATGCAATTGGGTGTTATATGTATTAAGATTTTATTAATTCCATTTATAGATATCTTATGTACATATATGTATGAACGTCTGTTTTTAATGTTTGTACATGTACCTCTTTGTATGTCTGCACCTGAACGTTGACTGAGAATGCCTAAGGAATTAAGTCCGCCTTTGTACACCAATAAATCTACATAATGTTTAAATAAATAAATATTATGTATCAGGGAACTATCCATAATACACGCTAAATGATTTCTATGGCGTAACACCAGTTCTCCAATATTTCTAATTAGACATAAGCCGTCGTCGTATTACGTGCTTACGTCTTGTATGATTCGTTTTAATGCCTATATTCTCAGTTGACCTACTTGATGAGCAAATAGGATATATTTACGACTCAATCGATATAACAATATTGCCGCTCTTTTATTTTTATTGACACATGACGAACGTAAATATGATACACACATCTTCGACTTTTTCGTTTGCCCGTTATATGATTTACAATCATGCGTGTTCTGCCCGACAGATTTACCATAGGTGTAACAAGGACGATCACTTCCTTACAATTTTTATTGAAACCCTGTATAATATCCCTTTTTTTTTTTATTTAAGAGCTGGGCTCTTGTCGGTGGAGCACCCTCCATCTATCTCGGCATTCCGCCATCCTTTTGACTTCCTGATAAGACATGACAACTATTTTCTCCTTCACTTGCTGCATGTAGGTTCTTCTTGGTCTTCCTCTCTTCCTCTTCGCTTCTATCTTTCCTTCTATGATGGTCTTAAGAAAATTGTCATGTCTTATCAGGTGTCCCAACATTTTCCCTCTTCTGTTTTCGATAGCCCTTAATATGTTTCTCTTCTCCTTTACTATACTTAAAACTTCTTCATTCGTTTTCCTTTCAGTCCAGCTTACTCGTTCCATCCTTCTCCAGCACCACATTTCAAAGGCCTCCAGTCGTTTTCTATCTTTTTGCGTCATTGTCCACGTTTCGCATCCATACAGTGCTATACTCCAAACATACACCTTAATTAACTTTTTCCGTGTATGGCGTGAAATTCGCGCACTCAATAAATACTTTTTGCTATTAAAGGCTCCCTTCGCCATCGCTATTCTAGCCACGATATCCGGTGTACATCTAGAGTCGTTTGTAATAATGCTGCCCAAATACTTAAAAGTTTTTACTTGGTCTATTTTTCGTGTATTATTTAATGTGATTGGGTTATTTACTATTCGTTTTCAAATTATAAGTGTTTTGGTTTTTTAGTATTGATTTTAAGGCCATATTCTGTAAAAATGTTTTCTATGTGTGTCACTAATGCTTCTAATTCTATTTTGTTTTCTGCTACTACTGCTATGTCGTCTGCAAATCGAATGAATTTTATGTTTTTACCATTAATTGTTACACCTCCTTTATTTGAATCGCTTATCTTTTTTATAGCATGTTCTATATATATATTAAAAATTAAAGGCGAAAGTGGACAGCCCTGTCTTACTCCTTGAACTGTCTTAATATGCCTTAGACGGCTCACGAAAAAAAATAGCTTGTAACACATTCGACGCAGCACAGGCAAACAGCGATTATTGGTTTTATTTTATACTCACAACTATTCGTCTCCCAATATAATCACCATTTTAGCCAAGAAATACCTATTGCTAGACATAGACCTCCCTCAAGAGCCTTGGAGGTAATTCGAGGGTTTTCTTTCCCACCGCGCCAGCCTAGTGGGGATTGACAGGTAGTTTCGAACCCCTTACAGTCGTCAGTCTTCTACATATCATTACTACGTATCGTGTACATTGTTCCTCTTCATTATAAGATCTCCAACTTATAGAATCGTGAAGGTTTACCTACATCTTTTTAACATAAGATGCTGTTTTGAGTTGTGTAAAGCGTGTATACATTAAATAATGTTAGGTACATCACTTATAAATTTAGAAAAAACTGATTTAAACGATTATCCATTTGTTATATGTCTAAATTTCGATCGAACAATCGACGACAAGTCATATATATCGTCGATTATTAGACGGTACAAAGTTCGCCAGATAGTTTCTATTGTATTTGTTATCTGTATATTATGTTAACTTTAGATTATCTATATTTGGTGACCCATATTTTATTGAACAGTTTGCAACACATCAAGCATTTGTACTAAAAAAGCGACATAAGAATCGTCTCATGTAAACTTTGAAGATATGCTCTTTGTACACATATTTAAAATCGAAGATTCCCAGATCTTTTTGTATTAAAATTTAAATTAGAGTAATTTCGAGTAGTTACCTTCATGCTAATGAATTAATGTTGTCCCTAATCAGTGTATTATTTATTGTTTCAGTATTGTAAATAATATCTTTACTCCTTTCTATCCTGTTCTTAGCCACCCTAACATCCACAAATAAAGTAATAACTGTTGATAGAAAATAAAACCAAGCACCTACCTACAATAAAATCAAACATCAACATTTAATTAGAATACAGTGAGGTAATAATAGCTAATGTAGTAATTTTACTTTGAAAATGGCACCATTATTCATTCCTATTAGAAATAATGCTCACTCACTTCAGCAAGTTTATGATGAAACTTCCGAAATTAACTCCATTAATTGTCACCTTATGTTCGCCGAGTACGACTCAGGGCAATTAATAAGCAAATTAAGTTTAATAACGCTGATGTCTTTTTGTGATTTTGTATTTTCTTCATATTTTCACTTGTTCCATCAAAATCTGTTTGATCTCATTTATTTTTATTATATTTATTTTATTACTTTTTTTTTATTTTTGTTGTACTATATAAAGATACAAAAATAGGGTAGACGACTACAACTGATTATGGCCGTTTTTATACTATATTTATCTGATTTGAGCAATTTATATCTCATGAAAGTATGTCAATATAGAAATTTCAGTTTAATTATTAATTTATATTGTATTTAGATTTCTAAAAAATGAGCAATTATTATTTACGTAATTCTAATGAATCGAACACATTTCTAGCATTCTCACATCAAATGTAACATTTTTTTATATAGAAAGTATACCTATAAACGTACAAATAATAAAGTTATTTTAAAATTTGTTTATACGCTCATACAAATTAGGCGAGTTTACTGAGTTATGACGTCACGATTGCAGTGTTTTTAGTATGGAGCGTTTTTGAGCGACCCGCGACAGCGCCGCAAACATGGCGATGTATCTTCAAAAGTAATAGGTGCAGGTGTACTGTTGGTTCTACAATATTTCTCACTTAAAAGAGTACTCTTATTATGTATAGAATTTAAAAAATTGTCGCCTACCCAATTTCTCTTAATCTGACGGCGCACTTTTTTTCGATAGAACATTTTAATTGTAGCACTTTTTTCTACTATTGCACTATTCCAAAAAAATATATCTGTAAAGATAACAAATAAAGGTAAGTATTCGAATGACTTTGTATTTCATTTTACTGAACGTGAATATGGTCAGATCAAAGGTACTAAATAAATTGGGAACGACGCCATGGAGTCATAAAAAAGTAAAGGCCATGTCTTCCAACCGCATGAAATTGTTGATAGTGTTGCGTCACGAAAAACGTAAATATTCCTCACAATAAATTAGTGGGTCCTGGACCGGCGGGCTAACAAAATGTCTGACCTTTTTCTACAGCATCCTGACGCATGACCGTAAAAAGTGGCCCAGATGCCTTTACCGCTGAGTCACTGAGAAGTCATGACTTATAAGTTGAGCCATATTCTTATAAACTCGATATACGAATTTAGCCTATATTTTCGAGCCATAAGAGTGCAAAAAGGATATACCAATCTGAAACGTGAGACAGACATCTGTCAATTGTTTCTTAGCGAAGCGATTTATTTTCCGAACGCTCTTTTGATGAAAATGTACTTTCAATTGGACCGCACACAAAATTGGATATAAATATTTCTCTGCTGAGCTGGGTTAAAAACAAAAGCCTTATTGAGTGAAACATGTGCAGGAGACGAAAAAACTGGAGCAGGTGGCGTTTTATTTAGCTAACCAACTAAATTCAAGTGTAGGCCTCCCAATCGGGTCCCGGTATTCAAACAAAGCCTTTTACCTTCGGTAGGGCTATGATATAACCAGTACGGCAGATGGCCGCACACCAGTTGGCCTTCGTTGGATTCGAACCATTTTTTTGCGAAGGTTTTAAAGTTTGGAGCGGATGTATCTGGAACCAAGTGTTATTAATTACAATATTAAGTTCCATTTTAAAGGTTTTATGAAATTATTTTTAGATCCAAATCGAATACTAAGGTGTAGGAATGCAATGCATAACTTTTCAATTTCATATTAATAAAAAGTTAATTCCCTTTTGCAAAGATAAAAGAACAATCTGGAATAAGTATGGAGATTACGCCCGAATCTCCTTATTGACCTTTCAAACAAAAGCTTTATGACTCGAATCCGTGATTTCTCGTAATCCATTTTAATAACGATCAAAATCTTTGGTCTGCGTATCAATTGCGCATAGAAAAGAAACTGAAAAGCTTTTTTGAAGATTAACCAATATTTGTACAATTAAATAAATGTTTTAAGTTATTAAGCCGACGACGGCTCAATATTGGTCTACCATATCTTTCTAATTAATAAATTCGGCGGTTTGTTTTTGTTACTGAAATTGAATCAGTTTTGTTCGGCAGCCATGGATTATAACTTCTGCAGGCTTTTGTTAACTTTAAATAGAACTAGGGTCTTCTTTGTTGGATTTCCATTTCTATGAGCCACCGCCATTTTGACATTGTTGCGGATTTCAACGGTATTGTTATTTTATTCCTTAACGTTGAACTGATATGAATTTCCCTAATAGACCAACAAGAATACTATTAAATTTATACGTTAAAATTAATAGTATCTCAGAATGTATTAGCTATACTGGCAATTATTTTCAGATGACAATTTAATCAGAAAATAATTTTATCCTTTAACATTTTGTCCTTGATCCGGTAACGATACCAATTAAAAAGATATTACTTTATTAAACAAATTACACATTTCGGAGTTTATTCTCTTGTCTAATTTACTTACATATTCTGTTTTGTATAAATACTATTACAATTAAAAATGAACAAAATATCACATTTAAATTTCTATTAATTTAAATTTCATTTAAATTCTTGTATGTTATTATTTTCTCATTCGCGCTCCAATCCATATACAATTTTTGTACCGGGTTATTTATAGGTACAATGAAATTTTCACTGTTCGTGACAGAGAAAGATTTAGCTGTCCACGCAGTGTTTACGGATGAGAATGTTTTACAATATTTTAACAAGCAGCATGGCCGGTGATTAGGACACAGTTTAGACTCAACTCTGGAAAAGCTTCGTGGTTTCGCCAACAGACTACACCGTCTACATTAGCCGACTCCAAATTTAACACCCCACACGGTGGGGCGTTAAATATAGATAGCACCTTAGGAACACCATATTTCTTAACCAAGAAGGTTCTTTCAGAGACTCAGCATAAAGCTTAGTCCATCGAAGTTTACGTGGAAATAAACATAGACGACTACATTCGGAGTTCCCAAGCCAACTTAAAATATTGCTGTGATGTATTTTCCCATACTTATGTATGAGTGTGTACTTTTATGAGTGTGTGCATCTATTTTTGATAATAGCCTCAACGTTTAAAGGACGGTATTGCAGACAATGGACATTATTTCGAATAAACTTCAAATATTTGTAACTAAAATATAAATGTCATATGGAATAGGAAAAAATAATTACCATCTTATTATCTATCGGGAATAATATACTAACTTAATTCACTAAAACTGCATCGAATATTTTCGTATTATTGTTATAAGATTCTGCCCTTACAATAGAATAAGGTGCAATATGTGTTCTTTGTAATGTCCGTATTTAGCATATTCAAGAGGACACTCAGCTGTTTTCAACCATATACTAGGAATAAGCATAATTGAATTAAACAACGGCAAGTTGGTTTGCTTGGCTTCGAGCCATAGTCGTGGTCTGTGGGACCGCATTATTGCCAACTGTTATAATAGAATCGACATTTTTATTGACTCATCTATTGCTATTTATAAGTTGTATATTATACAAGCAATAACTAATTTTGTTTATCGTTTCGTATTTTGCTTGATTTGTTTTCGTACTTTTTTTTTATATAATGTTTGTCTGGTTTTCTGCGGACTCTTTGGTCCGCACTCTTTTTGTGTTAGTATTTTTTATGTCCATATTATTTCAACAGCTTACGCAATATTACACTTATTTATTTACAAGTAACATATCAATTCTCGGTTGGGAGAAGGTGTCTTTTCTCCGTGTTGTGGGAACAGATGATCCCGTCCCCCACAGTCATAGCCCCATCTATATCTATACTATTATAATATACTATTATTAACTATTCCTTAAGACTATGTTTAATATCTATGGTTAGTTTTTATATTTTGTTTATTATATGTTAATACTAGTATTAATGTAATTATAGAATTATTACATGTTATTTGTTTACATTAGAGTTTATTATATATGTTTTCGTACTTCATGATTGAGGAATTGTTTTATTTTCTTTTTTTATGTCGGACTCCATACCAGCCGGTGCGGTCCGATCTGTATAACGAATTACCGACTAAACTCATCCTTATGTCTAAATTCTAAGAACCTTGTAATCAAATTGTGAGGGAACGTAATTTTATTCAGTCATTCAATAGGGCTCCTTAGCCCTATTTACCACATTGTTTGTTTAGCTAACTCCTCAACTGAAGATTTTGTTTCTTTTAGTAGATCATTCTTTTGTCAAATTTAAATATACCTTTTAGACATTTAAATAATTTTATTCGTTGTTCACATATATATAATATGAATTAGGGTATTTCGTGTAAGTACACTTATTGTAGTATTCATCCCGTATAGACTTTGTCTATTTTTACAAATAGACAAAGTCATCTGATAAAAGTACATCAGATATTTGTTAAACCAAAATATCAGCTAATATTTTATTTGAGTATTGAATAATTTGAATTAAAATCTGTCAGTAGTATAATCTGGCATATGATATTTCAATGATGTAATACGGTACCGAACAAAAGTATTTTGCCTACGTTTTTACGACCGCTCATCCGACTGCCGTCAACCCATGTAAGGCATGAGTGAAATACAGATCCTCGTTTGGTAGACAGCTAGGTTTATCAAGCGTGGTAGAGGTTTACTTGGACCCTCGTATATGTTTCCGTCAACTCCTTGCACCAGTCATTCTTTCGATAAGATTATTTCCATAAACGAGTAAAATTTTATTTGATTTTTGGTAGATAAAGTACAGATGGCAGACAGTCAAATATCATTACAATTTGTAGCATCATTAATTTAAATATGATATTCTAATTTGTAATAACAAGACTTCTATGTCATTAATAGTAATGATTCGTTCAATTGAACTGTTAGCCAATCATTCCGAACTACGTTCCAATTTCCGAACGCGATGTGTTAGAAATTTAACCGGTCGCGCAGCTGTCAATTGGAATAGGATGCCCGATTCAATTTAAATCATATGAATCCAAAATTAATTTGTTATATGGCATCTGCATAATTAAAGTGTTCCCGTGAAATTTGGTGATTCGTTGGTCGATTGTAACGAGCTTTTGTGTTTTGTTTTGTCCTTTCAATTACATACATACATATATGTCACGCCTTGTTCCCAATGGGGTAGGCAGAGACCACCTCTCTCTACTTGCTATGATCCTGGCACACTTCTCTTGCTTCCTCCATTTTCATGTATGCTCGTCGGTTGCGAGTACTCTTGACCCGGCCTTTCTTTAGGACATCTTCGATTTGATCGAGATATGTCCGCCTAGGTCGACCTGGACTGATTCCTCCTATCATTCTCACCTTGTGTATCTCCTTCGTTAATCTGCCTTCATTCATTCTTTCAACATGACCGAACCATCTAAGCATCCCTTTCTCTATCTTTGTCACTACATCTTCAACTACGCCGCATCGCTCCTTTATCACACTGTTCCTGACTTTGTCCTTCAGATTCACTCCAATTATACTTCTCAAACTTCTCATCTCCACAGCATTAATCCTACTTTCATGTTTCTTCTGCCACACCCAACATTCACTAGCATACATCAATGTGGGGATCAACACGCCTCCATGCACAGCCAGTCGTGCTGTTTGTGATATGTTCTGGCTATTCATGAAGTTATGAAGTGCCCCCATTTACTTATTATTTCTTGATGTGGTTTGAACTAATTTTGGACTTGAAAGGCAATGTCTTGAACATTGCTTGACCGGAATATATTTTCGCAGACAATTTAAGTTTCAAAAATATTACGAAGCAATTTCCGCAAAGCATCTAAATTGCACTTGTTTTGTAACTGTCCATGGTAATAATATTATGGACATCGAAATCTCAACTTAATCACTATACAATTAAGTCATATTCTTATTTACAAAAAATACCATGCCATACAATATGTTGCTGTAGAGGCTAAGTTCGATTGCCCCTTAGATTTGCGAGCTAACAAGAATCCGCTTTGTTGCAGGTAAGCATGCGTCACCGGTGATCCTGAAACAGGAATGCGGGATAATATAACGTCCAGTTAATGGACCGGCCGGCATTTTAACAGCCGTAATGAATGCCGCCTAGATATTTAATGTGCAATGGCGAGCGTGCCGCTGCGTGAAGGATTTTGGCAAGTGGTTTGCAACAATTGATGTAGCTGCCGCACAGTGTAAGTGAACATTGTTTCAAAGAAGATAAAAAATTGGAACACATATTGTCTATGTGCTGCCGCAAACATTTACTTTACGAATTTCGACTTAGACTGAAAAAAATTTAGTATTGTTATTTTTGTGTTACTATACTGTTTTAACCTTTATGATATTTTGCCTTTTATTATTGTATGTAACTATTACACATTAATAAGACAAAAAGTCTTATAGAAAATTGACAAGTGAGTACTACTATTGTAAAAAAAGAAGTTCTACATTACTTCCAGTAGGGGTTTTCATATTAACGTCAAGGAGTTCAGGTTAGGAGGTTTGTCAATTAATTATCAACAACCGTCCAGATGTAGACAGCATTTTTGACAAGAGATTCTTATACAATTGATATATTTACTAAAATAAAATTACCTAATTCTAAAAATAAACTAATTCTAGAAACAGAGAGATATCTAATTCAATACTTATCTAAATCAAAAAAAAAAAATAAAAGAAACTACTCGTCTATACTAATATTATAAAGAGGAAAGATTTGTTTGTTTGTAATGAATAGGCTCCGAAACTACTGAACCGATTTCAAAAATTCTTTCACCTTTGGAAAGCTACATTATCCCCGAGTAACATAGGCTACTTTTTATCCCGGAAAAATCGACAGGTCCCACGGGATGCGCAATAAAGGCTTCGCTCAAAAACTACTGCACAGATTTTCATGCTGTTTTCATCAATAGATAGAGTGATTCTTGAGCAAGGTATTGCGGTATTTTTTATCTTGGAAAAACGGATAGACCCACGGGAAGCGCGATAAAACTTCGCGCCGTAAATCGACTTCCGCGCATATGTAGCCGTGGGCAAAAGCTATGACCCTTAACCCTCTATAGACCCAATCCCGAAATCCACGCAGGCGAAGCCGCGGGCAGAAAGCTAGTAAGTTATAAAATGATAACCCCGTCTAGCAAGTCAACTTGCGGCACGGATACAATTATCCCAACTAATATTATAAATGCGAAAGTGTGTTTGTTTGTTTGTTTGTTTATTTGTTTGTTTGTTTGTTTGTTTGTTACCTCGTCACGCTTAAACTACTGGACCGATTTCAAAAATTCTTTCACCTTTGGAAAGCTACATTCTCCCCGAGTAACATAGGCTACTTTTTATCCCGGAAAAATCGACAGATCCCACGGGATGCGCAATAAAGGCTTCGCTCAAAAACTACTGCACAGATTTTTATGCGGTTTTCATCAATAGATAGAGTGATTCTTGAGGAGTTTTGCGGCATTTTTTATCTCGGAAAAACGGATAGTCCCACGGGAAGCGCGATAAAATCTTCGCACCATAAACCGACTTCCGCGTATATGTAGCCGTGGGCAAAAGCTATGACCCTTAACCCTCTATAGACCCAATCCCGAAATCCACGCAGGCGAAGCCGCGGGCAGAAAGCTAGTAAGTTATAAAATGATAACCCCGTCTAGCAAGTCAACTTGCGGCACGGATACAATTATTTATAATATTTCCAAATATAACTGGAAGTTGAATTTTTGCTTTTGATTAGACGTTTTCGCCATAATATAACGGTCATCAATATTGTCTTTATACACAGGACAATGAGCAGACCAATCTTAATATTCTTTAGTATTTGATAGGTAGAAATTTCTTAGAAACAGTAATTGTTCTTAGTATAAAGGGTCTTTCTCTTTCTAACACTGCCTTTATTCCTTCCTTTATTCCACGCGGACGAAGTCGTGGGCACAGCTAGTGTAGTTAACATATTTATTTCCTATAATATATAGATAGCACGAATTGCTATTTTAAAAGTACAAAAACATTTCTATGCTTGCAGCAGATCTCCTTAATAGTAACCCTTACTACATAATACTAATTGAAAATAATTAAAATAGACCAATCTTACCGCTTCAATATTAGTCAGTTTTTCTTAATATATCAACAGAATTAAGTCTCTTTGCCAAGGACTCAACATGATGATTTGTAATTGTGAGTCGATTGTAAAACCTAAGAATTTTGTATTGCCAATAAATTTCACAATGTCATAATTAATATTCTCAATAATATTTCTGTCATAAAATTTGATAAAGTGATAAATTATTAATTCTAAACCAGTGCAATGATCCCTCTGTCAACTTTTAATATTAATAAAGTGTTATCGGCCAACAGCATTGTATCACACAAGTTATTTGTGGAGTATGGAAGATCGCAATACGAGTTCAAATATTAAGAGAAAATCAACTGTTCGAGTTCCGTTAAAAACAACTTTTTGAATTCTGTCTATTCTAATATTGTCTAAAAGGATTCAAAATATAAGAATTTATAACACAAATTGCCAATTGTAGAAACACCGTTATGTTTGAGTTTGTGTACAAATGTCTAGTGCCTAACTTAGTCAAACATTTTGGAAAGGTCACAGAATGTACCAATCACTGTTTACTCTCTGATGTATCAAAAATTTGCGTGTAACCTACACACGCTTCAGTAATGCATTGGTTCTTAGTGAAGTTAAATTTGTTAAAGTATAAAATTTAATTAAACATGAAGTAATTTTACTGGCTATGTATATTGCTTTTGTGAATGTAAATTATGAATACGGGATCAGTCGATGTTACCTTTAAATGCCTATATTTCAAACAAATTTTTCAGGTTTTCGTACATACGTACGTGGCCCAATCACTAAACTTCTTCCTTTCACTATTAATTGCAATAACGTTTCAAGAACCACTTATACTATTGGCAATTGTAGCCACCGTTTATCAATATAGTTGATTATAAAATAATTATATACATAGATATAATTTGATAAGATCGTATAAAGGCGCTGGATACAAGCAACTAAGCTGGTTGGCTAATGGGTATGATATGAGTATCACTTGTATACAAGGGCCAGTTTATCCTTATAGAAATCTTTAACAGACAACCCTAGCGGTTATTATGACATTTTAAACTGGTAGGAAGTGTACATATATATATATAGTAAAAAAAAGAAATAATGATAATTGCGCGCCGATTTTTTAACAATTGAGATTGTTGGGAATAACAAGTAGAGAACACAAGGAACAAATATATTGAGAAATGCATTCTCCTTACATTGCTTAACTCACATACTCAAATGTAAGGAAACTAAATGTATAGATTACTGAACAACCCCCCAGCCTTTACAATCAACTATTTTTTCAGGTTCAAAGAATCTATTCCTTTGAGCCGCGTCTGATATCCGTCAAAGGTTGGGAAGTATGCTTAAATAAAATTCTCCGTGTGGAATGGAAGTGTTCCTCGAAACTTATTCGACTGTAGTAATCAAAGTATCTCCTGTTACAAATTCTTTCATTGTCATCGGAATATCGGACTTTGTTGATTTCTGTTTCGGATCCCAAAAGTTTTTGCAATAAATTATTTATTAAGAAATAGTCTTTGTCTGATGTTTTTAACGCGGCTTCTCAAATGACGGATGTTTCTTGAAGTATTATCAATTGTCTAGATTGTTAGGGTTTTATCTTCATTTTTAGAAATAGAATCAAAGCCACTTATTTTCTTTTTATCGAAAATAACTGACACACGATTTCGAGAAAGATTCAATAAAATTTGTTTCTCAAAACAAGTAAAATATAGTTAATCCAGTCGAACTACAAATCTGGATATAGTGTTTATAAAATAATATTATTACTAAACCGAAAATGGCGCTTTCAACATATTTTTCTAAGTAATTTTTTATTCAGAAAATATGTAGTGTATATATTACACATTTTGACCATATACCCTAGAAGCAAATCAACCCCACACTTCACCAAAGATATCCCGGACATTAACTTAAGCCCTTAAGCAATTCAAGCAGTGTTTCTGAATGTGGTTGGACTACCAGTCCGCGTTGTGTAAGAATGATACTCAGAAATTTTGGCCTGGCACTATGTTGTATGCCTAAGTGCATACAACATAGTGCCTTAAGGAATTATGGTTCTCACATTTAGTGGACGTTCCTGTAGGGATTCCCGCTCAAAAGCATACACCCATTGTTCGGCGTCTATCTATCTGTCCACTAATCTGTCTGAACACACATATAGATAGGGGTGCGAATTGAACTGTTAATTTTATTTTCATCCCACCACCTCGGAAAGTGTAATTTTGCGCTTCGAAATCTGGCTGGAAAATTTTATTTTATTCGCTTGAGCGGCAAAGTAGATTTGAATTTCTAGGAGGTAGACTCTGTACCGGGGTCGTCTGCATGGGTACCTCCGTCTTACCTATTTCCGCCGCCAAACAGCAGGGTTCGCTTTGCTGTGTTCCGGCGTGAAGGGTAAGATAGGCAGTGAAATTACTGGGTACTGTGACTTTACATCTTATGTCACAAGTTGGCAACGTACACTGTGGTTCTTATGAGGTTTGCAGATTTGCTGCGAATCTCGTGGGAACCACATGTACTATAGGCGACTGTTACCACTTACCATCAGGTGGGCAGCCTGCTTGTTTGTCAACTTTAGCAATAAAAAAAAAAAAAAAAAATTAGAACATCACATATAATGAGTACTCAATATAATTGTAAATTCAAAACGTCATTAAACCTATTTAATGTAACCTCTATGGTGCCAAATTTATGATTAGAACTTTTTAAATTGTGAAAAAATTTAAATTTGGAACCTTCTTGGTTTCTTTGTTTTATTTGCGTGCTTTGCGCCATTCTAGTTTTTCACGTTTTATTGCTTAATATAATTTGTCATTATAAATTTGTTTTCTTTTTCATTTTGTCATTTCGTCGCTGAGGTGGGATGAAAAGTTACGTATTGCACTCGAGTGGAAAGATTTTTCACCTTGTGCTCGTTTGTTTCCCTCGCTGACGCTCAGGATTCTAATTTAGAATCCTTCGCTTGCTCGGTCATCCAAATCGAGCACGCGGTTAAAAAGGAACTTTCCACTCTTGTATAATAAATAACTATTGTTAAATAAGTACTTTGAACTTTTGAGATGTATTATATGTTTGGACGTATTATAGAAATAAAACTAGCGGATGAGATTCTGTGTATGACAATGAACATCTTTGTATCATTTTACAATATTGACGGAAATTTTTATTATTTTACTTGTCCCTCATATTTGAATCAATATCACCTCGTGCGATCTATAATATTTAATGAGAGCAGAAACACCAACCTTCTGTTGATTAAGGCATCATTTTTTTAGAACTATCCATTTGAATATGGATTAAGTATGTTTTGAAACATACTTACACTCATGCTTCTTTCCCGTGGGGGTAGGCAGAGATTACAGTTTTCCACTTGCTACAATCGAAACATACTTCTCTAGCATCTTTCATTAGAAAGAAAGAAGAAAGAAAGAAAGAAAAACGTTTATTGGTCCTAACAATACATATATAAGTTACACATATGTTTAAAATTGGCCCAATTAGGCTATTGCCTCAGCATATGCCACAGTGACAGATGTGGCACTGTGGCGCTGGTATTCTGGCAACGCCTACAGACAATACAATTATACAAGGCACATGACATCAAAAACAAACAACAAAAACAAACAAAACACAACAATATAGGGTATATGGTAAAAATTTTAAAACAATGAAATAAAAAGAAAGGCAAACAAAACTGTACGAATAAATTCTCTATACAGAAAGTTATTATATTAGTAAGTCTGTGGTCATTGTGGTAACTAGCTACAAATAAGATTAATCCGTGATTGTCTTATATCAAAGTTTTTTTTTCTTCCTTAAAATAAAGACATGGCTCAAAGGTCATAGCAGCCAAGCCATAAATTCAAAAAAAAAAAAAAGAAAAAACAAAGTTTTTTTCTTAAAATTCATCATTAAATTACGATATCGTTCAGCAACCATGTGCAGCATTAATTATAAATTCTTATTATGCTAAAAATAAAATACTATAATACGTAACACAGAACAACTAGCCATTGTTATACAAGATATCAAAAATGAAAATCAATCTGTAAGTATATTTTTAAGATTTCTGCAAGTGTAATAAATACATTTTAACAAGCTTATTAAAAGAGGTAATTGTTTTCAGATCACGCATAGGCGGTGGGAGATCATTCCAGCATCGCGAAGCAGCAAATCTAAAGCTTCCACGAAATGCCACCGTTCGATGTTTTGTTATAACATCATACTTTAATACTTTCATACATGATTTAGGTTATATTATAATTTTATATTTAGGTTCAATATTGAACTTTCACCAATATTGAATAAAATACATATTATATTAATATTGATAAGTATTGGTTTAAAAAAAAACTAGTGACAACCCTAAAACAAAAGATCAATGCTGTGGGGTTTAAAGCATATCGCCATCTTAGACGTGTGAATCTGGGCACAAAGGAACATCATGTGTTCGAATTTATGAAGCGACGTGTAGCTGACTGCACTGTGGGTTTCATAAGATTTAGACGGAAATGTCATATTTCGAAGGCTTTCTTTAAAAACATCACTAAGCTTTCTTTTCATCATTAGAGCTCATATCCGTCACCATCAAGAGGTAATAACCTACCTAAGGGCTACTAAGCCTTCTTGAATCACACTGGCCTATTTCCGTTTAACTTCTTTTCCTACCCGTAATTTTAAACATTAAAATTAATTTAAAACTAACAACACATATTTAAGTAACTTAACAGACAACTTAACAGTTTGTCGCAAAATTTAAACACTTTAATAACTAAAGAGATGTTATGTTAAGTTTATATAGTAAACCGCCGTAATCCGGGATGTTTTAAGAAACTATTACGAGTATCTAATCATTAGATTTAAGTATTTAATAAAAGTATTTGCTGTTATCACTTTAAATTGCGCAATGCTAGCACAGCAAGATCAGGCTTTCTACTGTAGCATTCAAATTGAGTGACCTGATTGCTCTAATCAGGTATGAGTTCATACGGTACCTCATGACCGCAAATCTGTTTGAATGACTCATTGTCTCTGTTTAAATTAGATTTATGTTCATATTCAAGCTAGCTTCCATTTTCGTTCTTTAAAAATCGCACATCAGAAACTGGCACTTAAACTGAATACCATCCAATATTTACGTGAGCTTTTAAAAATTGTAAGGGCATCATAGATTATATTAAATGATAAACAATCTTTTGTCGTAATGTGAGCGAATGCAGAGAACAGATGTACGTGCGATGCAACCCGAACTTGATGGCGGTAATCGAAACACCTTGCGCAACTCACTTTTTAAATCTTGTTTTATGTTTTTCTTCATTAGAAGTCTCCACTATGGTGCACAGTATACATCTTGTCAATTAAAGAGCTACTATCTATTTCAAATTGCATACTATTTATTCTACCCACAAAAGCAGTCTTAATTTACAAAGTATATAAGCCGTTTGGCAAAAATTGATATCTACCATTTTTGCCTTCTATATTTTAGAGATATTTGATTTCAAACTTCGATCTTCATTCGATAGGTTTTGAGAGACATATATGGTGCGTTTTTTTAAGAGATTCCAATACTGTGAATGTACTTTTTCATCATTATTAGCTATATACATTTCCAATAAGCTTGATCCATCTACTTTTAAATAGCATCTTCACCGTACTAAATCAACCTTACCCACTTCAGTTTGATGGACTTCACATACGCCTTTGATTTTTTTTCGTATACACAGGTTGATTCATGTTTCTTCTCATTTATATCACAATATATCATAGCTTCTCCGCAAAAGACAAGGGACAAATGATCCATTAGTCGACCATCCGTCGATGAGCTTAAACGTTATTACAATTATATTAAATTATTCAGAACGTTTAAAATTAACGTCAACAAGCGATACTGAAGCATCCAAGGCTTCGTTCTACCAATCAGGTTTATCTTTGAATCGGAGTAAATTGTCCAAATCAAATTAACGAGCTGCCTAAGCGATTATCTTTTGGTGCGCAAAGCAAGACCCAATTTGACGGAAATGTTCTTTGGCAAATTGTTGAGGAATTCATCTTGATATAACCGAGAGTGTCCTCGGTTGAAATGAGGTCAGCTTTAAAATGTTATCGCCAGTCTTTAATTAGCTAAGATTTCTTCATTGAATTGCGATCGACAATTATGTACCTTCAATGATTTAAATACCTTTCGTCTTATAATGTTTCACGATACCAGATTTGTATTCTTCAAGTCAATGATCGGATCTTTTCTCTGGAATTTTTTTAAATTGAGTTATAGACACGTATATTCTTCCTTTCTATGTAGAAACGCATAAAAATTATATTCCCAAAGATTTTTAGGACTTTTAAGATTTTTTTTATTATGTGGCGGTCTTACATATATTGTGGCCTTCTGTCCAGTCTATCTCCTTAGTTCAACTCTTTGCGACGAAAACATCATCGTTCCTGACGCATGACGCTGTTTTAACACCATGGCGGCCTCACTGCGTATAATATATGTATCTGTGTTGGCGGGATGGCAAACTAAATAATGGAGCATAAAACGAACATTGGCAGACTAAATCTTTACTGCAGAGTTCGGAGACTCGTAGACAGTGAGTTTACATACTACAGGGATAGTAGTATCGTGTTATTTATAGAACCATCCCCATATTTTCCTCAGTATTTAGTAAATTTTGTGTGTTCACTGAAAAAGAACCAGTGTTTAGTTTGCAAATAACATTTCTGTAATTCGACAACTACAAGGTAAAAGTTTGCTGTAGAAGTAATTATTTATAAGTTTAAACACATTTTTGTACGGCCAGCAACAAGACAAGAATTACATTTGCACAACGAAACCCGCCTATATTACGAGCAATATCAGAGGTCAAGTTCTACATAAAATGTCGCGTTGATGTGTGTACATACTACAGGGAAGCCTTCATGTCACCTGATGATATGTACCAATAATGCCAGAAGTAGAAGCGAGCTTTACATGGACTTCCTAACAACGTCTTTTTAAAAATGATTTATATGTGAAAAAAATCATTTCACATTATATTCAACCATGAAAACGTTTCAAATGTCTGTACAAGCATAGAGTCCTATTATCAATCTTTCACGTTCCACGGTCTCTTTTTATGCGTGTACATAAAATTGAACGTAAAATTCCAGTCACGTGGCTGTCTACCGGCTCAGTCAATCATTGTTTTATTAGCCCAGGGAGTCAACAATTTTGGATTGTCTACATAAAGATCATATCTTCTTAATAACTTCAAATTTTGTATGTCGTAGCTTCTAATGATATCTTTTATATAATTATATTTATATTTTTTTATTTTCTTTTATATACTACTCTGACTTTGACTTTCCGCGCCCCTAATATACTACTTTCCGACAAGAAAGAAATATTATCTAGTTGAAAAAAAAAACTATTCCAAAAATCTCAACGACATAATCATTTCCTAGGTCTCAAACTATCACTATACCAACTTTCATCAATCAGGTATTATAATTACTTTTAAAGATATTTATTTTATATCATACGTTCTCCTTTATTACAAAATGGGCAAGTTATTGTGTGTAAGGATAAAGCCTGTCACCAGTTATTTTTTTTTTACTTTCTTATAATTTCAAACCCTTGCGCGTGATTCTTCTAAAGGAGATGGCTAAGTACAGTATGGGCAATTGCCCTTGCAATGTATAAATACTGGATGTAGTTGCATCTAATGCTGGGTACCTGAAAGTTAATATGTGATATAAAAAAAGTTCCACGAACTTCATATTATTACAATCTTGAAAAACATATCATAGAAACTCCTACGATGTTATGGTCGCAAAACTACAACTAGAGAATTTGCTATAAACTTTAGGTAGGCATTTTAGTACAGATAAAATAACTGGATAATATATTACTATTGTAGTGAATGATGGATATCTATATATTGACGAATGTCGATTTTAATTCATGATTGTGATTAAAATACGCAAGACCATTATTTAATATGTATATTGACGAATGTCGATTTTAATTCATGATTGTGATTAAAATACGCAAGACCATTATTTAATATGTATATCCATATCGAGTTATGCGCTCAAGTTTCGTTACGCATTTGAAGTCGGCAAGTAGGAACAATACACAATAGGTCCGTTTAGAAAAGCAGAGTCAGTATTAAAATCAAAAATCAAGTGATATCGCAACAAACAATCGAACAAACAAAAGTCGTATAACATCTCACATTGACATCTGACATTGTTTTCGACGATTAACATTAATTGAACATTTCTGTACAGAAATTATTCTTCTCTATTATTTTATTATTTTTATTGAATTATTTTATTTGATAAAACAAAGAGTTTAATTCGTTATGCCCGTATATATCGACTATTTTGTATATTGACCTAAACTACAATAACCGATTATCTCGTTTAAATGTCAACACTATTCAAGTCCGGAAAATAGGAAAACAAGCTTAAAACTTTTTATTTAATTATTTTTTCACGCAAGTTCTAGGAAAATAATAATCATGTAACAATTCATTAATGAATATATAAAAATTACGAGGCAGTGTGATATATTTATACATGTTAAGAGCAGTCATTTAGCTATCTCCTTTTATTGGGTATTTTGTGTCTAATTAATCAGAATTTATATACAACTAGCTTTCTGCCCGCGGCTTCGCCTGCGTGGAATTCGGGATTGGGTCTATAGAGGGTTAAGGGTCATAGCTTCTGCTCACGGCTACATATGCGCGGAAGTCGGTTTATGGTGCGAAGATTTTATCGCGCTTCCCGTGGGACTATCCGTTTTTCCGAGATAAAAAATGCCGCAAAACTCCTCAAGAATCACTCTATCTATTGATGAAAACCGCATAAAAATCTGTGCAGTAGTTTTTGAGCGAAGCCTTTATTGCGCATCCCGTGGGATCTGTCGATTTTTCCGGGATAAAAAGTAGCCTATGTTACTCGGGGAGAATGTAGCTTTCCAAAGGTGAAAGAATTTTTGAAATCGGTCCAGTAGTTTAAGCGTGAAGAGGTAACAAACAAACAAACAAATAAACAAACAAACAAACAAACACACTTTCGCATTTATAATATTAGTTGGGATACGTATTAATGTATATGAATACATTATCTTCGAATAGTTCTTCAGGATATATTTGATCTAATTTGATTACAATACTCCCAACGGAACATTGGGCGTTTTACCAGGTCCAAAAGTGATTACGTACTACACATATCTAAATTAAAGAGCCATACGGCCAAGGCAAATAATACGTTGTTGAGTTAAGCTTCCGGTTGTTTTGTTAAGCACCCTGATGGGTAATCGACGTTGAGAGGCAAATGGGCCTGTATTTACCATATGAGCAAGTTTAAAACGCAATGCTCACAACTAAAATAAACAAATTAGCGCAAGTATCAGATTTCTGCTGGAATGGAATAGCTATAACACTGATCTGTTTATTATACACAGGGAATGCACATGAATACGAAGTTTCGATTTATCGTAATCGCGTCACGCTAGCGAGTGAGTTGTGTAACTTAATAGCATCTTTTGAGACAGTAACACTATTTATTCTTAAGATTGTATTAACAAATCACGTGACTATATTACTGTAATTAGGTTAAGTAAGTCAAGTAGGCCAACAACATATAGCTATGAATTTGTTCGCCAGTGTGTGCAAGTTGCAGTAAGATGTTTGCTTTCACCATAAGAACGTCAAATATACATAATATGAAACTCAAAAGACATATTCGACTCCTGATTGGAAGACCAGTATCGAAATTACAGCGCCACCGATGCGTCATCATTCAACTTACTGATACCCAATTTATTTTGAGGCGGTAGCACTTTATTCTCTTACTCACTAACGTCTCTTATTTGTTAAGATGTCATTCAATAACTCTCATTATAATATCGCCTGTTATGCAATACATCCATCATATTGTTACTGTTTTCCTATGTTGTAATATACAATTCATCCATACACTGAAGATGCCATTCCTGTTAGAGACATAACAAACCTGCAAGTACCAGACTGTCTGTGTAGACTGAATACATGGGATATAAAATCAAAGTCACCTTCGCAGTAATTTTACTGCCGCTGCCCTTCACGCCCTACACACACAGCAATGCGTACACTGCTATTTTGCGACAGAAATAGGCAAAACGGAGGCAACCAAGCAGAAGACCTTGGTATAGTCTCCCTCCGGTCACAATCTCCTTTCTTAAAATGCATTGTCAAATAGTCCATTTATACATACATATATGTCACGCCTTGTTCCCAATGGGGTAGGCAGAGACCACCTCTCTCCACTTGCTACGATCCTGGCACACTTCTCTTGCTTCCTCCACTTTCATGAGCGTCTTCATGCATGCTCGTCCGTTGCGAGTACTCTTGACCCATTATATTATTATCCATTTATATTGATTTTAAGCTAGGTTTGTTATTAGGATTTGAATAACTAGCGATTGTGAACAAATCTTGTTATTCCTGGGGACTATTTAGTTACTATAATTTATTACCACCTATTTATTAAATATTAAGTTGTGGTTGTTCGCTAGAAAGTATTTTTGTAAATTTTAACTGTTTTCCGGCGTACGTTTAACGTTTACGTATAAATACGGTTTTTTTATCTGCACACTGAGACAAAACATCACTCGTTTTTGTCACGATATTTTTTTGTAATACTCGTAGATCTGTCAGATGATATCTTAAATTTTGCTTTTTTAGAGAAAGGGTTCACACCTATCCAGTCATATCACTTGGTTTTTTTTGTATGTACTTTGTAAGTATGTCTGAACTATCAACACATATTTTTTAAACATTAGTATAATTCTCTGGCTCAGAGCATTTATAACACGACTAGCTTTCCGCCCGCGGCTTCGCCCGTTTTGTATTCGAATTTCCCACAGGAAGGATATGTTTTCCGTCTGTAAAATTATCTTATGTCCTTTCTCGGGCTTTAGACTATCTGTGTACCAAATTTCATTTAAATCGGTTCAGTAGTTTTAACAATATTTTCATACAACCTATTATCCCACCTTTCAACCTTTTACAACCCTTCACAACCTTTTTTGCATGAAAAAGTAGCCTATGTCCTTTCTCAGGCTCTAGACTATCTGTGTACCAAATTTCATTTAAATCGGTTCAGTAGTTTTGGCGTGAAAGCGGAACAGACAGACAGAGTTACTTTCGCATTTATAATATTAGTATGGATATGTCTCATCCGGTGTTTGACAGAATTAATACACCCCCGAAACAAGTATAAGCCTACTATATTTTTTTAAAATTTGAACTGCTTAGTTTTCTTACGTCACGTTAGTACGATAAATCTGAAACAAAATACTATGATCGGTGATATGCAGTTGTACATGAGTTGTACTCGACAGGACAAAGCTTTTAGTCGACACTTTGTATATTGATGAATTGTGCTAAATCTATATCTCCATCCACCACTCTAATACACTAGAGCTATAAAGCTTAGCAAACATATAAATTTAGCTCACAAATTCGAATCCGACCTCTCAGCTAAGTCAGTCAATATCATATAGAAGTGTGAATCACTTCACAGTGTTGGGTCAATCGTATCGATTTTAACGCGAATCAAACAATTTTTTTGCAATGTACAAAATTACTTTAATTCGCATTCTACGTTAATGTTATTTTACATATTAGATACTTACTTTCGATATAAAGTTTGATATAACTGGACACATAACGAATACAACTTGTATATATATTGTTGACTGATTTTAAGCAAACTGACTTACTTACTTTTGAAATATATATAATAATATTAATATTACTCGATGTTATTACATTTCAAGTAATGTTAATAAAATATGCAATACTGAAATCTAATTTTATCACTGTCTTATCGATATTATAAAAATATGTCAGAATTTAATTTTCTTGAAACAAAAACAATTGTATCGATATCAAATATCGAAGATTGTAACAACACTATGAAATATAGGCTTTCAGTCTGGAACATGAGAATTGTAAATGGGTATGATTTAAGTCGCGGTCGGCTGTGAATAAGAATCATCTACGCAGAGTAGGAAGAAAAATTTATAAATATTTCACAAAGGCTTGTCTACCCTCGGAATTCACCATGAATCATAACTGATTTAATTTCGGTAGATTTTTCTAATAATCATGTACATATATATAGAAAATAATATATGTGTGCACTTATGCTTGACAAATTAGGTGGTATAACACTGTTATCAAATCTTAGTGTAATTATGGCATTATCCAGGGTCCAATTACTACTGTTCTGGCATTGTATACTTCCTTAGTTTCTTTCTTACTTTACTGTACAAAATTATTAATTTTATTATCGTAACTTAAGAGTGTGCATGAAAGTGTTAATAAAAGCCGAGAAAAGCAAGGGAAGCAAAAAATTACGACACATTAAAAATACTTAAATTTATTGATATTTACAAAATGAACAAGCACAGATTAGTTCTAAAAATTAATAGACATGGTACTGACTATTTCTTACTTATTTATTTTCTGTTGTATAATGTTACTGCAGTCGTATTTTTGAACCATTAGACGTGAATTTGGAATTCGAATACGAATACAAATCGTGCGCGAAATTATTTTCAACTGCTTACAATTTTATAGATGTTTGAATCACTCGAATTCAGAGTTGTCATTAAGAACAAATTCTTAATTAGATTCCGTTTCACGCAGAAAAATTAAAAATCACAACAACAGAAACAAAAACCCGGCGATGATTTAAAAAATTGTCTGGCTGTTACTCAACTGTCAAAACATTTTATTTTTATTAAAACTTTAAAAAAATCCTCTTCATCTTCGCTAAGGTTATAATTTAATAAAATGTACTCTTCTAAGCTCACCATATTATAAAATAAATATTTCGACTATCTTTAAATTAAAATATATGTACTCAAACAATATTTACTTATTATTATGTACCTATTTACAAGCTTTACATTAACCAGAGTTAATTAATCACTGTTCACTCAACGCTGAAGTGACTTCAGCGTTTCATATTCTACTAGTAGAAAAGAAACGAGTGGGTTGAACCACTCGTTGTACAACGCACGAAATGAAAGTTCAGTAATAGTGAATTCGGTAATTCGTATACAAATCTCATTGAATGACATCGATTTCGAATGCGAATTGGTTTTCTATTGTTTCAAAAATTCGTCTCCTGGACACTGACATCTTGTCATAAATTGGCGCATGGTTTTTCCTAAAATAAAATTCAAAGTACTAAGTAGCATATGTCATAATTATTAAAAAGTTATCACTATATTCGTATCCATATACTAATGTGTAGTCCCTATAAAATAAACCAAAATAAATCAGTGTAAAGCAGGGAATACACGTCCTTTCTGTGTCGTACATAAAAATGGCTTCCTGAAATTTAAAAGAGGTTAAGGAACTTATTCCATAATTTATTTGGCAAATAACAATCTAATGATGAATACACAAATTTAAATGGTTAATAAAAAAATAATCTATTTAGAGCATCGATAATACAGTGGTCTGGTCATTGGCCTTCTAATCATCTTGGTTTAATTAAATAGAATCATGATTTGTTTCATGTGTACAATTATGTGAAGTTGGCGAATGAGCCTAGTGTGAGTCAAATCGTGCTAAAGCATTAACGGCTGCTGTCTAGTTAGCAACAAGTGAAAATTCACATGTGCACTTCAAAAACCGCCACTATTACAGCGATATAAGAATTGCCTCAAGAACGACTTGTTAAGTCTGATGCGTTGCTGTTTGTAATTTAGCTGCTGATGAAATTTTATTTATTTCTTTACTTCTTTACTAATATTACTACATTACCGTAACACTGTTATGTATTTAAGAGTGAAGTTATTTCAAATTTTATCTTGGCACCCATCAAGGGATTATCACTTATCAAAATTTATATTATGGGTCATTGTCACATTTTTATCCGTGTCAGTATACTTAAATACCTTCAATTTTCTATTTCGAGGAATACTTTTGGTGCCAACTTCGGGTTGGTTGCCAACTTGCCCCAAATCGTGACGCGAATCCCCACAATTGCCTTTGTTGCGAAAAGTTTTGCTGGCAGTTCGCAAAAAGTATGTTTATGTCAATAGTACTCCAGCAATTGCAATGTCATGCGAACGCGAACCAAAACTGAAACATTTATAGTTCAAAATATTAACGCGTTTTTATAATAATAATATTATTTATAGGTATAATGTCGTTACAAATAAAAGCAACGTATGTAGGGTATATTAGTCGATAACTGATGTGATAATAATGATAGAATTATTTACAAAAAGACTAGAGTCACCAATATAGTCCATAGAATTGAAAACCTTAAGTGATAGTGGGCAGGATATTGCTGACAAGACATGAAGTATGTCAAGTCATTAATAAAATCTATTTCTCCAAACTCCATGCTGACGATGGTAATTCGAGCGTGAATATATATCGTACTGTGAACAGTTAACCATAAATGCTAGGCAAAGTTCAGCACCTGGGTTCGGGGTCTCATGAGAACAATTTGTAAAGCCATTGTGAGACGGCCCATAATTAATGTTCGTATCTGTAACGCGAGCCTTATTAGCTCGGAGAACAACCCTTGTGACGCGAGCAACAATATTTTAGTTTGTTAGTGAAAACGCTTTTTTAACTTGACTGGAAAGAAAATAATGAATTTTGATTTAACTGGTTTCTCTAGTTTCATAATGATAATACAATATTTGAAAACATAAATTAATATGATTGAAAAAAGAAATATCTTATTTTCATACAATTCTTATAAAACACATTCTTTAAATTACAATGATTAATAAAGTTCAACTTTACTCGTGTATTTATTTCATCATCATCATCATCACTGCCTATATACGTACAAACGAGGCTAGAAATGTCTTAAGATTTCTTAGTTGGATGTTGATATGTAGTCAATAACAGTAAATATATTTTCAAATCGGCATGGATTATATCGTTGCGTGTTGCTGAAGATGCTGGTTCCAGGCTCGGCCGAAGTTCGCAATTTGTGTTGCGTTTAATCGTTCATAAGTCTTGTACCAAGTATATAACCTATTCTTACATGCAATCTTATAAAACAACTGGATTGAAAAATTACAGAGATACTAGTTTTCTTGATATGCCTTAGAACATAAAACTACTGTCAAATATCTACCTGCTTATCTAGATTTTGATAAACAGTTTACCTTTTACAACTCGGGATCATCCTTCATCGTATTCTATATGCGGATTTCGAATTTATGAGTTCCCAGTTATTTTATTTTTCACCCGGTGATTGGATAAATAACAAAATAATTATGAATATACAATGCTATTTAGGTAGCACATTTTACAAAAAAGTGTACTAGTGACATACGAGCACATCACCAGCACGGTAGCTAAAAATATTTTTTGCTTGTGCACTTGGAATATAATATATCAATTATAAATTTGTTTTTCTTAATTTAAACATTCAGATAACAAACCACAATTTAAACAATAGTTTAATTTTTATTTACTTTATATTAAACTAGCTTTCTGCCCGCGGCTTCGCTCGCGTGGATTTCGGGATTGGGTCTATAGAGGGTTAAGGGTCATAGCTTTTGCCCACGGCTACATATGCGCGGAAGTCGGTTTATGGCGCGAAAGTTTTATCGCGCTTCCCGTGGGACTATCCGTTTTTCCAAGATAAAAAATACCGCACAACCTTGCTCAAGAATCACTCTATCTATTGATGAAAACCGCATGAAAATTTGTGCAGTAGTTTTTGAGCAAAGCCTTTATTGCGCATCCCGTGGGACCTGTCGATTTTTCTGGGATAAAAAGTACCCTATTATTTAATCCGGACTTTTATCTTTACGTCTGCAAAGTTTCAAAGCAATCGGTTCAGTAGTTACGGCGTGAAAGCGGAACAAACAAACAAACAAACTCACTTTCCGATTTATAATATTAGTAAGGATTTAATGTTTAGTGTAATGATACGAAATTACATACTATGAAATTATTTTTTCTGTACACGCAAGAACTGTTGGAACCCCAAACGAATTTGTTGCTAAAGATAAATTTAAATTTAAAACTTGTTCTTTTGTTAAGCATTAGTAGATACGTACATAGTAGTTACAATCCTCAAAACAAAGAGCTGCATGCACTTCCTAAGCTTAAATAAGAATAATTGCGGTGAAACTAAGTCGGCTTATTCATATGGAATGTCCTATTCACATTGCGGGCAGCGTCGTCGCGTGCGAATGACACCGGAACCCGACTTTTTCTGGAGCCTTTGTTGGGCTTCCTTCGGCCAGGGGTCGCGTGGTTCCAGGTCGGCTGAGCCCATTGTGTCGGCAATTTGAATATCTGAGTGCGAACTCAAAGGTGAACCTCGTGTTTGAAAAACGATCAACGATTGTGAATGTTTGTTATATTTATTCACACATTTAAGTCAATCGAATGTTAAGTAACTCTTTGATAATTGAAAAATATTATATACTAGCGACCCGCCCCGGCTTCGCACGGGTGTAATGTTTATGTAAATATACTTACAACATAATGTCCTTATACACAAAAAAACCTGCTTATTTACGACATCACATTAGAAACCTCTAAATTTATCAGTGTATCTCTACTATGTTATGCATGTATTATACATAGAAAACTTCCTTAATCACTCTATCTATTAAAAAAAAACCACATCAACATCCGTTGCGTAGTTTTAAAGATCTAAGCATACATAGACTATTCACACTGTTATACTGTTCATACCTCTGGGCTGGAGCCCCCAAATATCAACTTGACCCTTTTGACTCCCTGCAAAGGCGTGCTTTCCGTATCATCGGTGATCCCAATATTACGGCCTCAACAGAGACCTTGGAGCAGCGGAGAGACTTTGGCTCTCTGTGTGTTCTTTATAGGCTCTTTAACGGAGAGTGCTCTGAGGAATTATTTGCAATGGTGCCTTCGTCACCTTTTTACCATCGCACCACCCGCCACCGCAGTAGAGTTCATCCATATCACCTGGAACCGATCTTGTCTAGTACAGTTCGGTTTCAGCGTTCATTCCTTCCGCGTACATGCAAACTCTGGAATGAGCTCCCAGCTGCGATGTTTCCTGAGCGCTACGATATGTCTAACTTCAAACGAGGCTTAAAAAGAGTATTTCTCTCCAGGTAGGCAGCGGCTCAGCTGTGCCCCTGGCACTGCAGATGTCCATGAGCGATGGTTACCACTTACCATCAGGTGGGCCATTTGCTCCTCTGCCACCGTATGGAATAAAAAAAAAAACATAGGGACAGACAGACGGCGGATAGCGACTTTGATTTATATTATGTAGTGATTTTACAATTTACGCTTTCTATAATTGTTTGTTATGTTGCTTTATTCATTTACTTTGCATACACAAAAAAGTTCATAACGTTGAAGTTAACAGAAACGCAGATGTTATTTTTTTAACGTCTTATATTTTCGTCGCAGTTACAATTCCAATAATATTCATTCCAGAATCCTAAACCATAATGAACTTAACGTGATTATTAATAAATTATATTCTCAGCCGTATTTTGAGACGTCTGTCGTTATCAGTGCTATAAACTGGTGCCTCTACCTTTGTAATCCGTCCTTTAATATTTTGAGTAATTAGTTAACTGTCTCTTTGTTCTTACAGTGCGCTAGCTCCTCTATTTGACGACCATCCTTTATTGAGGATGAATAAGTTAAAATTAATAGGGAAGGTACGATTAAAATAACCATTCCTTTTTATACAACAACTCTTTTATCTACAAAATGAAATGCAAACGAAAAAGTGATAATCCCAGCAAAACTCGATTATTTATTCTATGTTCAATATGAACCGGGATTTTTTCGTCGGCACCATTAACTGGGCACTTTAATTATACGCCATTTCAGCGTTTCGCGAACTGACAGGCACTTATCTGGCGTCCACAATATGACATTTGGCTTTGTAGTAAAATATCTTTAATTTATTTTCTCATTATGATGCACATTATGCTAACGAAAATTCTGCAGTGTTAAAAATTTATATTATTTACATGCATTAAAATTTAATGCGTAGATAGATAAATCAAATAAAAAATAATTTTCAAAGTACTTTGAATAGCTTTTTTTTAAGTTTAACACTTGGAAATTTTACTCAAAGGAAACATTCTTCATATTATACTCTTACTAATGATCATTTTAACGATTTGTCCCATTAATGAATTATGTAATTACGAACCAATCCTTTGAAATTTGCAGAAATGTGTATTTTGTAATTGTTGGTATTAACAGGGAACAAGAAATTAATGCGTTTAAATTATGAAACAGAAAATTAAGGCCAAGTCTTATAAATTAGTTTAAGAATACTGGTGGTCTTATGATTAATCGCATCAATTTTGTTTTACCTTCATTCAGTTTTTAGGACAGAAATGATAGCATGCTTTTTACTTAGTATTCTTCTAAGTTTAGACAAGTTCGTTGCTATTCGGTATTTTTCATCACAACTGAATAATAAATTTACGTAATTTTAATTTCAATAATCTTTGTTAAAACAAGTGTCCTATTTTGTTGACATAACTTATTAAGTAAATAGTTACGCCCAATCAAGAAGAAATAAAAATAGAAGTTACATTGTTACTTTTACATTATTAGTTAGCCTTTACTATTATAACACGGGTCCAATACATCGTCCATACGTCCATTTTATGGTGGTAGAGCCTTGCTGTGATCCCAATTACAGCACGAATGGGCAGGCTCGACGGGTGTGAATACCACCCTCTCACAGAAGACGGTCGTGAAACAGCAATGCTTGACATTGCTGTGTTTCGCCCAGTGAGTGAGAGTCCCGGAGCCCACTACACACCCCTCCTCCTTTTCACCAATCATGGCAGCGGAAGTGAATAGTTTTTTACCCCAGGGGGGTACCAACTCCTCCGTAGTTGGAGAATCCCCCCCTGAGCTATTTAGCTCAGGCTGCCCTGCGTATTCTGGGGAGGGCAACATACCGCTCAAAAGAGGCAGGGGAAGAAGGCGGCGAACCATACCCCAATCCACGCTCCACGTGGATTTTTGCAACATCAGGGGTATACATACCAACCTGAATTCCGTTCACCACCATCTCGAAACGGAAAAGCCGGCCTTACTATTTCTCACAGAGACGCAAATATCCCAACCCCTCGACATCGCATATCTGCGCTACCCCGGCTACACCCTGGAACATTCATTCGTCCCGCGAGCCGGTGTATGTGCTTATGTCAGGGAAGATATGTGCGTCCGTCGCCTCAAAAACTTTGAAGCCAGGGATCTGTCCACCTTATGGCTCCGCGTAGAATGCGACGACCACCCGCGCATTTACGCGTGCGTGTACAGATCTCACAGCGGTAACGCCGAATCGGACCGACTCATAGAGTGCTGCCAAACTGCGATCGATTCCCTACTCAAACAGACTCCCTCAGCCGAAGTCGTGTTGTTGGGTGACTTCAACGCCCATCACACCGAGTGGCTCAAGTCTCGTAACACAGACTACATGGGAAAATCTGTTCATGACTTTGCTTTGGCTTACGGTCTGTCTCAATTAGTCGCCTCGCCCACGCGAATTCCAGACATAGACGACCATACGCCCTCCTTACTGGATCTTATGCTGACTTCACACCCGGACGGTTACATAGTCTCTGTTGATGCACCTCTTGGCTCCTCGGACCATTGCCTAATCCATAGCACTGTGCCTCTCAACAAGTCTATGAGCTCCCAGCCAGTGGCTACCCGTCGGGTCTGGCATTACAAGTCAGCAGATTGGGATGGAATGCGGTGCTTCTTTGCATCCTACCCATGGCAGCGAATTTGCTTCTCGCGGGAGGATACGGACGATACTGCCGAATCTGTCGCCGATGTGATTCTTCAGGGAATGGAACTTTTTATTCCAAACTCTGTGATTCCCATCGGCGGTAGTTCTCAACCCTGGTTCGGTCATTCCTGCAAGTCGGCAGCTCGTCGAAAACAGGAGTGTTATCGAACCTGGGCGGGAATGGCGGCGTCTGACGATCCAAACGCCAAATTCCATAAAAAGAAGTACAATTTCGCTGCGAGATCTTTCAAGAGGAGCATCGCCAAGGCAAAGTCATCGTTTATAGGGCGAATTGGCGAGAGACTAGTGCGCCTACCGTCTGGTACACGTTCATTCTGGTCTCTTGCCAAAGCCGTCCTAGGGAACTTCGGTCGCTCATCAATTCCACCCTTGCACAAAAATAATGACTCTCTGGCCCACACTGCAAAGGAAAAAGCCGAACTTCTTGGTAATCTTTTTGCATCAAATTCGACACTGGATGACATGGGAATATCACCACCTACTCTACCGCCTTGTGCGAGTTCAATGCCTGATGTCCGGTTCTTTCAAAGTTCCGTTCGGAAGGCACTGTTTTCCCTTGACATCCATAAGTCGAGTGGGCCGGACGGAATTCCACCAATCGTGCTAAAGGTTTGCGCTCCTGAGTTGGCACCGGTACTCACGCGCCTTTTTCGGCTCTCCTACACCACTGGCGTCGTCCCGAAGTCCTGGAAGACAGCCCTAGTACACCCGATCCCTAAAAAAGGTGAACGCTCCGACCCGTCCAATTATAGGCCAATAGCTATCACCTCTATCCTCTCTAAAGTAATGGAATATATCACAAACCGCCAGCTCCTAGCGTACCTGGAGGAAAACCAGCTGATCAGTGACCGACAATACGGTTTCCGTAGTAGGCGATCAGCTGGTGACCTTTTAGTGTACCTTACGCATCGTTGGGCGGAGGCTGTGGAGAGGAAGCGGGAAGCTCTTGCGGTCGGTCTGGACATAGCGAAAGCCTTCGATCGAGTGTGGCATAGGGCTCTACTTAGCAAACTTCCAGAGTACGGACTATCTGGGAAATTCTGCACGTGGGTCACCAGTTTTCTTTCTGGGCGTAGCATCAGAGTCGTAGTTGATGGCTCATGCTCGGAACTCCAGCCCGTGAACGCTGGTGTCCCGCAGGGATGCGTGCTGTCTCCCACTTTGTTTCTTCTGCATATCAATGACTTACTGCATAATTGCGGTATCCATTGCTATGCAGACGATAGCACTGGAGACGCACTATATCACGGAAGTGCAAATATTCCACATCAGAACGTCATTGAGAACCGAAACAAGCTTGTGTCTGTTATCGATGACATACTCAGCCATGTCTCGAATTGGAGCCGACTAAATCTAGTCCAGTTTAACGCCTCTAAGACACAAGTTTGCGCGTTTACCGCTAAGAAATCTCCTTTTGTCGCAACCATAAACTTTGAAGGCGCTTCCCTTGATGCCGGGTCAACCATCGGTATCCTGGGCGTCGACATATCGAGCGATGTTCAATTTCGCTGTCATCTGGAAGGCAAGGCTAAATTAGCCTCAAAAAAGCTGGGAGTGCTAAGCAGGGCGAGACAGTATTTCACGCCGACCCACCGCCTACAACTTTACAAGGCACAGGTCAGGCCACATATGGAATACTGCTCTCACCTCTGGGCCGGAGCTCCTCAGTACCAGCTCCTTCCATTTGACCGTATCCAGCGTAGAGCGGTTCGAATTGTCGACGACCCGGTGCTCTGTGGTCGTATGGACTCATTGGCGCTGCGGAGAGATGTCGCGTCTCTTTGTGTTCTCTACCGCATATACCATGGGGAGTGCTCTGACGAGTTGTTTGGGATACTGCCGCCGACCGATTTCCTGTATCGTGTGTCACGGAGGGGACTTGCTTTCCATCCCCACCATCTTAATGGTTGGCTGTCCTCCACAGTGCGGTTTTCGCGTACGTTTTTCCCGCGAACGACAAAATTATGGAACCAACTTTCGGCCGCGGTATTTCCGAACAGTTACGACATGGGAAGCTTCAAAAAAAGAGCGTATACATTTTTGAAAGGCCGGCAACGCGCTGATGATACCTCTGGTGTTGTTTGTGCTATGGGCGGCGGTGATCACTTACCATCAGGTGACCCGTTGGCTCGTTTGCCTGCTATTATATAAAAAAAAAAAAAAAAAAAAATACAAAATGCGGTGACTATGCCGTAACTGAGACAAACTTGAGATCAAGATTTAAAAACTATCTGCGGTTACAGTTCATCAATAAAACTAACAATACTATTGCCGTGAGTTCGAACTCATTTGCAGTCGATATCGACTCATAGTGTATATATATAGCTCAAAAGTTTACTATAAATTCTGTAGTTTTAAAGTATTAAACTTTAAAACGTACCATTTTATTTACTTGTTACGTTGAATATTCGCATTTACGTTATTACAACTCAAAGAAATGTAAACATATTACGCACGGATATAGCAGAGTTGGTAGCCGGTACAAAACCTTTGAATTCTAATAAAGGCACGTTTTCTTTCCAATCCCCCCAGAAGACATTAAAAGTATTGTTATCAAACGAATGTAGTAGACGTACTATCAAGATACGTAACACAATATTCAGCCTGGGGTTTTCAAAAAGACAGTGACTCCCACTTATCGCTCGAGATAGGGCGAGTTATGACTGAGTTTACGTCCCTTGATCGTTATCTCGCGACTGAAAAGGTTTATGTCTACAAAGATGGCGCTAACCTTTTTCACTTCAATTTCAACTCTTTTGAGACTTTGTAGTTGGTTGTTAAGCTCGGGGAATGTTTCGGGGGAAATTAAAAGATTTTTCCTTTGAATAATTTCACTTTTTGTTCGTTTATTAACACAGTATTTTTGGATAGAGAAGTTCTTTCTAAATTAAGAATTCCGTGTTCTTGCTTCGGACAGTTATCTTTATTAAATTATACAAAGCTTACTTTAATATTTTTGGCAGTCGTTCAGTGGTCAATTCTTAACACAGTTTTAAATAGATGCAATGCATTCTTTATACATCGTCATGATAATGCATGTTGTTTAGTTGCGTAGTGAAATACTGTTCTTTACAGTGGTTAAATATGGCGTAGGTGCTTCCAAGAGTTTCTTACTCAAACCGGAAGCAGTCTCAATAGGGTCATTTGCTTGAGTTCTATTTCTATCATATAACTGAAATCAAAAATTGTCAACGTATATTTCTTTGAGGCGTGGTTGCACAGGCTATAAAACTCACAGTAACCGTAACCAATTATCATCAGTTGCTTGTCAATATAGAATATTTAAAAAACTATATTTACGCATCGTTGTCTTATAACATAATTTATTATATCTTTACGAAATATTTAATACAAATAATTTATTGGATGTTTTGTTATAGATACACTGATTTATACAGAAAATCAAGAAATATCCGTAAAAAAACAAAATACAAAGCTACGGTCAAAGGTCAGAGATTTCATAGTACACGGCCGAATTACTTATGAATCGGGATACCCGCGCATATGAATACAAAACAACCCTTAGTAATCAACATAAACACAATATCATAAATGTGATGTTGCTTCGCAAAACTTCCAATGGCTTCACTTTATTCTGTAAATGCTTATGTCGTTAGAGGGGGATAGATTTCCCGAACTCACATAAGCATGTCCCTTTTTCATGCGTATTTGTAGATTCTAAGTAAATTCTTAAACATAATCGTTATGAGTGGATTATATGAATTAACTTTTTATGAGGTCGCTCGCTCGCTGAGATGACGTCATAAGTGGGGTGTATGACACTAATCGAGATATAAGCCGTTCTTTATTGCGTGAGGCCTGGTTTTAATTGACTATTTCGCTGTAAGGCAGGTATTTCGTTGTTTCTAATGGTGTACAAACTGTATAAGTTTTATCTTACGTGGTATCTACTAATGTTAAGATATGCATACAAATTAGACCTCTTAGCTCTAATTCGAAAGTACGCGAATAATATTTGCTAAGTTTCTTCCAATAGATATTAATTTAAATACAATATTATCCATATCACATTGAGAACATGAGGTATTGTGTTTGTCTCAGAGTTTCTCGTCTTATGCTTGTTGACAGATCCAAGAAGCTAAAATTGAAATTTATTTAGTAGTTCCTTGGTAGGTAGGACACCTCAAATGCTACCTCAAGCTATACCACAACTCTTCTTGAATACTATTATCAATCACAGTTAAGAATACATATAAACTATGATAATAGTTTTCAATAATATTGTGAATAATTGTTTAACTATATCTATCAATATGACCATAAAATTTACATCATGTCTCATATCCTCGTCTTCATGTTAATATGAAAATAAGACTAATGCCCATTTTTTGAGTGTTTACTCCCTCTTGATTTTAATGGTAAACCCACAGCTATGACTAACCAAGTCACGCATCATCACAGCTCATACGTCCCCACCGAGGGGCTCGAGCCTACCCTAACTACGTTAGGGCGATTAGGCCTTAGTCAATCACGCTGGCCCAGTGCGGGTTGGTTGAATACGTACACCTTTGAATCGCTTCGCAGATGTACGCAGGTTTCCTCACAATGTTTTCCTTCACCGTAGTCAACACACAAAGTCACACATATATGTTTCTATTATCGTTATGTTTGTATTTTAATCGCCTAGTGGGTTTGACCACCATCTGATTTTCCAATGAGGTAGAAGATTTAGTTTAGTAGGAGTCTGCTCATTTTATTGATTGATTGTCATGAGATGGATTTATATATAACAACGCTACAGACCTTAAAGCAACTTGTATGTCGCTCGCAAAAGCAACAGTTTTCGACTGCTAGTTTCTCCGCCTAACGGTACTCAGAGGATGTATTATGAACTCTTATTGATCCATTTACTTAACGATCTACATGTAGTTTTACTGTATAATGGCCTTAGCTAGTAATGGGGCATTAGAGTTTACTACATGATAAAAAATCACGATTCGACTAAATGCAAATAAGAGCTTATAATGTGGAGGCAGGTGAAGCGTGCTACTATTACAGGCTTACTATTACTTATAAAGGCTTGAAAACCTGTGTGTAAAAAATAAACACAAATCAATTGTTGTTTTCTTAAAAATCTTTGTTTACTAACCGATGACCGTATAGGATTGTGCTTTTATAATATTTTGTCGAACCGCGCAAAGGGTTCCCACGGGTTCGCTTCGATGCGCTCGACCGCCTCGGGTCACGGGCCCAGCGAAAGTAGTATGCGATTGGTGGCCACTGTTGTCTTGCTTTATATTTAATAGTATGCTAAATTGAAGAATACATCACTCTAACAAAACCAGTTTGATGGTAGTTATTAAATTTAATAGACCTGATAATGTTAAGTATAGATGTTTCCAAATCCAATTTGTTTGATAAGCTAAGTTTTTTTTGGAGAAAGACTGTGAGAAGGCTCGTCTGGTAATAAAAGTTCTTATCTATTTCTGCCAAAGCAGCAGTGTTCCTACTTCTGTGTTCGCATGGCCGAGACTATGAACGATATGAACACAATGCTTGAAGACAGTAAGTAGACCTTAAACAAGTAGCTCTTAATAAACAAAACAAATAATAATTTTATTACATATGCAAATACAGGGAAAATTGGTATTTTGTAGCCTTACTTTGTTTGTATTGACCTCATATCGACTTCAATTGTCGGTATAAACCTTTGTCGAATACATATTAATTTTGTAATTTAAGTGATGTAGCATCATTAAATTATTGTAGTAGAAAATTATTAGTTATTATAATGGTAATATACCATTCGATTCGGAATTCGGAAGTGTACCATTCACCTAATGTGGTAAACGCGTGGAAGGTTAATCTTTGCCAGATCACACTAGTTTTGAGTATCTATTAAACCTCTTCAATTTCAATACTCCTTTTATTGAGCCTATTCTAATTGTAACATTTAATCCACAGGATCGTATCGAACCCAAAGCTTTCAGGGGAGACCGATATACATAAATTATTGATTGTTTAAATGCCAGGCTAATGTTGTTTTCTTTTGACTACATAATTTATATAGCACATCTATGAAATACGGTAAATACAAAGCTATTGTTTCATAGAAATTGATTTATTTTATGTTGAATATGTAAATTCTTGGAAACAGATCACTGTATTCGGCTTGATCAAGTACGACAAAACCAATAAATCTCTGTTAATACCAGTTTCTAAATAACAGCTTTGTAGAATCGAAGTCAAATCAAACAGATTACGCGCTTATCGTCACTTAAATTCATGTACAACATGGTTATTGTATTTAGATTGAATTACAGACACATTAACACACATATATTTATTCCTATTATTGTGTCTGTAATTAAATCTGTTCCCCTATCAATTTATTGAAGAGCGTCGGTGGCGCTGTGGTCTCGGCACTGGTCTGTGCGCCGCATAGAATCGGGAGGCCCGCGATCTAATCCCACCGTGTACCAATGTGTTTTTCGTTCCGAATTTCATATGTACATTTATCCGACGCCCCTACGGTGAAGGAAAACATCGTGAGGAAACCTGCGTACATCTGCGAAGCGATTCAAAGGTGTACGTAGTCAACCAACCCGCACTGGGCCAGCGTGGTTGACTAAGGCCTAATCGTCCTAACGTAGTTAGGGTAGGCTCGAGCCCCTCGGTGGGGACGTATATGAGCTGTGATGACACCTATTAATTACCATGGATAATATTTTTCATAGCCGCGTTGTTAAAATGTCGTACTTATGTATATTAACGTAGCTGTGAAGTTCTATAAAATTAATAAAAGAGTAAGACCTGTGTTGCTGTACGGATTTGGAAAGTGTACTCGTAACAGCAAAAGTTAACCAGAAGTGTGATTTAGATGGATGAGTGGTGTGATTGGAGAAGTAGTGCGATTGGATAAGGTGAGGAATGATCATGTTAGAGGCAGTTTAAAAGTGGCTCCATCATTAAATAAGGTGAGAGGGTATGTACTGTCATTGTATGACATCATGCGTGAAGATGAATGACATGTCACAAGAAAGAAGTTGAAGAAAGCGACGATTGGATTGCTTAAAAGGTGATACGAAACCTGACGGTAAGGCAAAAGTTGAAAGTCGTATTTATTCCTCGAATCATCTTTATAAAATCGACTGCGATCGTATCAAGAAATTATAACGTTACTTAAGTAAACATTTGAATTAAGTGTTTTTTTTTTTTAATTAAAGTGTCGTGTCGTGGGTCGTGCTAATTTTGCTATAGATATGTTTACTTGCAAGTGAAACTGTTGTGCATCGCAAGTAGAGTATTATCCGGATTTATCGAGAAAGCCTTTTTCACTATGGTAATACAGTTTTCGTAACTGCTGTTTCTGTCACGATAACATAAATTATACAGCGTAACATCAAACTTAGTTGATATTCATTTATTTATAAATTTATTGTGTATTTAATATAAAGTTATTGTGCGTCTTTAGTCATATTAAATATTTCTAATTATTTTACTAATTCTTCGTATTTTTTGGATTGCAGAAATATTTAAATGTTGGGAGTACTTTGGGAATGAATGGGAATTGTTTTTCCTCAATATATTTACTCACTCTCTCCCCCTACCGAAGGGCTTAAGTATATTTATTACATTATATATTAGTATAAGCTAGTTTAACGTTAATCACTTATTAAAGTGTTTAACGTTAACATACTTGAGATAAATCGATCAAAATTGAAATCGATTGTCATGTTTTGACATTTCCTAGTAATCGGACTAACTTTGAAGAAGGCTAGGTATACTCATCGCGGAATTACACAGTATCGTTGTGCGATCGTAAGCCACACAAAAAAGTTATACGACGTTTCCAAATTCTATTACTCAGTAAAAGTTTTCGCCCTAAGCGTATAAGCTAATGATCGAAAACAATTTTTGCGAAAGATTTGTTGTTTACTTAAAATGATTGCCTTTGTTGTCAACGTTTGGTTCGGCAAGTTTGTTTCTGTAGTCGGGCGGCAGTATAATAAAGTAATGTTCCATTATTGTCGGCGACAAAAGATCAAATTCAATATGTATTATGTTGGCATACAGCTTCTGTGTTTATTGTTTCGGCGAACTGTTTTTACTGGTACAATATATCGTCAAGAGAACGCCCAGTTATTTGAAACTATTTTAATGTTGTCCGTCAACGAATTTTGAGAACATTTACCGTAACCTCCTTTCCTCTGGTGGATGTCGCGAAAATCTACTAAGAGAATTTACCGTAATAACATATTTCTGAAATACCCAAACAGAGGCAGCAGGCTCCTATTCGACTCGTTTTGATTAGAGCGATCCGTCTAATCTTCTCGGAGATGATTACTTACAAATACAATCCAGTGATTAAATAATAAATAAATAAATATTTGTTACACTTACAGCAATTAGCCTAGCCCAAACTAAGCTCTATAAGGCTTGTGCTATGGGATCTAGGGTAACGGATAGACATACATATATTATACATATATAAATAATTATTATTGAAATATATATCAACAACCATGACTAAGGTACAAATGCTCGCATTCATCACACAAACATCTGCCCCCACCGGGATTCGAACCCGGGACCTCAGAGATGGCGACACCTTGAAACCGGTGTATTATCCACTCGACTATGGAGGTCGTAAATGAAATATAAATATTATTTTATTAAAGTTAAATAGCCACTGTAATTCTAACAACTATTAAGATGAATATACGTAAGTACGACCTGGCACAGTATATGTTAAGAAAAAAAAAACTATTAATTTATACGGAACTATTAGTGTACTGTATATATAGTAAGTATATATAAAATTAAAAGTGTTAATGACGCAGTGCGTATTAACGATGAGACGATTAGACGATGAGAAACAGGTTAATCTTTCACATTTGATATTATTTTTCCATTTATTTTTGTAAAGCCTATAATCCAATTATTTAATTATCACTGTGTGCTTTATTTATGAAACCCTAAGCTTAACTTTATAACTGGCTCAGAATTGTAAAATATAATAAGGTAGCTAACTATTGCAGTATGTTTCTAAATTTTGAATGAATTATCTACTATATGATGACGCTAATTTTAAAAAAATGGTCTTATATACTCAGGTGCTAACTTAGAAAGAATGGCCTACCATACTATGGTGCCATTGAAGAAAGAATGGCCTACTATACTATAGCGACAATCTAGAAAGAATTATGTACTCTGCTATAATGCTAATTGAGAGTAAAATACCTTAATGTGTACTATATTATAATTATTGCTTGCTTACAAGGTCTATTAAACATTGTAAACTGTGAAACTAGTTATTAAAGATTCAGAAAGAGCATTATATAATATCCAACGTATATACACTTATAGATAGGTCTGATATATATTCTACTTATTTATTTATATACATTTATCACAGCACACACCGAGGAGCACTAGCCTACTCTATATTACGGTGATCAGACCTTGTACAACTATGCTGGCTCAGTGCGGATAGGTCGACTTTATGTACAATTGTACACCTATGAATTTATTCGCAAGTGTATACAGGTAGCCTCATGATGTTTTCCTTTATCAAAGGTGCGGTAGACAGTTGTAAATATGAATTTCGAATAAACAAACAACCACGGTACATGGCAGAATAGACCGTGGACTATCCGAATCTCGCGGTTCGAAGAGCAGTGACGAAACCACAGCGCCAGCAACTCCGAATATATAAATTAATATTTTATCAAATTTAATATACAAATGGTTATGGTATACGAAGTTTATGTAAGTTACTTGTTATATCGAGGTTTGTTTCTGAAAAGAGCAATTTGTAATAAACTATATTTTTGAAGTTTGTTTGTCGTAAGTATTGAAGAGTTGTGTTGACGTTCGCCAAACAGCAATTTATTTACATTCTTCATGATCCCTCCTAAACCTTGCTTTAACCCTTTCTACCAGCACATTAGGTCTAATGCAAAAGTTTTTGAAATGCCAAACAATTGTCACGGTGCTTGCATTTCTGACAAATGAACGCCTCCGGCCGTCGGTTGCGGGCCGCTTCGCAAATACTGAGGTTGTTCGCAACTTGTAACGAAGATTAATCGGCGAGAGGTTAATGACAATGAAAACAAGCGGGAGCGGAGTTCAGGTGCCATTTTGTCTTTGTTCGTTCATATAAACTTTCGATTTTTGTCATGTTTATTACTTTGGTAACCAGCGGCTCATCTAATGGAAAGTGGGAAACATCGCCAAACCTTCCTGGAGAGAAACACTCTTTATAAGCTTCTTTCGGAGTCGGACATAGCGTAGTGTTCAAGAATTCATTCAGTCTGCACGTTCGTGGAAGCAATAAACTCAAAAACTGGTTGTACATTGGTTCAGTTAAGAGTTCAGGCACCGACGCTCCGTGATGCCTGGCAGAATCACACCAGACTGTGTTCGCGAGACTGAGAACCCTCCAAAGTTCTCGCCTCCCCGAATTAGTCTCAAACGTAAAGTTGTGACAGCCGCCTGCCGACTGACCTGACGAATGAACCACCGGGCCATTTACTTTTTTATCATAGGTGAGAATCAAGCCCGCTAGTGGAACGTACATAGACTACTATGGAACAGAGTACTTAAAGCCAAAATTAGACCACACTGTGAATTCTATTCCAGCAACACATTGTCCAGCCTGTCTGACGTAGCCAGCTGCTATTTATTCACGAGTCTGATTTGCATTAGGAGTATATTGAGCGTGGGCGTTCTCATCAATAGCTCACATATGTCCGAAAGGCATAAGTCTATCTTAAATTAGAATGTTTTGTCAACCACTGAAACGGGTTGTTCAGTTTTTTGCAAGATCCAGTTTTTTATCAGCATTCAATTCTGAATTTTTGTCCACGGCTTCAGCCGCATTATAATGGATTTTGCCACAAAATTTATCCCGCAGTAAACTGTGTACTACGTTCGGGTCTAATGTTATGAGATAGTATCCTTAGGTAAAAATAATCGTATGTTCTAGCCGGTATAAATCGTTCTAATATCAGTGAATTATTTTGATGTGTAATGGTGACAAACAGATAGATTAACAGACTAACTTTACATTTATATTAGTAGGAGTAAGTAAGTTTCTAATTACGAGATATAATATCATAAACCTTTATTAGCACCTCAATTCATTTAGATGTTGTAAAAAGTATATATTCGTAACAAAATACCGAAGCAGTATTACCGGAACGTACCGGAATTTCAATTCGCAGTTCTAATTAAACTTCTTCAGCTGCAAACAGCAGTGGCCGAATTCGCGCCACGAACTTGTAAAGTTATCGTGAATTCTGTACCTGCTCCACATCAGCACAACAGTCTGTTGATATTTGGTTTCGCTAGGTTATTATAGTATAAGTGCACTATACAAGTGTTTAGTAATTCAATTATTTTTGATAATTGCCAGACAAGGGACGCTCTTCGGGCGGTCAGTTTGTGAACATAACTTTTCTAGCGTATTATGAAGGTTACTTTAACCATAATGTTTCCTGGTACTTTAATTGACTTTAACTAATTGACTTTTTATTTTTAATGTTAATACGTAAATTTGTCTGCAATAACTCTGGCTTACTCCTGCAGATCTGGATGAAACTACGAACCTTATCAAAATGTTATGAAAATATTATTAGTCAACCACCACGCACAATGGCCCAATCGTGAGGCTAAGTGTGGTGGAGCCCAGCCAAACTAACTAACTAGTCAACCAACAACGGCCTATATGCCTTTACAGGTACTTATTGACATTTAACCAAATTTAAAAATAAGACTGTACACAGACCTTACCCGTTATGCCTGTACGTGAGTACTATATATATATGGGGAATTCGGAGATACTTCTCAAGAAGAAAAAGCAAGAAACCGTTTCTTAACTTATCTTAAACTATCAAATGTATGGCTCAAAATGGTTTAAAAGAAAAACACATTAGTCTATGGCAAAATCGACCCCGTACCTACCGATTCGAAGATCAATGCTGAGACCAAAGCACGACTGATGCTTCTTAAACAGTGTGGCAGTAGGTACTTAAATAAATGCAACACAAACAGACCAGAAAAAGTTTTACTGTTTTAATTTTTGAATTTGCTTCAAAACTATCAAATAAACTTACTTGAGTATTGGCACGCAGCATTAATAAGCGTTTGGTACGTATAAAAGTAGTACCAGAGGATCACGCGAGGGTCGGATAATCCTCGCCCTCTAATGGATTCCCTGAAGCTTGTTAAGTCGTGGGTTAGTTTACTTTCACACGATTTTGTGTTACGGAATTAGGAATCGGGAATTTAGGTGTTTCAGCTGGCTGTTTGGGAGACCTGACAGGGTTACTATTCAATTAGGATCCCAAAATATATAATGTTGAGAGAAATATTTAGAAAGGACTGCCTTATGACTGATTGTTATTTGTATCTGTGTATTTTTATAGTTACATTTCTTAATATTAAAAAATAATTTTTTTTGGATGCCCGATAGTTTTAGTTGTGAATTCTCGCAAGTAAAACTTATCGGTTGAAACTTTTTACTACAGTACAACTAATTATAGGAACATATTCTTTAATTTTATAGTATGTACCATAACTGTGGCTGTTTTAATATTAGATGAGTAGAACTACTTAAAACATCGTAAAATAATTTTACGATGTTTTAAGTAGTTCTATTCATTATCACAACATATATCATACAATACAATTATCTGTACAAACAATAATAAATATATTATTGTTAAAGTTAAATATATATCTAAAGTTAAATATATATTTCTGTTAGCAAAGGAATAAGACCTAAGAAGCTGCCTTCATTTATTTATTCTCTATGAAAATAACTTAATTTATTAACTGTTATCCGCCGTATCCTATCAATTACTTTTAAACAGTTTAGCTCGATAAAGGCAAAAAGTCGATATGGCTCCTTAATTCACTGTTGGAACCTACATCAATCAGGCTCCAGCTGGCCTAAAGGCGGCCAAATCTTCAATCACTTTCACATGCCTAGGTCCTACAATTACATGATATATTGGCGTATTTTTATTTACTATCTGACAGATTTCAGAGGAAGGGTTTGTAAATTGTAATGAAGTCATGAACACAATACAATGATCGTAGCTACGTTACAATTATGTGCGTACTTTTAATTTGAAGATTATTTGTCTAACACGATCAATCAATCAAAAAAAAAAGAAAAGCAGAGCAAAAATGTATACGTCATTGGTTTGTTTATTGAGATAAGAGTCTTAAAAAAACCTTAAGTTTACCTATAAAATAAATTTGTCAACGTTAGCCAGTTGTGATGCTGATCATAAAGAGAAACATGAGTAAATATGAATGATATGAATAATAAATGGCATCATAATATTTATAAGTATTCTCGATCCTACTTACGAAGCTGGATTATACTTCGTCTGTCTATCGCATGATAACATAATGCGTGTTTTATGTCGAAGTCATTATCTATGCCATTAAGGAACGATGTTACTATCATTAATCACCTATCATTGATCCATTCACGTCGCGAAGTAGTTGGAAGTCAAAATAGGCACAAAGAGAGTATCGCATTAATACGGCTGATTATATGAGCCTCTTATGCCACGTTACAAAGTGAAACTCATGCTTAGTTTGAAAAAGTAAACGTTATCGTCACGCCTAAACAGAAAGCTCCTGGAAAGGTTCGGCCGAGGTGTGTAATAATGGCTATATTTGTTATATTTTTAACCGCATGCAATACTCTAATTGGATAATTTGTTGCTGCGGCCAATTTCAAGAGACGGAAGCGCGAGAGATTTTTTTTTTATGGACAAATGTTGAAATTGCTGTTGACAATAATCTTCTACAGTCTCTTCTACTTAAATCTTTACCTTGATTTGGGAAAAGCGAGAACTGTGGCAGGTCCTCAACCTTGCAGACGAACGAACCCAGACATCACCTCTCCTGGACCGTTTAGTCACCGGGCCTTTCGTGCTGCTGGGGAAGATATTACAACACACCCTCTTTGACATGGTATCGCATTTTATTTTATGTGTCAACATTATTTTGTGTAGAATTCCAAACTATTCTATGTATTTTTATATATAAATATGTGTTACCTTTTCCTCTCAAAGATTAGGTGCCAGGTGACCAACGACACGAAATCAATTACTTACTTAGCTATTGCTACTTAAACCTTATAATGAGATAAAACTTTCATTTTAACACTTCGGAGTAGATTATTTAAATTCCTTATATTAACTTTGGAAGATTTTGTGGAGATTACTGACCCCGTTTGGCCTTTAGCGAAGGCCACGGCCGCAAAGTCTTGTAATTAAGATGCCAGATGAGATTAGGGAAGTGACATTTTATATTTTACACCGGCGATGACAGTATTTTAAAGAATATTGTCACTCTAGTTAGTTTTGTAAGCTGTTTTATCAGATAAAATATATTATTGTTAAAACTTAATTTGTATCTTTGATTTTGTACTGTATTAATTAATTATTACATTTGGAGGGTAAGCCGACGAGAATTAGAAAGGTTAAATCAAACCTAGAATCATCATCGAGTTAATGATGATAGATGATGACAAATACTGTAACATTGTTTTTTCTTTATTGCAATATGTTCGTCTACTATTTCTAATATATACATATGTGCTTAATTCCGTCTATAATATTTAAAATCTTCAATTTGTTGTTGTTTGTTGCAAAATCATACGCATATTTTCATAACGATTGTACCTAACATTACAAGAGGGTTTATTAAACCAAATCTTCGATTTCAAACCCAAGAGAGAACGTGATTGAAATTTTCACGCACAAAACAAACAGATCTTATATCCAATCTCGATTGTTCTAGAACTGAAATCAGATCGAAATATAATTAAAGGCAGTGGTACAGGTCGAGGGTATTTGGAATATCTTAATATTTGTTTACATCCTTATTAGACGCCTCCGCCATTTTGTGTGCGCAATAAAATGAGAAATCTCAAAGGATTCAAGTTTATATTTTGTTTTAAATTTATTGTTATTTCGAGACGAGCGTGATTTTATTATCTTCTTCATGGCGCTGAGATCGTGCTAAATAATATTAAGCGATATTTGAGAGCTAGCTTAAAAGTCTTATTTTTGTGTAATTTACCAGTTTGTGAGAATTTAATTACACCAACCTTTTATCGCAGATTTTTTCTTGTTAATAAATGGTTTAATACGTAAAATAATTTCATAAAAAAAGGCGGTTAAAATCAGCTTTGTTTCTTCTTCGACCTCGACCGAGGCGAGTCAATGAGTCTATCAAACTCACTACTTGAATACAAAAGCCAGACAGACTAGGTTACGTCATGAATCTATTTGTATAGTGGCGTATAGCGATGAGTATTATGTGTAACCGCTATCAAACATAGAATAATACGTTCTTACATACTTACGAAGATTCTATATGACATTATACTGCACGTTCTTACGAAGATTTGCTGGCTAGGTTCGGTTTGGTTGCACTTGGCTGCCGTAGAAGGCAGCAAGATTTAAGACTTCTATATTAAATCATACACTCCCAAATTGATTCACCGTATCTTCTATTCCAATTAATTTTTAATACTTACCATCGTGCTCGTAAATTTAAATTATTATCACTCCGGGTTTTCGTGAACAATACCTCTTATTATAATCCCTTAGTTAGAATGTGTCGCCAGTATAATGAGCTCGTCAGGGGTTGCGCAGGCGCAGGAATTGATTGCGATATTTTTCATTATAGTTTTTATAGTTTTAAGAATTTATTGTCAAATAATTTAAGATAACTTTTGGTTTAATTGTAAATAATGTATGTATTTTTTTTTCTTTTTATCTATGTTTTGTTTTGCTTTGTGTATCCTTTGATACTCGGTAATCCAATCCAATCATGAGTTCTGTTATTTCAAGATAAAGGATGTTATTCGCTGCATGTTAACAATACAATAAGTAGAATGTACATATGTTGGGTTTTAACCTAGCTTTTAAGGTACGATATAGATTGTTTTTGGTTTTTTTAAATTGTGGCGAAGATTGTCAATGTATGTGTGCCTGTAACTCAGGTTGGCACATACGAGTGTTTGTCAAACAAAATGCGATTTTTATTTATCACAGAGAGACGCCTCAAATCAGCACAAAAATGGTGTCATTGGTGTAAAAAAGAAAGAAACTTGTTCTATGTCAATTTGAACTCGGAAAACTTATTCTATGTCAAATATAACTGAGAAAACTTATTTTATGTCAAATATAACTCAAAATAATGTATCATTTTTCCAAATCAGTATTTTTAAGTCGAGTCCTATTAAAATTACAAATCTATCTTTATAATAGTAGTAGTATAGATAAAGTTGCTTGACAGTTTAAGTTGCAACAAGGGTAATTAGTCCGTTAATTATTTTAAAATTTCGAACGAGCTGCTCTCGAGATTCATTAGCTCCAGTCATCTTTACAATGCAGGACCGAAGTAGCAGCTGAATGGCAGTTAATTAAGCTTAAAATTATCAGATGCCATGCTTCGCGACTGAAATGATATATCGTCACTGCTTATTGTGAGCCATCTTGTTTTAATGGGGTGTCCATGCTATATGGCGCGTATTTAGACTTTTAGAGAGTCAATTTATTTTTATCGCAAAACAATGTAATCGCCGTCTGATTGACAATCCAAACCTATTGTCAATCAGACGGCCAGCAATCAACGCTGCTTGCTATAGCTGTGGTATTCCTTGAAACCTTATAGATAGAATCACTTTATATTAGACAATATTTGTACGTAGTGAATGCAAACAACAAAATTGACTTCTATCAATCGAAAGGGATATGTTATTGCATAAATAATTTAAATTAATTTTAAATAATAACGTTAAAACCTATAAAATGGGAGGACGTACAGACTAAAAAACGGAAAAGCAACCTACGGGAAAAAATGCAAAACATGCCACCAATGATATAATAATTATACAAATTGCTTAAAGTGTTAAATTTAAAAATCACAACATATTAAAAGAACATATTATTATTACGCTTATTAAATACGGTCCATATTGATTAATCTCTGAAACATTTATGAACATTACGAAGACAATAACAATAGGGTAATCAGCCTCTATTAACCCTGCTACACGACTATAGTGAGACAACAAAGAAGTAACCTCAACTAGAGAATTAAATTTAATGCCAACAAAAGCGTCGCTACTAAGACGAACGAAGATTATGATAACCTTAATAAATAACTTTAAGCAACCGCTTAGCAGTTAAGTGACTACTGTGAAATGAACCGTTGTTTATCACTTCCTTCCCCGAGACTATCGCGACGTGGCCACACTATTTGCGAGAGCTGCGAGGGTTAATTGGTATGTAAACAAGAGACGTACAATCTAATCTTACTAACGTTATTATACGGGCTCATCCGGTTATGATACAGCATAATATCAGCCTCTTAAGGTTCTATTTGTTGGACGGAGAGAAACAAAATTAGAAATATATGTATAAACAATTTGTTCAAAGTTGTATAATTTTCCCGCGAGCAAAACGTCCTAAGCGCTGAGAATTTCATGCAACTTATGTGCTTCTTTCAACGTCATCGATGCAACACTGAAGTGTACAGACTATAGTACAATGGAATTAAACAGAACGAGTGTTGGAAAAGACATACGTACTTCATTGAAACGTTACATATGTTGTAATGGCGGTTGTTTTTGTAGTACAATTGTAAAGCTTGACGCGACATATCAATTAACATCAAAGCTTTTTATATACCAAAGTTTAAGTATTTTATTCTACTATTTGTATTGTGGAATGAAGAATTGCCTTTGTGAAAATTCCTGGCAGGAAAAAATTGCGAAAAAAGTCTTCATATAATAAAAGCAAAATCAATGTCAAATGTTCTCAATCAAAATCAATTCCACGTATGAATTTGTAATTGTAATATTCATTTGTATTTGTAAGCGACTGTATTGAATGAGCTGATCATTAAAAAATTAATGAGATAGTTATGTATTTTAAAAAACAAAATTCTGCTATAATCTGCACATATTATATATTCCCCTTATCAACTCCTCCTTGAATCACTCTGTGTTATTGAAAACTGAATCAAAATCCGCTGGGTAGCTTAAATATCTAAACAAATAGCGATAGTGACTTAATTTTATACTATGTAAATATTAAACTAAATACACAGACAATAAACCATATAACAGGTTCAATAAAGAGTACAACTATTATACAATACTACATATGTATGTATATACATAATTATATGAACCACACAAACTATCAACATTCATTTAAATAGTGGTTTCCAGCGCGGTGCTTAAAACTATGCAGCGATTTACATTTACAGATGCTCTGCGGTATAGAATTCCATAATGTTACAGCGGGAACAGTAAAGGAATTGGAATAGAACTAAGTAAAATGGGTTGACATGTCAAGGATAATAGTGGGAATAGGTGTCGGATTCTTGAATGTTATCTTGCTTTGTGTTATCGACCTGTGTGTCGTTGTTATAGTTTTTACAACTTATAAAAAAAAATATAATATATTGCTTTTTTATATTTCTTGAAATTTATCAATTTAATGAAGGCCGTGGCTAGAGGGAGAATATAACAGTCTTGCTTGGGTGGGTAATGTGATACCCCGCTCGGACTCGAACACTCGCTCTAGGAACGAAGGGAATAAATATGTTTAATGAAAATAAACTACTAGATATTCTCTGTATTGTTCCAACTTTTACGAGGGCATCCGTACTGGAAGTGATGCTGTCAATTGTTTTGATCACGTCGCGTTGGTTCCGGAACGTTATTTTAAATCTTGTTACTTACGCCATAGGTTGCTTCCAATGAGTCCATCGCAGTATATCTGTTTCATTGCTGTGTTCCGTTTTTAAATCGTACCTCTTATGTCAATGCACAATGTGATTCTTATATGAGGAGAGACAGATTTTTTGCACTCACAATCGCAAACAATACATATACTAGGTGACTCTATCCAATTACAATCATAATAAGTCTTATTTCACACAATATTTGTATAGAAAAATGGTCACTCGGCACATTAACTTTAAATTCATAATTACTTGATTTGATACAGTTTGAAGTCACAATCCCGACTAATATTATGTTTAAGTAATTCTGTCCGTTTGTGACATTCTCACATCAAAACGACTTAATCGATTTTCTTTATATTACATGTCCATAGGAAAAAGTTTACCATGAGATTGAGTTTCGCTTTATTATGGGAATATTGCATATAAGATAAAATGTTTTTAGCTTTAATAATGTAATTCAGATGTATTCCTTTGTCAGAATTATTAAGTGTCCTGTATTCACTTCTGCTTATGTTCAGAGTTATGATTTTTTCTTTTGTTTTCAGCTCGCGATCATTCACATCCCACGCACCACATCACAAGGTTACGACACTCAAGACACCTAGAAGGATACCAGCCAATACACACAACCGTGAGTAACCAGACCAAATTGAATTGTCAACATCACTCCACTATATAAAACCTTGCCCTGACCAGCTTAATTCCTAGTCTTAACTTTTTTGTTTGGCTTCTTTATCCCTTAACATTAGACATGCATGCAAATTTGTATTTTATGTATTTATTCTTACGTATCGTTGTTACACTAATGTTATCAAGCTTGCAAGGAGATTTGTAAGTAATTCAAACAACTATATGTACATATTATTTGATAATTCACTCACTGTCGAGCTTCTGATTTTCACAAGCCACAGGAACAATCAGGTATATTTACACTTTTATCGTTTATTTATTTTTATTTATTATTATTATTATGTGCTTTACTGGCTACAGTAACAGGATTCACAGGTAAAAGTAAAATTATGTATTTATGGCATAGGTACCTATTAATTTATTAAAATTACTTTATTTTTGGGAACGTATTTGCACGTTTGCTTATGATGTAATATGTATAATACATAATTGTTTTTAATAGTCTTTTTGTATAAAAGATCATACGTATCAATTAGTTAATTTATTACTCGTAGATTTTTTATTTATCTTATTATATTCGCTTAAATTAACACTATTGCGCCAAGTATCCTGAGTGTGCGTCATCTATTCTAAAATGTTTATTTTGTGTATATATATATATATATATAATGCTATTTTTATCTTTTAGAACAATGCGTAATGTTAAATAGGGTCAGTATTTTTTGTAGTTACATATATATCAAATATATTAAAATTTATATACAATATAATATATTTTTTTTTAATTCTACACAAAGCACTGGAATTTAGAAATATTTTACGTTTAGTGTGCTTTAGTGAAATAATTTTATTCCGATTCGCTTGAATTTTTTTGTGTGTATTTAAATGTGTTAGTAGGTACACAAATAGTTGTACCTACTACATAAGCAAGCAATAGTATTTAATTTGATAATACAGATTTGCTTCATTAATCTGTCTGTTGTCATAAAACGAATAAACTACGAATAAACTTTAACTAACTGTCCATCATAATAAAATGATTGATGGCTGTATACTTGCATGGCAATTTCTACAAAAACGATAAATCTAACTGATTCCATTTATATTATAAAATAGTAAAATAATCTCTAGAAGCCATTACTTAAAATTTCACAAATAAATTTCGACAGATCGAATGAATTTTCTAAAGATGCACAAGTTTTATGGCGACGAGACATTTGTACGCTCAACATCCAGCAGTGTTATTCACAAAATGATTGAATGAATGATTCACAAAAAAATTCTGAGCATTCAGCTTTTCGCTGTCATGCGATTTAAAATTGAGACTTGCTAACGTCTATTTTTTTTTTTCACATAATATACAATTTGAATATTTTCAAATCAATGTGAGAATGAAGATGGTATGTACCATCCTTCAAGGTAATCGTGCGTTCACATCGGGTAATTCAAAGTAATTAATTAAACATATCGATTTTTCTATTTATCTTATTATATTCGCTTAAACTGACACTATTATTGCATCAAATGTTCTGAGAGTACGTCCTATATATAAATAAATTTCGAGGTCAAACCTATATTATAAAAACTTACAGAATATCGAAATAATAAAAAATATGTATCTCACAAAATGAATGAAGATTGTACGAGAGTAAAGTCACATATTTTTTAAAATGACTAAGGATTTATAAGAGAGGCACTTCTTATTACAAGTGTAACAAGGTATCATTCTTGAGAAGGTGGTTAAGCGTCTTAAAACACCATGTTTCATACACAATAATGGTCCTTTGCGCAACACTTACCGCCGAATCATAAAGTTCGATCCCTATCCCTCATATCTGCTACATATAAAAAAAGCTTTCCGTTTTCGAATGTCCGTCGAAAATGTGTATCATGCATATGTGAACAGTACAAGTATTTTCTCTACGACTCGTCGAATAATCAACTAATGTAGATAGCCCACAAGGTGGCAAAGCAGAACAGGAAACTTTATCTTATAGTGGGTCAAGCTTCCTTAGTGCTGTATCTATATACATAGCTCACAGAATGAGTCAAAGCAATGTTCAGTACGTACTCTCAAAAAATAGAACATGAATGTCTTGGATGGATTGCTTTTAAATTACTCTGGTTATATACGTATATAGTATTATACGTATATAGTATGCTATCGATTAGTAAAAACATTTGCGAATGGAGCTGACCGTACAAATATAGGTTAAGGGCTGTGTTGGCAATGCATTTATTGCGAATGAATGTACGAATGCATATTAGTACCATAAAGGCATTATGGTAATAGTATGTAGCCAAACCTTCAAGAAATATTTTTTAACTTTTTCTGCTGACGCTACGCCGTCTTGTTTTTGAACCATAATGTTGCTTAGTAGAAAGCAGTCTTTATTATTATTTACGCCAACGTTTAGTTTGTGCTATGTAATGACACCTTTCTTCGATCCTATACGGTTCCAGTTCATGGCTGCGTCATCTCCGAAGCTGGCGGTGAAGGACAACCACAAGCCTCTCTTCTTGGACTGCCTGAACTACAGGCCTACTGTGAAGGAAGAGCAGTCAATTGGCACATATGTTTTTACGGTAAGAAGATTTTTTCAAGATATGGAAACGACAAAGGAAAATATCGCAGACTATTGATGATAACATTCTTTTATTAGAAAAAATATTTATTAGAAGCAATAAAACTTTTTATTAGAAAACCAACTCGCTGAAATATCTGCAATAATACAATGTTTAGCTTTTAGTTGATTAAATAGAAAACGACTATAGTAACCGTAACGGCACTGTACACACCCATTATGTATGGGATTTTTGTTTTTAATGAATTTTTGTATAAGTGTTGAATGGTACAACACGTATACATAAATTTTATTTATTTGATATTAATTATTGTTTTTATTATTCATTAATTTTATAATTATTTTATTATTTTATAATTCATTAATCCATTCATTAATGATTTGATTTTCGTTAAAATTGAGTTGTCATTCAGATTTAGATATTTGTTCATATCCATTTATTGACTGTTATTATTTAATTACTATTTGATCTCATAATTTTTACCAAACAACAGGTTCATGCAGAAGACAAAGATCCGCCTGAGATGGGCGGAACTGTAAAATACAAATTTGTGTCAACGCCTGGTGAAAAAGAAAGATTTCATGTCGACCCTGAATCTGGTGCGATTACTACGGCCGATGTTAGTATACTTCCACTACTTAACGATCTTAATACTAATAAAATAAGATTGCATCATTAAAATCCTGATTGTTAGTATTCGATGTGCTGTAGTTGGCGAAGAGAAAAAATGGTTGATTCTACGATGATGATCTACATGTTTGGAAAGTAACTTTTAGTTTTGGAAAGTAACTTTTAGTTTTTATAAGTAAATGAATGAAAATTGAGTATGTTAAATTTATCCCATGGATATCCTTATTTAGATGTTGCAGAACGGGACATTATTGTCGTTATAGTAAAATTATCACAAGCCAAAATATCAATTAAATATTACACTAGTAATTTGCACTCTGAATAGCAAGATAAATGTAGCTTCTTTAATTATATATAAGATATATTACAAAATAAATTTTGTTTGAAGAAATATTCGTGAATTAACACAATGAAAGGGGTTTGTCAATTAGCGTTAATTAAATATCGTTTTACATACGAGCTCATTAAGTCAAACACGTCGTAAAATAGACTTTATAAGATAATTTGTCTAATAATTAAGAAAGTCGTATATAATTACGTTTGTTTTTTTGCGATTGCGGGATGTAATGGAAAAAGAGGTTTGTAAAATATTTATTGAATTTATTCATAATTTAATTGTTAATAATGTTTATAAACGACAGGTATTCGACCATGACGAACCGTCCAGAGAAAAAGAAGCTTATATAACCGTACGAGCAAGTGACAACGGACAACCACAATTAGATGACGCCTGCACAATTAAAATTTTAATAGAAGACATAAATGATAATCCACCTGTCTTCGACAAAGTTGTGAGTGTTAAAGTAAAACGTTAAAGTAAGATGCTAGCTACGTATCACGTAAATGTGCTTTCGAACTAACTAATATTTAATTCCAACTTTCCCAAACGAATCATACCTACCAAAAAGTTTCAGAAGGTAGGTTCAGTTAATTTACATAATCATAAAGTTTTCGTATTGATTCAAAAACACATTAACATGATTTGTCGAGATTTATTCAAAGCAAATGAAGTACTTGAGAGGTTTCCGAAGCCTTTCAGAAAGTGGATATTATGCTATATGCTTCCAACTAGGCTAGACAAACAAGCTGACTGAAAAATATTAACTCGCCGGAGTAAACAAAATCTTCAAACTTTATAGGTCTTGCATGGAAATGGAATCTTTATAATCTGTGATTGAATTAGCTTTTACTTTGTACGTGACTAATTATGTCAATTTAATGTATATTAATCAAAGTGATAATTTTTATATTAATGCTTTACTATTTTCCAAAGGTCTTTCGGGGAGATGTTTGGAAGGTTTGTCTATAAGCGTATTAATGAAAGAAAAATGAGTTCAGCACAATGGCGTTATGAAATAAACACTACTATTGAATTGTCTTATGTTTCTTCAATTGTTACCATTGCTTTTCTAATCTTTTCTATAAAAAGAGCTATGGTTACAATTGTTGTTAAAGATTATTTGAAAACTGTACTATTTTTAATTGCATGTTGCTGCATGTCTTTAGGATCGTAAGCCGCCGCTCAAGGCGTTATTGGTAATAATTTTATGTGTTATTGTGTGTTGAAATCCACTTTCTTTGCACATTTGTAGTTGATGTGTTTTCTTTAGCTAGGCCGCTCTTTCCCCCTAGATGCATTTTATCACAATGCACGATTATTTATTATTTTGGATAAGTCTTCTTTCTCTAAGCTTCGGGCATGCTTTGCGTAGGACTAATATTTGAGGTTTGTATACAGCAGCTAAGTATGAAGATCGTGTGAATATAAAGAAAAAAAAGTCAAACAGCAATTAACATATCAAAATAGAATTTAATGTATCTATCTAAAGATATTACTAATACTCATTAGAAAATCAAATAAAAAGCCACATACCAACCAAATATTTCCTGAATGTTCTATTAATACATTTTTTTATAAACAGTCGTACTCCGAGTCCGTACCACAAGATCTACCCAGCGGGAGGGAAGTGATGCGGATATCAGCAACAGATGTAGATGATGGAAACAACTCCATTGTACATTATAGCTTGGATTCCAACTCGCCAGATCAAGCTTATTTTTACATCGATCCAGACAATGGAGTTATATTTTTAAATAAAACTATAGATGTAAGTAATATTATACATTTTTATGAAATAATAACTAATAATCTATTCAAGAGTAATAAAGTAATAAAAATCTAGATATACACATAATTTAAAATATCAAGCTTATTATGTATGTTATTTACAATTTGTACACAACATAAAAACATAGTTATAAATAAGGAGGGAATGTTTACAGAAAGTACCTGGTTATAAGTTTAAATTAAGTGCAATAGTGAAAGACATGGGAGACCCGCCACAGCAGAGCTCCATAACACTAGATATTCAAGTGGTTGAGTCAAACAAAAAGAGCCCGTCTTTCATTGAAGTGCCAGCAGGACCTATAAGATTAAAAGAAAATTATGCGGACTTCAATGCACCCATCGCGACTGTAAAAGCTGTGTAAGTTTTAGAAACTCTTTGCGCGTGATATGTATCAAGTGAAATATAGCTTTCCTTCGTTAATTTTATTCTCAAAATACTATTAATTACTGTTTATATTCACAGTTCCAATATTCCGGAAGAGGAAAAGTTACAATTTGAACTGGTCCAAGGCCAGACTGAACAAACTAATAAATGGCATACGTTTGTGTTGGAGCCTGAAGCAGATACGGCATATATTAAGTTGGGAAACCATTTGGACTATGAAAAAATTACAGACTATACCCTAACAGTCAGAATACAGGTATTACATATTAAATTTTTCATTTCATATATAAATAGACATCAAAAATGTCCTCCAAAATTGAACGAAAGCATCAGTGAAGTAATAAATATATCGTAAGTAATTCTTTTGACGCCTACTTATTGAAAATATAGATTATTTTAATACAACCGTAAAGAAATCTTACTTCTAACTTGATTTAGAATTACCTTTGTTGTACATCTATTTCGAGAAGTAAAATAGAATTAAGATAACTTTTCAGTATTCATCTAATAAATCTATAATTATTTTGCAGAACAACTATAAATTAGCAGCAGAAACGATAATCCAAATCGAGGTAGAAGATGTCAATGACAATATACCCATATTCAGTGAAATAAGATCCGGCAGTGTGTTAGAAAACGAACCACCTGGCACTCCAGTAATGCAAGTCCGTGCTTTCGATGCTGATGGCACGTCAGCTAACAATCAAGTTACATACCAACTCGGAGATCCGTCAGATCCGTTCGCCATCGACAGTATAACAGGAAACATAACAACATTGAAAATGTTTGATAGAGAAGAGAAAAGTTTTTATAACATAAAGATTATAGCTACTGATAATTCAGAATCTGCTCTTATACCGGGCAAACATAATTCTGGACAGCAGTCGTTCTTGATTGAAATAGCTGATAAAAATGATAATCCTCCACATTTTACTCAAGACACGTACGTTGCGGAATCTATTGCTGAAAATGCAAATATCAACGAACTTGTAACTCAAGTTACAGCGATTGATACTGACACAGGTAAGTTATTTTTATTAGGATTTAAAGTACCAGAAAATCACGAAAATCATTATTTTGCTTGTTCTCGCAAGGTAGTAGTATCAACCCACGCATAACTCTCAGAAATAGGAGATGAGGGGATTGGAACTGTATATGCATTTTGCAGGAATATTATAGAATTAATCTTTTTTATCTCTATTCTATCTCTTAGATATCATAAGAAGGAGACTACTGTTGCATAGGCTAAAAGACGGTAGCGGCAGCCAAAATGAGTTTAGCGAGCTCAATGAAAAGTCCTATCTTTGCTTGAAGCGCTTTGTAATTGAATTTTTAATTTTATATTAACGTAAATGAAAAAAACCCTTATATAACTGTAATAAAATTATATTACAGAATATTTCTTAACAATTTTATTTCGTAACAGTTTTACAATGCTGTTTAATAGCCTTTTTTCTTATACTTAATATACTTACAGTACAGGAAATGTTAATTTTATTAGATCTAAGCCGGAAGAGAAAATGATCCAACCACGTTTCAAATGGAGTATTTACCATACCTTGATGAATTAATCGAAATGCTGATAGAATCCCGACGGCCTTGTCCGCGTGTGCAGATTAATTCGATTATTTCAATAATTGAATGTTGGGTAAATCAATTTTAAAATAGATTCTTGTCTGCGGACAGCCGGAAAATTTAAGTGGGACTGTAATTTGCCTATTGTTGAATGCGTAGGTTTTACATGGATACAAAAAAAAATTCTTGGTGTTTCTTCATTGTCATCTTTTGTTCGGAATTTGCTCATAAACAAATAATTGTTGTCTATTGTCTCAACACGTGTTTTAGTCGTAACCGCCTATTAAATACGAATTTATAAAACAAACAATATGATTGTGGAATTGTAATAATGTAAAATACTTATAAAAACGCTTGTAAACCTTGTTCATGTTTAATGACATCATCATCATCATCATCTATCATCAAAGTCTGTAAATTTTGATATACTATTCAAATTTGTATAAGTAAGTTACAATACCGAAACATGGAAACTTACAAAGAACTATATTAGGAGGTTAAATGTCACCCAAAAGGCATCATCATCCTTTTGCCCATTTCCCATTATCTGGGGTCGGCGCAGTAGATCTTTTTCTTCCATTCCTCTCTATCAGCCGTCATTTCCATACTTACTCCTTTCATTCTTATATCATTCTTCACACAATCGATCCATCTTTTATTCGGCCTTCCTCTGCCCGTGTGTCCCTCCCCGTGTGTCACCCAAAAGGCAATGGGCTATTAAAAATATAATCCAATCAGAAATGATAAAAGTCGCAGATGAATCAGTCTCAAGTGTAGCTCAAAGAATTAAGAATTTTATGAATGATATATTTAGCACTATCAGCTGTTGCAAACGAAATAATGATAAACAACAAAATAACTATTTTATTTATAATAAACGAGAGTAAAGAGCGTTAGAGCATTAACGACGTATTGACACATGTTATGACGTAACTTTAATTCACTATTGAAATTAATTCTTGTTAAAAATATTCACCTTTATTATATAACAACTTTTCAATACCATTTGTCACTACTCAACTACACGGAAATAGTTTTATTGAACGTTCTATGGTGTAGTAAGTGGTAAGATATCAATTTAGTATTTAATCCGGATGGCATAAGAACCTAGACTTACACAATGCCTAAATACATATATATACATATGATAAAACATTCCATAGGAATACTAAAGCTATTTTCTCTGACTTCATTCAATTTTATGATATATATTTGTTTACACGAATATTCTGTAATGTTTGCGAGCTTAGCTTGTATTACATTAATTATAATCACATCTACTAATGGCATTACAGTTAGTTCTGTAGGCAAATATCGAGGAATATGTAACATGATATTGCCTACATTAATTATACCAACTCTTCGATTGATATTAAATCTATTAACATTATTATCGCGTTAATGGCGGATCTGAAACTAACTTTGGTAATGTGAACTCACATAAGCTCTCGCTTCGCGTTAAGATTTACTTGTATTACATGAATTATTGCTTTGCATCAAATTAACATTAAAACTTCATCAGAAGAAACTAATTTTATAACCCTAATAAAATGATCATCGATATACATTTTATTGTTAATCAACGACATAAAATACTTCTCAGCTTAAATGAATAGCGGATAAGTACTTACTTAATTTAAATGATTAAGAAATAGTGGAATCACGAGCTTTGTGTTAAAGAAATATAGTTGATACAATAAGCAATGTAATGTAATTTTTGTATTACAAATATTCACGGTATCTTTAGCAGTACTATGAAACAAATTTTCCAATTAAATAATACATCATGTTTACATTTGACATTATCGTCAACTCAAAAATAAATATTTACATTTTTTATTAATGACTCGAACCTTTTTTGGTAAGTTCATTAATCTTTTCTCGAAACGGCGTTTGCTGTAATGAATACTGAAGCGAACATCAGAGTTCTCGTGTAATAATAACATTCTGTTGAATGCAAACGATCTAAGCGACGAATTCGATCTGGCTGGGTCTTAAATTTTTCAAATGTTCCTGTTTTCTCGTCTTGACTAACAATACACGTTGTAGCGTCCGTTGAAACGAATTATTACAATTTTCATTATTAACACCAAAAATGCATCGTATCTAATTTGCCCGATTTTTCCAGCGTCCGTGGTAACGTACAGCATCATAGACGGCAACACATACGACGCCTTCGTCATTAGGAACTTCACTGGCGAAATCCGCGTGAACAATGAATTGGACTACGAGAACATCACCACGTACAATCTCAATGTAATGGCCTTTGACGGTATTTACCAGGACGTGGCCAAGGTCATCATCAATATAGAGAACTTGAACGATAACCCCCCCGTCTTCCTCGAGAACTATACTAGGACTATTGAGGAGGAGAAGCTGTATGAAGGCTGTATTGTGAAGGTATGTTTCCGAATATTCAATAAAATAAATATCAAATCAATAAAAAAAAAATTGTATTTAAATATATGTCAAGAAATATACATGAGGATTTGAAGAGCGTTGGTGGAACGAATTGAATTGGAAGGTTTGATTCTATTATGTATCAATCAGCAATATGAATCTCAAATCGACCACCGTGATTGACGAGCCTAATCACGCTAATATAGTTTCACAGTTCATATAAGCTCATACCTCTCAGTGGAGACGGATACGAACTGTGATGAATAAGAATATCTCCAGTTCTCTTCTTCTTCAGCTCCAATTTGTCGTCGATTTGACATTGGAACGAACTAATTACGTTAATTTATCTAGATAATGAGTACTAGCTTAGGGAAAATGCCTGGTGTAAAATCAACCTTGTCTGGAGCGTTAGTAGCAGACCAATCAAAATCCTTGCGTGTCTAATGAGCCATTCTTCTGTGCTAATTATGTGTTAACTTGTAAATGGCTTGGTGACGGCTTACAAATTTTCATCATAATAAATAGTGTGATGATTATAAAATTATTTTATTCTTTTTTTCGTTAAGCTTTACAGTTGCAGTAAGAAAAGCTGCATACGACTGATATAAGATGTGTTTCATTCTGATGCATTATTATGTGTACATAAAGACTAGATCTAGGCCGCCCTCACGAATCTTCGCACCGATCGGCCCTGCGCTGTTAGCATTTGATTGATAGATCTTGCCTCGATAAATAATAAATGAGTCTCCAGAGCATAACTGCATTAACGATGCTTACATCCAAGGAACGTATCTGCACAATTGATATGTAACGTGGTGATTTACTAACGCACGTCCCATCTTCGATATCGGCGCCGATAATATATCGCGTGTTGTCCTTCAAAACACATCGAGTGGAAAAACGGAAAATATCGAGATATTTTGTTCCGATATTTATCGCCGGCCATATTTCACTTTTCTATGACTTCGGTGAAAATTGAGGGCGGGCTTGCTTGTTTTTCTGGTGACAACGTAAAATCATCTTTATTGCCGGAGAAAAGTGTAAATATTCTAAGCTTGTTAAATTAATCTCTACGAAGAATAAATGCTTCACTAGAGTCACAAGAAATTAAGAATATAATATTTGAGTAACCTTAAATTAGAATAAATTCTTCGCGTTAAGTACCAGAGCACTTATTATTGGTATAGAGAAATTTACTTGAACTACTATTATCTGTAATATGAATAAATATAAATACGTCTGTTCTTCCCGAAGACAAAAATTTATTCAAAGGTGTAATAAATAACAAATGTGTGCCCCAGTGTAATACATATTGCCACTGTCAGAGCACTTCGCATAGATTTAATTAAAATCTCTTCATTTCTCACTCTTCACAATCAATTTAATGAGTTAAATTTTTAACGTAATCATGCATGCATCTTGACTAAATTATATCTGATTAAAGTTCGTTAAGTAACAATACAAAAAGTTGCTAAATTTTATTACAAGGATACATTTATTTGTTTATTTATATACACTTTATTGTATAAACAAAGGTACAAACACCTTAAAACTAAATTATGTTTACAATTGGCGGACTTATCTCTAATAGACATTTCTTCCAGTCAACCCATGGCAGTGTAAGTATTCGACTAGTGAGGCGACACTAAAATGTATTGAAAACTATATAAAATAAATACATTATATGGTATAATATATAATATAATGTATTTATTTTATATAGTCGGGAGCGGGGTAAGCAGGAATCTGGGGATCTTTCATAATGTTGTATAGCGTTGTAAGAATATGCACATTATGCCGAAGGCAAAGCCATTTTAGTTACGTTCAAAATTGTGAGATGTGATCTCTGTATGTTATTAAAATTCGTCATATTCCCAGGTGGAAGCGTACGACCCAGACATCAAAGATCGAAACGCGCCGCAGAACATAATTTACTCGTTGGTCAAACACGAGCAGAAGGAATTCCTCCAGATCGACAAGGACGGGTGTCTCCGTCTGACGAAGCCTTTAGACCGCGACCAACCATCAGGGTTCACTAGGTGGCAGATTTTAATCATGGCGGCCGACCAGGGAGGCAAGCTCGGCTCTGACAGCCTGCGATCGACGACAGAAGTCATATTGGAGCTGACGGATATTAACGACAACGCTCCATTTCTTACGAACGTGAGTACCTTTTATTTTTTTAATACCGAAATTATAATTAAATAATAAAAAAAATTAGTAACATGATATATATCCAAAATAACATCAATACATTTGACATTAATCTATATCGTCCGTCTTATTCAGAGTTTACTTTGCTACTGATAATTTTGTAGTACCACTGTGTTTTATGTTCAGGTTACATAAAATTACGATAATTTTGCTCCTCATGAATACTGCTACATGATAGATGTGATGTTCCGTATCTGTTTTATGTGGTGCGGTCCGATCTATAGATTTTTTATTAAGTATTCATCAATAAGCCTTTAGATATCTTAATTGATTGACCATGACCATTAGTTCCAAACAGACAATTTGGACCTTCACGAAGAGTGCTATTTAGTTGTTGGAATAGTGTACCGTATATTAAGGTAACTTCCCCGTCTAAATTGATAACGAAATTAACTGCCTTGTCCAAGCACTGAAACAAATCACAAAGATTTATTTTTATTGGAACACAGAAAAAACCCAAAAGTATTACTTCTTTGTAACTCACAAACATTAGTTATTACACAATGGCCGAAAACATCTAGAACTTATTTATTGTTAAAACCTAAGCTAGCATGACGTGATTCTCCAAATGTAGATGAGACTTTTGATATACTGGTTAGTTAATTGTGCTACCTCATATTGTGAATGGGCCCTTTGAGGCTCATTGTCCTTGGGCTGGCGGGTTACGCGAGGAAATAGAAGCTCTTTATATGGATTTTCATACAATAATGTCGAGGTTCATTGTTGTACTAGAACCTTCGTGGTTGGAATTCGAACGATTTGCTTCACGTTGGCGTTATTGAATAAATATCCAACAAAGTCAACATGAAAATAAATAATTTCGAGACCATACAATGGTATATTGACAAAACATCTCTCACGTTTGAATCTTACTGCCAAAAATAAGTAGGTATTCAAGTAAAGTTATAAAAGAAAAACTCAATTTGGAAAGTTAAAGAAAGCTTATGGACGAACACAAAATTAAAGTTGCATCTGATTCACATAAATATTCTAATAAGTTTGGAAATCAAACATCCTGCGTACTTTGGGAAGAAAACTTTTCCGCTTCCTCCACCGTGACCGGAATGTGCGAAGGAATTGTATGTATCTAGCTACGACATTTTAAACGTGTTCCTGAACAACTTTTCGTATTTTTTACAACTTATTTATTTTTGTACAAAAATAAACAATGTTCAAATCGCTTCTTGACAATAACAGTGGATCTCTTTGTTATATTTCCGAATAAAAGAACACACATTCATGAGTATAGTATGCTATGTGCTCTGGAAGTCTGATTGTGTTAGTTTTTTTCCATAATTCGGTTGGATAGACTCACAGAACACAGAAAGAGATTAGAACGGCTATGTAGGCGTGGCACGCGAGCCACAGTTATGATCAAATGATCATGACTGTGGCCAATAATGCGAACGCGTTGCTTAGTCAGTCACGAGTGATCACGGAGAGTGTTTTACGAAGTGCTGCGCGTTTATTAATGAAAATGCCTACTTGTGCTGTAATTACCTGCAAAGCAAGAAGTCAGGTCTCAAGTGTAGCTAAAGATGGAATATCTTTTCATCGCTAAATAGCAAATTTGATCGTAATAACTAACGTTTTACAAAAAAATTATCAAAGCTTGATCGTAACGATAAGACACATAATATTTTTCTAAAAAATATACATTGCCGGCTATGTACGCGCATGCGTCTAATTACATTACTCAGAGGGCGTAATGTAGTACACTGAATTCGGTAGCGACGCATTTGAATAACAGCAATAAACGTAGTAAAATGCCATAGTGCTGTGCTTACCAAAAAACGTACGCATTATGTTTTACCGATAAATATATTTTTTTAATATTCTGGTAGGAATAAATGATTGTGTGATAAACTCGAACATTTGTTGGAAGATTGTTCAAGTATTTATTTAAGTTTTAATTAAATTTAAATTATACTTTTATTAAACGAATTAATCGGTGTGTGCGACCGTGGAAATATTATTAATATGTCCAAATACATGTATAATTAATATCATCATCAGAGCTCACATACGTCCCCACCGAGGGGAGATAGCCACTGCAAAATCGCAAAATGTATGAACATGTCGGAAAAATGTCCTATCGCACACATATAAAAGTGCCTGTATATGTTTGTTATGGAAACAAGATTTACAGAAATATAGTTTACTTTGCTTCCAACCTACATCTATTTCACTTAATAAGTTTGTTTCATCATTATAGTATAGGTATATACAATTAAATTAATTATTAAATTTTAAATACCTACATGAATGTAATATTTCGTTTTCAGTATTGAAAATATTTGTAATATTAAATTTGCTATCGACATTTTATATCGATAATTTTTCATTTTTGTCAATCACTAAGGTAATAATATCGTTTTTAGACGGAATTATTTGAATCTGGTGAGTGCAGTGCTGTGATTGGTTCAGTTCGTTATCGCGCGATGCGTACTTCTCCTGATTGGTTATGCGTGACTTTACAGACGCAGCGCTGGCTTCTTAAACTGGCGACAGCGGCTCCCGTACAAACGATGCATGTTCGCCATTCTAACCTCTTTCTGTGTTCTGTGGATAGACTGCTGCGGTCAATGGATTACACTATCGAAAGTTGTAAAAAAATCGACTATGTGAAACAATTAATTTTTCGCACATCAAATCGGGAACCATCGGTTATGTTAAAGACATACTACTATGTTAATGATAAACTACATACTATAAGGAACCATTCGAATCAATTGTAAACATAAAACTCCAAGTTCGTGAACTGATTACGAAAACTTTTTATATTCATTTGAAAAATTAACTTTTTTCAAAGAGATCGTTTATCAATACATAGTATAAAACAAAGTCGCTTTCGCTGTATGTCCGTATGTATGCTTAGATCTTTAAAACTACGCAACGGATTTTGACGCGGTTTTTTTTAATAGATAGAGTGATTCTTAAGGAAGGTTTGTATGTATAATAAATGCATAATATAGTAGAGAAACACTGATAAATTTAAAGGTTTCTAATGTGATGTCGTAAATAAGCACGTTTTTTTGCGCTTATATTGCAAACGCTGGCTGAACCCTACGAGATAGACCAAAATAATGTACTACAGTATTGTACAACTTACAAAAATCCACAAAAAGTCCGCGATGGTATATGTCTATCTCTTAGGGATAACCCACCATAACCATTTTTTCACTGCACCCGTGCGAAGTCGGGGCGGGTCGCTAGTGATATATAATTTAATGCAAAAGTTTAGTTTAAAGCTAAAATTTGAATAGAACTCAGGACCTCTATAGTCGAGGGTTAGTACACCGATTTCAAGGTGTCACCATTTTATTCTTACGAATAGTCATGGTTGTTAATAAATATTTCTATGAATATATTTGTATATGTATCATATACCTATGTATATTTATCCGTTATTCTAAATCCTATAAAACAAACTTGACATAGCTTACCTTGAGCTAGGGTTATTGGTGTATGTGTAACAAATATGTATTTATTTATATGTATATATTTAACTACCGGCTTAAATTAAACAATATATTTTAGTATTGGAGAAATAATATAAGCTATAAAACATGACCTACCTAAAAAATATAACTGATGTAGTAAATGACTTTTTTTAAACATTACCTTTCTTAAGTGTTTCCTTGATTCACTCAATTCGTTCAAGATTGAAAGTAACTCCATCAATTTCCCAACAATCATTTCACTAGTTTTATTCGATACTCTTACACAGTCATTAATTCTGCCTTCAATTTTCCTCTTGCCCGTTAAAGAACATGCAATTCACCTTGTAAGACTCGTTCAGAGCGGTTTATAGTCTGTTTTAAAAGAATTACTATCGATAAATTTGAATGGAGCTATCTGGGATGAACTGCTGCGGGAGCGGCCACGTTGCGTAGAATGGTACGCATGTTTAGAGTTCGACTTAAGCGCCCTTTGAATAGACATTTCAATAGCTTAGACTAAACAGCTCTGTTAGTGTATTAAATCTTTAGATAAGACTTCATGCTTACTTCAAAGCATCATTGTAATGCTAAGGAAGTACTTATACCAATTAGTTAGTAGTTTTACATGGGTCTGTAATTTGTTAAGTAAGGAAGCAAGTATAAAATTTGTAGTAATTGTATTTATTTATATTTAGGTATAATTAAATTAAGGAAACAACATTGTAAGCAACGTGGAATGCTGTCGCCACACACAAACCTTTGTGGTTTAAGTGGCGTCCATTATCAAACTTTTTTTTGTAAACTTAGTATTATCAATAATAAATAAAAAAAAAAAGTAGCTACATACAAAATTGAAGTAACATGATTGAAACTGAGGCCAATGCGGCTCTTTGTTTTTGTTGTACAGACGTCATCACATCAAATATTGCAAACGATATTTTTTCTAATTTATATTGGAACAGAGTGTAATATAAAAAACGGGTGTAGTTATGGCGTTGAAGTTAATATCAAATATATTTGCCACCAGCAGTGAAAAAATCTAACATCTAACGCCCAACGTATCGCTCTGGCAGTACAGAGAGGTAACACCGCCGGCATAATGGGATCCATGCCGCAAGCTAACAAGCTAAGCTGAGGTTTCCTTTTTCTGAGTTTCTTTTTATATTTTTTTTTATATATAGATAAGTTTAGACTTATGTATATATCTTTTTGTTTCTAGGGTTAGTTTATTTTTAGAATTAGGTTATTTGACTCAATATTAAATTATGTTTTAAAGTATTAATTATAATTATATTATTTTGTAGTTGTTGTAGCCTGTTTATAAAAATTAAATGATATCACTTCTAAGGCAACGCGATCAAATGTTACAACCATTAATGCTGCATATTTTATATTCACAAGTAAATTAACTATATAATTTAATAGGCTTCCTGATGATCCAAAATCATAAAATTTGTTATGCAGCAATGTCTCATGTGACTCAAGTAAAAAAAAATGCCGTAAATTCGTAGTTGCATTATCAAACATAAAATTCTTTTGCTAATACAAATTTTTGGGGACTGATTTATTCTTCCAAAATCTTCGAGACTCAATTACCGTGACCGAACTATTCATTCAACTAAAAGTTTGGAACACATATTGCGCGCGTCCGATTCATACTTGCTTAGATTTTTTATGATGAATATATAATATTTTTCAGTTGTTAATTTGGAATATGTAACTTTATCTACTTTATAATACATATTAATAGGTATTTGAAACAAATTATATATTATGTTTTATTAGTATGTTTATTATATTTCTACTATTATTTTATTATATTTAACCAAAGTTTGCTTTTTCAATCATTCATACGAGTATTTCATAGTTTTTAAAGATTTACGTGACGAAAATGAATTATAGCGTTACTATGCTGTAACGTTGAATTGAAATAGAGCTAATGAATGAAATTATTCCTTCAGTTCAGGGTCACTTGCTTCTTCATCTCGAGACGACTCCCGATTTCCGAATATGTGCTAGAGCCCCCTTATATTTGATGTTAATAAGCAAAACAAATCAACTCACATATATAAATCAAGTTTAGTATCAGCAAGCGGGTTTCTTTGTGGAGATTTCTTTGTTAGCTTACATTTTTAATTTATATTATTAAGTCTATTGAGTACTTTTTTTTTTTATATATATATATGTCTACTCCACGGACTCGTAGTCCGTGCCTTTTTTAAACTGTCCTCGTTTGGATCTACTATATACGTACTGTACGTACAGCGTCATATTCATAGCGTATTGACTACTTATGTGATAATCCTCACTTATTCTTATTTTAAATATGTTACAACAAATGAAGGTTATTAGCTATCTATTATTTTGTAAAAATATAAGTGTTGTTTGCTTTTAGTGCAATTTCCAAGAACATTCGAGTTCGCTATGAAAACTGTCAAAGTTTTTCAAATGATATTAGTATACAAATCGCACTCACAATAAATTTCAAGGCAATATATGAAAACTGTCAAAGCTTTTTAAATGATATTAGTATACAAATCGTACACACAATAAAATTTCAAGGCAAAACTTCTAAACGTTAAATTACAAATGAATGGTATTCAAAGCAAAAATGCTGTGCATAAATAATACGGCTTAGTGAGTAATTTAGCAAGCTGGCGGCCAGAGAGCTTTGGGATTAAGCCGTCTCAGCCAGATTCGGCCATCATAAACATTAGCCTCTGGCCGAAGACCGAAAGCGACCGAACAGTGGGCTGGACTCCTTTTATCTTAATAGTGCTGCACGTGTGGCCAAATCGAACATAGAAATGTCACACTTTCACATTTCTTTGAGATCTGTCTGTCTATGAAAATTGTTAATAGATAAAATAAGCTTTTGTGTTATCTAACCGTTTGTTCATATAAGGTTTGGTATTTTATTGTCTGCTTCATATCTGGAACAAATATATTTTGTGCTAGATTTTCTTTTATTGTATGAATAATTTTCAGTGTATAAATACACAATCACAAAAGCATTCAGTATGAAATAAAGTAAAAACACTTAAAATTAGGTGGTATGATTGGCGGTCTTATCGCTGAACAGCGATCTCTTCCAGACAACCTGCTTATGGAGAGATAGTACCTACTGGACAACCGGGGTTGCAAGTTATAAAAAATTAAACAAAAACAATCTTCAAAACGTACTGAGAACTCTTACTAAAATTTCTAATTAACATTATAAACTAAACTTAAGAGTAATAATAGGTACTTAATTAAAATTTATACTCCTTTTCTAATTGAATTTATCGGGGGCCCGAGATCCATACAGCCACCAATATGTATTTCGTTTTGCGAATTCCATATGTATATTTATTTATCTGACGCTGCAACAGTGAAGGAAAACATCGTGATGTAATCGTGGCCCTCAGTGGGACGTTCATGAGCTATGATGATGATACTGAATTGATAGGAATTGCAGGAAGATGAACTAATCTGCCCACGAAACTTTCCGTGATGCTGAAAGATACAAAGCGTTTTAAACGTAGAGTTGATTGAATTACTAACTAACATGAATAGAATCAAAATATACATGAGGTAGAACCGAATAGTCAATTTATTCAACTTCTAAAATTAGATAAAATAAACAAAATTAATAGAAATAATGAATTTAACATAGATACACTCATGTCTTCAGTCTGGTAGTGACAAGTAAATATTTTAAATCTGCATGTTCAATTTCATAAACCTAATGTCAGTTCAAATATCGCTCTTATTCCATAATTCCAGGCTATAAAAGAAGTATTTGTACCACGTTTCGTGCTACTAATGACGAGACCGATATGGGCGGCCAAAAGATCGGCCAAATTTAGCCTAAATTCGGTTACTGATGTATTTGTGACCCACTCGAGAACCAACTCGTAGTCGAGACTAGATTTCGATTATTTTTTTACAAATTATATCAAAGGAAAGTTAGTGTCTATTCTTTATATACTACTATTTACAGTAAAACCTTATGGTATGGTATTGTAGTAGTCACTTATAGACTACGACAGGGACATCTGTATTTGAAATATATTTGGTGAATGTTCGGATATAATATCAAAAAATTGGCTATTTTTTTTTTAGGATTTTGAACATTTATATTTATTTAGCTATATTAACTAATAAAACAACATTGCGTTGTGCCAATAGACGCCATAGACATCGATTTATGGCTTTATTTTTCAGGGAGAAAATAGGGGACTATGTTTGTATGGAAAATACGCTGCAATGTGTCCTGTTAAATTGCGATATAAAGTATTAATTGATCTTTGATTTTAAACCAAAATTATAATGTGTTTTATTTCCGTGTATAGTTTTACCCATTGTCAGGGTTTGTGGAAAAAGTCAAATAGATTTTTTACATTTCTGTCATTATTACTTTGAATGAGATTTGAGAATTAATTCTCAGATGCGATGTTTCCTAAGGTTTAAGAAGAGCAAACTAATGCTACTCATTGTTCAACATCAAGTACTGATTACTACAACAGCGAAGTACTGGATTGTAGACTCCTTGTATGTTATTACATAAGATTTACGAAATTCGAGTACTTACGATTGGTTCTCTGTTTATCGCCTGATAAACATTAATGGAGAATACATATTTCTAGAACGATTCGAGTGGTTACAAAATATATCTCTTGATAACACTTTCCGGAGCTTTTCCTATGCTAGGTTAGCATAGAAATCCTGGCCAATTTTTCAACCAGGGTGCGTGATTAAAAGTGATCGAGGCCGGGTCCGAGCGCTGTCTATTTTTATGTAAATTGTACCCGCTTATTTTACAGGTATAAACGATTAAGGCATGCCTGCCAATCCTAGAATTGTATTGAGCACAAAACATATGTTGTACTTTGAATGCGCAATTTCTTCGAAGACTTCAAATACATGACGTAATTTCTGAAGAATTCATAAAATATATTACGCATAACTTTAAAAACAATCAATCGACTAGCATTACTTTTGACTTGTATGTAGGATAACTTAATCGACGTTACAATAAAGTGTGAGGTAGTTGTTAAATTTTTTATTGATTTTTTTAATATTGATAGACTCTAAAAACTACGCAGCCGATATTGATGAAAATGTTTTCATATAGGAATTATTTCGAAGGAAAATATATTCTTGTGGGAAAATTGAATAGGCTTCGAAACTGCTTAACCTACAATACTTTATGACTTAGTAATAGTTTGAGGCACAGAAAAGAACATATGTGAATTGTTACCATGGGAAAATATCTATCTAAAACAATTGACAAAAGCAATAATTATATTTCGTTTGTTTCAAACAAAGAAATTAACATAAATATAAAGGTTAACCAATGAAATTTCAGTTTGAATTGGATAAAGCTTTTTATGAAATTTTTCTTTTTATTTGATAACGTAAAGTTTCCAAACTTTCAAACTCATGTCATTACACATCAAACTAATAACACTTAAAAGACAAAGAAACTACAAAATTCTAGATATATTATTACTACTAATTTCGAAATTGATTATTTTAATTTAAATAAACAAATTGTGCGATTCAAAAGTAGTCGCAAATTTAAGATAAAATTAAACGTACACCCAAATAATTTTTTTGATAAGAGGACTCATTCTTAAATTAAAGGTTATAAAATTAAATGTATTAACGAACAAACTATACGAATAAAGCCTACTTTGGCATAACAAATCAGGAGGAAACAATATTCGATTGAGACGGCTAGTGCTCGATAAATATGTAGTCATATATTTTCGTTATGTGATTGCGCTTAAGCGCGTTTTAATTAGTTTCTTAGTTTGAGCTTTAATCAATCAACTTAATAAATAAAGTAGCCCTGTTTTTATTTCATATTGTACATAACAGCTTTACATTAATAACTCATTATCTATAAAGGTTGCTATTATATTTTCTTGTTGTTGGTGGCAGAGGAGTAAATGGCCCACCTCATGTAAGTGGGGTAACGATCACAGCTAGTCGTTTGCATTGCCAGGGACACAGCTTAGTCCATGTCTATCTGGAGAGTATAAAAGCCGCACTATGCCAAGTAAGCTAAGCTACTAGTGATACGACGAAGTCTACTGAGATGAGAGATGAGACTGAGAAACATTGCAAACTCTGAGCATTATCCGTTAAATAACCTATAAAGAACGTCCAGAGTACTAAAATACAAGGTCTCTTGTTGAGTTCCTGATATTCGGATCACCAATACGTATAGTACGTATACTGCCTTTTACCAATACGTACCAATACATATACTGCCTTTGCAAGTGGGTCAATCTAGTATATGATAAATAAACAAACGAACAACGTTTTAACAAAAAGCTGGAGCTTTGGATTCCTGTGTCTGACACTGGCACGGTATGATATTCCTTATACAAAATATAAAAAATAATAGTGTGCCGAAAACATTTCCTTTACATTCTCTACCCTTATCAAAGGGATTTCACGTGACAGACAGACAAACATGTGATCCAGAGATAGGCGCATATGTATAAAATTTACATAGCGATCATTGCTATCAGCTAAGATCGTCTTAGATTTTTCGATTGTCGGCTTCACTAAAATTGAAATATCAAATATAAAAATGAATGAATTAATAAAAATATTACATAATATATATATTGTATTAGAGTTTTTTTTTTTCTATTTTACTGACTAGTCATTATTATAAAATATTGGAACGAAAATATAGACAGTTTAACGTTGTGTTTATTATTCAATGTATATAAATTATTTTTTGTAATTCTTATCTATCTGTTTAGTTAACCTTTTATTTTTGTAAGCGTGGCCGTTGAATGGTTTGGATCGTAAAGTTTCTATAATAATAAATAAATATTTCTCACACTCACATCAATTAGTCAAGCCTAAAGTGAACTCAGTAATGCTTCTGTCATAAGATACAGGATAACGGATAGACATATATATATATATGTTATACACGTATGCATATTTTTGTCAGAAATATATATATATATATATATAATATATATATATATATATATATATATATATTATATATATATATATAAACAACCATAACTAAGGTACAAATACATGCATTTATCACACAAACATTGTCCCCACCGGGACTTGTCACCGAGATTGTGACACCTTCATACCGATGTATAATTGACGACGACTATTCACACTGACAGATTACAAAATATTGTACCTGTGAAAAATCTGCAGAAAAATTAAAGTACCTCTTATATTTTCTATTCCATTAATTTCCATTCAAATTAAAAATAAACATTCTTTAGTGCTAGTACTAATAAACTGGTATCTCGACTCATTTATTTAGACCCAGTATACTGAAATAATTCATCGTTAGTATAGTAAAGACACGTCAGTACAGTTAAATTTATTTTTCGATCTTAAATAATAAAAAGCTCGCAGCAAATATTCCCTTTGAGCTGGTGTAGTGACGCAGGGAATTCCTGCCTGCACCGCACCTATTACGGCGGGGAGGTTAGAATATTAGATTAAAACCGCAACAGGCCCCGTAACCAACCCCGAATGACTGCACGTAAAGTAAGCTCGCTTAGATGCTACGTTGTATTGTGTCGAGCTTTTAGCGTTGCAGGACATTTTATATTGTAAAAATAGATACTTTAATAAACAATATTAAATAACTCAAATTATAAGCTTGAGTTAATAAAAAAAATGCAACTAGATAAAATTTCAGCGACGGCTAAATTTTTAATTGATTTTGGCTTACTGTTAAATACTGCTTAATGTAGAAGAAATCTAATTATATTTGTTAAAATATGAAGTTACAGAAACATGTAAATGTAACAAATACATAAAAAAAAATTGAAATATTTCAGAACAGTATGTACTGAATTGGTACAGTAACGGCTTTTGCAGAACTTTACCATTAATCGTATATAATCTTAGTACTCACAATAATTAAGGCTTGCCAAATTAATTTGATGGTCTCTAGATTTAAGTGTATGCTAATAAAACATGTAGCAGTGTAATCTGCACTTAGAAAGACCACTGTTACGTGTGTCAATAATTATGATATATCTGAATTCCCAACAGACCCAACCGATAATTTGGTACGAAAATGAGCCGCCGGGACAAGTGGTCGTGCTGACGGCGAAGGATTACGACGACGTAGAAAACGGTCCGCCCTTCGAGTTCGCCCTAAATGATTCAGCCTCCTTCGAAATTCGCACAAAATTTCACATTCAAGGTAAGTAAACGTTTTCACGGCTTCCCGGAGCAACTCTGTAAAAACGTGATCAACAGACGAGCTTTTCTGTTATCTTAAATTGAACAGAAGCCAAAAACCGGGCTTGTACAGTAAATAGATGAGTACTTCTTCTTCTCTGCTTCCCTGAACTCAACTTGGTCAAGTTTCAGGAAAAATTGTTTATTTCCCCCACAAAAACAATTAAAACGAATACGAGGTTGTATTTATATTTTTTCTGTATTACAATTTAATTATCAGCACGTAATTTTATAAATACTTTCATAATCCTAATAAAAAATAACAGTCTGCTATTTGTTTAGATGCGTTATAAAATTATTACTTTACTTTCTTATTTTTATTTGGAAATGAACGGGCAACTTCATTTTCGTTCCCTAATAAATACCTAATAGACTCGCCCCACTTGAGGAAACACAAAATTTACAGAGGCAAAATCGAGTTTCAATCAATTAGCGTAGTTAACATGCAATAAATGGCACGCCACGCTAAGTGTAACTTTGTTCCCAAGTAACAATTAAATTTCAGTCTCCCGACCAAGGTTGGCGTGCTGATAATTCTGTATGCTGTCATTTTGCGGTTGAATAGCCTTAAATTATATGTTACCATACTGTCTTAGGACTGGGCTACATGGCAGTATTTTATGCAGTTCATCTCCAGACCTGTAGATCCGTTGTTACTACTTCATTTACAATAAAATTTTGCTCGACTGAAGATGTGCAGTATAAGAGACGCTTAGATGAGGCCCGGTTACTATTATTACCCGTTACCTTCTGAAGGAGAATTTCTTCTTATTCCAAATACTTCAAACCACCAACAAGTCCCGTCGATAAATCAAGACCGATACTTTTAAAATCTAACTTACTGAACCATGTGCATTTCAGTTAGAGGTTGTGCCGTGAAAGCTACAAGAATAATATGGCATTTTTCAGAGTTCAGAGTACTGGCCCAGCCTTACGCTGCCAATACTTTGCATTAGCTACAAAAACTTATCCGTTTGTTATACTGTTCAAAGTTATACTATGCACTTAATTAAATTAACCTGTTTTTATTGCAATATTAATTTTGCAATAGTTTTAAGTTTAATCTTCTGCTATTAATTTAAAAATGCAAAGCATATTCGATGATCAGTTTCTGTTAAACGGTCCTGTCAAATCGATATGCTATTCTGTAATAGATGATAATGCAGAATTACTGATTCTTTACTAATATATTGTTATTATCCCCAGGGAACATCCTTTCGACTTTAGTCACCTTCGACAGAGAGCAGCAGAAGGAGTATAAAATTCCCGTGGCTATAACAGATTCTGGGACACCGCGGTTGACTGGGGTGTCCATCCTTCACGTGGTCATCGGAGATAGGAACGATAACCCCATGGCACCTGGACACAGCGACATATTCATTTATAATTACAAGGTAAACGAAATTGGACGGAACTTTAATATACGGTACGGTAAGGTAGATTGATAATTGATTGGTAGGTACATTGAAGTAGTGGGTAATACTGGCGTTATGGCGTCGTAGAAACTATAGCACAATTTCAAAGATATGTCAAAGCTTCTTGAGGAAAATTATTAGATCATCTTAAAACACGTTACGCATTTGGTCAGTTATCAATCGTATGCATACCATTATATGTCTCGCTCAAAATTAATAAAAATAGATTGCCTATGGTTTCCGCCATGTTGAGATGCTACAGTTGTCAAATCCAATAGATTTGATTGGGGACTTATGAGGATTTACGGATTGTTTATGAGAAAATAAAATGTTTGATAGAGACTCGATTTTAAGTAACTTGCTAGATTGCAAATATCTTTTAGAAAACCATATTGACATCAACATTATGTAATCTTTAGCCGATTCAGTATCTCATACTATAACTGTATTTTTAGCTTATTAGTTGAGAGATCTAATATTTCGACAAATTGTCATTTGAAACTGGTATATTACTGACCATATTATTTTGACATGAATCTTGTGGTGTTTGTTTAAATTCATCATTATTTTTATTAGTACACAAATGTACTCGCGGTAATGCGTGAGATTTTACATATTGATATTGAAATGATTTTAATGTCGTATAGCTCGACGACGTGTTTTTGTGTAGATACTTTTTAAGGTTATCAAACCCCATCATCCAGTACAGTTTATTTCCTATTATACTCATCATCGTAGCGAAACAGACTAAAAAGATTCTATAAAATCTCATTCCAAGGACGTTAACCTCTCGCATTTACCAGCAAATGTTTCGCTACGAGTGTCATTAAACATGTTTAAAATGGTGGCGATTACTGCACATGACGTGTAGCGGCCGTTAAAACCCATATTTATCTTGACTTCGGTCTCAAGAAGCTGAAAATTATAAACTATTTGTCTTTTTAAATGTAGTTCTACCTTCGTGATTGAGATCATCGGGTGTTATTTGCGATATCCGAGGTTCCTTTCCTCATGGGGAGATCAAGGTTTCTGTTACGAGTATGTGTGAGCTAAAGACGCAGAAACATTCTGTCGAATCCAAAAAATTAAGCAAATTAAATATCATGACATTTTCATTCTATTTACGCAGTGTATAGGTCTTTACTTAACGAATTGCTTTTTTTATTCGTAAGAACATTTTTACGTTTTAATTTGAGAGCTATAATGTTTATTTTTGTTTATTTGTGTTGATATCAAATTTTCTTGTCTTTAAAATTATTTTTACTTAGTTTAATGTCTATTAACCTGTTTGTAAAAGTTTCATAGTTGTAATGTTGTTGATATGTATGTATTATACATATAAAGATATAATAGGTTTTACTTATGGATTTCTGTTTGATATACTATGTTTTTATTGATAACCAAAAAAGGAAACTATGAAACTTTTACAGACAGGTTAATAGACATTAAACTAAGTAAAAATAATTTTAAAGACAAGAAAATGTATACATTTATATTCACTAATATGTGTATGTATAAATATATATTTATGTAAGTCATCAAAATGTAATTTTTCTATAATAAGTATTACTTTTTCCTTCATATACACAGCTTGTTGGCAGGCTACCTCAGTAATTTTATATAAGACCTAATAAAATGTTAAATCGTTTGTAAGGTTTATTTTTAGATTCGTTGAAATTTGTTTGTTTTATGCTCTTACAGAATCTCACAATTGTTTAATGTTAAGTCATCCTTGAGACATATAATCTGGATTGGAATTAATCTTCGATTATGTATTTTAATTGATTGCAATTAAAGACAAAATTAGTAAAATGTTACAGTAGATTCATTAAAAAAATTATAATCAACTTTCCCTGTAAGTTTTGTTTTACCGAACTATACGGTATATATATACTGACTTCTAATGTTAATTATGTTTCCTTAACGCCGCCAGACGGAAGTATACTACAGTGAATTATACAGCTGGCGGTACTACGTAAGTATTTGAGTGACAGTATTGATTTCTTTGAGTTCGTCGTGTGAGGGGACCTATTCTGAAATTCACCTTTAGTATTTTATGACTATGATCAATCTGTGGCAATATCCACAAATTGATCTGCATGAAAATCGTTAATTCGTTATCGATTTTTTATTGAGTAATTGCGAATGCGATCATTCATAAAATATCTTATTTTTAATGTAGGTAAATAAAATCCAGAATATGTCCTCTGTTTTTGCGCATGGTTTTGTTTGCTCATTTCTTTATTAGTATAATTTTTTAAAATTGTACTGGATGGTGTGTTTCAACAATTACTCAATCTTGGCATTTTTACTGATATTTACTGTTTAAATAATTACGTAACGTTGACTTTTTTAGTACAAAATAATAGTATGGATGTAATTTGGAATAAGAAGTATTACATTTTTTTAAATTTCAGTTTTGTAGAAAATTTTTGTTGTAATAGTTAAAGAAATAGATTTACCAATTCATAAAGCTGCCGCTAACGGCCACAAGTAGTTAAGAGCGCAGAACTCAATGAAAATCTGAATTATACCGTACCTTCATGAAATATAGTAAACAAAGATAACGTTTTCATGAATATCAGCAGTTTCGACCAAAGCAGTTTTTAAAGTTAAATAAAATATAAAGTAGTTTCCTAAAATGCAATTGAAAGTAATCATACTATAAGGTAATATGGTCACTTACTATCATTATTGTTATACAGGTGTCAGGTGTCATTTGATTTTATTTTTATTAATTCGAAAAGATTTTTAATTGAATATTAAAATATTACAAAGGCAAATTAAATCTTCTATTTTGTTTGCATACTAGTTGATTGCTCGTAATATCTAGGTACATTTTGTACTGTAAAAAAGAATTCAAATGCGTGCATGTGCATTTTCATTTAAAATTACTTTTTTTATTTAGTTATTAATTATAATGTCTGTTAAACGAAAACTTTAAGAATCTTTATATTTCATCGCTGCACGCACAACTAATTTCGTTTCTTTTAATAGTTATGCAGCAATCTATTTTACAAGCTTTTATTATTGCTCTATATATCTTATCTTTTAGGTCTTTCTTCATGTGTCAATTGAATTCATGTCAACAATAATGCAAAAACAACATTGACTCGAACACTTTCTTCATAAAATCGCAATAATCTTTATTCAATATAGGCACTTAATAACGACAATATAATTTAAAATTCAGAATGCAAATCTTATTTTTGCATAGGAATAAGAAAAATGAATTGTTCGGAAATTTGGAGAGTTTTCTCGAGAAGAGACTAAGTAAGCACTGAATGTCTGTTCTCTCCAGTTTTTTAGAGAAAAATACTACATTGGCGCCCAACGCGAGGCCATTATAGCTAAAGATTATCGGTTTATCCTCCTAGAGGTAGATCTTTAACCAAAAGATCAAGAATATTGTAACGTCTCAACTAAGCTATACTTACCCTATCTCCCTAGCTTTGTTTTGCTATTAAATGCTCTGTTTTATATTATAATTCGCAAACAACGATCTCGGCGTCATCACAAGACAGTTTACTCGTTTAATTAAAGACTCGATGCTAAATTCAAAGCCGCTCATTTATTAGCCGCTCTTCAAGGCGTACTTCACGTTGTTTGTATTCAGCGTAATATTTTGTAAATTATGAAATATGAAAAAGCCGGACTACTTTTGTTTTTGTATTATCGTCACCAGTCCTCAGTTTCATAATGTAGTTGAGAAATCTCTACTGATCTTTCCTGTATTTATATATTTAGTTCCATGACCTTATAAGAATATTGTTAGATTTAGACTTTTTTCCATACGAGGGCTGCTACTTAAGTATCCGGAATCTGGGAATATATAACCTCCATGGTAAAATCTTTCTTTTTTTGAAATACTCGCCGCTATTTTTTTTCCTTATGTACGTTAGTGTTTTGTTTCTGATGGGTTTAAAATGTCATATCGCTGAAATGATGGAACTCACACGTGAAAATATTCGTGATATGATTTATTACTATTTCGACGTGGTTTAACGCAACAACAGTGCGTAGATCAATTAACTTCAACTTTTGGTGTTGAAGCTCCATCAAAAACCACTGTGTATCACTGGTTTAGTGAGTTCAATCGTGGACGGAGCTCACAACTAAGCTCACGGACGAAGTTAAGGAAGGTCGCCCGAAATCAGTCGTTGTGCCACAAAACATTGAAGCTGTACGAAAACTAATTATGCAAGACCGTCATGTTACGTATCGCGAGATAGAGGCTACTCTGGGCATCCGCACCACTTAACTCAGCATCAAAAGGAAGCTCGCGTCGAATGGTGCAAGAATATGTTAAAAAAATTTAACGGAGGTGACTCAAAATCTGTTTATAACATCTATACAGGTGATGAATCTTGGATCTATGCGTATGATCCCGAAACTAAGCAACAATCTATAGTTCGGGTGTTTCAAAATGAGCCGAACCCTACGAAAGTGACTCGTGCAAAAAGCACTTTAAAGCAAATGGTGGCCTGCTTTTTTTGGTATTAATGGTCGCCTGCTTTTTTTGGTATTAATGGTCATATGGCTACAATACCACTGGAGAATCGTAAAACGGTCAATTCAGAGTGGTACACGACCATTTGTTTGCTGGAAGTATTTAAAGAAATACGTAAAAACAACAAGCGACGCAGAATCATTCTACACCACGACAATGCCAGCTGTCACACATCACGCGAAACAAATACATTTTTGGAGGGTCAAAAAATAGAATTGATGGGTCATCCACCGTATACCCCAGACTTGGCACACAATAGAAATCATTAGATTTCTATTTATTCCCAAATGTAAAGAATAAATTACGTGGTCAACGATTTTCGACCCGTGAAGATGCCGTCGACGCGATCAAACAGCACGTTTCAGAGATACCGCAATCAGAGTGGAAAAAATGCTATAAAAATTGGTTGCAACGTATGCAAAAGTGTATCGATCATCACGGAGAATACTTTGAAAAACAATAAACCCATGTTTAGCCATATACGTTTGTTTAATTTTTCTATTCCGGATACATAAGTAGCAGCCCTCGTAACTGCATCTATTGATACAATTCTGCTATAGTTATATTATTCTTGTAGTGTACCTACAATATCCAGGTGGGAATTAAGTGATATTACAGTAGGTTAAATAATGATTTTATGCAAATTTAAGCTGTTATGGATTTTACAATATAATTAAAAAATATTAATAAGATTTTTATTCACATGTATCTAGTTGCGTACATAAGAATATGATGCATGAATTCAGTTCGTCCTTTCGCTTCAAAAGCATCAAAGTTTAATATACGCTTTATTAACAACCAATCAATTAATTTCTCTGTTATTGCCTTGTAGCTCCTCATAAAGGTAGTTGAAATTATACACGACCGAATTACACATTGCCTCGAGCCGAAGCAGACGCCATTACATGTTAAGTGCTACATAAGATGGCGGCCGCTCCCACAATCTGCGGTTTTTCCAAAATCGCAGTGTGATGAATAATTACGTGCCGATCCAATAAAGTCTATAAACGTTTACGATAATGCCCGTGTTTTATAATAATATATGGATATTAAAATGTTAATTTGGCGCTTTAATGAAAGTGGGTTTAGTGCGGTGCGTTACGCGCATAAACAGGGATTATGAGGGAAGGCAGTTTTTACTGCTTTGTCCTGATTCTCTAAGTTACGGCCCCAGATACGGTGTTGGGCGAACATTGTCTATTACTTCTATAGGGCGTTATTGTAACATCATCACCTTTTTGTGTCTATTGCTTTTATGATAAGCTGGAAACCTGCTTGAGCAATTCTGGACTCTATTCGCTGTAAGCTGCTCTATAAGCTCTATTTATTTAGTATATAGATGCTTGCAGTCAGATTCAATTGGGACCTGGCATTACCAACTGATAGTCTCATCCCGAATGACTATTGGCCACCTAAGTCTTAAGTAGTAACAGTAAATACATGACCTTATTTGACCGCGATCTTCTGTGTGGGTGACATATGTACTTCTATATTTGGTTGTATTTTCGCACTAAATTGTCACGTAACTTTCTATTTTCAAAAATTATGACTATGTAATATGTTCTATTTTCAAAAATTGTTGTTTTATCAATATAAATAACCAACCTAATATCTCTATGTGGCAACTACGCAAACGTACAGACTGTTACAGAAAATCGAAATAGTGTTTAATGGTGTGAATCTATCCACTAGAAGTGAATCTATAGAAAAAAAGTAGCTTGGTAGGGATGGGCGTTTTAAAGACGAACCGTTTTTAAGGACCCTTTTTTGTTAAACGACGATAGAACGATTGGTCATTTCGGACCAAAAGAGTGAGTCAGTAGTGCTCGGATTGTCTAACACTAATCTATACTTTATTACCACATAAAGTATAGAACAAAATTATGTGAGACGGTTCTTAAGTCATAACATTTGTTTTAATTTTCAATCTATTCAAAGCCCTATGTGAATTTAAAACACTCATCGAATGTTGACGACATTTTGACTTGCTGCTTTATAGTTTCAACCTTCTTACATTACCTTCGTTCGACTTTTTTTTACAAATTTAATTATTTCCTGATGGATACATATCATTAAATATTATTTCGACTTTATGTTTTACACAGTATAATTGGTATTAACTTCTTCAGTCGTCTTCAACGACATTCACGAAGAGAATGAGAGCGGTGACACAAATACATACTTCCATCCGATACGAACTTATAATTTTTATTATTAACTACAAAAAAATATATGTGAAAATTGCTATACATAAAGTTATCCGAAGCAAATAAACTTTAACATAACAGATAACAGACTGCAAACTGTTATTTGTTAGTTCTCCCATAGTGAACTTACAATTTAATCAAACTCATCATCGTAGTTTTACAACGGATTGAAGCAAGGTAGTTGTTCCGTGACGAAGCTTTATAACTATTGCGATTCTGCGGTGGCGACGGCCCAAACCAAATGCTGGCTCTAAACTTCAGAGTTGCCTTTAAGTTTTCAACCGGCATCAGCTTGAATATGGCCCGTTGAATAGATTTAACTTCTGATTCGGAATGTTACATTAAACTCAAGCGACTTGTGTATCCTGATTTTAATATGGGTGTAACGTATGTTTAGTCTGAATCTAAAGGCTCGTGCACATACGACAATTAACTTAAAGATCTGTCATGTCAACGTTATTGTGATAGCTTATAGTAACATCATAAACAATTCATTCAAAAGATCCACAATCGATAAACTATGAAGGCATCCCTTAAGGATTGAGGTTGGGCTTACCAGAGTAAGTAGCCCTTATGATCAAATCATTAGAATTAGGGGCGGCTGTAATACTATTGACTTATGATCCTACCAATCAGTTAGTCCTCGTGGTCTATTTTATTGAGGTGCTGTCCCATCAGTAGAAAAAATGATTCGGATCACGAGTCTTCGACATGTTTCCTAGTGCATATGCTTGCCACTTAAAGACCTTACCGCCTCAATGGCCGTCTATCCTAAGAACAATCTACTCTGCCCACTGCCCCTTAAGGTTCATAATTTTTTGGTCTATGTTGATAACCTTGCTTGAGACACTGCGGTATATGTGCCTAAAATATCCTATTTAGCTTTTCGGCCCTTTTCATTTTCCAAATCGGATGAAGGTTCGACATGGGAGTTGAGGTATAAAATATGTCTTATTCATATTTATTATAAGATCACACATCTACAACAAAATATTTTGATTGATGATTTGACCTTGAGAATTGTTTGGAGAAGACGAAAACAGGTGTACCCTCGGCTTTGCTGGCGAATAAAATCCATAAATGGCTGTTAGTCTGGCATCACCGTATGGACGAGAGGGGTCATCAGAGGAGGACGGGGTCAACGTGACTAGTGCATCACTAAAGACTTGGGTTCATCGTGTGTATTGATAAGAAACTTATATAGGCGCGGGACTTTACAAATGCTAATGTCAAAAGACTTAGTGAGTCTAACATTGATAATAATAATCATCTTTATTATTTCTTTACGCAAGACAATACCTTTTTATGCCTTACCGTTACCTACTGAAAAAAAAGTTGAGATCAAAGCAATAGCCGCTTTTTCTTTGTAGTTCTATTCACCTCCACATAATACCTCTTATGAGGGCGTGTTCACTTAACCAAACACATTTTGTCTTTGACGGCAATCCGGAACAGGAAGGGAGAATACCTATTAAGGCGATATAGTAGACTTTGATGCAGGGTATGTTAAAAATTCTAAGAAGCAGAGCAGTGTTCCAATTTTATGTACGAGTACGTAATAAATAACGTTCACGGAACAGTTGTTTGTACTGCTTTGTACAGTTCGTTTTAGCGACAAGCTTAAGCAGAGTTTGCTAACAATAGTTCCCTAGCTAGCCGTCCACAATACTCAACTGAATGATTGACAAGCTTTGAGGGTTACTCGCAAATTCTAGCTAGAAAGTAGCTCGCAAATTCAAGGCCTCATATTTCAACATAACTTCTTGGTTTGTTATTAATATTAATTTGTTCTTGGAAGTAATTGGCTAAACAAAACATGTTTTGATGATATTTAGTAATTGGAGTTATATAGGATGTATGAATGACAGTGTAAATACTCGTAAGAAGTTATTTTAGAGAATTCCGGAGGTGCTTGAGCGAATGAGATGAGTGATGTATGTAGAGAGGAAAAAGAAATAGATTAATGCATTGAGGTGACGCTAGTTTGTTTGTTAATAATTGATGGATATAAACTGAGTGTTTTTTATTTATAGCAGAAATTGATTATATTTTGAAAAAGTGAATTTTGAAATTTCCTTACGAAATACTTTTTTCCGTTAATGGGTAATTAATTTAGAATATATTTGAACTACCCATCCTTTTTGTAATGAATTCCAACGAATTATATGCATCAAAATGAAACCAAGGAACCTATTAAGAAATGGAGGCAATTGCTTTTAATTACCCAAATTAATATCTTATTTTTTTCCACAATCGCCTAATATATCGTTGAGACGGCAATTAGGGAATGAATTGGAAAATTAACACACCGTACTTCGTATGACCGTAATAAAATTATTCTATTATGGAGCTATTTGCAGGCATAACAGTTAGAAAAGGTTTCACTGCTCGTAAAGTGAAACGGCCGATGGTACGAAGTGATAACTTTGATTTCGTCGTATTAAAATTATACTGCCGGGCGTATAAAAGAATTATTTAAGGAAGAATTAAGAAATTAATACTACATACTATATTTACAAGTTGAGAATGATATTAAAATTTTATTGTTGAATAGTTTTTATTTATGTTATATATCGTTTTATTGAAAGCGTTTCAGATATTCCTAAATCTATGTGTTGGCATTAAACATAATAATTATGGTAGATTTGATTTTTGGTGGCATTGCATGAGACTACTTATTTTGATCTTTAATCTAATAACTCAATTTTTAATTCGATTCGAGTGATAAAACACTTTAGAATTTAGTTTATTTAATTTAAATATAAGATACTAATTATAGAAATACTAGTGTATCTTGCTTAGATTTTTATTATTATACAATACGTTCGATTTAACTTTGCTTTTGAAAAAATATGTTATGTAAGATGCATATTAATATTATATATTACAATTTGAACAGCGTATTGTTAACTCACATCTATTTTCGTTAATTCTTTACTTTGATAAATTTATGAAACAGTCTAGGACGTAAATTATTTAAAAGGTCACAAGCCGTGGCAATCCCGGATCAAGACAATTTACTTCCTGCCTTATCTTAAACTCCGGTTGTTACAGGGCGAGGCACCGGACACGGAGATAGGGCGCGTTTACGTGACCGACCCGGATGACTGGGATCTGCCGGACAAGCGGTTTATGTGGCTGCCCTCGTATGAGCAACGTAGCCCTTACTTCGACGTTCATAGTAACACTGGTATGATCACCATGAAGGAAGGCACTCCCAATGGCACTTACCTCTTGAAGTTTAACGTGAGTAATTGCAATGTAGTCATAAAATAAATGTAGTATTTATGTCTTTATCCTCATCTCTTATCACCCTGGCCCGATAGGATTTGGTGGATTTCATCACAATTATCATTATTACTACTTCGTTCATTCTGGACGTATACCATTTTTTTTAAATAATGGTTGATTTCAGCTACACTGTTTCTTTGCAAGTATATTCAGGTTACTTCACGTGTTTCGCATATTTTTTCTTGCCCTAGGAGCATCAGATAATAATACGTCGGAGAACACATGAACAAAAATTATACACATGGCAAGATCAACTTCCTATTAGAAGGCTATTGTCATCACTGAAATAGAGAAGGCAATGTTAATTTTTCTTTCTACCTGATCAACGAGAAATAAGATATCCGAATGAACGCAAATTATAGTTCATTGACCTTGACTGGCTGTGGTCATGACAGGTTGTCAAAAAACCATGGGTTGTTGGACAGGAATGCTAGTAGCAAGGTGCGCAATATTCAATTTGCACGGCGTCTATAAGTGTGGACAACCTTAAGGGAATACACATAGGTATTTCGCTAAATATGATCAGTGATGGTCAGTATCACCTCGGTCAAAAGACATCCACTGCTGTGTGGTGTGGTGACAGTGGAAATAAGTCTCACTAAAGGATCTTCACATTGATCGGTCTTGTTTACACATCGTAGGAGGGTTTTTGACCCACCTCCAACCACACTGACCTGTGCTGGTAAGTAGGGCGCGTCAGAGAAACGTCTGTTGGTTGGCAGGGTTCACCGCTAAAAGATGAGGTTGGCTTAGTTCATACAAAAGGTAAATTGGCGTGGATATGTTCATCTGTGTTCCCGTGACCTTGCCCGACAGCAACTTGTCTTTCATCGGCGTGTCCTAGTCCGACGAGATACATGGTGGTTTTTAGTGAATACGCTTAGGCTTTGGGTGCCATCTGGTCCCTAAGTTCGCGGAAATCCCTACATAATCACGCACCCACACGCGTTTCCCGAAGTGCGCGGTAACTCATTTTCCCAACAGAAATAAAAAGGTTACGTGAGATGTATTCGGACTCCTGACACCCCTGAGTGGTAGTCGAGAGCTTAGATCATAGTTATATGATTATTTATAAACAGTACTGAGTTTTGATTACACCATATTTATTGATCGACAGGTCACAGAAGAGAACGAGCCCAGGGTAGCCTTCCATTGGGTGGAGGCTACAGTGAATGTCACAGTCAAGGAAATACCCGAGGAAGCGGTGGATAAGTCCGGCTCAATTAGATTCGTCAACATTACGGCTGAAGAGTTTATCATTCCAGAGTCAGATGTTAGTGTTCGATGCTTTATTGACTTTCATAATAGAGACAATGAACATCTTTTTTTTAAAATTCTTAAATATACATTTTTTTTTTGGACAAACAACACACTGAAATATTTGTTTTTATTATCTGTAAAAGCTATAAAGTTACAAGGCTTTTAAGTCGTTCGTTAGACAGAGGGTTCTGATATAGAATGTGACTTCACTGTAGGCGTCCGCGAAACACTCCGCGGACAAAATTTTGTTTTGTAAGAAAGAGATAGAGTTCAATTTTTAATACCTAATAACTTTAGCATTTTTTATCTTAATTAGATTTGTTTTGGCTTATATTACTAAATAATACTTAAACTCCGATTAAGATATTTGTTCTTTTATATATCCTTTGAAGATACTAAATAATGCAATAGAAGGCTTGAAAATTTCCATTATCGTTATATTGCCTACGCTAAGAGTATAAGGGTGAAATTACCAAATTTCGGGGAAAGAAAAAATGACATTGTCAATAAATAAAATATAATGAGCTTTTATTCTACCAGGGCATAAGCAAGAAAGACAAGCTGCACCGTCGCCTAGCCAAGCTTTACAATACATCGATGGACAACGTAGACGTGTTCACAGTTTTCAGCAAACCCACGGTGAAGGATGTGTTTTTGGACGTCAGATTCTCTGCGCACGGCTCTCCATATTACCCTCCGGAGAAATTGGATAGCATGGTCATAGATATACAACAGCAGGTTGGTTCATTCATAATTTCTTTGTCTCTCTCTTTAGGATTCTTCCTAGAACTTGGAACCAATTCTTAAATAGCGGTTAAATTTGCTACACTTACCGTTATAATTGTGTTCACTTATTTACCGGTTATTACCGATAATATTCCAAAAAAACCGTTAGTCATTTAAATTGAGTATGTTATTTAAACGTGCACGAGAGAAAAAAAAGGTGGACGTAGAATTTTATAAATAAAATTTATATATATATATAGTTATGCTACCCGTAGTAAATATATCCTATATATATATATAGGATATATTTACTACGGGTAGCATAACTTACTCATAATTGGGCTATAAAAAATCTGGATTCACAATTTAGTAGGTAATCTAAACCCTAACAGCAATCCATTTCGGTTTCTGTTAATAACTAAAACCGGCTTCAAATATTAACCGGTTACCGAGCACTGTCCTCTTTAAATTCGTCACGTTGCTTGAAACCATTTCAATGCAGCATGTTATTGTCTCAAGATACATTGATTATTTATTAATATTTTTTGCTCTGCTCTGTGAGCTTTTACAAAACCATGAGAAAGTGGTATTTCATGTCGCAGCTGCAGATGACAGTTACTCGTTTTTATGTTTTCAATCTACTAGCTCTTTATTGTTGCTCTTTTTGGTCGTTGAAAATAATCTAGTATATAAAGTTACACGTGGAGTTTCAAAGGCTTATTTCTCCAAAAACCACTGGCCATTCTGAAATAATCCTTCAGGGTTTGCATACCCTTATGAGAAACTCCTACCACAGGGAGTCTCGTCCCGAAGTGACTCACCACCGTGCCCTCCCCTTGTTAGTATTATTAATAAAGAATATAATATAAAAACTCTTTTACTAATCAGATCGGTCTCATATTGGAAGTCAATACAAATGTTATACATTTCATGGTGTCCATAGATTACGGCGACTGCTTACCATGAGGCAGTCTTTTTTACCACTAACTAAAGTTAACTTTCGTATTATTTTTAATAATTTGTGAAAATTACCCATAGCTCGAAGACGAACTGGGTGCGAAGATCTACATGGTGAAGATAGACGAGTGTTTGATAGAGAAGGAACAGTGCGAGGACTCGTGTCGGAACGTTCTGATGAAGAACAACGTGCCTCTATCAGTTTATACTAATACAACAAGCTTCGTCGGGGTGTCTGCTCGCATCGAGTCAGAGTGTACCTGTGATCTGGAAGAGACGCTCATATGTTTGAATGGAGGTAAGTTGGAGTAATAGCATTATTTATGGAAATTGTAAATAAATCTATTCCCCCTCATTGTGAGAACTACTATTGGAGAAGGAACAAGTATACGCTTATTTGTTTGTATTTACAAAACGTCAGAAATGCAAAAAGGGTGGTAGCGTGGATTGCCAAATATTTGGCGAATCTTGCATTCCCAGCTACCACGCTTTTTGTCATGACTGTGCCATGTTAAATGATTAATCCACTAATAGGTAGATCAAATGCTCACCATTTAGATTTTCTACTTCGATTACGATTGCCGATTAATTGACGTGTTACAAAATGATCCTGACTTGATGAAAAAACCCGGATTTGATATTGTCAATTAGACACTTTTGTTCCTTTGTGATACAATTAAAAGGCACAAAATTACATTAGTTCATTTATTTTGAAAATATTGTAAATGAATGAAAATGTTTGATCGCAGTTTTTTATTGTCATTAGTAATTATTTGAAACCTCTGCTCTCTCGTGATTGACCTTGAGATCCATTACCATCCAAGACAAAATTAGTTCATAAATTTCCAAAAAAATAAAAATAATACGATAAAGATCCCATCATATTTGTCACTTTCTCCAAATTAAAACCAGGTAACGGTTTAATTAATTTTCTCATCAACAAATAAAACAAAATAGGTACGAAATATCACATCACTCCTATGATATGCCTGAATTGAGGTGATTTGTCAATAGAGGCTGTTTTCCTAAACACGGGCAACTTGTGTTTTATCGTAGGAAGTTAGGTTACTTCTAAATCTCCTAAAAAGTGTTGTGACCTATTCTGAAGTTTTGATGGATAAACACATAATTTCCTGCTCAGAATAACGCGGTCGGCAATCAAGTTTGTTGACTTGAATATTACTGTGGGGGCAGTCCATCAAATATATTTGAAATCGCTGTGTCGAATTTTGTATTATATAATTTGCGTTGCTGAAATTTGACAGAATGTTAGCTTTATCCAGTACAAGAATAATAATGAATTATATTGTTCTTTGAAGCAGTGATAGGGGAATATTGTTCGTGTGGCACGCACGTTCTGTTTTCATTGCAACCACAATGAAAAAATGATATTTGATGATTGACGTTATTACCAAAAACAGAATTAAAAATTGAACGAATGCTTATTTTGAATTGCCATGAATCTAACTCCAGTTGCTCGGGTTCGACGTTGATCAGTGAGTTACTAAATCAAACCAAGCTCTATATACGGGTTACCAATTAGTGGTCCGTGGACCTCGGAAGACAGACGGAGTAGTCTACGAAATCCAAAAACTGCTCTGGAACATTTACAACTTCAGAGACAATCTACTGAAAACAAGGGATGATGTGTTCTTTAAGCAATGCAATTAGCCATTTGCAGTATATTTTTTAAAAATGTCGCCACCCTCTAATATTTTTATCCTGTGTCATGGCTGCAGTCACAAACATAGAATCTCACATGCACATATCCGGGGACCGGAACAAATTTTTGTAGGTCATACAAAATATCTGTCCCGTGCGGGAATCAAACCCGCGACCCGTTGTTGTATCTCAAATCAATATTGTTTTATTACAAAAATTCCAAATATATTTTTAATAATGTTAAATTTTCCACAGTGAATCTATTTCCGAATTCTGTTCCGAATTCTATATTATTTCCGAATCGCTAGTAACTCCAATTTATTTCCATATAATTTATATTATCTGTATATATACCTCTAATTTATGTACATATAAAATATTGATTACTGATAAAAAAAATTGTTGATTCATAACATAGGTAATGTTTTAAATAACATTTGTAACGATTTTTTGGGATTCAAGACCTGATTATCGGGAGCAAAACGTTAATGTCAAAATCAAAGGACATGGACAAAAAGTGGGCCTCAATCATGTGCAGAGACGAATTTTTAACCATTTACAAATCAATATGAGACGAATAAAGGCAGCAAGAGCTGGGGCGCTTTTAGGCTGATTGATGATGAAATAAAGAAAACTGCTTAGAACTTAATTGGTTTTACGCAACTAATAGGCTTGACGTTCTTTTTTACAGCCAAAGCTATTAACATGTTTTTTTTTACAGCCAAAGCTAAACTTAAAAAAAAAGATTCCATCAACTTGCTAGTATTAAATAATTTAAATTATTAATTACAAAAAAACGGGAGATATTTAAAATCTAATCTTTATCCAGATGATCTACAATAATTTATACTCTTCTCTGGTGAAGTTTCGTCGCTGCACATTACTCAGGCCCACCTTCCATACAAATTTTGACCATCACCTTTCGTTCTTTTCTTTGCCTAAACTGTAAGGGTTCAATGCGTATTACACTAGTGAGATATTAATGAGATAATCTTATTTGCGAAGAAAATTCAAAATTTGTTTCGTATATTTAATGGATTTTTGAATCTAAATGTAGCTGATATCACCCAGAACAATACTTAAACATTTTAATTACAAAAAAATGTCACTTGATTTGTTCGTCCGGGAATTGCGATAGCGTCCGATTTTATATATTTTACGTTATAGTCCAGTGAGTCTCAAAGTAGTCTATATCGACCCCTAAGGGTCTATGACTACCTGCAAGGGGTCAAATTTTAGGGGTCCATGAAATGAAAATGGGGGTCAATGATAATGGAATTCAACATACACTGATAAGAAAGTATTATTGTTAGATAAGTAAGTGCTGCGCAACTCACGTTAATGTTAAGTCACGGAATAGTATTATAAGATAACTAGCTTTTGCCCGCGACTTCGTCCGCGTGGAATAGTGACTTCCGGCAGATTTTTGGTTAACCAACAACATATTTATATTTATATTTGAATAAAGATTAATATTATTATGTTGATACAACTTAAACAAATTATTTCGACCAAATTTGGTACCATAAAAACGGTCATTGTGACTAAACCTTAAAAGATAGACATATGCCGTCGCGGACTTTTTTTTAGATCATGTATAGAGGAATAATTCTTTCATACATATTTTTTGTGTATCTTGAACCGTTTTCGCAGCGCACGCAAAGAAAGCCTTCAAAAATGATTAATTTTCCCCGTTTTTTTACACATTTACCGCTCTGTCTTTGCTCCTATTGGTCATAGCGTAATGTTATTTAGCCTATAGCCTTCCTCGATAAATGGACTATCCAACAAAAAAAGAATTATTCAAATCGCACCAGTAGTTTCGGAGATTAGCGCGTTCAAACAAACAAACTCTTCAGCTTTATATATTAGTATAGATATTATATATTAGTATAGATATGACGCTGTACGTACAGTACGTAGTAGATCCAAATGAGGACAGTTTAAAAAAGGCACGGACTACGAGTCCGTGGAGTAGACATATATATATATATAAAAAAACATACACTGATAGTACCTATTTACTTACATTATACTATCTTCTAATATAAAGACATAAAATTATTTATAAAAGTACCTATAAAGTAAAAAAAAATATTATAATATTTCATGAAATTTGTAAGTTGATGTAGGCATTCAATATCAAGTAAGTAGCCGTCTATCCAAAACCGAGAAACATGGCATAAGGTTTATGACACAAAAAAGTTCGGGAGCCTCTGATCTAGTCAATAAACTTTTTTCTAATTAGTCAATAAATCTCGTTATATTAAAAAATCCATACTCACCATTTACGTATGAGATCGCCATAATGATTGTACCAGTCAACATTAGCAAAGGCTAATCCGTGTTCGGCCGTTTACACAGCTAACGCTAGATTCGCCTGGCTAAATGTTATTTGCTTAGTTGGGGATCGTGTATGCAAATGCTATGCGATAACTTTAAGCTCTCCTGCAGTTATCATCTGAATAGTTAAGGTGTGTTTACTGTGTCATTTTTCAACTATAATTTATTTCGCAATTGTCTTTATAATTATGTCGCAACATATTTTGTGTTCAAAACTACTAGCGTATTTGTTTTCATAGTTTTTGGTATTATTGTTATAGGAAGAACCGTCCAATTGGTCCTTCCTGTAATTGTAAGAGTTATTATATTTATGTAAATAGGAATCATACCAAACAAGGGTAATTTAAACCTTAACAAAGGTATGCGTATTATAATAAAAATATATTCAAATGTTACCATATAACAAAGGATTAGTCGCCTGGTAACATTGCTATAGAAATAATTTGTTAATCGAAAATCGTTGGTGTTCAATAGTGCGACATTATTAATTACTATCAAATGTACACAAACACGAAAAATTTAACGACACGAATACGTTTATTTATTTATTTATTTAATCTTTTTCGCACAACAAGAATCAGATGTACAAAAGGCGGACTTAATGCCTGAGGCATTCTCTACCAGTCAACCTGTAAAATGTGAGAACCATTGTAGACGGTGTACGATTACAGAGAAGAAATAATATTAAAATACATTATTTATTAACGTGACAAATAAACAATTATACCTATGCAAATAAAGTGAGATTACTAGCAACGCATATATAAATATACATACATATACAATATATACACATATATAAACACACGCATACATATACAATACATACACATATATAAACACACGCATACATACATTATATACATATTGTTGTCATACCAATTTTAGACTGACTCCAGAAAGTGTCTTCGCACATGTTTTTTAAATGATGCCTTAGTACTGGCCATTCTCAAACTAGGAGGCAGCTCATTCCACAAGCGAGTGGCGGACAGAGTGAATGAGTCTGACACAAACCCGGATCGATGAGGTGGGATTTTCAGAGTCATAGAGGCAGCGGAACGTAGGCTGAGCCCATGGTTGTTACCGAGCGTCTGAAACCTTCTTTTTAAATAATTAGGAGCATTTAAGTAAAATTAACTTTTTCTAAACGTTGAATATTCTGAATCAGCTCGTCAAGGAGAACAACATATCCAAAAATCTGCTGATTCTGCCGAAAACCACGATTTTCTAATACAGACTTCAGAGCCCCCTAGCGGGAAAATGAGTCGTTGTCTTTTTTTGCGACCATTACATTTTTTGCTCAGCTCGACCAGGAGAACAACATATCCAAAATTTTGACCTAGGTCCCGAAAACCACTTGGCCATATAAACAGTACTTTACCTTTATCTTTATATCGACTAAACTAATGGATTATTTTTCCTGCTAGGCACGCCGTTCGCGGACAAATGCGAGTGCCCTGAGGGTTTCCAAGGGCCGCGCTGTGAGCAGACGTCGGTGGGGTTCCACGGCGCCGGCTGGGCTATGTACCCGTCCCCGGCGGCGTGCCACGAGGGCCACGTCACGCTGACAGTCACGGCGCACGCCGCCAACAGCCTGGTGTTCTACCTCGGCCCGCTGAACTACAATCCCTTGTTAGACGTGCAAGGTAAGTGTTTTATATTTACACGTGAACTTACAGTTTTCTTTCAATCACGTAATGTTATCATTAATCAATATAATGTTGATCACAAAGGATCTATGTTATTACTTACTTTCTTACAAAACAGTGCAGAAATCTCAGGGTTGCACAGGTTTTATTAATATAACTTAAGTTTTTAATTCTTTATTATTAACAAACACCGAGTTACATGGCCCAACACATTTCAAAACTAAGTTGATATTGCATAAAAATGGGCGTTTAAATCAGGTACCAGCGGAACTCAAACTAGACGAAAGCAGGTGCTTACAATACTATGATTATGTACGTGCACTAATATTTCTAATTATATGTACAAAAATTTTCTAAGTTGGACGACAATATAATAACCCTTGTCAACTCCATTACTTAATAATTCTTTAATTTTTGGCTATCATTTCTATTTTTTTTTGTAAAATGTAAGCATTAAAATACTGTTTGAAAACAAACCAGTGTTTGTAAATACAATCGCCAAAATATCGGTTGTACTGTTTTCATATTGTTAAATAGACTTGACGTCTTGAAGGCTGTTAGGAATTCAGCAGTTTTGGAAGAAACCGTTGAGATAAGCTGTCAAAATTGCATAACAAAGGTCAGTTTTAGTTCTTCAGGTCGACGCTCTGCAGTCTCTTTTTATTTTTCCATTCTGTTTAAGTTTTGGAAACACTTTTTTTGTATATCTGTCGTCAAAGGTATTAGTGCAAGTAACGACAGATAATCTACATCAAAATTACCGACGTTTTGGTCAAATAGCATGAGCTGTGGTCGACCAAATTTTTGAGATGCTGTTTAAGTTCAAAACAAAATGTTTCGCTTTTTCCTAGTTCAAAATCCATGTATCTCTTAATGTCGAAAACATCGACGTAGTGCTTGTCACTCAAAACCCAAAGTGTGTAAGAGCACATAGGAATTGGCTGTTACGCAACCACTTGGCTCGCACTGTAAGACATAAATCACTATGGACAAAGAGGCTTTTAACTTTCCAAGTAAAACTGAACGGTTTCCAGTTCAGGGGAAGCAATAAATCATTGCCAAATTACTGCGAGGAATGTGGTTTTAATTACTACCGTGATGGTGTTATCTGAAAATATTCGGGTTTCGCAATTGATTCATTCGCATCATGTCTATTTCTTGAATTACTAATTTATAGACAAACAAAACAATGCAATTTGTCGTTTTCTACATTATTTTTCGTAGTGTTAAGGTTTAATGATATGTTGAAACAGACCTTTTTGATAATTTTATTAAAAATAGTAGTTTGCTAATATTATGAAATCGACACTGTTATAATAAAGATAAATATATTATAAATAATGATCCTGTTGATTGATAAATATAAAAGCATCTAAATGATATACTTGCATTGATTGGAAAATAGAATTTATGGAAAGACATATTTTAGTTGCATTAGGTTAGTATTTCTTTTTTTCGTAAATGTAGATTTGGCTTAGGGACGCTTGAATCTGTGTCGCCTGATGTGTTTCAATTGCAATCGACAATTTTCTGTGCTTACATTGTAAAAAAACGTTCGCTCTAAATTACTGAGTTTCTTGGCAATTTTAGTTCTCTCTCAATAGCAATATATATTATTATAATAGTAGGATATAGATGAAAGTAATCATATTATTTTTATCTGTTATGTATGCACGTATAACAAAGACATTTTCTTCATTTTATCTTTGTTTTGACGTTAATGTATGTTGTTGAATGTTGAATATTTTTTTTATTTTGATTCGAAGACACTTTAGGCTATATATTCCCATTCCTTGTGACTTCCATCCATTTTAGCGGTTCCTATGATTAACGTGGTGTCAAGTCGCCTCTTTTTTTTGTAGGATATCAAACAAAAAACAACAAGTTTTGTTTTCTTTCACATCCATGGAAATCAATCAACAATCGAAAGAATAATACTCACTTATACTGCACGTAGCGTGTGCTCGGGAAACCACTCGTAGAGCGAACAAAAAATTTGTTACCACTTTGGCGACTGTATTTTTTACCGCGAAAGAAAACAGTCTTCGGACAGTGCCAAATTGCCTATCCAGTTAAGTGCAGAGTCCGCATTAAATAAAGTTACTTATGGATGAACTAATTTCCGTCAACTACAGTGCCTACGGTCTTGAATAGGTGCCGATTTGTTTACTTCTTCGTTGGTCTAGATTCTAGATAAAAACTCGACAATATTTTTTATCTATTAGGCGATCTTTCGCAGTCTCAGAATTTAAATAACTAAAAATTTCATAACTTAAATCAACAAGTTTCCTTATATAGTAGCTTGATAACAAAACTAATTCTGAATATATACATACGGGTGCTTGCTCCGCTTTAGTATGTTCTGTTAGTCAGATATGTCTTTTAATTCACAGGTTGTACCTAGCTTGGAAGCCAGTGGACTAATAACTAATGAAGAACATTATTCAAATTCAAATATTTTAATGCTTGCTACATTGGTGTACATAGTAATTTCAAGATACAAGGATGATATTATTTTTATTAAACAATATAGCTATTATTGTAGGATATCAAATAAAAATTAATATCATACTAGGTTAATGAATAATCAATTATTCATTAACATAGTCACTTTAATTTGGGCTACACTAGTACAGTAAAGATTTAGTTTAACAATAAAATTAAATTACCTAATTTAACCAAGTAAACGGTGCTTCGTGAGAAGGTGAAAAAAATGAGGTTACTGTATGTAATTCCTGAGCCGGACAAAAATATTTTGATATAAATTTTGTTTGAGTTGACCATATTGTTAGTGGTAATATGCTCGCTCCTTATTTCATAAGGTTAAAAGTAATATCGTAATTTCTTAATTTTATTTATTGAAATAATGCTTTCTTTCTCTATTTCCTCTCTGGAGAGGCTTTTAGAATCTTCATGAATACCACCGCAATCACCCAAGGTGATTATGTCAAATTTCAAACCGACTAAACTCAGCCTGAGCTTAGGCGATTATTTTGATTAGATTTTTATTTCCCTTTATTTAAGGAGCTTTTGTACCAAATTTGTATCTCATCATGACTAGTTATGAAAATAACTTATAATTATTCTTAAATCTATCATTAACTACTTGACATAAATTTGTAAACTGATACAGTATTTCTGAAGATAGTTTCTGCCAAAATTGCTTTGAGTAACACTATTAGGTCATGCACATTTTATATTTTCGCACATGTGTCACAATTAGGAGATTTTTTTTAGCAAATATGCTAATTTGTTTGATTCAATTTTGAACTGATTATGGTATAATATTTAAACAAATATAACAAAATTTTGCAACTGTTTTCTATTTTTCTTAAATTTTGTCTTTCTTTCGCTTACTATATACTGTCACATATATTTAGTATCATAGTGTAAACCGGTTAATTGTAATAACAGGCTTTTGGCTTTATGATTTACTCTCCATGTAAGGATCCTAATATCTTTTAAAAAGTAATTTTCGTTTAGAGTGGCAATTTCTTTCAACATGTTTCTCGATCTCGAATTTGTATTAACAAAGTTTTTAAACAGATATTAAATACATATTTTTTTTTTATTTAATCAAGCAAAAGCAAAAATAAAGCAATAAAATTAATTTAATCGTTTTCTGAATCGGTTTATTTTTAAAATCACACAATATCCAAAACTTAATACAGTTTAAACTTTAATTAATGAAAACCGTTTGTTAAGTCGGTTAATTAAAAGTACTTAATAGGTATTCGGCACTATAAATATATTTCGATACTAAGGCAACAATGAACATGTCGCACGGGATTGGAGTAACAACTTGAATAATGATTTCCGTAGAAATGCAACAATGGCGACAGGAACTGTGCGTTGCTTTTGATTTGCTTTCGTGCGTACAGAAATGTGAACGTTAATGAAAATATGATTATTAGGTGGCCTTTGTTGTGGCTATTCTATTAAGAAATGGTTCTTAATCTACTTGGTGTTTCGAGCATTACTTGTAATTTTTTATGTTTATAATTTGTTGACATTTTCATCGTTTTAAGCTTTACTTTTTTACTATATATAAAACTATATTACAATTATACAAACGTGGTTCTCTGATTTCTCACTGGATCACTGGAGCATTATAATTTTCTCTTACACACCTTTGGCATCATTTCCTTATGTTCTTTCTTGTTTTTATAATCAATTTAGTAAATAAACTACAGATGTTGAAAAATTTATAAAGTTTGCTAGAGTTTTCGATGATTTCTGACATCCTGCAAATAAATTTCATGTGACCATTTAAAAAATCGAAGCATTTAAATGTATTCAGTTTTGGAGAAATAATTTGGGCGCTACGAAACGTTGATTTTGTCCTACTCGTAGGTATTCAGCTTCTTGCCGAGCTGCTGTGGTCCCTTTCGCACTCTTCGGGCGAGTTCGAGCACGCACGACAGCAATAGATTTGTGAATGACTATGTTTCAATTCTCGTAGCCTTGATGTTCCTCTTAAGCTCGTAGCTTCGCTTTTTTACTTTACATCTTCATTACATTGACTGCAGGGAAACTATATCGGGTCGTCGGCTTGGGTACCTCCGTCTTACCTATTTGTACCGCAAAGCAGCAGTGTTTGCATTACTGGTTACGTTCTATTTTATATCACAAGTTGACAATGAGATCATAAGATTTGTTGTGGAACTTAAACGAGTGGTTCTAGAGAAAATATTTCAATATCTCCTTGATATTCAAATAAATCTCATCATAAGATGGGATCTTATAAAAGGTGAATTATATTAGTTCATGTTAACATTTCCTATCTTATGACTTTAGTCCAAGCCATGAACAATACTGAACATCTTCTATAGGATCAGATAAGCACTTGTTGGATGAACTGATTAAAGCGCCTACACGGTTTGTTGGAAGACTTGGGTTCAACACCGATCAGAGTCCAACATTATTTCTCCGTTGTTTTATTTTTATTTAAAAGCATTAGTTGCGAATTTAAGCAATCAATATGCTGAGTAGATGTCCCTTTCCATGACACATATTTTATTTATTTATTTTTTGTTATTAAGTAGAGTAAGTATGTATTTTATGTGTTACTGGAATAAGCAGTTTTTCTTTCTTTCTTTCAATCTTAGTGCTCTTAGTCACAATCCTACTTTCACCGGCTGTTAACACTTCAACTTGAGAACACAAAGTCACTTACCTAGTACGTCTTACCCACAAGTTCTTCAATCATATCTATGATTGAAGATCTAGTCTGTAGGAGGATCATCTGATCGCCGAGGTTTATTTCAATATTATATATTGAAATAAACTTCAACTTATTAAATACGTTGAAAGCTTTAATAAGTGCAAAAGCTACGTGTTACGTCCTACTTACAATGATACACTTATAGGACTCCAATATTACCGGTAATGATTTTTTAATGATCAGTAATGGCAGACAGCGTGTAGGGCTATGATTTATGAAGGGCCAGTGAAAAGCTCGCGTGATAGTGCGCGGCGCGCAGTTCCATACATAATATTTCTCGTGAAGCAAAATTATGCTGTCCATTTGTCCGAATGTCGGGGCTAATGAATGAGGAATGTCACTCATGTGTCTGTGATACGCGGCGATGTTTGGGTACGTGATGATAATGGCGATTATGTAATCGTAAGTAGGTACATATTTGTGCTTATGAGATGTATCCATTAGCAATTTTTAATTATGTAATTGTATTTTTAGGGTTCCATATTTCATATAAAAAAAATCAAATCCACTATAGGATCGCTCCGTTGGACGTCCGTCAAGACCCTTTGTCGATCAGATTATTTTTTAAAGTGTTTTCCTAAAATAACTTATGTATATTCAAAGACGTTGTCCAAATTTGCAAGTAATTTAACAGGATGACATCAACAAGAGTTTATAGAGACAATATTATGCCAATAATACTTTTATTCTAGTCATAATAAATCGCGCCTCGTTCAATCAGCTAGTGTTGCCTGGTTGCACCATGCGATCTCCATTACAACGCTGAGATTGGACTGGGTAAACAAATTTGATATTCAAATTTTTAAATAATGTTTCTTTTGTTCTACGTACAAAAGAAACATTATTTAAAAATTTGAATAATGAGGTTATGAGGAAAATATATTTATTATGTTTTTTCAGTATACACAAATAAATACAGAGTGGATAAAAATAAATTTTCCGATTGCCGTAGTAGAATGGAAGATAAGCAATTATTAAATGAGATTTGTAATTTCAATTTGTAACAAGCATAAAGTAGACATCATGTTACATAACATGTTGCACGTCTTGCTGTAAGGAACTTCGAGAGAACAAAGTTGGGTGTCAAAAACTATCTTTACAGTTTGTTATTGTTAGAATCCTATTAGCCTCTCGAGTGCTTTTCAAGTCAGCGAGTCTCATAAATTTCTGAGTCTTATGTGCTCTGAGGGGCGGTGCTCCCATATTGGTGATAAGTCTACACTAACTTATCTATTTAAAAGGTATTGGACACCAAACGATAGGGATAATTAGTCAGCATTCATACAATCACTAGTCGATCCAGACATATTTTTATGTTAATATGCGACAGCCCTAAAAAAACCAAACAAGACCAGATATATTCCTTTGTTTTATCTACTAATGCCGTCATATTTAGTAATCCGCCTTGTGAGTGATTAATTAATACTGAAGTCTGTGTAAATATATCTGACTTACATTCGGCTAACACATTTCTGACGTTAATTTATTTACATTTGTTAAGATTGTTTATCGTTGCTGCTTGTAATATATCAGAAACTTAGATAATGGAATAGTAAATTTTGTTTCATTACCAATACGTGTATGCGTGTCGATCGCATGTACTATTACATGAATCATTGATGACATCGATACCTTTATTGAAAGTCATTCGATTAGAAATATGGAATGTGAGTTTTTCAATTTAGTTATTTGTGTTGGCTCTAATGTGGAAATGATCATGAAATATAGTAGGCTTATTGGGGCTATCGATAGTGAAATGAAGTGTCTATGATTTATGGTTTCGATTATAAAAAGATTGTGTTACGTACGCAACTACTGCTAGTGAGTGCGTGTATCTTATATGCGTATACGTGCGTACAATACGTGCGTGCGCTCCTGTTTGTGAGTGTGTGTTAACATTTATATTACATAAATAAGTGAAACTATTACCGAATGGACATGTACAAATATATACCATCAACTTAGTATAACATACTTTATACTAAATCTCTGGTATCATATATACAAATGACATATATACTTGTTATGTACCAGAGACAAGCGAGTTGTCATGTACTGATTTGTTGTGACCTTTGTTTTACTCACAAGTATATTCACCATCATACACATTACATACGACACGATCCTAAAGTAATTAGGCAGACGTATTTATTTAACATTTCGACTTTTTTTTTTTGCTATAACTCAGCGTAAAAAGCCTGCTGTTATTTCCCGTGAATGGTTCACTGGAAGAAGAGGAGCGGTTACATTGTATTCGTCACCGCACAAATATATGCGTTTTATATTATAACTCTATGAAATATTACTTGTTAAAGTTTCCGTTATTCGCTTAGGTAGATGGTGAGATAATTAACGAACTTTCTAGATAAAGTAAAATTATAAGCTTTATCTTACTTAAAAAAGAAATTAAGAATGAAAATATATTTATTCCATTTAATTTTCGATTTGTTTATAATAAATAAAACCATTTCATAATAATGACAGCGCGGGTCGAGATTGGTTTTTAGTATAATAAAAAGTTAGCCACCAGCGTAAGCGAGTTGAATTGAAATCGATATCTGGTAGTTGAATTACACCAAGATTACATGGGATTCTTGTTCACAGATTTCATGTCCCTAGAACTAGTGGATGGGTTTCCAGTTCTATTAGTCAACTATGGCTCCGGGACTACGCGTTTGAACAACAGCGTGGTGCCAGTAGCCGATGGCAAGCCCCACTTGATCGAAATAGTTCTGATGAAGAGCTCCATTGAGATGTTTGTGGATAGATGCAAGCTGTCAACTTGCATGAGTCTGGCGGCTCCGACTGGTCCTAGGGAGATATTGAACGGTAAGTACATATTATTAATGCCCGGTTTCTATATATAAAAGGTATTCGCTTCCCGACGTACAGTTAATTTTTGGAATTTTTCAATGGAAAAAATTTTGAAAAATATTTGTTTTTTAATAGTATGGAAATAGTCATGTAACAGTTTTTATACGAGTTGAACCATTTGGCTTATTTTTTATTTGTATACTTTATTAGTATTTAATAACGATATGAAAAAAAATATTGTTGCCTTTATTAAATTATCTATGAAAATATTCTGTTTACGTAGTTATAAGAACAATTTAAGTAGCTATAAGACTGTAAGTTTCGGAGTAGCGGTGCCGAAATTCTTATAATGGATTTAAGTTTAAGAACTCGACGATGGAGGCGCTGTCACTTATATTAGCGGCCCCGTACCGGCTTGTAAATATTCGTAAATTAACCACTTATAAAAGCAGAATTACTTTTAATAGTTTTTGAAAATACTTCTTTGCTTAAATTGCCTATAACGCAATTTTAAGCTATAAAATAGAGTTTTGCTAGATAGTAAATTATACGCATTTCGCTTAATTTATTGCTTGCTAACTCGGACTAATGATAATGAATGTGGTCTGAAATCTTCTATTCAGTGAATCGGTTATTAGCGACAGTTTCAGCTGCGGTTCGGTATATGTTGTTGTTAAAACGCCGATACAGCTAGCAAAAGTTTGAATGTAATGTCACATACATATATCGCAGATAACTAGTTAAAATAGCTGTCTAATGAAATAGCTAGTTCTTTTATTAAAAGCCAGCTGGTTGAATACAATTCCAGTGAGATGACGCTCAGCTAATTGCTTAAATGCTAAAGTAATCCATCTTGTTAGTTGTAAATTGAAAACAACTAGAAAATCACCGTTGCAATTGGTTGCATATGCATTATTCTCACATCGAGTTCATAGAGCGAAAGATTGACGAAATAATAACGAGAAAACGTTTAATATACTTTTTTTTTTATTTTACACGTCATATTTACCAGATCTATTAACTATATGTTTATTAATTTTGTATGTTATTTTCACATAATAGTAATATACATATCTATAAATTGCAATAAAATATCTTGATGATTTATTTATACTAATATTTATTTCCGGTAATATCTCTCAAATATTTGTTAAAATTTGAATTTACTAGATTCACTTGTGAATCCATAACACAGAAAGAAAATATAATTCAATCCAAAACGCAAATATGTCTTGGAGAATATATTTGGAATGTAAATATAAATATCTCAATACAAAATATATCTCTTCAATTATGGTCCTACTGAATCATAAAAAAAGAACTAATAATTCTCCTATAAAGTTTGTAGTATTATTGGGACAAGAATATGGATTTATAATTTAGAAACCAGAATCTTAATTCAAAATACTGCAGGTTTTGTTATCAGTTTTAGAGTCTAGGAACTAAGTACTCAAACCAAAAAAAAACAAAATTTATCAAAGATTTTGCATATTTTAATCAAGAACTAAAAATTCTTATTTTTAGAATATAAAATGATGTTTACTTCAAGAATGTTGCATATTTGACTTGAAGTTTATTTTTATTTCTTTCTTCGTTTAAATTCGGCATGTTTAAATTGTGTTAGAAAGTTCTTAATCACCAATAACTACACATATTTTATCCTTAGATTGTTTCATTCTTCGTCTAAGAACGACAGATCAGAAATATGTTCATCCAAGAAACAGGAATTATTCTGAAAAATAACATAGACATTAATCATTCCTGGAAAACCGAATGGTGTTACCATTATACAAAAATCTGTTTGTAAGGTAGAAAATATAGGCGCCTTCAGAGCTATAGCGCGTAGAGCCATAAGGCATACTCAGACCAAATAAAAAACTAAAGACTTAACACTTCCAACAAAATCGTGAAGCCGGTTGTGTAAACACCACCAGTACCACACAGTAAAAAAAATACCCGAATATTTAGTCACAGTATTAGCAGGGTTATTAGATGAGTATATCATAGATTTAGTACAATAGATAGGCAATGTGAAAGAGACAAATTATCGTTCCCCGTATAATGAGATGAGCGAGAGAGAGCGAGATGGGAATATGGCAGCCTTCAAGTACCTACACACAAGCGACTTGACGTTTGCGTAGGTAAAAATAATCAAACACATTTTTTGAATACCGTGTTTTGAAAGCAACGAGTTACGTGTGCAGTACCAGGATACACATCCAAAAAAGATAACACACGGAAATATACGTTTCAAGTGTAAATATAACATATAATTTTTGTTGATTTAAGTAGTTATTTTCATCAATATCTAAAAAATATATATAAATCAGGAATAAAAAATACATAAATAATATAACCATCTATGTTATACTAAATCTATGGAGTATATAGACAAGTTAGCGTTTATTTTAAAACGTGTATAGGTATTACGCTTTCAAGGGGTGGTATGGTAATATGTTTATTTCGACAAGATATGTAGAAGATATTAAACAAGTTTTAGGATAAGATAAGAACAAAATTCTTTATTATTCAACAAATAAAAACCACCGACTCACTGCCTTCCCTCCTTCACTTTCCTTACCTAAGTAGTTTTATGCCTCTTTACACTTTTATTATCTTTAATATTATCAACATCAAAACAAATATAAATAAATGAATGAATGTGCAACGATACGGTTCGTATCACATTAATTACTTACCTAATAAACATGGAATATTGTAGCGCTTACTAGTGGTAAACTATTTGCTGGTTAAATGGTGCCTTGATCTATTGCGTGATATGTTAGAAAGAGACAAATATGAAACTAATTGTGTAAAAGGCTGTTAAAAGATATCGTTCCTACAATGTGTTCAGCACTACAGAGCTAAATTACAGCCTAAAACTAAAGGTTAGCCTTGACTCATTGTAACTGGAACTACACTTCCGAGGATTTGAATGCGCTCCTATATACAATTACAATATTGCTATTAGAAACTTAATTTAAAAAGTACAAGTCCGGAAAGTAGGTATATGATTTCTTCAAGCGTCCCGGTTTTTTGATTTTTGGTGTTTTGACGTCTCTACGTATTGGAAATGATAATTCCGCACGTGAACCAAACTACATTTTTGATAAAAAAAAGAGAAATTCATTTTAAGTATTGCACAAGGAATATTTGATATTAGCAGTTTGAACAATTGTTGAGAATGATATAAAACGGCTGTGTGTGCGTAAAAAATGATACACACGGCCGTGTCTCAGTATTACCTATAATGAATTAAAAATAATAAATAAATGGTGAAAATAATACTTACGGGTTACAAGCAAATTGGTTTTTATTCCGTGCCACGATTTGAGCACTTCCAACCTGTGCCTATACGGTTTGTAATATCTTTGCCACTAATGATATGTTGTACAAATATACTTGTTGTCTGTAAAACTATAATAGAGTTTGAGAACACACGGTTAATTCTCTAATATCACTAGGTAGGTAGTAGGTAGTTATGTAATTACTTAGTCTTAATAATCGATAACTGTGTTACAAAATACCACAATAAGTTTACATTTACCGTGATTTTTTAAAGCAATAACGTGCAATAATGTGTCAACATTATGAAAAATATTGTTTTATTTAAGTTTGATGTCTATAAATTTTTCTCGTATGGAATTGTCCGATTTGGGAGAAAGTCAAATAATCATTATGGCAACATTCTTTTTGAACGCTATGAGGATTTTGTGGACTCAACCGACTTTCTTTCTTTCTGACACAGCAGCCATTGAGTACTGTTCTGTGCACAGCAGGATTTATCAATTTCTGAATTTAATTTTCAAATGTTCTATTTATTTGTTACTCACCCACCCACCTAGGTTTATTTGTACACTGAAGCTAGTTTACAAATTTAAAGATAATTTTATACCTACATAATTATGGAACTAGAAAATTTGCTTGCGTCGTGGGATTCAAGACATTATTAAGAACTTCACGGGTGAGTTTATTTATTGTTATTATCAAATAATTATTTAAGTGCGGTCACAGGCTAATGGAGAAAGCTATGCCAGTGTTGTCGTTGTCGTATCAGAAATGATTTGCAAACTATGCCACAGAAGGCTTGATAGTGAAAACTCATGTAAGTATGTATAGTGTTGTTAAACAATTTCTGTTTATTAATAAAGAAAACGATTGAGCCCTAAGGACGATGAAGAGAGAAAACAGATCAAAGGATTAATCCTTCTATCAAAGCTGTTTATGCAATATTGCTAACGCAATTCATTTTTCGCATTCTAAGCAGATTTTTGTATGTAGGCAATCCAAAACATAGTAAAATGATCTCAAACATAAAATATTTTAATATTATTATCCATCCAATGTTACAATTTAATCTATATATATATACTGTATATATAGAATGCTAAAACGGAATTGCATTTGCAAATGCAGCCTTTTTAGGTCTTCAGTGCTGCTAAACTTTTAGCACATAGTAGCTGTGCCGGAAAGAAGCTCTGGGACAAAGTTAACAGGATGTTAATCATAACACATAAGCTTTTGTTTTATGCTGTTGATAGCGGAAATTCGAAATAGTATTTAGTTTCTTTATTCAATTATAGTAATGAAGGCTGGTCCACGAGACCTATTTTATAATAAGTTTAAGAATTTAATATGTGACGATGTTTTCATGGTGCTGAATAAAGTTATTCTCTCTTTCTTTTTCATTTTAATCTTTTTCACATATTATATTTTATAAAAAAAAATTTAAAACTATATAATAACAAAAGTAGGTAACTCATAGAAAAGTTTAGTAAATTAAAGTAATTCTCTCGCAGGCCATTCAAAACGAATATTACGACGACCTCCGTAGCCGAGTGGCTAGTACACCGGTTTCAAGGTGTCGCCATCTCTGAGATCCCGGGTTCGATTCCCGGGGGTGACAGTTGTTTGTGTGATGAACTCGAGCATTTGTGCCTTAGTCATGGGTGTTAATATTTATTTCTATTTAAAAAAATATTTATCTATGTATAATTAAATGTCTGTCCGTTACCCTAGATCCCATATCATAAGCCTAGGGTTTAGTTTGAGCTAGGCTAATTGGTGTGAGTGTAGGAAATATTTATTTATTTATTACGAATTTACCACCACTATCTATTGATAGTGCAAACTCTTAAATGGTTTAGTATAAACATGGTTTTATACTATTGTATTAAACCATGGAAAAAAATAAAAAGCAGTTATGGATACTAGATAACGAATAAACATATTTAATAATAGATGTATACATTTAGAATAAATATATACATCCATAACCCGACAACAAATATTATTATTGTTCTTCACACAAATATTTGCAGCGACTAATTCAAACCCAGGACTTGTTATTTCGTAACCAATGTCGTTGAATATATTCCTATGGATATTATTGCTTTTTCTTGACTACAAATAGAACACTAGTAGGAGATAAGTGAATAGTATGTTTGTTGTCATTTAGTTTGTGCTTTTCCACAAAAATAGATAATTGTATTTATATCCCGTAGACCATGTGTAAACTGCTGAAAGGTTTTGTTGCTGTCTAGGTCCATTGTTGATACTTTGGTTTGACCCATAACCTTATTCTTACTGACATAAAGTTTATTGATTTTTTCAGAATGCTGGAGATATTGAACACGTAAAAAGTAAACACAAAGAAAAAGCTGCGTCCCGCCACCAGACTGTCCAGCCATTTATACTTCTATAAGGAAAATTGCAAGATTTTTCAGCTCTCTATATTGTGATTGAAGATAAAAAATATCAGCTGCAAAGTGCAACTAAGGCATTTGATTTACATCAAAATCGATATTTACATTATTTGTTGCCTTTGAAATAATACATATTACAGAAGACGACCGTGCTACGATTGTATATGATTCCAATTATTGTTATTTTAAAGTGTTTTTGTATTATCATTGTCATTTCATAAATAATAATTTTTATACTATTTATGTATTTTATTAACAGTAGTTTAGAGGTTTTCTTCCAACTTACCTATTCTTTTACATAAAGAATGCATTCTCTTGAATCAGGAATATGAGCCTCTTATTTCGAAATTTAAGCATATCATTTTAAGTCAGCATTCTTTTACATAAAAATAGAATAATTCTTGAATTAAAAAATTATTGTATAACAAAAAGAAACATTAATATTTACAGTAAACGAGTAACATTTGAACCAATGTCTCAAAATATTTAGTATAAGAAATATGTAGACCCTCGATTTTATTTCAATGTTCCGTAACTTTAGGAGCGAGTCACAGAATTATTTGATTCAAGAAATGTTGTTTCAAGCACCTGAGAATTAACAATATTTATTCAAGATTTGTACATTCTGTATCTAAGAAAGAAAGAATTTTGAATCTAATAGGATACTTTATTTCTTACGTGATAAATTTTCTGTTCAAATCAAGAGCGCCTATTTCTTGAGATAACTTCGAAGAATTTTAAAAAGAAGAAACAAAGTATTTGTTCTGGGAGTTGAGATTCTTGATAGTTCAAAACATTTTGTATCTTATTAGAAGTAATTTATTTTTTCCTTATATAGGAAACTGGAAATATCTTGCGTTAAATAAGTTTATTTGATTGAAGATTTATTTTCTTTCTGTGTAGTTGTTTGAACACAATTAACGCGATTAATGTTTTTATCAGGCTGATTCGTTGATACAGATGCCTTTGATCTATACGATTATAATTATATTAATTACTAGCTTTCTGCCCGCGGCTTCGCCTGCGTGGATTTCGGGATTGGGTCTATAGAGGGTTAAGGGTCATAGCTTTTGCTCACGGCTACATATCCGCGGAGGTCTGTTTATGGCGCGAAGATTTTATCGGGCTTCCCGGGGGGCTATCCGTTTTTCCGAGATAAAAAATACCGCAAAACCTTGCTCAAGAATCACTCTATCTATTGATGAAAACCGCATCTGTACAGTAGTTTTTGAGCGAAGCCTTTATTGCGCATCCCGTGGGATCTGTCGATTTTCCGGGATAAAAAGTTGCCTATGTTACTCGGGGATAATGTAGCTTTCCAAAGGTGAAAGAATTTTTGAAATCGGTCCATAGTTTCGGAGCCTATTCATTACAAACAAACAAATTTTTCCTCTTTATAATATTAGTATAGATAATCTATAATTATTTGTTAAATTATAAAACTAGTCGTGTTATGTAGTGGCTTTGTAGCTAGCTATTTCAGTCAGTGGGTTCGCGTGACACATACATATTGACGCCTGTTGTCGTTTTGCTAATTCCTATTTGAACTAAATGTAAGAAGATTGCCACTGGCCGGGTATATATACATAACCATAGGCAATAGCAACTCGTTCATTAAATAGAGGCGGGGGCGTGCGAAAATAATAAAAATAATTTTCATACATTATTCTCCACTTTTGTCTGTTATAAAATACAGTAGAACAGTCATGACACAATCTATTTTGTTCCCAGTGAACGGCCCACTTCAGTTGGGGGGCGCTAGCGTGGATCTAGCGAACCTGGCGCGCAACTTCGGCTGGCGTCACGTACCCACCAATCAGCATTTCGTCGGGTGCATCAGCAATTTTACCTACAACGATTTTGTAAGTCTGTTTTATTTGAGTCTTCAATTGCATTGGCTGAAATATTATTATTTGCATCTTTGTTTTGGATCATGAATTAAACAAAATAGTGACGATAATGTCAAGTACTATGTATATAGCAAACTTATATCAGTCTTACAACATATTCTACGAACATGAACTCATCTAAAAAAGTTTCTCATTCTTAAAAAAGTTATTCCTGAAAATGGCAACACAAATCGAACTCTGTTTTAGAAAATGGAGAAATAAGCCAGTCGCCAACGCTATTATTGATTTATGTAAATATTTCATGCATATAGTGTCTTAGGTGCGGTTAAATTGGTTTTTAGTTTAAACTTTTAACAAATTATATCTAAAATTGGTAGAAGTTGTCTCAAATTTTAGAATGTTTTTAATAAGTACTTACTAGCTGACTAATGTTATTGCTGTATGTGCTCGGTCTACTATTATCAGAAAAATAACTATTAAGAGTCTTAATAAATCAAACTGTTAATAGTCCTCCAAATATTTGTATCCCGAGCGAAACCCACATCACAGCTAATGGGGGACGCTGTCAATCATTAATGTTAATTACAGTTTTAAGGAATCCTAATTGCGCTCTTCAATTTAATCGATTTGGGCTTTCATTGCTACATAGTTTTAAATGTAAAATTTTAATTAGTTTTAATTTGTTCTTAAATATTAAATGTAAATTATGAACAAACTGTAAAATTGGTGTTATTATGGATTTAGAACTAATACTCTCAAGGACAGAATTCTAAACTAGTAAAAGTATAAACGGGTAAAAGATGGAGATATACAAAGAAACAAAACATGATTCAGAAACGATATAATATGTAAGTCTCCGCGCTAACGAACTAGCTGATCCGGCGAACTTAATATCGCAATGAATGACATTATAGTGATGTCAGCTGTCAACGGCTCATAATGGCGGAACTCTAAAACAGATATTTTAGCACCAAATAGATGTTTTCGTAATTTATTATTTCGGCTTATTCTAACATTTGAATAGTTATTCTACTATTCTTTTCTACACAAATATATTACGTTCATCCGTTCATAAATTATGAGTAGTGTAATTAACACATATTTACTTTTTACCAAGCCACATAAAGATTTTTTATTTTTTTTTTATTCGTTATCATTTATTACTTTCAATTGCAACATTTTTTGCATTAATATGGATCGTCAGAATATCGGGAATGTGCACTAAAGTGCGTACAGGTGAAATTGACTTGGGCACCTCTATACGCTTTCGGGAACCCCCTATACCCCAATACAGTGAGTGACAAACACATTATCTTAGGGAGCCGCTCAATATTTAGTTATGTGTCGCCAAATTTCTTGAAAGGCTTGGGTTCAAATGATAATAAATATAATATGATATAAGGTTAAAATGACGCAGGCAGATGACGTTGATTTGGCCATAATAAAATGCTATTCGAGATCGCTACCATCCCGCTCATGTTATATAGAATATTCCTGAAGTAGTGGTTCCATCCAATTTGGGGACCGTGGTTTGTCAGTTTGGTTGGTTGATTGATATTAATCTCACATAAGTTTCTAATTAGTGGCATTAATCAAAATTATTGTGTTTTCCTCCACCAGATGTACAACTTAGGCCAGCCTTCAGTACATCACAATGCAGACCCAAGTTGTCAGAAGAGTACGTTCGTCGCTGTGTCCTTCGGTATCGACTCCAACTTCCTCGTCGCCATTCTTGTTTGCATCACTATATTAGTCAGTGAGTACCTTTGCTGTTCCTTACTTAAGGTATAGGTCAAGTCTCTTTGTCCTTCCTTACCTTGTTATATTTTTATAGAACTCTAACAGTTGGTAAAATTAATAATAATTATTAGTTAGTAAATAATTCGTTTTAAAAAGTTTCGGTCATATATGCATAATATTGTACTTTTTTACTATCTTGGATAATTAACCGAGAAACAGAGTATCTATTGATCAATTCAATTATTTCTATTTTCTTTGTTCCATTTATAACTCTACTGTAAAAGACGTAAAGTTAAAAATGCGTAATTGATATACGAACAATGATGTGATGGTACAATAGCGTTCATCGTTTATCTTATAAACGTATCATGTCAATACTGTTTTGGAGAAATAACTGGATATTGATGTTTATTTCATAAAATTTTCATTTATTTTTACTGTATTTGTTGTATTGTAAAAATATTTTCTAAAAACTGAGCAAATCTGTATTCGATAACGACACTTCTGCTCGCAATTGTATTTGCGTCAATTAGCTACATATGTAATATATAACAAGATAAATTGACCACTTACCACATATTTTGAAGGCAATTATTTTAATTATGGTCAATTTAATTGGATCACAACAAAACGGTTGCTGTCTAAGTCAGTAATCGACTTGATATTAAAAATCTCCAGTCATTTCTTCAAGTTATCAGCACAGTTACGCTTAGTTCGCTTTACTACTTTTGATATAAAGTTACATACTTATTTTGTATGGTGTAAAATTTTGTTTCTACCAGAACACCATTGATATGATTTTTTTACGAAAGAGTGATGGCTTATAAATCTGTCCATAGAACTAGCGTAATTTATCTTTCCAGTATTGCTGCTTGCGGTGGTGGTCCACCGACGAAGAGCTGACGCGTGGGCAGAGAAAGAATTGGACGATATACGGGAGAATATCATTGCTTACGAGGATGAAGGAGGCGGCGAAGGGGACGCGGGATACGATCTGCACGTACTGAGACAGATGTACGATGGACCTCCGCCTGATAGTGACCCCGCATTTATGCATGCCCCTGGTAAGTTGCACTGCGATACATCATTAAGGTCCTTTGTCCCCTAGCTGGGGCAGAGGGTGTCCACGGTAAGACTCCATCCCCCACGGTCTTGAGCTTCGCATTTGATTTCGCTCCAGGTTTTTCCAATAGCCTTCGCTTCGCCAATGATAATCCGCCGCTAGGTCTGTTTTAGACGACCGCGTTTTCTTTGAAGATTCCAGTCTAGGGCTTGCCTCGGTATGTCGTGTGGATCCCTTCGGCGAGTGTGGCCTATCCAACTCCATTTACGGCGTTTGATCTGCTGGTCTATCTGGACTTCATCACAACGTTCCCAAAGCTGCTTTTTGGGTTTTTTTTCTGGCAGTAAATACCCAGTATCTGCGAAGACATCGGTTGACGAAAACCTGGAGTCTGTGTGAGATGTCCTTGGTAATCTTGCACGTCTCACACCCATACAGTAACAGGGATTTCACGTTTGACCGAAATATCTTAACCGAATTAAGCTTAACTCTCCGCATGCATGCATGCATCCGTGATACGTGAATGCGATACATGCTTCTGTAATAACCTTAAGATATTCCGAGATTTTTTATCTTTATCAGTATCGGTATTCATCATCGTTTCAGAAGTTTCAAGAGGCCCGTGGTCGATCTTTCGTTCTATGAAGGAAAACATAGCAAATTCAAAATGTGAAGTCGATCAATTCACAGTGTGCCAACCTGGTTGACTAAGACCTTATTGCCCTAACATAGGCTAGGCGTGAACGGCACGGTTAGGATGGACATGAGATATGATGATAATGTCTTACATGAGTTAAAGTCCTTAATGAAAAAAAAAAGTAAAAATTCTATTATTGTTAACAATGTACGAACTCAGAGGTGTAGTTGCCAAATTGGTTTTTTTAATGACAGTACCAAATTAGTGCTCCAAAATAATTTTATACATATTTTTTTCTGTATGTATGTGACTAAACTCCTAAACGGTTGAACTTATTTTGATGAAAATTTATAAACTTTAACCACAAATAATTAATTAATATATCATATCAATAAATATCGCAATTGAAATCTGGAGTATAAAGTTAAAAGTGATAAAAGGCAATCAAATTTATATGTAAATAAAGCGATTATACGTCATACATATACGCAAAGCAACGAATGGTTTTCTCCTTAGCATATTTATTGCTTTTAGCCAATTGAACAAAACTTCTTTTAAAAACTGTATTTCCTTCCTTGAAGGCATTGTAGGTGCAGCTCCGGATATATCTGGGTTCTTAGATGACAAAAAGTCGGTTCTGGACCGGGACCCCGACATCAACCCGTACGATGACGTGCGTCACTACGCGTACGAGGGAGACGGCAACACCAGCGGATCTCTCTCATCGCTGGCCAGTTGTGAGTATCTTTCTTAAATTCTTACGTTCAAAGTACAAGGTTAAGTCAACAAAAGTTGTGAGTCAGAGACTCACTGATCTGAGATCAGTTCACGATTCGCTAATGTGAGTTGGCGTTGTGAAAACGGGTTCAAAGATCAGCTCACTGAGCACCCACATCTTTTTTTTTTTTTTTTTTTATACTACAACGGTAGCAAATTACGGCCTGCCTGATGGTAAGCAGTCACCGTCGCCTATGGATGCTTGCAACACTAGGGGCATCACAACTTTTTGAAGAACCCAGTAATCCCCCGGGAAAGCCTCAGCAGGAGGCTCGTTCTACAATCGGAGCGTGCGTGGAAGGAAATTTCGTTGAAACCGCACTGTGCGTGACCATTTAGGCTCCAGCATGTGAGGATGAACACCCCGCCGATGGCGAGCGGTGCGATGGTAGATCTAAACGTTTTTAGACCTATATCCCCAATGAGTCGCATAATATATTGATCTACAACTTTGGTTTACGATTGACTGACGGAATCAGAACCGTATCACGTGCATGCTACAGGTTTGAAAAAAATTTGTCACATTTGAGCTGTGATCCGTTCGTTTAGTCGTTGAGCTACATCTACATATCAGCGGTTCCAGTCTGTTAAGTATTTGGTTTGGTTCTGTTCAGTTGATCAGGTCTTTAGGATATATTAACATTGATATATTTCGAATGGGTAAGGGTAAGGGGTAAAGGGTAAAGGTAATATAGGTAAGGTGTAAATTACGCACTATCAGGGAGATTAAAAAAATAAAACACCTTACATTGGTGGTTAGTGCCCTTCGGATAGATTCTCATTCCCTATTACACGGCGATCTAGAGCGTTCGAGCCGTTAGACGGCGCGCTCAAGTTGCTTCGACACCTTTATTTCGACCCTAACGACTCCGGAACGGTCGCCGGTGTCGTTAGCAGGCTAGGCGTCGAACCTTCTGTTCGTGCGCCTTCCACGAACACTCATAGCAAAGCTGAACATAGCCATCTGAGGCTACAGCATAGGTCCGTCCAAAAAAAAAAAACACTATATTTATATCTTGTGATAATTTTGTTCCATTTATCCCGTCAAACCCCCTTCCGCGAGCCTATCATTAGGCAACAGTCAACATCGGCAGAGGATACGTAGACCGCGACATGTCTTAAGCGATCCCCCTAATCAACTCACGCAGGACCTTCAAGACCTGCAAGCGGCGGCGTCTGAGCCGTTGCCTCCCTTGTCATCCCCTAATCGGCAGCTTTCTGCTTAGCCACGAGTAGGTTCTCTGTCAATATAGGCCGGCTCCACTTTGGTGTACCGTGCCTCTTCTAGTGCTTACGCCCTCTCCATGGGACAGCGCTAACCGTACCTCTCCTGAGGTGCGGCTGTCTATCACTTCACGCCAGTAGGGTCATTAAGACCAAAGCCTCAGGCTGAGTTTAGTCGGTAGGTCTGTTGGGTCGAGCCGCCTCGATTCACCAGGAGTCCGACATAATCACCGCATCTCTACTTGCCGTTGCGGTGGTATCCATGTGGATTCTCAGCCTCCTCTCCTGAGGGATAGTTCCATTCCAATTATTTTACGAACAGCTAGAGCTTATTTTATGTGTTAGACAAAATCGTCACATGTAATTGCAAAAGAGTGCAGCACAAAATTTATTAGCTGACCCTGTATTAGCTACGAGTATTTGCAGGCAAACGGTTGATCCATAATCGCTCCTGTGCGCGTTTTTAAATGAACTGATCCCGATTAGTGGATTGTTACCAGAACTTTAAATTTATTATTGATCAATCGTTTGAATGTAAAATTACATTCAAATAGCGAAATGGTTTATTAAGTGTCAATCATTTCAATCTGATGTAAACTTTTATGTACACAAAACAGTGATTAATTTAATATTTCAATCTATTTTTTTGGATGTTGGTTAAATTCTACTGTTTTATTGAGCTAAAATCAATTCATATTTGAAACAGCTTTGTCGGAATATGTCGGTGGCCTCCAAGCCCATATCGGGGCACTTTTGCAATTCTACCGCCGCACACCTACGGGCTAGCTCAACCTAGTTGGCCATCGCCAAGGGGGGGATTGTCCGAAAACACTAGAACAATCCCCCAGAGAGGCACTTCAACGGCGTGCGCGGTAGCTGGCCGCGCACGCTGACTTCACGTCTATCCGTTACTCTAGATCCCATCTTTGGGCCAAGCTAATTGGTATAAGTGTAAGAAATATTAGTTCAGTGATCATGTTATTTTTGGGATAAATCTATTTTGCTTTTCGTAATGGCTGAATTTATCAAAATCAACTTTATTCAAATATGACTATAGAAAGCTCTTTTGAATCGTCCAAATTCTTTTTTTCCTACCACCCATTCAGGACGTATTTTTATAGAAGAATGGGCGCAAGAAACATATCAGCTTTATCAAAAGTAATAACAACATTTACAATAAATTATGTCACTATCATACAACGTACATATGTGTTTACAATTTATAAGGGAAAATAAATATTTACACGTTAGAATGTATCCTCAAATCAACACCAAGCATTGGCATCATTTAAATAAGCATTAACTTTGTAATAGCCCTTACTCATTAGCGTCTTTTTAACATGTACCTTGAACTTATGAAAAGGCAATTCAACTACACTATGTGGAATCTTGTTATAAAAATTTATACATTTGCCCATAAACGAGCCTCTAGGTTTTTGTAGCCTGTACGTTGGAATCTGTACTTAAATATCGCACTGTTATCTCTCATAACAGATGATGATGTGATGATAGAGGCTTAAACAAATATGAACCAATATTAGATAATAAACAATATATTAACATGCTAAAGTATGAAAAATCTCTGAAACAAAATTTCCCACACAGGTACGGACGATGGCGACCTAAAATTCAACTACCTATCAACATTTGGTCCCCGGTTCCGTAAACTAGCCGATATGTACGGCGACTCTGACGAGGATAGGGCCCCGCACGAAGAATCCTGGTGCTAGCGCCACGCCTGGCTCGTGTAGCCAACCAGAACCACGTTTGTTTGACTGTAGAGGCGGACACAGCCTCGAAGCCTTACGGCAAGTGCTCGACAATGCCTTACGAACAATGATTGATTTAAGTGTTGTGACCAGAACCGGACCCACCGTCGGATAACTCTAAGGTAGTACGCCTGTGATATATACACGATGCCTGAGTTAGGAGTGAATCGATACGAGATCGACTTCTCAATCGCGGAGTTTTGTGCATATTGTTTTCTTGTTCAGTTCTGTATTTCTACGAAGTTAGTTTTTGATGTTTTTAAACGTTATTCAAATTTACATTAATGTGTAATTCTTGATGTTTTATTTTTTAAATTTGTGACTCGGGTCAGCATAATTTTATACTGAATCGTTTTAATATCCTTTTTGTTCAAAATGGAAACGGATTTCAATAAAACCTACTTGATGCCGTAGGCTTTGCTCCGTCAAATAAAGTATTAATATAGACACGTCTGTTCATTAGTGTTATCTATGTGAGAGTTGGCCGTGTGTAAATTGTATGACAAGGCCTATCTTACTATGTATTTTATGAAAATGACTGAATTATGTAAAGTTTAGGCGCTGTAGTTACGCCTAATGTGTAATTTTAAACTTTAACGTAATAGCAGATTTTTAAGATGATGACGCGAAGTAAAACGTAAATTACTTTATTTTGTAAGTACTTATAAATATTTTTGTATCGTAATGTTTGCGTTTAATTGTACCAAACTCACGAAGACCTTCCTAATTTTATTTTAAGTGCCATTGTTATATTATATATTTGTTCGTATCGCTGACCACTACTATTTGTTTCTAATTTACTTGGCGATTAATGTTTGACGAAATCGAGATTTGTGTGCTTCTCTGAAATAAAGTATTGCAAGAATTATTTTAATTAAGAATGGTGTTAACACATAGTTTTCACATTATAAAATATACTTTTAGTTTGGATAGCGTTTGTACAATAACATAAACATTGAGGAATAACTATTTATTTTTGTTGTTTGAGTGTTTCGTTTTAAGGTTAAGAAGTGAACAATAGTTTTAGTTTCGAGTTACATTGGTAGTGGTCGTCTCCGTTCACGTTCAACTTTATACCTTATATACATCATATTATTAGAACTAACTTTCAATGTATACTACACATTGTGACAAATTTTGTACTGTAAACATTATTCGTTGTATTAATACATAAAGTGTATGTATATTATATGTAAATGTCCAAATAACAAAGTGTGTTATTTTGTAATGAGTAATTTCACATTTTGCCTTCAACCATTTTTATTTGTTTAAAATAATTATTAGTTTATTCAAATCGGCCTGAAAATCTATTGACGACTTAATGAGTATATTTAAGATAGATAGGTATATGTAAATATGTATATTGTCGCGTTTGTATCTAAATGTTCCGATGTGTGAATTTTGCATATATAACTATGATTAAAATTATATTAGGCGATTATACAAGGTGTCTTAAAATTATGCATATCAACGAATGATAACGTAGAGTTATGTATGCGATTTTCTACTCCTACCCGCTCTTTCGATGTTTGTAATAATTAATGATAAAATAATCATATAAATAATAAATAATCATACTTTTTCATTTTTACAGTTCTCATAGTCATTGCCTTGCATTCGTGGCAGCCTTAAGATCTATCTAGACTATGACTACCCTCATTTACACAATAACTACAATAACTGTGTAGTATATGGTTACTGATACCAAAATTATTATATTGGCGTTTAAGTAAAAAAAATGCATTTATACGTTATTTTATAGGTTAATTTTCTTTATTATCTTAAAATGTCGTAAGTAAATGTAAAATAATATTTGTCTGACATTCAAAATTTCGGTATTTTTTTTTCATTAATCAGCAACATATTCAGATATTGGTCAAATTGGCAGCTATGCATTTTACTAAGAAACTAGTCATATGATATAGAATTTCAGACGCCATCTTGTGTTTGTCAAACTGATGAACACAAAATGGCCGAAATGGTAGTTTTTTGACAGGTAGTTAATTGACAACAGAATAACTAACAAAAACAGTAGTAATTTTGTGGCTAATCCATATAATTTTTTTTATGTCTATGACCCCAATACGTTTAAGTAAATGGCCTCTGAAAGAATTTATTTTAGTATAATTTTAGTTTTTTAAAATGAAGCAATGTTTAACATACATTTTTAACATATTTTAACATCTATAGAGATCAATATGAATAAATTGAGCTATAAATAATACACATATTTTGAGGTAGATCATAGACTATTCAAAATTCCATATTTTAACATTTTATCAAAAACCGACCAAGCTTGGCTAGTTATTCTTGTCAACAAATCGTTAAAATTTTCAAATAAATTCTTGAAATATTTACATAGTTTCAAATATTACTTACACAATAGCTTAAGATATATTACAAAATAACATTCCAATATTGTAATCTTTTATATATGATAGTCGTATTGGATCAATTATTTGTACTTAGCATTACTTCGTGCCGGCGGCCATTTTTGATGTGTTAATTTTATATTATACGTATGTACCTTACATAATAACTGTTTTGGGTAAGTTTGTAAGTGCAAAAATGGCTGCCGCCTGTCGTGTACAATTCCACTGCCATTATTGTTATTCTAGGAAACGTTGCATGAAAATTGATTATTTATAATAGATATTTTGAAATTTGATGTAATGTGACTTGGGAATTGTGCGTGCGTGATGTATTTACATTGAAAAGTGTAAAAAATAATGTTATCCCCTTTTTTACTGTGTCAATGTTAAATTAAATATTTTTGATGTAAGTAAATCAATTTCTTTTTTTTATTTAGTTGTTTTATGATTTCGATGTCAAAGTCTCTACCAGATTTTCGTTTGACTTGTGAACCTTATAATAGGTTAACCTGAATGTTTTTTCTTATAATTACCATAAAAATGAGTTTCGTAAATTGTACCTGCGAACAAATACGCAGAAAATGCATTGTATGCCCTTTTATGTGTAAAGGATTAACATAACTTTGACGTACACTCAAAACAATTTAACAAAATATTTACAATCGAAAATTAGTATCGATTATTGTGATACATGTAATTGCTTCCATAAATCTATTACTTTATGAAGAACAGTAAAGTCCAGTTTGTTAATTTTTTTTTATACTTTTTAAATATAATTGAAAGTCGTGAGAACATGTTTATTTTTATTACTTGTTTTTTTCGTTCCATATTAAGAGTACTTCCTGTGTGTGTGTAAGAGATAGAGAGAGCATTATAAAAGAGATGCAATGTACTGGTTAACGTTGAGTCCGACTGAGAGATGTCATATTACTGCATAAGTTTAGTACATAAGGTGGTATGATTTTTAAAATTGTTTATATAGACATATAAATATTCAATTCAACATTGAAATAAAGCGATGAAATTGATTTTTTCCAGTTGTTTCATTTTATCTTGCAAGTTATTTTAAGAAGGTAGAATCTCAAAATGATTCAAATTGTCGATATTGTACTGCTACTATGGTTATTTTTAATAATCTAAAGGTACATTATTTTGTCGCGTGTCTTGTATTGATTTTCAATAAATTTATTGTTGACAGTGTTTTCCCAGAACTAAAAATGACGAGAATTATTAACTTTATTCAAATCTGGAAATAAAAATGACTTCATACTGCAGATTAGTTCGATATAGCCCAAGTTAAGATATAATACGCAAAATTTTTATTTTAATATATTTAAATAAATTATAAATAATAAAATTTAAATCAAATCACCTTTAATCGACTGCAAATAAACAGTATACAGTTGCACTAATTAAATATATTTTTACTGCTGGACTGTAAAATCTTAATTAAAGTAGAGCACGATGGTGTCGCTGTTAATAGTGTAGTTTTATTAGATTTATGTTCATACCACGATGATGGCAGGCAAACTTACAGCCTGTCTGATGGTAAGCAGTCATCCTACAGACGTAATGACAGAGGCATCAATACATAGTATCGTTTTCTTTCTTAACTAATAGGGCCAAAAACTTATCGTTGACTGAGTTTGCTAGTGTGATCATAATTCTAGTATGCTCCAGGAGTTGATATTTCCATCATTTCTTTTCCTATTTTACTTTTATGCAGCTCCATATTTCGTTAATAATTAAAATTGTAAAATAAACGCACCGGCTTTTGTAAGTAGTACACTGTCTAAAATATTGCACGGGCTTACAATGAATAATCAATCATTTAACTCTAATAAGACTGTTTTATTTGTTTTGTAACACGGAAGGATACTCTTGTGAAAAATAATGCCCTTTCCAATGCATATCAGCTCTATCACTTTCTAATATTAAAAAGTCCAATTTAATTAGGCTAGTATGCGAATACTTATATGCGTTAATGGCGTTGAAACACATAATGTATTAGATTAGAGAATACTACACTGATGGCCGTTTTCACCAACCTTGTCTTAGCTTAGGTGACTCCTAAGTGACATGCTGTCCCTTTTTGTATTAACTGAAAAGAGTGAGACAGCATGTCTCTTAGGAGTCGCCTAAACTAAGACAAAGTTGGTGAAAACGGCCATGAGTGACTTGTGGGGCGGTTATGTGGGGCTCTCCTCCCCAGAAGGGGGAGGCCTACCCACTAAAAACCTCTGGGATGGCCTTCCTCAGGCATGTAGGGAGCCCCCGGGAACATCAAGCAACTTCCGGGAACCCCCAGCCTCCGCTCCCCTGCCTAGAGGGGAGCCCTCCTCGGGGAGGCTACACTACCTCCCCCGGTGTAGGGACATTAAGCTGTGATGATGATGAGGTAAGCTTATTTTTGACGGTGGGCGGCTTTTAATTAAAAATGTTGTATGTACCAAGAATAGAAACATATTCTCGTAATCACAAACATGTGTAATACACAAATATACATATGTGTGAGTGTATACATCCTGTCGACACCTGTCCGCTTATTGTGCGGTCGGGGCTCAAACTTTTTCAATTTGCATTCTACATTGTGCAAGTCGTTAAAAATTCAACAAATATGAATAATAAGCCCCTCGAATCAAACCCTTTTCAAAGGCTTTTTAGCGGGCGGGAAATGGAGCAAAAACAATCGCTGGATTCACGTCACTTGAAATGACGGAAAATCAGATACTGCGTTGTAGGCAGCATTTGTTATTTGACAGTTATGTCTTTAAGCTCGTTGGGCTTGTATCAAACTCTCAGGTATGAACATATTAGTTAGGTTTATAATTAGCCAAAACTCAGCCCCACGAATTACTGTTAATTAGGGGGTAATTTGCATTTAGTGCAAATTACCGTTCACTCGCTCACTTCTATTCTACTCTAAACATACATGTGTAAGGTTAAATAAATAACTTAACCTAACCACATATTGCTCAAAAAACTAGATATATTAGATATTCATCACTCCATCTGGGTTTATAAAGCAGCTCAATTCTACTGTCTTGAAATCTGGTATTGCTGGATGGAGCATCTTTTACAAACGTCAACCAGTATTGTGGACCGCGGTCGTCGCTTGGCTTCGGAAGAGTGGGAATCGGGATTATAGCTACAAGTGATTCCTTCATTACACACTGAAGGTTTGTTTCGCTCATTCCTATTTTTTTTTTGTTTTTAAGCAATTATTATGTGCTGTTTATAACAAGTATTATTCTAATATGCCTTGATTGAATATAAAAAATGATCAATCACAATGTTAACTACAGCGTTACGCACGTCTAGCAGCGACGTATTAAATTTAATTAAAAAATTTGCACATAATTGATGCGTAAGGGCGCGTCCATCGTCGTTCGTTCTCTCTCATGAAAAGACCGAAATGACAAATTCCCATCCTTCTCAGCAGCTATTTAACCGTTACATAGTGTTCTACGTTATTTTCGTGTAAGTTCATTTTCTATTAAAATGCCAAGATAGATTCTCATTGATGAAGTTTTACTGACTGCAATGCATTTTATACTTAACTTTATCGATATTTCCCGCAATATTGAAAGCTGAAAACTGTTTTACAATTCTATTAATAAATATAATAGTTGCATATTTACAAAAAAAAGATTCTTCGCTAAATCTGCTATTAATTTATTACGATAATTAAATTATAGGACTGTATATTCGACATAAAGCTAGTTCAGTTCAGGATGATCTTTCTGTAGACATCTTGGCGCGAATTAAGTTTCTGCGTTAGTTTATTCAAAATTATTTCAATGATGGCGGGCAGCATTATATAGAGTCCATGTCCCCGCTATCTTGAGGGGAAATTGAAACGCACATGACTGAAGTAGCTATGGTGAGCCTGGTGGTATACGTGTCAGCGTGTTTTATTTTTCGAGTGACAGACATTTCACACGCAGACAGTTGGTATGCATCCAGCACGATGAGTTCTTTTGCATATCTCTTATAGCAATTGTTTTTATAGTTTAGCTACATCTGCGCAATACTCAACCATAACATCACATTTCTGATGTAAATACATCCATTACGAAGATACAGAATAGGTATAAAATGACGAACTTCTAACGAATCCCAAGCTCCGCCAGTGGAGTTGGATAATTGAAGGGTCTTCACGTAATTTAGATGCCTCACACTTAATCGAAGTTTTCATCAAGTTCGAGTTTCAAACTCCCCAGTTTAGTGAGAGTAAACCGTACATACAACTAAGTGTACGTACGCACATCAATTCAAGGTAACTTTAACATTTTGATGATTTCTATAGCTCGCCTATGTAGTTCCTTTGGCGGCCATCTTGACCGGGCCACAGGCCTGCCATCTTATTCTACTTACTCTGCATATAGCGAGCAAATAGCTTTAAATTCGTTAATCTTTAATCCGTTACTAACAAACCCAACTTCGTTAATCTGTAATTCGGTACTGACAAACTTAAATTCGTTAATCTTTCATCCGTTACTAACAAACTTAACATCGTTAATCTTTAATTCGTTACTACTAAATCTAACTTTGTGAAATGTTAAAGCGTTACAATGCAGAAGATTTTTCCCCAGTTAACGTTATTCGTTCTAGTAGTTATTTACCTCCTTATAAAGCTTCTCGGTTTGTGTTCAGGAAATTAACAGGTTAGGGTTGATACTTGCGCACACAGGGTACACGAAAGTGTCATAGTGTGACATGTTTCTTATTGATACTAAGTATTGGAGTATGATTAACGGATTTTTGGAAATTCGTCCGTTCAGAAGCTAAAAAAAATGTCAAATTCGTTAAATAATAATAACCTATAAATGGTAGTAGTGGTAATGATAGGTTAGTTGGTCAGCTATGAAATCATAGGTAAATTATATATAGACAAACAACCGGACTGCCCTCTTGATGGTAAGTGGCTAAGGACGCCTGTAGTAGGTAATTGGTTAAGGAGTCCTGTGAGATTCGCAGCATATTTGCAAATCCTACAATAATCATAGTGCAGATGCCAACAAGTTAATCTTAACGTGTATGTGAACCAGAAAATATCTATAATATAAGAAGGGGAAGGAGACGCGTACGTCGCCGCGTACATGTCGACCAGGATGTCGAATGGGGGGGAGCGTCCCAGAACCATCGCCGCCTCGTACGAGATGCTACGCTAGCCTTGTACGATCCGTATGGCCATTATCCGCTGCAGAGGGAATGTACTTACCGAAGGGAATCAGTAAGACTTACCGGTAAGTAAGCAACCAGTCAACTTCGCCGACTCGACCGGCGAACATTCTAGCCGGCACCGGTAAGAAAGACCTGGGGTTTTCCATATCAACACACATTACCATAGCAGTAAAGAACTACAAATGAGTTATACCACGTAGACGGCGATATGATAAGATATCCGACATCAAAATTTATGAAGTATTCGTAAATGTCAAAGGCCAGACATTTACAGAATTTAGAACGAAGCAAATCGTACCCGCCAGCACTTCTCGTGATCGACACACAAAAAATATTTATCGATAAACGAACCGCTCTTTACATATTCATGATGAAATATTCTTCAGAGGAGCCCGCCACAATATCGCGAAATACTTCGTTACGCGCGTATGAGTAAAAATTATGTAGACGACATTCCATTCTACGTCGAGAATATGTGGGAGTCTGGAAAATTTATCAGAAGCTTAATTTACTCCTTAGCACGCGGCAATAATTTAATGCTTATAAGATTTGATATAATATAGATACTATTATAGCTTTTAATCACAACTATTCTATGCTTAGTCGAATATTTAATAACTATTAAGATTATACCAAGATTTAAACTTATAATGCTCCAAATATCTCTTACGCCGCAAGTTGATTATAAAAGGCTTACCCTGTTTTTTTTATAAGGTTTGTCTGATTTTCTGCGGACTCTTTGGTCCGCACTCTTTTTTGTTTGTGTTAGTATTTTATATTTCATTATTTATTATCTATTTACAAGGAACATATCAATTCTCGGTTGGGAGAAGCTCTTTTCTCCGTTTTGTGGGAACAGATGGTCCCGTCCCCCACAGTCATAGCCCCATCTGTATCTATATTATACTATTACTGACTATTATTAACTATTCCTTAAGACTAACAATGTTTAGCTTTTTTTACCAACAATTTTTAGGCTTACCCTGTTACATCTATACTAATATATAAAGCTGAAGAGTTTGTTTGTTTGTTTGTTTGTTTGTTTGAACGCGCTAATCTCCGAAACTACTGGTGCGATTTGAATAATTCTTTTTTTTGTTGGATAGTCCATTTATCGAGGAAGGCTATAGGCTAAATAACATTACGCTATGACCAATAGGAGCAAAGACAGAGCGGTAAATGTGTAAAAAACGGGGAAAATTATTCATTTTTGAAGGCTTTCTTTGCGTGCGCTGCGAAAACGGTTCAAGATACACAAAAAATATGTATGAAAGAATTATTCCTCTATACATGATCTAAAAAAAAGTCCGCGACGGCATATGTCTATCTTTTAAGGTTTAGTCACAATGACCGTTTTTATGGTACCAAATTTGGATATGTCGCGTTGTCAAGATCGGGTAACAGCTGAGGTGCGCAAAATAACTATTCCACGCGGACGAAGTCGCGGGCACAGCTAGTACAATATGTAAAAATACCATTAACAACGCCATCTTTGCATACCAGTCTGAACAGACATGAGTTATATTAAAAAAATATAAGACGAAATTATGCAAGGCGCCAGTGACACCTATACAATAAATATGCATAAAAACTAAATATATAATTATTTACTATGAGATTTCTAATGCCAGTGATTTTTTCTAAGGGCCCAAAGGCTTTACCAAGATTGCTTAGGGGAGGGTTAAAACAGTATTGAAACAAAGACACTGGTATTGCAGCGTGTAGTGCCATCTCTCTTGCAGCGTGTACTGCCATGTCTTCATTCTTTCGCTATCTGTTTGCGAGTAAATGAAATTACAACAATTGCCCCAATTTGAACTTCACAGCTTCGACGAGCTAGTGGGTTATCTACCCCTTATTTTATATAACATCATTGTCGGTGCAACAAATTCCTAATTCCAGGAGACCTATTTTTGAATTACGAATGCGACTTCGAAATCACCGATGTGACTAATAATCACCGATTTTCAATAATTCTTATTTTTGAATATCACTGATGTGACTACCTTAGTCACAGGTGTGTGTATATATAACATATATATATATATATATATATAATAATGAGAATATATATATATATATAGAATGTAGCATATATATACTATATATATAATAACCATGATTTTTAAGCCGGCAATAATCGGCTGCGGTACATTCTGCGTGGAACCGAACTCTTACATTTATCGAACTCTTGACTATTTAGTCAGCGGTGATTTCGAAATCGCATTCGTAATTCAAAAATAGGTCTCCAAGCCATTGACTACACTGGGACGTAGGATAATTTTTACTACGAGGAAATGCGCTTAAACAGTTGAATGGATTCCGATGCAATTTGATATTGGATTGGGTGGAGAACTGGGGAAGGACACAAGTAAATTTTTACTACGGGAAAATATCTCGTTCCTATGGGAAAATCTGATATAAAGCGGACTAAGCCGCGGACGAAAACTTAGTAAATAACTAAATACGGTGGAACCGTTATGTGAGGAAGTTCTAATGACGCTTAATATGTTTCAGTGTCTAAATAAATATAATTTTCATATCAACATTAATAAATACAATTTACATGTACAGTTACATGCGTATTTCCTTTATAGAAACGTAAAATTTGTGTGAGAAAACCTAAAATGTATTGTTTTTATTTAATTATGTTAAATTTTATGTTTAATTTGGGAAGTTTACAAATCAATTTGGCAATCATAATAGGCTTCGTCCTTATGAAGCCTCAAAGGCGCGTCAAGGTTACCTAAAGGGCAATGAAGAGAGCGGAGCTTTTCAAAGAAATTATAGAATCCGCAAAAGAACCAATATCATCGAGGGAGCACAAACTATAGCGAATCTTAACATTGCAAACGAAGGTTTACGAATGATAAGTATATACCTAGAAGCTTAGCCCTGGTATTTGGCAGGTTTTGTACAAATTAGCTTGCTGAATTGGTTTGTATGCATCATTGGACGTCTGTGTGCTAAACTTATGATAAGAAGAATCGCAGATAGACTTTATACCAGACAGGGTTCCTTGGGTACCTCCGTATTACCTATTCCTGTCACAAAATGGCAGTGATTGCATAACTATGTTACAACATAAAGTGTAAGATAGTGATATTACTGTAGTTGAGTGGTAAGTATACCGGTTTCAAGGTGTCGCCATCTCTGAGGTCCTCGGTTCGAATCCCGGTGAGAGTTTGTGTGATGAATGCGAGCATATTTGTACCTTAGTCAAGGTTGTTAATATATATTTCTATCAAGTATATTTATATATGTCGCACTACCAGTGTAAAAAAGTCGTAACTAAACTTGCGTCGAAAATGTTTTATTACGTAAATAAAGCGAGCATCATGGTTTATACCTTCTGTCAAAATCTCGTGAAGGATTTACAAAAATGAAGGAATAAATAAAAATTTTGCGAATTTAAAAACATAAAATTCCAGCATAAATTAGGGGTATGCATATTTACATTTATTCGTTTTAGAATTATCCCGCTGATAAAGTCATAATTATGTTTACGTAAATTTTAAAAGAAGATTTACAAGAAAATCTATAACGCAAATATACATAATTACTTGTGCCTGTATTTTACAATCTAGAGCTAAAAGGATTTTCCGTTAAATAACAACGTGATTATACTTACAACTCTAGATTATAATGAAATATAAGAGAGTACGAAGCCGTAAGTAGAGTTAAATTAGTTCATATATTTCAAAATACATAGGTAACTAAAAAGCAATAATTGTTTACCTCTTTTTTTACCCCTATTACCCTTATTACCCTGCAAATATGCTACATGTTTCATGGAATAAAGAAGTAACCGTGTTTTTTTAGATTATCTCGAAGTACATCAATCTGTTCCTAAATTAAATAACACGTGTAGTTGAAGGCAACTGTGACCTGCGATTATCTCTTTGAAACTTTTTTCTAGACCTCATAATAAAAATATAGGACAGTTTTTTTAAGCTCCTGAAAAGAAGGTGAAAATCAGTTATCCTTTTGCCAGGAATAGTGCGATGTATGTCTATCCGTTACTCTAGATCCCATAACACAAGCCTCACATATACTATAGGCGACTGTAACACTTACCATCAGGTAGGCATCTGTTTGTTTGTTAATATAGGACATAAAAAGACGGTTAACGATAATGATTTATTTAAATAATAATCCGATAATTTAATTTTGATATTTATTTGCCCTCGAGTGTCAGGTATATGCTGGGAACACCTGGAGGTCTACCTCACACAAGGAGGACGAACGATTTAATGCAGATCGAAGGGACTGAATTCTGGCAATGCAAGACTGATCAGTGTGAAGATCCAGCAGTAGGAGTTTCTCGGCTAATAATCGTGAATTACCAAAATAAACAGAATAAATCGAATAAGTCATAAAATAATTAGATAAATCACAACACCCTTGAAAATGTGTTTGACTAATGATTTATACATTAGCCATCCAAACTACATTTTAACATCAATCTTGTCTTTTATTATTATGGGCTTAATTGCAAAGAAATGCTTTATTGCTTTACTCTTTTCTTCGTAGTAACATAGCCACTTATCAACAGAAGAGGCTTTCTATGAAGTTACGTTCAATTATACCGACTATTTGAGACTGAGTTGTTTCTTGGACGTGAGAAAGTCATGGCCAAGTCAGTTATAATGAATTATAATTGCAAAGAAACATTGAAAATATTCAATTAAAATAGTTAATTTTATAACTGGAACTGTGAGATATATTTTAATTTACGAGAACAGGATGGAAAATTTCTAGTATGAAGAATAACAGATATCCGCATTTGATAATTTTCTAGTTCGAGAATCACTTCGCAGAATTTTGTCAAATCTCTAAATGAAATTAAACTTCAACAAGTCTTTTATTCGAACGAACACTATACATCCAATTAGAACAAGAATTAATTCGAGTTAATTCTTATATATACGAAGCAAGAACTAACTAACATGTAATATTTAATTTAACAATGTGAAAACTTGCTTCATTTTAATTACATTTTAAATTAAACCTCAATGTCCTATTTAACAGGTTCGTCTTCTATTTGAAACAGACAATTGTGCGACAGTTAATTTTGCGTGTACCTTTTTGAAATTACTATATTATCCTAATTAATGCCAAGTGGCATTCTGACTGTAAGTATTTTAATCAAGAAGACTTTGGAAGGCTTCGACCTCAATCATACGTGTATAATATTGTTGGGTTTCACTAAATGAGTACACACGGTAATACGTTAGACTTTACATGTGTAACGTCTTTATACGATTCGAATGTTTCTAGATCTTACAACTATAACAGTTCTGACTCTTTCTCAAATCTTTTAGTTTTTATGTACTCTTCTAATTAATCAATGCTATGCATGCTTAGAGTTCAAGTATGGGAATGGTATTAACACCTCTAGGTAGTCGTCACGCGTTATCGTAAGAAAGTGTTCGCTAGACTCAAATACAATAATACCTATTATAGTAACATTCGACAATGTTCGGATCACACGTAGACCTTGAAATAACTCTTGTATCCTATTACTATTATAAAGGCGAAAGTTTGTAAGTATGGATGTTTGTTACTCTTTCACGTAAAAACTACTGAATGGATTTGAATGAAACTTTACCACAATATAGCTTATACATCAGAATAACACATAGGCTACAATTTTTGAGGTTTTTAATGTGAGGTCGTAAAAAAAACACATTTTTTGCGCTTACATTGCAAACGCTGACTGAATCCTACAAGATAGATCAAAACAATTTACTACAGTATTGTACAACTTAAAAAGGTCTACAAAAAGTCCGTGATGGTATATGTTTATCTCTTAGGAATAACCCACAAAAGGAAAAAGATTGTTAAATGTAGTTTATAGGAGCATACTGCAGTAGCTACCTATGATTAGGGCTCTGCAGTGCTTAGTTACCATATTTCTTACTTATTACTAGACGAGACGGACGAACCTGACGTCCACGCGAACGAAGTCGCGGGCAAAAGCTAGTCTTTCATAAATGGCAACATTTTACTTTTATACATGATGTATTCCTTCCCAAAAGCGACAACCGAAAATGCTTATGCCTAAATTTGTTATTCTATAACGATTCGATAATCGTTATCTAACAAATATATTATAATTCGGGTCAGCTATTTTTGAGTTATAAGTTAGACTAAGCAATCGTGTTTTTACCAATCTCCATCTACACCTTCATAAAGAGTTACAATTTACGTAACGGAATCGTAGTCCGTACAATCTGAATAGAAATATCCGATGATCTTTGTAGATATCTGTATCTCGAATACGAAACATGAGCAAGGGGTTTCTAGGGAGAGCAATATTAAAGACGACCACAAGAAACAAAACAAGCAGATTAACTCATGAAAGTTATCTTTCATCGTTTCCCGACGGTCTGCCAGTATATTTGATATTTTTGAACAGGTAGCTTTGTGGTCTCGGCACTGTTTACGAATCGGGTGATTCGGGGGCCGGAGTGATACTGCCATGTGTTTTTCGTTTTTAGATTTTTATATCTACATTTATCTGACGCTCTTATGTTGAATGAAAACATCATAAATCAAGCATACAACAAACCAACCTGCATACATTTGCGAATAAATTCAAAGATGTATGTAGTCCACTGTGTGTAGGGCCTAATTGCCCTAACATAGTTTGGGTAAGCTCATGTCGTGGACGTGTAAGGGCTGTGATAATCAAAATCAAAATTACTTTATTCGAATATGACTTTATAGAAAGTTCCTTTGAATCGTCCAATTTTTTTTCCTACCACCAATTCAGGACGTATTTTTTAGCTGATAAAAATAATGGGCGCAAGAAATTTATCAGCTTTATCAAAAGTATTAACAACATTTACAATAAATTATGTCGTTATCATACAATGTACATATGTGTTTACAATTTTTACGGGAAAACAAATATTTACACTTTCGAATGTATCCTCAAATCAACACCAAGCATTGGCATCATTTAAATAAGCATTGACTTTGTAATAGCCCTCACTCATTAGCGTCTTTTTAACATGTACCTTGAACTTCTGAAGAGGCAATTCAGCTACACTATGTGGAATCTTGTTATAAAAATTTATACATTTGCCCATAAACGAACCTCTACTTTTTTGTAGCCTGTACGTCGCGTCGGAACGGCAAGTTTAGTTTTATTTCTTGTGTTTAAATTATATTAATGAATATTAAACATGGAGGATTTACTCGATGTATTCTTTTAAGTTTTTATTTATTAGTAATATTTTGAATCTAATTACATTTGAGACTTGATACTTATGTATATTTTTATTCTTCTTCTTTTTGATACTGTTGGTGCTTGCGCTTGGAGAATTGTTAAATAATAAAAGTCGTTAGCAGAAAAGAATATGCACATTTTATTGCTGGTAAAAAGGTGTTAAAACTATTATGTTTAAGTTATGTTTATGAGTACATTCGTTTATGTTAGAATAGAAATCTACACTGATTCATAGAAAATAATTACAAATATGTAATTACAATGCTCCGCGGCCAATGACCTAGTTATGTTATGTCACGCGTACAATAATATTGACGACGATTGTGGTTACTTTGCAAAAATCTACAATAACTAACTTTCGCTGTCACAGATATTATGTCTGGTTAGTTTGTTAATTTTTGATACATTCATTTGATGCATTCACAGATAATTTACCCCCAAATTCCTAAGTGATACACCTTAATTGTATAGTTTTGTACCCATTAGTAACTCACATATCGCAACTTAGTGAATATATCTTGTTGTATGTTTGTGACAGACCGCATTTTGAAGGTTTAGCTCATTGTGGATGCAGATCACTATCTATGTGTAATTCCAGCATCCACATTTCCCGAATGTCGTGTGAAGACAATGCCAGTTGTATACAGTCAATGGTTCAGATATAATGTAATTCTTCAGTACATTTGCGGTATGGTCAAACTATGTTTTTATATAGCACTTTATTATAGCCGAATTGGCCAAGCCAATTACTGGTGAAGTTTTCTTGTTCAACTTAAATTTCGTTATTTACATTACATCAGAAAGAATCACATAGTGAATAGTGCACCTAATTTAGTAAAACTACTATTTCAATAAAAAATATATATCACTTGTGAAGGTCTTCACTGGCGTCCGCACTACTCCAGGGCCTCCAGTTTCATTTTAGTCTCCCTTAGATAAGCTTAATATCTAAAAAAACATAGCTGATACTACAGTTCGTCGATTTGATAGAACATAGGCATTTTGCACCTAAAAATAAAGCAGTTGTCGTTTGCCTGTGAGATACATACATGTTAAATATATTTCTTCTACATCTATGATTTTGCTAGTATCTAGTTACAAAATCTCTTCAAATATCGACTTAATTAAATAACCAAATGCCACTTTAGAGGGGAATATTTCTAAAACTGGGATTACTATATTCTTCATACAATACATGTTTACATTTGCGAGCAACTTGTTCTAGCTATGATGAGATATCAAAATAAAAGAATACAGCTTGTTGGTCAATAGCGCTAAATGTGCTGTTGGTCAACGAGAGGAGTCTTTTCTGGGTTATATATACCGTCTATTCTTCTAGTGCTACATCACTGCAAAATAGGTCTAAGCGCTACAGAACTTCCCTATACGTAAATCGATCAAACAATCTGAAAATACTTAGTTACTTAGGTAGTCCCCGCACGCGGCCTAACAACCAATGAATTTCATCGGGCAATGAAAACGATTACAGCATGCAGTCCTTATGGCATTCGTGAATAAAAATCTCTCGTGCACGAATGCGAGCTCTAACGACCAATGAAAATGAGCCTGTAGCGTCAAAGACAGCTGGCATCAAAAGCACATTTCGCGTTCTAAATAATAGAAACAACAAATAAAATGTTTCTGTAGTTCGATCATTTGCACTAATAAGAAAAGTCCTTTGATTCAGCAACTAAGCCGAAGGACCGACGTGAAAAGAGCCATGTCTAGTACTAATTTGGACTATGATCAGATGCACGATGTAAAACCACCATTATTTAACAACGCGCCAAAGATGAAACACGAAAAACGCACCAACTCAAAGTTTGTCGAACGTGCGTAACGACCCTTACGTACGGAAGGTCATTTACATAATTTCTGGTTTTTATGGACACTCCAACAGCGTTCGGGCTACTTTTGGCTGAGTGAGCTAATAACAAATATGTTTTGCGGAAGACTGGGGCTATAAATAAACAGCAGGATTAAATTACTGGGGAAGAGAATTTGAGTGTACAGTTTATGGGAGTCAAGTCAAGCCAAGCCAAACTTCTTGTGGTGCATCTTGCAAATCAATAGACTACGCTGTAACGCACTCTACATCGCACATCTCTACAATGGTATATTTTTATCAATTTAATGGTGTATCTTTACAAATATTACAAGTTTAAGAAAGTAACTCTGTCTATTTGTCAAATTTGGTACACAGATAGTCGAGAACCTGAAAAGTGATATAAGTTACTTATTAATACGAAAGAAGGTTATTAGGTGTTGAAATTGGGGATGCAAGTTTGTATGGAAAGTACGTCAATTTTAAATTATTGCTACACGTTTGAAACTTTTTTAATTAGATATAAATAACTACGATATTTATAAATTGTCAAAAATTTTCGCTGAAGTGCATACAATATGGGAGGAAAGTTTTGTTTGGATAAGCTCACAAACTATAGAACCGATTTTGATGAAATGTAGGGATTTTTTGAGATCTGGAGGAGGATATATAGGGAATTTTTACAGATTTCCGGGAGAATGTATATTTTTCCTGCGGATTAATGCGGAATACACACTACTAAATATTATTTTGTTAGCTCTCATCCTGTATACTACTACTAAAGTTAAGAGAAATGATGAATCAGTCTCAGAAATAAATAGAATAGAATAGAACGATGGAAATTCGATGATAACATTGATGATGAAAATTTGATCATGTATCTGCATTCCGATTACGTTTAAAGTGGTTACCTATACGGCAGCGTAGGGATATGAGAGCCTTATTGACGCTTTACTCCATACTTAATAATCCTTATACCCTGGTTACCTCAGTACCCACTTTGAATACCTTTATTCCTCGCATAATAAAAAATCTTCGTTCTGCCTCAAATGGCCTTCTAAAATGTCCTTCTCACCACTCTGATATTATTCATTCCTCTTTTCGTCAAATGTATTCTTTTATGGAATTCACTTCCTCAAGAAGTGAGAAACTGTCCGAGCAAACTTAGTTTTAAGGATAAGTTGCGTAAGCTTTTCTTCAGGAAAGTTTGGGTAATGAAACTTAGGTTATTTGGAAAGTAGGTTTGTGTACATCTTCGTTATAAATTTTCGCAAATAAGATTTAGGCTATTATATATTAGTGTATTATAATATGTTTTTATTTATGTATTAGGATTATAAATCTATTATTTATTCTATTTCAAGTTATAGTATCAATATTTGTAAATTGACTCATTTTCTATTTTTTTGGTAACTTACACATTGTATCTCTGCATCACCCGAAGGTTGACTGGCAGAAAATGCCTCGGGCATTAAGTCCGCCTTTGTACACTTTTTTAATTGTACAAGAGTAATAAATAAATAATAAATAAATAACAGCTTCCTTAGTTCCTTTGTCTATAAAGCTATTTTTGATTACAAAACGAATCCACTTTTCCTTTGAACTCTGTCTGTTATGCTAAAAAAATACCTGTTGCTTTTGAGCTGATCCTCTTGACAGTGTCATTACTTACGGCTTACGTAGAGTGGTCCTCCCGGAGAGGGTCACGGAGTGAGACGAAAACTGCTCTATGGACGCGGAAGCGCTTTTGTGCTAGTGCAGTATTTTTTCGGATTCGATGAATAGATATTTTCAGTTTTTTGAAGTATTTCCCTTTTTTAGTTTTATTTAATAAAGTGGTTAGAACTGTACTTGAATAAAAAAGTTGTTCTTTAATGGAAATGTATTCTTGTAGTATTATAAACCTTCGAGTTGTTTAACTATAAATAACAGTACTGATTGAGATTATTTTTTTAAACTTGACCTACTGCTGTAGTAGAAATTAAGAGAATTTCATTTTTTGGTATAGATTTGTCTAATTATTGGAATCAGGCTATTTCCCTATAGAACCTGATGTAAAATAAAAAGTTTATTAGATTTTTTTCTGTTGTGCTCCTACCTTCCGTTGATTAGTCGAATAACAATTTTAAGGATAACTTAATAAACCAACCTTATCGTTTCAATAGTTAGGGCAGTCCTAATTCTGATGGAATTAGTTTAGGATCCGAAAGCAATTTCAATATTTCTAAACTTTCATAACAGTTAATCGTAGTTTGTTTAAATGTCGATATAATCCCAACCCTTTATCGGATTGTTAATCCACAAATCATAGAGCCGACTGTTTTGTGCTCTCGTTAAAATGTTTTGCTCTAGTTCACCTGCCTAGAGGCTGGTAGAGCAGATGGACTATCTAACATAGAGCTGGTGAATGTATGAAAAAAAAATATTTTTATTAGTTACTTATTATATAGGAAGTTTATTTGTATTAGGTATTTGTATGATTAGTGTTCTGTATGCGCGTTGGAATTACATAAATAGTTTTGTCTATTTACTTTTTTTTTATCTAAACTATTTTTCACAATTCAATAGGCTTGCTTTGACGCGGCCGGCCAATAGTAAACTGTGGTTTTAATTTTGCTTATAGCGTAGTTAACGGCTAAATAGGTCCTAGTTACAATGGTGGCATCCTTCGCCCCCCGGGCCGCTACTACAAAAACTAATTGGGTTTAGTTGGGAGCCTCATTAATAATATACACAGTTGTTTATTCTCATATTTCAAATATTCGATAAACAACACACATAATATATATCCTCCTCCTCCTTGCGTCGATACCCCAGTTACTGAGGATCGTGATCTCTCTTGTTGAGCACCTTGCTCATGATTATTGACCGCCACTGGTGTCGATCTGCGGCAGTGTGGAACTCGTTATGGACAGTGGATTCCAGTGTGGTGCGTATCTAGTCTGTCCAACGTATAGGGCTTCTTCCTCTCGGTCTATTTCCTTCGACTTTGCAGCAATGTGGCCGAAATACTCGAGTACCTTTCGCAGGCATGAGGTGGATAGCCTGGTTTGTACTTTGAGTTCCCTTAAGATGGATACGTTGGTATGGTGAGCTGTCCAAGGAATGCTTAACATTTTTCTCCAGCACCACACCTTGAAGGCGTCATTACGCTCTCGGTCAGCTTTTTTAATAGTCCACGTTTCAGCGCCGTATGCAAATATGGAGAATTCGAGAGCACGTACAAGTTTGGTGTTGGTGTTGCGGGAAATGCTTCTGTCCTTCCATATTCTTTGCAGCTGCGTCACAGCGGTTTAGCCATACCAATCCTTCTCCGGATTTCGTATTCACAGGACCCCTTGTTAGAGATGCTAGAGCCCAGGTAGATGAAATTGTCAACGATTTCTAAATCAATAGTTCCGGTGAGCTCTAATTTACCCGATCTATCAATCACCATCATCTTCGTTTTAACTCTGTTTATGGAGAGGCCCATTTCTAGGCTAACATTTTCCATTCTGCTCAACATTGAGACAAGTTCGGTTTCACTTGCAGCTAGTAAAGTGGTATCATCCGCGTATCGCAGGTTAGATATTTTGCGGCCACCAATTATAATACCACCATCCCAATTCTCGCATGCGCGTCTCATGATATATTCTCCATAAATGTTGAACAGGATGGGAGAGAGGATGCAGCCTTGTCTTGTGTTATCCAAGTCTATCGGTTAGTCCCCACCTTCAGCCCAATATATAGTGCTCAACAGCCTGATGATGTGGTTTTCGTTGGTGACATGGCCCTGTATTCTGGCCGTTTAGCTTCTTGCAGGCCCTGCATAATTTAGTTGTGGTGTCACCGACTGCATAATTTTATTCTACTTGACGCTAGTACTAAAAGTAACTTATAAAGGCGCCTAGTTCTAGGCTGTCAATTTTTCACGCTCATGAAAAGCTTGGCGTGTGCTAATCCTGTTATTGAGCTCTTAAACATGCATGTCTTAGCCGTAATTCCGACAAATGGGCTTAGTTTCACCATAGGTGTTTCTGAATCAATTTTTGCCAGTGAATTCCTTACCGCGAAATACCGTTTGCCGGATACTGATCCGCAATTTATTAAAAAGTAAGCAATTTGCGCCAGGAACAGTAAAATTACAATGAAAAATCACCAGTTATAAAAAGTTGTTTTATATTTTCTTGCATAAACATTTTTGTATTCTATAGGGGGCGCACCGAGTAACGGTACGGTACATATCCGATCTCTTTGTCTGAAAGTCACCAATACCACTTGGTTTGGATTGCAGAAAATAAAAGTTCCATTTGCCGGTCGATCATCACCAATACGGTTTCAAGACGAATACGAACGTTGAACTGTCAATCAAATTGTAATGACTGCCCAATACCGATCCAATTCCAATTTCAATATTGGAAATAGAATTTTGTTGGCCACAGATAAATATATACACGACAAGAACAAAAAATGTGATTCAATGATTTGGGTTCAATACATTCAAAGAAATAAAAAATAAGTAATTAAAAAAAATACTACTTAAATACCTATTGTATAACACTTCATATATGACATTACGTAATTAAATAATATCTTGATAGGTAAAATACCATTTAGATAGGTAAAGAACCAGCTAGAAAAATAGAGTCGTCAAATAGAAAAAGTCTGAACCCAACATCTTTTACAAGTTTAAACAAGTTCATATTATAGGGCAAGTGACCTGGTTGTGACCGCCGACCCCTTTGTGGCCATTTACAACTTCAAATCGTTATAACTAAGGCAAATACAAATATATTACGCTATGGTTTACGAGAATAAAAATATCTAATATTGGCAGCACTTATAGCGTTGACAGCTTTGATGTGTCAAACTTCACTTCAATCCAACAAGTCATTATTTGTTGACGAGCGTCAATTGTTTTAAGTCAGAAAGGCTAAGGCACAGAGTACTTTGTATAATACGGAAAGGCTAAGGCGAGCAGATGAGTAATCAATCATTATTTTTTAAATCCTCCTTATTTTTTAAATGTTTATGTTAATCCTTCATAAAGAATACACTGTCTAAATGGTATTAATGATATTTTATTTATATTTGTTTATTAAGTGACATTATGAGAGGTGGCCGCTAATGGAGCCAACATGAATGAAGTTTCCCATCTTTGGCCACATGACTGGCCAAAAGTGGTGCACGTAGAACCCCACTTTTGGCCATTTAGTTTCTATCGTGATTTTTCAACTTAATTACTTAGCTATTTTGATATAAGTAATCTATTCATTTTCAGAGTTACGATTATAATGCCTCCATCGAAACCAAATACTAAAAAAATCGGTGTCGTGAAAAGAAAATTGTTCCAGTACTTACCGCATAAAATAACATTAGCGTTGAACGCAATAAAGAATGGGAGCCCCGTTGCCACAGCTAGTAGAGATTTTAACGTTCCTCGAACGACTTTGCGTCACAAAATTTCTGGAAAAGTGCCTGAAACTTCTGGTTATGTAGGGCCCTAGTCAGGATTTCCTATCAATAAGGAAGGTTTACTGGATTTTGTTGAGAACATTGTTGTGAAGGGCCAAATTGCTACACCTTTTATAAATGATAGACCTTCAAGATCCTGGTTCGATGGATTTATGACGAGACATCCTGATTTGAACCGAAAACACGCCGAGTATATTAATAAAGCTCGTGCCTTAATAACTGAAGAGAAAATCGAGAACTGGTTCCAAGAAATTTATTTATTGCTCGGTTATGAAATTTAAGGATTCTAGAAAACTCTGCGAGAGTGTGGAACTGTGATGAAACAGTTTTTGTCTAGCTCAAAAAGGATCTCTTATGTTAGCTGAAAAGGGACAACATGTTTACGATACATAAAAAAACAGCGATAAGGAAAATATAACTACCCTATTTACTGTCAATGCCGCTGGTGAATATGCAGCTCTAGTGTTGCCCAAATTCAGTCTTGGTCTTGCAGTCTTGGTCTTCTTCTTGCATTCTTACAAGACCAAGATCAAGAACAAGACCGCGTATTTTTAGCAAGACTAAGATAAAGACTGACCGTGCAAGACAAGAGCAAGAACAAAACTAATCCGGCAAGAATCTTGCGTCTTGCACCTTGCGTCTTGCGCCTTGCAACTAGGACTTAGCGCGTATTTCACGGAGTAGTTCGGAGTATAGGTACTGTATCAAAGAATATGAAAAAAACTGGACCTATGTGCATTACGACCAATACCATAAATATACATAGTGAATAAAAAAATATCCATTAAAATCAAACAGAGTGCATGCATAGTTTTGTTTTAACCATCGGCACTTTGATAATGCGGCATCAAAGGTTTTGTACCGACTTCTCAAAGAAATTTACCGCTTTTTGGAAGTACTTGATGATGGTACCATAACGTGTATACGCGCCGGCGGTGTCTATTGAAATCACATACAAAAATCGAAATCATAACATTTCACACTATTTGATTGCCGCCAAAGGGCCTAGTATACTCATGCAAAATTCTAATTTGATTTTTCGATTTTCTTAACAAATCTTCAGACATTTATTAATCTGATTGGTCTTTACTGTGACTATGTTAATTCAAGCTCATAATGTTCCAATTCTAATACGTTTTTTCTAAGATCTAAAGTAAACTTTGATAAATAGTAATAGTTTAATAGGTAATTGCAAGACTTGCAAGACTCTTGCTGCAAGACCAAGACCAAGACCAGGTGTATTGGTGCAAGACCAAGACCAACACTTGCTAAGTCTCGTCTTGTTCTTGCATTTGGGCAACACTATGCAGCTCCTTTAACTATTTACAAATACAAAAGAATGAGTTCTGAAGTTCTTGACAATGCACCAAATGGATAGGGAGTTTTTAAAACCGATAAAGGATGGATGACGGGCGAACCTTTCTATTAATATGTGGCAAATATGTATTTTATTTTATACAATTATTTTTAGTATTTTCTAACATTAATATAATTATATTAGCTTTTCTTTTTTAGTAATTTGTAGGTTTATTTTAATTCCATTCTGATAGTATTGATCGTGAGTAATTGTAATAACTTCTGCAATATCCGGGCACTTATAATTTAAAATGAAACTTTAATAATAATCCTTTGATAAGTGCGACTTAAATCGCTTGGCCTAAAATCAAGTTTGAACAGTCTAAAGATATTATTGAAATATTTCCACAGTCAGCTTTATCGGACAGAACAATTGTACAATCTCCCAAGCACAGATCCGTCGGCTCAATACATAAGCAAACTTTTCAAAATTCTATTAAAATGAACATCTGAACTTTGACAAGTCACTCTGGTGGTGTAGCAGCATCGTTTCAATTGTATCGCTTGGTGTTTTATATCTTAATCATATTTTGATATTTAGTTTAGTTTTAAACCCACAATATAGATAGGTATACTTTTCGATTTTGACACATTTTAATACATTTACAATTTACAAATAAATTCTAAAATCTACGTCGAAATAAATCCTAAAAATAAATAGCGCTACTAGTTTCATAAAAAAATTTAAGCTTTTTCCGCTGTTAGTGTGCAAAAGTTCAAAAAAATGATGGCCTAGAACAGCATTACTTTTTAGCATTTTGGTTTCCGGTTACATCTAGAAGGCTGGCAGAGAGATCATTAAAAATCCTTAACATAGCAGGCCTGCAAGGGCCAAGTGTTTTAACTCTGTAGCTAGTGCCTACTATCCACAGTACTATATTCTGACTTTTTGGGGTTTTCAGCATATTTAACAGCACTCAGCTTACTGTTATTTTTTAAAAGTTGAGACGAAGCCAATGTGTTTAAATAATTAAGATTACCAAATGGCGCCTCTTTTGAATATTTCGAATGTCATATTAGGTAGTCATAGAAACTTTGTTTATTGTTGCTGTCAAAGAATTACGTTTGTACTGTTGTATTTTCTTCTATAAATTTTCGAGTGTTTTATTCTTGTTTTTCATTTAAATCTCACTGCGTTATATATTGCTACACTCTACAATGGTTATGGGCCCAGGCAACTCTGACCAGGATAATTGAGGTTTACGAAAGATAAGTAAGACACGAATAGAAGTAAAGTAAGGACAGGAGAGTAATTGAAAGTCTCTGGAGGTAAGCGCTAACTAAGAATTGATTGCGAGCTGAATGATGAGTTCAGGTATGGCGTTCCGTATAGAGCCATTGAGCAAAGAAAATTATGATAGTTGGCGGATCCAGATGGAGGCACTTTTGATAAAGAATGATGCATGGAAATATGTAAGTGGCAGAGTAGCGAAACCTACTGAACCCGTAGAATTGGATAAATGGCAAATAGAGGATGAAAAGGCTAAAGCTGACTTAATTTTATCAATAAGTGGAAGTGAATTGAGACACGTAAGAGGGTGTACTTCGTCACGAGAGGTTTGGCTGAAGCTAGGATCCGTGTTTGCTTCACAGGGACCAGCGAAGAAGGCTACTTTATTAAAACGTCTCATGTTGCACAAATTTACGGAAAGCAATTTACGAGAAGATTTGTATGGATTTTTCGATACAGTGGACAAGCTTGCAGATATGTCTATAACTATACATGAGGATTTATTGTCTATCATGCTTCTGTATTGTCTACCAGATTGCTTTGAAAATTTTCGATGTGCAATTGAGTCGAGAGATGAACTACCGAAGCCTGAGAATTTGAAGATAAAGATATTGGAGGAATATGAATCAAGGTCAAAGGCAAATAGAGTACAAGAAAACGTGTTGCATGCATATCGGAGAAATAATCATGGACAGAATAAAAGTCAGATTGCAACTGGGAATGTAAAGTTCAATTACAAATGCTATAAGTGTCATGAATTTGGGCATAAAGCTTCGGAGTGCCAAAAGAAAAATAAACGGGTACTCGGTCGTAGTATTAATAATGTTGTTGACGATAATTGTATAATTTCCAATTTTTCAGATCATGAGGTGTGTAATGGTGTAATGAATATGTATAAAGACGACTGGATACTCGACAGTGGGTGCACGTCTCATCTATGCAATAATATTAACAAATTTGATGACACTTTAGAAGATTTTAATGCCAGAATAAATTTAGCTACAGACGTAAGTACTGAAATAAAAGGTAAGGGTATCGTCAGATTATCGACATGTAATACAAACTTAAATAGTGTGAGTGCGATTCGGTTAAGAAATACGTTTTATGTGCCCGATTTAAGGAGTAATTTGATATCAGTTGCTAAATTGGTTGATCAAGGGTTCACTATCAATTTTAGTTCTGATCATGCCGATATTCTTGATCAGGAAGGTGAAATCAGATTAATAGCGTATCGGAAGGGTAATTTGTATTGTTTGCGCGAACCTGAAAATGTTTACAATTTGTGTTACTTAGATGTTGATATTTTTACATGGCACGAACGTTTAGGGCACCTGAATGGTAAGGATGTCGCAAAACTTTTAAGTTACTTAGGTGTGAATGTAAATATAGATGAAATACGAAAATTATCTAATTGTGACGTTTGTGCTAAGGGAAAATTGTGTGCTTTACCTTTTCCAAATTCTGATGGTCCATGTTCTGAAAAGTTAAGAATAGTATATTCCGATATTGTGGGTCCTATGAAATGTGAGTCTATAGGAGGTGCTAAATATTGTATTACGTTCATAGATGATTGTACGAGGTGGTGTGAGGTTTATTTCCTAAGTTCGAAGAAAAATGCGCTAGAAGCATTTAAACGGTATAAGAAAAAAGTCGAAAATATAACTGGCATGAGAATAAAATATTTTCATTCGGATAATGGTGGTGAATATCGAAATCAAGAGTTTGATGATTTCTTGAACCATGAAGGAATTTTACGGAGACTAACTGTTCCTAGGACTCCTCAACAGAACGGGATAGCTGAAAGGATGAATCGGACCTTGGTAGAGATGGCAAGGTGTATGATGTTGAATTCTGAGTTATCAAAAGGGTTTTGGATGGATGCTATCAATACAGCATGTTATATTAGAAATCGATGTCCGACTAGAAGTTTAAATGGTGAAATTCCTTATGAAATGTGGTTTGAAAAGAAAGTAAAAATAGATTATTTTAGACGATTTGGAGCAAAGGTATTTGTATTGAATAAGGATCCGAATAAAGACAAGTTTGCTGTTCGGGGTATACCTGGTATATTCATTGGCTATCCTGATAATGCTAAAGGATATAAGGTATGGATACCAGAGCAAAGAAAATCTATTATAGCAAGAGATGTTAAATTTCATGAAAATAAGAATTCAGATGAAGTGTCAACGTCTGTGGCAAGTACAGCAGAAAAGGACTTCATTGATATATATTTTTTTGAAAAATCCGATTCAAAGAGTAGTATTGAAGAATCAAGACAGCAAGAGACTGATGATTGTGAAAGGATAGATTTTCGAGAAGAAAATGTAGAACAATCGCTTCCAGGAACAAGTTCTATTGATCGCGAAGTTGATGAGGGACAAGGTATCTTAAAGAAAGCCCCTGGTCGTCCAAAGTTATTGAGATCTGGGAAAGGCCGACCCAAGAAAATTTATAAAATGATAGAAGTTGAAGAGAAAACGAACAGTGAAGGTTCTTGCGAAATCGGTAATGATGATAATGTAGCTGAAAGAGACTTTGCAGGCACTGCTCAGATATCTTTGAAAGAAGCTATGAAGAGTGACGAGAAAACTGAATGGGAAGATGCTATTCTGTTAGAAATTAGAAGTTTAATAGCAAAAGATACTTGGGATATAGTGGAAAAACCTGAAAATAAAAACATTGTTGGTTGTCGTTTTGTTTTAACAAATAAACTAAATGTAGATAAGACGATAAAAAAGAAAGCAAGACTTGTAGCTCAAGGATTTACTCAACAATACGGAGTTGATTTTAATAAGACTTTCGCACCAGTTGCTAGACTGAATTCAATAAGATTGTTGACAGCACTCGCAGTGGAGTTAGACTTATATATTCATCAAGTCGACATAAACACTGCTTATCTAAATGGTTTGTTAGAAGAAGACATCTACATGAAAGTACCTGAACTTCTTTCATATTGGTTGACGAAATTAATAAGTCAAGAAAAGGAAGACCCTATTATAGTAGAACGCTCAAAAGCCATGCTGAGTAAATTGAAATCTGGTTGCGATACATGTTTATTACAGAAATCATTATATGGTTTGAAACAAGCAGGGAGACAGTGGAACTTGATGCTAGATAAGAAACTGAAAGAAATGGGATTGATGCAGAGTAAAAATGACTCTTGTTTATATTTTAGAGAATGTAATGGTTTGCATTTATTCATTTTAGTGTATGTGGACGATATTTTATTGGCATCGGAAAAGGAGTATTTAATTAACGAATTTAAGATAGAGTTAGCGAAAAGGTTTGATTTAAAAGACTATGGTCCGGCGAAATATATTTTGGGCATAGACATACAGCGAAATGACAATATTATTCGTCTATCTCAACGAAAATATATAGAAGATGTTTTACAAAAATATAAAATGGACAAATGCAATGGAATTTCGACCCCGATGGAGCTGAATTCTAAAAAGATATGTGACGGGGATGAAATTGTTAAACAGGAAGACACGCAAAGGCCATATCGTGAGTTAATTGGTTCATTAATGTATATTAGTGTGGGTACAAGACCTGACATATCATATACTGTGTCAAGATTAGCTCAATATGCAGACTGTCCTGAACCTTGTCACTGGAAAGCAGCTAAACGACTTCTTAGATATTTAAAGTCGACTGTGGAATATGGTCTTACGTACAGAAAGACAAATAAACCTATTGTTGGATTTTCTGACGCAGATTGGGGAAATTGTCCTATAGATAGGAAATCTTACTCCGGGTATGCTTTCATTTTAGGTGGTGGTTGCATATCATGGCTATCACGAAAACAACGTAGTGTAGCAACATCTAGTTGTGAGGCAGAATATATAAGCTTGTCGGAAGCTATGAAAGAATGTGTTTATTTAAATAGTTTGTTAAATGAAATTGGTTTTCCGATATATGCTAATGTTGTATTACATGCCGATAATCAGGGGGCGATATACATAGCTCAGGATCCGGTATATCACGCGCGAACAAAACATATCGATATTAGATATCATTTTGTTCGAGATGTATTATCGAACAATAAACAGATAGAGTTGAGACATGTGCCCACTGAATCGATGTTAGCCGATGTTTTGACCAAGCCACTACCAAAAATTAAACATAATAAATGTATAAAGGCGTTAGGTATTTGCTAATGATACTTATTTTGTCAATGATACCTAAGCTTTGTTGCAGTTGGTACATATTTAGTTTGAAGTGTGGGATTGCATATACTTGAACTAAGTTGAACAATTATTATAAAGTTGTGAGACTACCTATTAAGGGGGAGTTTTGAATATTTCGAATGTCATATTAGGTAGTCATAGAAACTTTGTTTATTGTTGCTGTCAAAGAATTACGTTTGTACTGTTGTATTTTCTTCTATAAATTTTCGAGTGTTTTATTCTTGTTTTTCATTTAAATCTCACTGCGTTATATATTGCTACACTCTACAGCCTCATCTTTCATGACAATTGTGAATTCAATTTCATTAACGAATATTTTCATATCACTTGTTACTCAGTAGCTAGCTATGATCCATTTTGTGAATATATTTTCACTAAAAGTGTAGAATTATTTTTATAACTTTGGATAATATTAAATATTTCATGTTTATGAAATTTCATGCTTTATGATTTCCGTGCTTTTACAAATACGTATAAATAAATATTTGCTAAATGTACCACTTTCTTTAAGAATTCCCCTTAATATAGCGAAAAAAGGAATAGTTAAACCAATTATTTCATTCGTTCAAAGAAACCTAATCGCTTTCACGATGACAGAAATAACAGGAGAATTCGAAATCGGGCGACGTAATTGAAGTAGCGTCATTACATCGTCCGGTCAACGAAGCTCCTTCGGGATTAAACTTTTAATTAAGGGATATTCTGTACTATTATCATTGTCCTAAGCCCGGGATTCAAGTGTAATGGTGTAAAAAGTAATTCGCAAAATTTGCCAAAACTCCGGAATTCAGACGGCTATTTTTACAGTTAAATTTTAAGCAGCTTCATGCAGTTACGTTTCCGGGGAAGGGATCCAGGACTAACGTCGCGGACTGCGCAACTACGTGATTAACACGACTTGCAGTCGTTTGGGGTCAGCGATGGGTAATTGTCGACTTAAATGGCAATCAAAACCTTGAAATATTGGCTTTGTTTTGCGTGACACGGTCGATAAAGTTTTGCCAATGTTATTTCTGGAAGCCAAAGGGTGTTATTTGTGGGTCGGTTCGTATTAAATGGTTTGAGTACTGTTTGACTTACTTAGCTATCTTATACTCAACAATCTTACGGTAGCTTTTCTGATTAGCAATAAGTTGGTGTACTTTATAATGTATGCAATCAATGCAAGGTCCAGAGTTTGAAACTATCGTGTCTTTTAATCAATTCCTTGATTACCTCATCTCCGGCCATTCAGGTAGACAAATACAGTTAACCTGGAATTTATACAATGGCAAACTTGAATAACAAATTATTACTACTTGGTTAAACCTTAAATAATTTACAAACACAAGATTTGATGTAAAATTCATTTGTAATAAAATGTAAGTATGACTTAGAATACTTTTATAATAAACTGTAATTATGTACTATATTATTATTATTATTTACAATCCATACTAATATTATAAATCGGAAAGTGAGTTTGTTTGTTTGTTTGTTCCGCTTTCACGTCATAACTATTAAACCGATTGCTTTGAAATTTGCAGACGTAAAGATGAAAGTCCAGATTAAATAATAGGGTACTTTTTATCCCGGAACAATCGACAGATCCTACGAGATGCGCAATAAAGGTGTCGCTCAAAAACTACTGCACAGATTTTCATACGGTTTTCATCAATATATAGAGTGATTCTTGTGTAAGGTATTGCGGTATATTTTATCTCGGAAAAATGGATAGTCCCACGGGAAGCGCGATAAAACCTTCACGCCATAAACCGACTTCCGTGCATATGTAGCCATGGGCAAAAGCTATCACCCTTAACCCTCTATAGCCCCAATCCCGAATCCACGCGGGCGAAGCCGCGGGCAGAAAGCTAGTAAGTTATAATTGACTTTTGTTTTTTTAAATTGTAAATAGAGTACAGAAACACTAGCGGATATACACTAGATATATTTCAAAAAAAATATATTATGTGAGAAAAACCAGAACTAGTCCAGCCAAAAGTTAGTCGTATTTCAGTTACCATATTTGACTTCGAAAGCGGATTCCCTCATTACAGCTTAAAAACTTGCACCGATATCAAAGTTGCCACAGATCATTTGACGGGAAGTCTCCAATGAGTTGTGTCAGCTGAAACGAGCGTCGCCCGCGGCCGAATTGTGCTCTTGAATGCAAATTACGAGCTTCGTCTTGCTAATGGATGCACTACTGGCCTCTTTCTATGCGGAGCCACAGGAACAGCGAGTAGCGAAATACTGAAAAACTTGCTTTCTTGTAACACCTCATACACGTTCGGAAGTCATAGAGACTTACGAACGTATACTTTACCTGGCCTGGTCCAGACAATATTCCTCTATTTTATTAACCGACTTCAATTCAATTCAATTCAATTCAATTCAATTCAATTCAATTCAATTCAATATTTCCCGAACTGTCCAGTTTTCGTATATGTTAATCTATATCAGCGTCTGAACAAATCTGCCAAATTTCAAAAGTGTATGTATGTATGTTTTTATATTTGTGTTGGCATATCTCCGGAACTACAAGTCCGATCTAAGTAATTATTCTTTGTTTTACAAGGTATTGTTCAGCTTAGGGATACTGCAAGTTTCATCGAAATTGGTTGCGTGCTTTTTGAGATAGGGATTTTTTTTATTAACCAACGTTAAAAAAAAAACCGAATCAATCGTACCTTACGTAAGTTTAGAAAGAATAAACGCAACGCAACCAAAATTTTAACTTACAACTACAGAAAGAAAGAAAAATATATATTCACCTACAATATCAATATCAGGAAGGAACCTTTATGGACTTACCTACGACTTTAGGTAATAAAATTAAGAAATAAAAATATTTAAAAAATATAACTTACCGACTTTATAAATTGTACGCAACTAACTTACCTACGTATGTTTAAAAAGAATATAAAAGAACTAAAAAGTAAAAAATAAATACTATAACTTCTGTCTTAAATAAACTAACTTTGATATACCAACTAGGTATTTTTTGAAGTCGGTGCGCGGGGAGGGAAAACCTCTTTGGTTAGGCAAATGTATATGCTTTGTGTACGTGTAAAAAAAAGGCACCTACTTCAAAAAATACCCAGTTTGTATATCAAAGTTAGTTTATATAGGATAGAAGTTATCGTATTTACTTTTTACTTACCTGATATTCATTTTTGGTAAGTTAGTATTTAAAACTTAAGATAAAAACACATGTAAAGTTTTATACACTTATTAATTGAATTTAAATTAAAACGACTCAAAATAAATTTTTGTATTTGTTATATAAAATATACGGAACTTAACGAACTTAAATAAAAAATATTTAATGAAACATAAAATATAATATTGGATGTTGGCTATTACAAGCTTTTTTTTGTTACAACTTCTAAAATGAATCATATTATGATTCGATCGATATGGTCTTTTTAGGCCCACAGGCTTTTACAACTTCAAAATGTATTGCGACCACAAAGCGAACGCCTACATCCTACAACATACAAAATTTTATAAACTATATAATACATTTTTACTACATACATACTTTTATACATAATTTATGTCTATATGAGAAGATAGTATAATGTAAGTAAATTCACTACCAAATACGAAGAAAATTGCTATAGAAATAATCTATTGACCCTCGAACAGAGGCGTTTGTTTTTGGATGTAAGTTTTTTATATGATATAGTGCATTCTAATGTGGACTGTCCAGAGCTTGTGAGATGTATTGCTTACAATACTCTATTACGACGAACTCGCCACACCAACTTAATAGCCGTGTCTCGACATGCGGCGAACTATGCTTGTAACGCCCCACTCACAAGACTGCCTCAAAACTATAATGTTTTGTTTAAGGAAGTTGACATATTTGCCTGCTCCAAGTCCAACTTTAAAGTCCGTGTCTTAAATATATTAAAATCTCGAAACGAACCAGACAAACATTAACACTCGATATGAAGATTTGTTTATTTGTGTGTATATGTTTATGTATGTATATATGTGTGTAGAGATTTATGTTTGTATTGTATTTTATATAGTATCTTTGCTGTGTGTTTGAAGGAATGTGTCCGTGTAATTTATTTTCTAAAATGAAAGTGTTACTTTAATTTATGTATAACTTTCAATACTTGTATAACTTTAATTTATGTAATAGGCAGAGACTGTTCTTACGAAGTTATTTTAAATTCAAACATCCGTTGTTGCTACTTACGAATGGTTTTGTGTAAGGAAACCTTTAATTGGCCTTGGTAGTGGCACATACTGTATAAATATAGTCTGTATATCGCTGTATGGTTTCTTAGAAAAATAAATAAATAAATAGGTACTATATCAGTGTATGTTGAGATCCATTATCGTGTACCTCCATTTTCATTTAATGGACCCCCAAAATTGTTTTTTCGCTGACATAGAGCCTTTGCAGATTATCATAGACCACTAGGGGTCGATATAGAACACTTTGGAAATCCTACTGCCTACCTAATGGGGGCTACCCAAAACTGAAAAACATGGCAACTACGACACAACAAATGTTTGGGAATCTTCGCTCTAGGGTATAATCAGAGTTTCGAATACCCAATTCACTATTCATTTGTGCACTGAGTCATTAACGTTAATAATATACCTATGCTTTAGCTGCGTAGTGTAACGCACTTTGAATTTAACATTTCTATTTCAGGATTAGTGTACGGAACAGAATATGACTCATCTGTAGTTGCATTCTATAATTAATCTGTAATTGCATTCGTTATAATGTAATTAATATTAAACTACAAAGACTAATTGTAATTACTTCCTCTCAGTGACAGCTCGAAATAACTAACAATACTGTAACGTAACTCACAGACAAATGAGAATCAAAATATCATTCAGCTTCTTTAGCAACTATATACGTGTGACCCATCTTAAGATAATTGCGCAATAATGTAATTGTAGCCGCGTCTTGGGACCGCGTTAATACAATTCCGTTGTTAAGTTTTCCAAGAGAACGTAATATGGATGGAAATTATATTAGAGAGACAAACAAAGGTGTTTTGTGATATATATATATATATATATATATATATTTGATATTATAAATAAAATTTTTGATTTCGCAAATAACTCATTTTCAATTTTCATTTTCAATCTTCAATTTGAACCCAAAGTCCAATAAAATGATTAAGAAACAGATGTTAGTTATGTTATGATATTGTTTTACATGTGTCTTAGAAAATGTGTGTCAGAAAATTAGAAAATTCTCAACAATCTCCATACTAATCTGCAATTTCGCAGGTAAAGACCTATTTTAAATTATTAAGTGCATTAATAACCCGCTTATTTCCTGGCCCCGACCTCACCTGTACGTGACGGGCTATATACCCAGACCTTTAATACTACTCAAATGGCCCCAAGATGCAGCTATATTAAGCTTCCAAGTAATTAAATTTTAGTTTACTCTGTAACCGCTACCAATACGGAGTGCATTCGACCACATTCGCCTGCATTCGACTATGTACAAACAGATAATTAATAGAGTTGTGCGGGGTGTACATTGTGGTACTATATGGTATGAAACAGGATACCTGTTCCATATCGACGGTTCTCACAGATTGTGGAGTTGATGAATTGTTAGGCACATATGACTTTCAGAATGTGACATACTTGAAACTGTCACATACCAAACAACAGGTTGGAACAGGTATGGAACAGGTATGGTCATCTTATCAAGTTCGTTGGTAGATTCTATAACGCTAGAGGTTCAATGCTTGTAATATTCGTACGTTTAATTTATTTTAAATGGTACTCTTTTAAGTACCATACTAAATGGCGATTGCAAATCGCGTCAATGTACAAGCAGTGCTATAATACTGTTTTATCGGTGCCGTAAAATATAAAGGGAATGGAACATTTAATAATTCATTGTAGCAGGAGCTCGGGTATTGTCTCGACGAGATATCGTAGAAGTGCTTAAATTTATTGGCTCTTAATAATTTCACCTTTAGTGCTTGCTGTGCGATATTTACCTACGATCGGTTAGTGAAATTGCAAATTCAACTTATTTGGGTTAAATTGTTGAAATTAACATTTCGCAAACCGGCTGTAAAATTCAAACACCTCACACAAGATTGCAACTTCGGAACTAAACAATGTTTACGCAGGGAAAAATATTTTATTACTAAATCAGCAAAACTGTGGATTTTCTATTTTTGGCATTTTGTAAGTTCTTTATTGGAACGATCTTATCATACGAGTACATCTATTGTTAAGAAAATTTGTGGTAGTAAAACAAAGGTAATAAGAAGTTCGAAAATGGAACTGTTTTAGAATATTATTTATCGCTGTGACTATGATTATTATTAGTCGTGACGATATGTAAGAGTTAGAAATCAAGCAGTTCGAAAATGGAATTGTTGTATTTATTTATTAGACTTATTTTATTTTATTAACTATATACAATACACGACAATCGACATCGAGATGTCGATTGTGGTCGAGATCACAACTTAAGTCGTATATACACATCAGGGCTAAATAATAATTTACACATTACAATCACCAATTTTTTTTTAAATTAGAATTAACTATAACAATGTGTACAATAATTGCCAATATCGATTAATAATAAGAACTACAATTTACAGATTAAAACCAACACGAACGATACAAACAACATATAAACTTAAACACTACTAAAGACGGGACGAGGAAGACCTAGGCGAATATATTTCGAACAAATCGAAAGTGTCCTCAAAAAAGGCCAGGTCAGAAGTACCCGCAATCGTCGAGCATGTATGAGGAATGTTATGAAAGTAGATGAAGCGAAAGAGATATGTAAAGACCGTAGCAAGTGGAAAGACGTAATCTCTGCCTACCCCCGTGGGAAAAAGGCGTGAGTGTATGTATGTATGTACTACTAAAGACACACTATATAATTTTCAATCTTTTAGAATACTGTGTATTGCTGTAGTTATAGTATGTGGCTAGAGACTTCAGGTGACATGTGGTGCTGGAGTCCTTTGCAGCGCAGTTCTATGAAGGTATTCATGGTTAGAAGAATTTAGACCTGGACTTTTTCATCACTACTACTTACTTAAGCAAAATCGCTATCCGCCGTCTGTCCCTATGTATGCTTAGATCTTTAAAACTATGCAACGGATTTTGATGCGGTTTTTTTAAAGGAAGGTTTATATGTATAATATATGCATTACATAGTAGAGAAACACTGATAAATTTAGAGGTTTCAAATGTAATGTCGTAAATAAGCACGTTTTTTTGTGCTTATATTGCAAAAAGCCAGCAATATTTTAGCCAGCGGGCTGCACCCTAAGAGATAGACCAAAATAATGTACTACTACAGTATTGTCCACCTTTAAAAAGTTCAACAAAAAAGTCCGCGATGGTATATGTCTATCTCTTAGGAATAACCCACCATAACCATTTTTTTCATTACACCCGTGCGAAGCCGGGGCGGGTCGCTAGTTATATCTATAACATTATATGGATCAATGATTTGATTTGCATTGATTTGTAGTTATTAACTAACTGCGAATTAATTTACATATACAACTGAAGGTCGGGATTCTTTGTACTTGATCACATGATTTAATGGAATGTCAGAAACGACCGCGCGTCGAGTGGTGTCCTAAAAAGAAAAAAAAAATTACAGAGCATAATCATTTTTGTTTATAATTTCGTAATACTCGAATCTGAATGTACTGCTATGGGCCGAATAAAAACTATTGGCGAAAATATTTTTCTTTCAGTATTAAAGATTTGTTGACAAAATAATATAAACAGTATTGTAAAGAAAATGGTTGCTTCTTTTTTCGCAAAATCAGGAAATAGTTTTCTAGTCTACTATTTAAACCGTCATAATTTTGTTCTTTATTAGAAGTAATATTACATTTTTATAAAGTAAATTTAAAAACCTAATAAGAACTTAGCTAAATATATTAAGAAATGAAGCTAAAATTAAATTAGATATAATAAATCTAATATTTTTGCAAAATATATATAAATAAAGCTATATAAAAATACTAGTCTAACAATCCGTCGCCATTTGGTAGTAGGTATGTTCAAAATTCTGGTACCACGCTGTAATATTTTAAAAACATTTTTTTAGCTTAATGTTTATGTTATTACTTAGATTATCGGCATATGTTAAAAAGTTTTAGGAAGTTTATTTTCTTTGTTTTAATTAACATTTATCTTTTTAATTATGTAACGTTATATACTTAAGTATTTTTTACGAACCACCATAATTGTTAAGATTTATTCCTCTTTCAGTCATAGACAATACTACAAGATACTTGCATTAAGTTACTTATTTTTTATTTAAATGCCGAAATATTCTGTAGAAAAAAATGTTATGACATACAGCGATTGCCAGGTCAGTTCGTTATTTTATAATAAATAAATAATTTTAATCGTAGTTTTTTTTTATCCTGCTTCTTCTATTTGAATAGCTATTCTTGGTGGACATGAATCCAAAAAATTGGTATATAAATTGGTTTAGTGGTCAAGAGATGTAACTGTCAAGACTTCGCATCATATATAACATACTTGAAAAAGTAGATTAAAAGTTATATTTAAGTTTTTTCAGTAATCCTTTTAGCAGTATTAGATTTGATAGTTTAGTTTCCATTTTTCTAAATACTACAATCTCAATTGATACAAATCGTGATAACTAACTTGTTAAGGTATTGCATGATGGGAAGGAAGCCTTATCTTATTCTGAACAACGTTCGTTACCGTGAACCTGCGCTAAGTCAGTATAATAAGGGCAACATAGTCAAAGCTTCGAAGGATTATTCATAAGCCACGATTGCCCATCTTATTTTCATAGTCGAAACTTTTTCCATCTGAGGGTTTTCCCCAAGGTGTCATGGGGACTGATCGGCTTGAACACCTGCCACCAAAACTACCCCAATACAGCTCAATACTCCAAGAACTCAGGAACGGAGTAAGGGGATAAAATATTTCATAGCTTGTGTTACAATATCTTTCTAATTATTGTATATCTTTGGATTAAAACATCGGGCAGTATAAATTATTATATGAAATACGGCACTATAAAATGTTTTTATTACTTAGTTTACTTAGTAGTGAAAAGTACTAATTAAAAAAATAACGGAAAAGAATACTGGATTTACACCTGACATATCAGTAAGTATTATTTAAAGTAATATTTACATTACAATGTATGAAATTAATTTTTTGTTCTGATCTTCGAGACCATTTTGATTGTTTCAAATAGATACCGCAAGTCGTTGTATTCTTCTGCTAAAGTGGCTACGATTTTGAATTTTATACTTTTCATGTTTTCAATATATTTCATCTGTAATTCTATACTGACATAAGCCGTGATAAGTCTCCGTGTCGTCATTTTAATTTATAATTTTTCATTTAAAACGCGACTTGAATCATTTTATAACAAGAAAAAGTTGTTTCTTTAATATATAAAGTTAAATATCATTTGATATAACACTTGTGGAAAACAAGACGAAAATTTGTAAAATTTTATCATTGAATATTTTATATATCACTACTTGTAGCTAGGTGTTCAATTTCCAACTTTAGCGAATATGTGGGTCGCGCTACTATAACATCAAAGTGCAACGTTTTGAAATATCAGCTTATAATATCATATACGTTTCTGATCAAAAGACATATTTAAAATATAATGTATAACAAAAAGATGAGCACTGACAAAACGTTTGTTATTTTCGTGGCACAGTCTCGCGCAGTTGTGACTAATTAAATTTACCTTTTCGTACCTTTTCCGCCCTTGATTGCGTCCCTGTAGGCATCTAGAAATTTACATAATTCGGCCCAAGTAAGCCAGTGTCTCAGTGATGAAATTGGTTTACTCTGCTGTATGAGTACTTCATTGGGTCGGTTCTTTTTCCAATATTTTTCAATTGGCAACGCTATTATTGTGCCTTTTGTCTGCTCTGGCGCTTGTTGTCCATTTGAAAGAATTCCCATTGTAATCGTTATAAAAATAACAATATAAAGCTCTCGTTGGGACGAAGTTGCGTTTACGATAAAATTTGCATTATAAAAAAATATATTATATAGATTTGCACTAAAGAATAAACGGTTTGTTTGATTCGAGTATGTTTCTGCATTATACTCAAAAACGTTTTAATATCTAACTGCGATCTAACTCATCACACTAATATAAATAATAATAGACTAGAAATATTGAGTACCACCTAAACTACGGAAATTGCACCTTACCGGCTCGTTCTTTCTAGAGACCGCAATTATATTTTAATATAGACGACCCATATCCATACTATGCGACGTTTCAAAACCAAAATATTTATTCAACACAGTCCTTTACAGATACTGATTGACGTCAAATAAATATAATCTTTAAGGACAAAAAGCTTAAGAGCTACATTACCTTGTACATATTCTTAATCTACACCTGTATACTCAAAAAAAAAATATCAAAATTAATTTTATTCAAATATGTCTTTATAGAAACTCTTTTGAATCGTCCAAATTTTTTTTCCTACCACCCATTCAGGACGTATTTTTAAGAAGAATAGGCGCAAGAAACATATCAGCTTTATCAAAACTAATAACAATATTTACAATAAATTATGTCGTTATCATTAGAGATCGGATAATCGGATGCATATTTACCTAAAGTTAGTTTAAGACAAAGTATGGAAACGGCTTTTCATTGTTTTGTTAAATAAAAATCCCGGGATTGCGGAATTGGATAGCCGGATGTTTATTTATTTACCTAATTTAGTTTTTGACAAAGTATGGAACTGTCTTTTTATTTTATTTCCATAAATAAAAATCCCGGAATTCCGGTACTGTAGAACATTTTGGTAATGCAAAACTAGACGGTAATATGAGCTTAAAAACGTATATAGAGTTTTAGAGGAAGAAAATCGAGTGTTAAATAAATCAATAAGTAGATACAAAATGTATTTTAAAAAGCCGCTTCCATAATTTGTGAGCCAAAAATTAACTTTAGGTAAATATGCATCCGATTATCCGATCTCTTGTTATCATACAACGTACATATGTGTTTACAATTTATACGGGAAAACAAATATTTACACTTTCGAATGTAATGTCTTCAAATCAACACCAAGCATTGGCATCCTTTAAATAATCATTGACTTTGTAATAGCCCTTATTTATTAGCGTCTTTTTAACGTGTACCTTGAACTTATGAAGAGGTAATTCAGCTGCACTATGTGGAATCTTCTTATAACCTTCTTATAACCTCAAATTTTTTGTAGTCTGTACGTTGGAACGGCGAACTTATTTTTATTTCTTGATATGTTTAAATTATGCATTTGAAAAGTAGTATGAAATGTGTTACAATTTATATACACATAAATCAAATTTTCATAAATATACTGGCCCGCTAAAGTCATTATATTAATCTCTTTAAATAAATCTCTAAGAGAATCCCTTGCTCGTAAACTATAAATGGCGCGGACTGCTCTTTTTTGAAGAACAAAAATACTTTCAAACATGCTTCGTCTATGGTAGATAGATAGATATACTTTATTCAAACTGACAACACAAACAAAACACACACAAAAGAAAACATTATAAAGTACTAAAATACATTCTGGTAACAAATTGTACATTAAAGAAAGAATGAGGCAACACTGAATTTCAGCCAGATCCCTTCGTTTTACCTTCATCAGGCAAACCATAAGTAGACTGAGCGAATGAGAAAAAAAAATAAACTATTGCAAGCCATAAATATTAAACATATTAAATTAGGGTTACACTTACATATATCCTATTACATATATGGTAATAGAATCGTAATAGTAAAGTGTGCATTTTCTGCACTGCGCCCTCTCCTGAGGAGTGATTGCTCTCACTTCAAGCCCAAGGTCATTAGGGCCATTGGCCTTAGGATGAGTTTGGTCGGTAAGTTATATTGGTCGAGCCGCCCACACTTGGTTGCGGTGGTGGTAGTAGTGTCTCAGACTTTTCTTTCATGAGGGAAAAAAGAGTAAGTAAGAGAATAGAGTAAGGAAGTGCTTTATTATATTTCATCTAATTTATAAAGTTATATTGCTGGGCTCATTTAAGTCGAGGACCAATATGGCTATTGCGACTGTAATCGTATTAGGTATGATTGTATCTTATACTATATTGTATTTTTATATTATATTATTATAATTATTAACATTGAAAAGAGGAGATAAAAAATAGACCTTCAGAGTTTCTTGCCTGTTCTTCTCGAGAAGGCTCTCCCAATTTCCGAACAGGTGTCGAGTCAATATATTTTTTCTTTTTTTTTTCCTTCTTCGTACGTCGGACAAGGTTTTTGTTTTTTTTTTTTTATTATTTAAGCTTTTTTTTGTTTTGTTTGTTGACGTCAATAAGTGCCTGTAAAGGTCTATGTTGAATAAATATTATTTTGATTATGATTTTTTGATTTATTAATTTCAACTCGCTGCCGTAGGGAGACTATACTATTGTTTTTTTTTATCAGTTACCTCGGTTTTGCTTATTTCTGCAGCAAAACAGTAATGTTTGCATTCCTTCGTGTTACTATTACCATGAATAGGTTGGAAGTTGGCAGTGTGCTGTAAATTATCACATTGCGTATTTATCAATTTAAGAACAGGTGACTTGAAACACTTAGTGACTTGGTATAAAAGTCTTGTCAAGAGAATTCTGGGGTCTTTTTTCTCCTACGTTTCGGTCAGTTGGTTCGTTTCATGCTCATTAGATATTACATGTTTTGTATTCTATATTATTAAGTTATTCGGTTGCAGATTTGCTACAATATGTCAAATATAACATTTTATCACGTGGGCAGTCTGTTTGATAAAAAAAGCCGTGTTTCTACCAGTATTAACACGTTTTCTCTTGTTTACTTACTTTATTTTAATTATTATTGTTTATTGATGAGAATTAAATGAGCTTGACACTTTGTTGAAACTTCTTACTTTTTCCCAAATTATTTACACCAAAATTATTTTCAATATTAACAAATTACAAAAAACCTGTTGCCAGTTTTTCAGTTCGTAAGTACAAACTTAAATACATTTTTTATTAATGAAAAGGACGCAAACGGGAAAGTTCATGAAAATACCAGTTCAGGGCCTTCGTACTCCGTAGATTTCGTGTGAAACCCAGCGTAGTTCAAGAATTTAATTAATGTTCCTGAAAACTCGCGTTCTTAATTTTAAAAATGTCTGCAGAGAAGTGGGATGATAGTTGTCGGACGAAATCCGGATTTCCGGATGCACTCAGTTACTTCATTTTCTTTTAGATCTCAACATTAACAGGGCTGCCGCTACAAATTGAAATCAAAAACAAAATTCTATTCTTCTTAATTTTTGTTGGTTCACTTACCATTTGGTGATCATATCTATTCCTGGAAAAAGAAAGTAAGTGATTTTCACCTACTTTTCAGGAGCTTAAAAAAACTGTCCTATTTTTTATTATGAGGTCTAGAAAAAAGTTTCAAAGAGATAATCGCAGGTCACAGTTGCCTTCAATTACACGTGTTATTTAATTTAGGAACAGATTGATGTACTTCGAGATAATCTTAAAAAACACGGGTACTTCTTTATTCCACGAAACACATCGCATATTTGCAGGGGTAGCTACAATTATTGCTTTTTAGTTATGTATTTTGAAATATATGACTTAATTTAACTCTACTTACGGCTTCGTACTCTCTTATATTTCATTATAATCTAGAGTTGTAAGTATAATCACGTTGTTATTAACGGAAAATCCTTTTTTGTACATAGAGTAATTAGAATTACACAATAGTCCTAGATTGTAACAAGTAATTATGTATATTTGCGTTATAGATTTTCTTGTAAATCTTCTTTTAAAATTTACGTAAACATAATTATGACTTTATCAGCGGGATAATTCTAAAACGAATAAAAGTAAATATGCATATCCCTATTTTATGCTGGAATTTTATGTTTTTTAAAGTCGCATAATTTTTGTATTTTTGCATTTATTCCTTCATTTTTGTAATCTAATGCTCGCTTTATTTAATAAAACATTTTCGACGCAAGTTTATTTACGACTTTTTTACACGGCTAGTGCGATATAAAAAAATTCTTCTTCAAATACAAAAAAAAAACTATATAGATTGTTCAGAGATGATACAGGAACAAATTATTGATTGCAATAATATTAATAATAATTGTAAAACTATCACTGAAATAACTATAGAGCAAACTAAAAATGTAAACTACAGCAATATATGAAATTGGTATTTGTGAATTTGTATTTTATTTAAAAATGTTTAATGAATATAATAAAAAAATACAATCAAAATTAATTAGATACATTGAATCGAGCAATGAAATAACACTTTAAACGTAATTTATAGTCAGTCAGTCTCTACGTTGCTTCTCAATAGAAAAAATTAAAGAAAGATAAACAATAAGAATTAGGCAACCCTAGAGGTCAGTTTTTCTGAATACCTTCATAATAATTGAAGTGCCCAAGCGGTGGATCCGTGATCATTGTTCTAGGAAGGCTTGGCTTGGATCTCTTAGCTATTATTATGACATTTATTTGTGACGAGTTGCTTTTTGTTGACATTCTTGCTTATTCTATTGTTGAGAAGAAGATGATAATTAATAATATATCCGAATATTAGGTTCTTACATATGAAATTGACGTTTTATCTTACTGACCACTTTGATCTGAAATACATATTTCCTCTCTGGTTAAGAATTCCAAATTCAAATTTATAAATTCATTTAGATGGTACATTTGAGTTTTGAAAACACTCATTCATTTGTTTTTTCCTTATTATTTTTCTCTATCAATACCACAAGAAAACAAAAGATATCTGTTAGAAAACCGAATATTATCAACTAAAGCTATCTACACCATCAAACGATTATATAGGTGTCTGTTTGATAAAGTATTTACAAATCTCTGATATGTAGTTTCGGGGTAGCCTTAGTCAAGTTGACGTAATTTTTTCACATAATTCAACGTTATTTTACGTTCTCGTCTCCTACGGATACTAAGTTCCATTAATCATCGGAATGCTTGAAGGGATTTATTATTAAAACGGCCAAGCCAACAGTGTTATTAAAGAAGGTCGCCTATCAGCAAGTTTGCAGTGTCCATTAATAACATATGGTGTCTTCAGGGGCAGATATTAAACTCGTGGTGGTGTGCTTTGAAAAATGGACTGGAAATCTTGACTGTGAAATAACTCTGTTATTGGGATTCTTTGACAGGGGACATACCACAATATTTGATTAACACTTGCCGGAGTCAGTCATTTAGCAGACAAACCGTTGACATGTACGGTACATACCGACTTTTCCATTTTTCAAATCTAAATGGTTGCATAGAATGAAAATTAATGATGTTGCTAAAGCAATAAAATGACCCACGTTCTTATTTTTGCGTTTGATTTAAATGAGGCTCATATTTTTTTTTATAGTGCGGCTCGGCAGACTACTTGAACACATCTGACGTTACGGTATAAGAGATCTAAATGAGATGATAGATAGAGCAGTGATATTTACCTACCCTCCCGGATCTATACTTTACAAATGTAGAGTACAGTAGAGCATGGCACAGACATGTTTATGGGTTCTCTTAAATATGAGACAGCACATTAGGCTTTACTTTTGCGCCACGAAAACATGTAAAATGATGTTACTGTATTTACAAAAAAATATTAACATTTTAGTTTAACCTTTAAATTCTTTAAAATATCATCTGTTTTATTTTAATGTATGTATTTAATTCTTTATTTAAAATATTGTTATTCGTTACCCATTACATAATAATATTGAAACATATCAAATTAGCGATTTTGTGTGGCAGGTATCTTAAATTAGGTATTTTTTACAAGTTACAAGGAGGGGTTGAATATATGCCTGCTAAATTGTGGTGGCGGTCATCCTATATTATCATGAACATTGAACATTTATAAATATTTTGACTTCAGAACTAAAAGTATCTATCAGATTTGAAATCAATTGAAAAATTGGAAGAAAATAAAATATGAATGACTAAATTTTGCCTAACAGCAACAACATCAAATAACAGTGTTAAAACTCTAGATTAATTTTAAACTAATCTAGAGTATAAATTTTTATCTTTATTTTATATTATTTTTATTTTAAATTGAATAACTATCTAGAAATCAATTGTGATTGTTTTGAACTTGAAGAGATTGAAATGCCTGTTATGTAAAAAGCAATAATAGATGCACATCATTTGTCAAGTTTGACAGATGTTAGAAAAATATTATACAATCAAAAGGCTACGCTATATTGTTATAAAAACTATTTAAAAACCTACTATTTACAACAGTTTTGCACATAGAAAATTTATTTACAAGATCTTTTTCTCTCTTTAAATTATAATTATAGTTCGTGTTATTTCATTCAATGAAAACTATGAGGTCTTTATTATTCCTAAGCCCCACAGTTGAGCGTTGGTAATGAGTTTTTAACCCGTGCAATGGCTCGACTCCCCCTCAGTTTCCATTAAGTGTTCGCAGAGGATTCTTAGTAATACTTGTCATCTGAAAACTTAAGCTGGACTTACAAGTTGCAACATTTGAATTGCAATTAATAACTGCTGGTCATTTAGTTTCTTTTCAATACGGAATTCAGTGTTTTTAGGATTTCACTTCGGTCTATTCATCTGTCAATACCCTTTTTTCTCAAATCGTGGAGGAATCAAGTCGAAATTAACTTACTTAAATATAAATAATATACTTAAATATTGGATATACAATATCTAAGTATGCAATCCCTCGCAGTAGTGAAAAAAATAAAAGTTGACGTAATTAAACGATACAGCTTTTGTGCTTCGTTTAACAAAGGATATTGTTTTTTGCTGATTCCGCGCAGTTCATGATGACTTGTCCAACAAGCAGACAAGGTCGACACGTGTTTCGTCTCTCAGCGAGACATCTTCAGGATTTGTTGCCCGCTCGATGACTCACCAGCGGCTGGCTTGCGGCGCCTTGCACGCTTGTATTTATAGGCCGAGGGGCTTGGCCCCTCCTCTCGGTAGGAGGGGCTACCGACCATTGGGCAACTGTTTGTATGATAGGCGAATGTGTAAGATTTGTTTGTTCGTTCAGCAATGTAATATTAGGTATATTTTTTTTTTTTTTTTTTTTTTTTTTTTACATTGCTGAACGAACAAACAAATCTTACACATTCGCCTATCATACAAACAGTTGCCCAATGGTCGGTAGCCCCTCCTACCGAGAGGAGGGGCCAAGCCCCTCGGCCTATAAATACAAGCGTGCAAGGCGCCGCAAGCCAGCCGCTGGTGAGTCATCGAGCGGGCAACAAATCCTGAAGATGTCTCGCTGAGAGACGAAACACGTGTCGACCTTGTCTGCTTGTTGGACAAGTCATCATGAACTGCGCGGAATCAGCAAAAAACAATATCCTTTGTAATACAATGGACTTCCGCAAAATAACACCTGCTACAATAGAGTGCTTCGTTTAAGTCACATATTTTGACATTCGTAAGAGAATGAAAACATATAGAGTACTTGCCGCTGAGCTGTTGATCCAAAGTCTGTTAAAAATATATGCTATGAAAAAATGTTACGCCCTAAAAGTAAAGGATAACTTAAATTAAACATTATATCACAATATCTGAACTTATTTTAAGCAAGTTAGAATCAATATGAATTGCTTAAATAATTATAAAATCATGCCGGGATTTACAAAATCACTTTTGAACGTTGACGAACCTACACAAATTTTACATCAATCTACTGAAATAATCACCAAGAAGTCCAGCAATGGCTGTTTATTCCCCCTTTCAATCGCAAGGTAGTTTCAAAAATAAGTTTAACTTTAACTTCCATTACAAGCAATTTCACGACAGTAACATGTGTAATATGTATACAGAATTTTACTATTTATTGACATTACACGCACCTCTATGTTATAAAAATGAATCCCAAGCATTGTTGTCATTGAATATATAATAACATTTTTTCATCAAAAATTAAAGGCAGATCAGAGCGAGCTTGCAGAACTTTGCTGTTAAAAGCTATATATTTCTTCATAAACAAACTCTAATATAATAAATCATTATTACTATATATCAAATAATGTTAACGACAAAAATCCGCTAGGAGGCTCTGAAGTTTAGGTAAAAAAAAATTGTCGTTAACTTTTTCTAAAACTTGTATATTCGTAATCAGCTCGTCAAGGAGAACAATACTATCGAAGATTTGGAGTCGATTGCCGCTCGCCAATTGCCATATAAACTGTGCCATGTACTTTACTGACTCTTCTCTATTGTTATAGTCCATTTCAACTAGGATGATCTCTGTGACAGTTCATCGTGCTCCGAATTACGCATTTTTCGTTTGACAAACAAAAATAATTTGATTCTTTAATATTTTTTATTCATAGTAGCTTCATTGCAAAAAATAATAAAATAAAATATATTTTACTTATAAAACGAAGACAGTAACGCTTAGTTTAATTTAATGAAATAAAGAATAAAAATAAATCTTTTTTAAATAACTGTGCAATTCGCAAGCATGAAACGGAACGTCAAAAAAACATAGAGGTCATCGAATAATCGGCGGCCATCTTGATTACCTGACAATCGCGTCAGTACGAGTGTGTCAGCCTTGTATGCGAGTTGTGTTTTCATCGATTTTTGCGTGGTGTTCTGTTATTGTTGACTGTTGTTGCTGTTTTGTTTAAGTTTTCGTTGTTATTTTTTTGGCAAAATGCCGAAAAAATCACAGGTAAACACTTGACCATATTTCTACTATACCTACATAATATTATATACATAAGATAAATGCATTGATCAACAAAAACTTTCAATATAATACAGAAACACTAATGATACTCAAAGTTTTGGTAGTAAGATAATATCGATTTCATTTCCATATAAAGTATAATCGATTACCAGAAACAATCGATTTTATTTTCACTGTAGGACCTCTCTACAAGTGTCGAAATCGAACTGTCACAGAGATCATCTGAAATGGACTATAAAGTCGTATTTTTATCGAGACAACACGATTTGACAGATGCTAATGTCACTTATTGAAATAATGCTGCCATGTGCAATGTACTAGTGATGTGTTTTTTCTTTTCGTTCATTCACAGGGACGATAATCGTGAATGACTGACTGAAAACTATAATAATTAATAATAACTAATAAACCTAGATAAACTACAACAACGAATGAATTTATAATTTGTTGATATCTTTGTAACAGATGATAATGACTTTATATTATGTCAAAAAGTATGATAATCGGTTTTCGAGCCATCTATTGAAAAAATTATGACACAGCGCCCAGCGGCACGTGGTATTTTGAACGTTGGAATTGGAACGCACGCCCGTCGCCCGTGTCGAGTTTTTGGCGCTATTTGTTAATTTAGGTTCAGCGCTACTTTGAATAATCGGAAATTACTACATGCTCGATTTTGTAATTTTATTAAGATGTAGTTTTGAGAGGTCATCGATTTATCGAATCAATATTGAGCAGCCTTTTCGCCAATTTAGTCGCCATTTCGTCTGTGTCATGTTTGTCGGTTTCTAAATACTGATCGATTGGGAAATAATCGATTAAGTTACAAAAATATAAAAGCAATTGAACAAAGTCAAAGTCAAAATAATTTATTCAATTTAAACCTTTACAGGTACTTATTGACGTCACAAGAATAATAATATTAATAAAACTACAATAAATTTAAAATAGAAAAGACAATAAATTATTAATTAATTCCTTAATCGCACTTGTACATGCGTCCATCTTCCAAATCAAGTTTTAGAATATTAGATACACAACATTAAAATTATAATTTCTATGAGCTATCCCACGAGGAGCAGGTAAGAGTCACATCCAAACTGATTTATCATTTAAATAATCTTTAACAGTGTAGTACCCCTTTTTAAGAAGACTATTTTTAATGCGAGTCTTAAACTTATTTATCGGTAATTCTATTATAATACTCTTTGGTAATTTGTTGTAGTATTGTATACTTTGCCCTACAAATGATGCAGTAATTTTTCGTAGCCTAGTTTGTGGTACAACAAGTTTGTCTTTGTTACGTGTGTTTAGCTTATGTATATCACTTCGTTTAGTATATGTATTGATATTATTATGAACATAGACAAGGCAATTAAAAATATATTGCGAGGCGGTAGTCAGTATACCAATATCTTTAAATCTCTCTCTAAGAGAAGTTCGAGAGCTTAATTTGTAAATAGCGCGGACAGCTCGTTTTTGTAAAATAAAAATAGTTTCTATGTCAGCTGCAGTGCCCCATAAGAGTATGCAATATGACATTAAATTGTGAAAATAACTGAAATAAACTGATCTGGCAGTATCAATATCTGTTAATTGTCTGATTTTCTGTACAGCATATGCGGCTGAGGCAAGTTTACTGGCTAAGACTGAGATGTGGGGGCCCCATTGTAACTTTGAGTCAATCGTAACACCGAGGAAGACAGCTGAGTCCACCACTTGTAATTTTTCTTTGTCGAGTATGATTGTCGTGTCAACTAATTTTACATTTGGAAGGGTAAACAAAATACATTTTGTTTTCTTTGCGTTTAGTTGAAGGTTATTTTTACTAAACCATTTTAATACTTCAGCCAAAGCGATGTTTATATCATCGAAGTTAGTTTTTGTTCTATCCACATTAAATATTAAGGAAGTATCGTCAGCAAACAACACAATATCACATAATTTTTCGGCAAAAAAGGGCAGATCATTTATATATAATATGAAAAGCAGAGGGCCCAAAATCGAACCCTGCGGAACTCCCATTTTTAGTTGCGATCCAGACGATTGTACTCCATTAATTTCTACCGTTTGTGTTCTAGCATTAAGGTATGAATTTAGTAATTTTAAAGCAGGGCCCGAACTCCATAGTGATTTAATTTCAGAGACAAAGTCTGGTGATCAACGCAGTCAAATGCCTTTGATAAGTCGCAAAATATACCAAGTGCATTCTGCGACTTTTCCCAAGAATCAAAAACGTGCCCCATAAGCGCAGCGCCAGCATCAGCAGTGGAATGACCCTTCATAAAGCCGTATTGCTTCTTATGTAGTATATTATATTTCTGAACAATTACCGATTAATCGAACCGATATTGAGCAATATCACCACTAAATTGTTCGCCATGCCGTTTCGAGTTTTTAGCACCTTTTGTCAATTTGGGTTCAGCGTTACTTCGATTAATCGTAAATTACTTTATTATCGATTTTGTGGTTTAGACGTGGTTTTGAACGATCACCGATTAATCGAATCAATAATGAGCATCCTTTCCGCCAATTTTGTTGCCATTTTGTCTGTGTGTCATGTCATTCGGCTTTTAATCAGCACCTTTATTATGACTTGGGGGCATTTTTCTTATAATGTTTGACTAATTTACATAATGTTCTTATCGACAAATATTCATTCAATAATAAATCTTATTTGCTTGTATTTAAAATGATTTGATATTTTTTGTAACGTTATTTTAGTTCTGGCAAATAGATGTTAAGGTGGATAATGGTGTTGTTTTTTGCCTATAAGTACTTTTTGCCTTGCAATTTTCATGATTAAAAATTATTAAAACGAATTGTGCGTTTTATTTAAGATTTATCTGTACCCGAAAAACCTATATTTACACTGTATTTAAGGAGAGGCCATACCCTCGACACTGACCTACTGCGTGTTGGAACCTTATGTCATGAGCCCTCATTCCTCGTCGTACCACCAACCTGTACCACCAGTGGTAAGATAAGGAATTTTCATTCCTCGTCGTACCACTGAATACAGAATGTAACTCTACTTAATTTCCCTTTAGATTACTCAGTAAATAATTGTTGTCTTTAACATATTTGTAAAAAAAAAGTAACAAAATGTACCAGGGCAGAATAAATCACCAGGAGTTATTTTAGGCGTTCTGAGTTTTTATTCCCACTTCTATTTTATTCTATTGAATAGTTTTATTTAACTACATATAAAAATAACTCCTGGTGATTTATTCTGCCCTGGTACTTTTTGTTATTTCTTTACAAATAAGTGTTACAGACAACAATTATTTAATGAGTAATCTAAAGGGAAATTAAGTAGAGTCACATTCTGTATTCAGTGGTACGACGAGGAATGAAAATTCCTTATCGTACCACTGGTGGTACAACTTGGTGGTACGACGAGGAATGCGGGGTTATGAGAATGACTTAATCGTCAAATAATATGAAATATCGTATTGGTGCCTATATAACGCAACTACGATTCGAACCCAGGACCCGATATCGGCAGCCCCGTGTTGTACCGCTCGCTAGGCTACTCAAAGTACTAAACGTGATGTTTCAAACAAAATAAATAATTATAATACTATTGTATCATTCACTCACTTTGCCGCGTCACTATTTAATTTTCGTCAAAACCTGGTAACACAGTAAACGTCAGTTCGTGTTGTCTCGATAAAAATACTACTTTAGTCACTGTTTGATATTATTAACTATCTACCGTTATTGGCTAAGTTTGACAACTCTTTCTATATCCCAATGCTTTGTTCAAGGAATTAATGTTATGGCTAGTCGAAGAGATAATTCTGTGCGCTCAAAAATAATGTTTAAGGTAGTTTCGAAGTTCAATTGAATTAAATGGTGTGGCACAAACTCGGGAGGTAAAGTTTGTTCCGAAATGTGTTCGCCTTCTTCCGTTCGCTATTCTATATGCATACTGTTCATTTTATTTTACCAAACACCGTATTTTGCTTATATTTTTATGTGAAATATATTTATCCCAGACAAATTTATTTTCTGATTCTAAGTAACCACAACCTTACATCAGCGTGCAAACTTTGAATCTATTGGTATTAGCTAATTAGTGGCGTTATTTGCATGTTTTTGTTTTTATTTTGAAGTCCGAAGCTAACAGATTTTTAGATTTTAGACAAACACCTAGGTTTCATCAATTATCTAAATTACTTGGCTCTTAATATTATATCGCTGACCCTGAGGCACCTATATATTTCTGTGGGATACTGCAATTGTCCTTTGTGATTATGCATTTTCTTTTGAAAGGATAAATTACACAAGAAAAATTGACTTGGGTGGGTTTGTTCTTTTTATATAGTTCTACGTTTATATACTATTTTCAATGAAAATGAAGTCTCAGACTAAAATATGTAAATATGCAGATGTGAGGGTTTAGTCGGTATTTACCATCTGGCGGAGAGTCCGACATAACCTCGTGCTGCTCCCGAGCACGAGGTATGCGTAACTGCATTTCCTTACGTTAAAAAAAAAGGTTCCATCAAATATTGTTCAGAGCTACTTCATCTCAATAATTTCCCATTTAGATATTGATACTTATTAAAAGCAAATAAAGTCTACATTGGCTTCCCAAGGTGAACTATAAAGGATGGAGTTATGCAAAGATCTAATGGGTTGGTTAAGTATTCTTAGGTAGTTTATTAATAACATCGTACAAGTGGTAACAATAAAGCCACTTTATATATTGGATACTAAATCTGTAAAAAAAAACATAGAATTGTGAAACCATTATAAAACAATCAAAGTACTTGAAGCTGTGAAAATTATGAAAGTCTAATGAATCAACCAAATTATGAATGCAGCATCAAAACTGCGGACATAAAAGAATCAACCAACACTTAAACTAGAAATAAGTTTTAAGCGGCATTTAAATAAGTGCGCCGAGCTTACCATAATTAAACCTCGTAAAGCGGGTGGATTATTTTTAAATCAACGAGTTTTAAAATCAAAAGCTAGGAGGAGCAAAAGCTTGAATAAAATAAGAAGGTACCTCTCAGCTGCAGGTGTAATGGGAGTAGTCGGCTGCCATTAGACCGCCAATTATACAAGGATATCAGGCATAACAGCAAATTATGCATCACTCACTCTATTTTAATCCTTACTAGTCAGTAATAAGATCTTTTTTGATCTGGAAAAGAAACTTCTATCTCCCAGTACCCATTTCCTTGCTTAGCTAATTTGTATTCTGACATAGAGTATGAAATACACTAGCTTTACGCCCGCGACGTCTGCCGCCTAGAAGTAGATCGATAGGGTTGAGATATTTTGCACAGATAAAAAAATTTAACAGTTAAGCTAACCTCACTTGTTTGCATCTTGGCAACAAGCAGGAGAGACTCGGGTCTCAACGATCGATATGGATATCATTGGGAGAAGCCTATGTATGATGATAAAAAGTAAAAAATATAAAAAAAAATAAAAGTATCATGCAATTATCATGTAAATCTTATCATGTAAAATCGGCCAGGCCGATTCGTTACGAATATACAAATTCCTTTTTATAACATTTCTGTAAAGTATTGCCTATAGTTCAATTGAATAGGTATAGTTTGAAATAAACTAAATGAAATTCTAGAATATCTTTTCATAGTTATGTTTCGGAAATAACGTTTTAGGGTATCGGGAATGCAGCATTGAGGATAGGTCGAAGATTTTTTGACATACGCTAATGCGTATGTCAGTATAGACACTTCTATGGCAGTGTCCATTTTAAATGTTCTTGCTTAGTTGTGCGTCATGATTGTAAAGAAAAGTTATAAACTTAAGTTTTTATCAAAAAAATGTCTCTGAAAACCACGATTCTATATCATAAATATTTCGGGCATTACCGTATGCTGTTAGTAACTACAGAAGTGCTAAAAACTATCTTTTCTTTTTATGGTTAAAAGCAAACCAACCTGTCCAAGACGACGTAACGGTTAGTTATAAGATGATGGCTCATTTGGGCTGCTTACATTCCTGTCACGTCTGGGAGATATTACTCTTTGCACGTCGGCGTACTTAATTAAGTCCCGCGAATAGGTGCCCACTTAATTGTATTAAATCGTATGATTCTATCTAGCAGGCTGCACGGAGTGTAAATCACCCTTTTATATGCGTGCTCCCATACAAAATGGACACATTAGTGTCATTCGGGAAGAAATATTGTGAATGAAAGGAACTCGAAATTGAAACTCTGTATTATTTTTCTAGATGGATATTGTTTGTTTTATGTGCGTGCTATTGTATAATATTATATGCACCTATATTTGTTTAGTCCAGAATCTTTGCATGTTACAATTAAATACTATTTATATTAAAGACTATACATTGATTGTATCGGACGTTTGGACGGACAAGTGCGTTGGCGCCGGTCGATCCACAGAGTACTTTTACACTCGTATATACGGTCGATCATACAGCGTAACGCGTTCCATCAGTGCGTGTATTGAAATTATTTGTCAATGTTCTAAACACTAAACAATAGCTTTTATAAGAAGATTACTATAACGATGGTGTAAAATGTTCAACTTTGATCACATATTAACGTTAACTTACGTTAAATATTCTGAAAAAACTTTAGGGTTTAACGTAGTTAACTGTTTGATTTATCGGTGAATATATAACTCCGTTGTGATTGAATTTCGATAGAGTTAATTGCTCATTTACAAAGATTCTTGAATCATAATAAACCAGTAATGTAACTGTAATATCGGTAAGAGTTACACAATCACGGGTAATTGTGAAATTAAATAGGTAAGTGCATACAAAAATTATATATTGAGTAAAATACATTCTGTGAAACTCGAAACAAACAATTTGTTTCGCATTTCAACAGATTGCTAGATCTGAGCTGTCCTCAGGAGTAGCGCGCTGATCCTCTGATAATAAATGATCGCTGTCCCTTCTTGGGTGGGATCTTTCGAAAACATTCACTTGCCCTTTGAAGTACAGCTTTTAAGCTGAAGGGAAAATGTCAGGGAATCTTAGACAAATTTTCGTTTATTGTATTCGAGCCTTATTGGAATCTACAAGTTGCTCGGTTACTCGATCACGTGAAAATGGCTTTTGTTGAAGGACTTTAGTTAGACAGTTTATAATTAGTCTTCTCAGATCTGAATTAAATAATTGCACTTAAACTAACAATAAGTGAGATTAAACTAATTTCAACCAAGTTCATACATCAACCCGTCAAGCTATACATTTGTAGTATGGAAGCCGAAGCCATTGCCAGTGACAAAAAAATTGTTTCATGGTTGACAAGTAAAGCGTTTAACGTTTGTAAGCTCAGTGAAACGGGACAGTCCTGAGTAATTAATTGTTTATCCTTTGACTAGGAATACATCAAGCAATGCTTTGCGGTAAAATAACCGGAATTACTTACAGATCTTGTCTAAATATTTACTGCCATAATTTTCACATGAGACGAAAGACGCTCATTGCTGTACATAGGCCTCCTCTTAGTATCTCCACATCAACTAGTTCTGGTATCATCTCACGCCTTACTGGGATTTTTACCAAATCGTCAGATCACTTTATGGGTACTGTTGCATTTCCCGGTTTAACTAGATTTACCAAAGCTGCGTTTCCCGGCTTCCCTTGCCTACATAGCATGCAATGAAGGAAATTACTTAAATGAAAAGTATTAATTACTTTGTATATATAGTTTTTAAATAAATACAAGTTCCAGTAAATAAATTTATTAATAAAATTTCAGACCCTGTTTAGCACAAATGTCCAAAGAGGTTCAAAACTAAACAATAAAATATATAAAAAAGTAAACAAAACTAATCGAGATTCATTTTAATATACTAAAAAATACTGCTGGAATGAGAACATCAAAAGTAATTGATTCCAATTTAATTTATTAATCAACTAATCAAGTCAGTAAACTGACTAACAACAGATTTAGGTCAATTAGAAAATACCGATTTGGAAAGTACCTAAAAATCAAATAACCTGGAACCTATGCTCGCCAGTTACTTAAATAATTTTTCAATAACTAAATCAACTTAACATAGAAAATAATAAGTCTACCATATGAAAATTAATAATGATCAGACATTTTCCACCTTCTTTTCATCTGGAATAGGTTGCGGTTTATTCACCTTCTTGACAACGACAATGCCAAAGCAAGACGTGTTAGGTTGTCGCTTTGGTTTGCTAGCTTGAATCTTCTGCGTCTTTTTCAGGAGCAGCTGATTCATGTACTTGCGGACGATGATAAGGAAAATTAGCGCCAAAACTGAAATTGAAATTTGTAAAAGTACAATAGGCATGCTAAAAAGAAAGTGCCCCTTTTTCTGTGTCGCAGAAAGGGGTATGATATTATTTCTTAAAGAATTTTTATTTATTCAACATTTGTTGAATTTACTAGGAAAGTTATGGACATGAAAATGGATGGCCGTGTGTGTGAGGGAGAGGAAGACCGAAGAAAAGATGGATGGACTGTGTGAATGATGATATTTTGAAGAAGGGAATAAATGTCGAAATAGCAAGTGATAGAGGAGAGGAGGATATGTTGTGTCCACCCCAAATAAAATTGAGAAAAGGGTAGGATAAAGAACAATTTTGTCTATAAAATTGGACCAATATAAATCTCAATTTCCATATATAAGTTGAGTGCTGAAAGGTGCACCATCTGCAACTACACAACCTCCATGTTAAGTATTAATTACCAGTAATTTACTAATTGGGCTTGGCGTTAACTCGGCATTTGCATTCTAATCAGCATCATGTGAGATAGATTCAGCCAGGAACCTATTTATATTTAGTTTCTCCGATTCATATATATATTTATCTGATGCTGCTACGGCGAATAAAAACACCATGGGGTAACTTATACTTGCACCCATTAAGAAACTCAATACTTAAATGTATGTGAATTCGACCAACTTTGGCTGGACATGGTTAACTAAGTACTAATTACCCTAACTTAATAAATTTGTTTTATGATCTAATGGAGACGTATAAAAGCTGTAATGATCCTTAAATATAAATAACCAGTGTTACTAAGCGATGTATTTTGTACAAAGAAACAAGAAAATTGTAATTTTTTAGAATGTTTCCTCTTACTTATGTGTACACTTTAAGTATACCTTGGTCATTCACTTTGGATATCTCAACCGACTCCTGTCGTAAAATTCAATGTGTGTTGTTTTTGACAGGGAATATTGGTAATGAATATACTGGGCATCGTAATTTTAAACCTTGTCTCAAGTTGACAACGGACTTTGAAGTCCATAGTTAGCTTTTCGGAACCGCCTATGGGACTATTGACGATATATCGCCTGTGGCATATCTAACTTGATTTGCCGTCTCTCATTAACAAAATTTGCCGTCATAATAATAATTAAAACCAATCATTATATCATCAGTTCATTACATTCGTTTAAATGTTGAATATAATAATATAATTCCTTTACCTGTTGGAAATACCCCTGCGCGTATCGTGTCTTAAAAAGACGCATTTGCAAATAAGGAGCATGATAATAGTATTGTTATGTTCCGATAATTATGCCGGTAGTATGGGGTAACGAATTTTAAACGATTCCGATATATTGTATTTTGTACGAGTACCTAGTGTACGAGTACATCTTGGCGTCTTACTTGTTCTAACGCGGAGAATAAATGATAGTACTATCTCAGTCGTGCGCTGAATCGCGTGCTTTGCCTCTGACGCCACAACACGTCCGCGTCCGTTTCGCCATTTTACTTGATCACGGTATTTGTATGCCTTTGCTGTGTAATCGCTGAACTATTCGCTTGCATTGCATTGTATCGCAAGCGAACTGATCAACAGATCTACTTGTTGATTGATAGAAACTGAGAAGTTCAAGCAACCAACAAGTAATTTCAATTGACTCAGTAACTTGTATGAATTGAATAAGCAATTGCTGCTTTTATAAGATTCAATGTGATAATTATCTTCATAACGCTGGAAACATACACCACCAAACTACGACACATAAATGTGTCGTGGCGTGTCGTGACGCGACAGTAGCATATCAGTTGTGTACATTTAGTAAGGTTACCCATTCAAGCCATAAGGCCACTAGGGCCAAGGCTAGGCTGAGTTTAGTCGGTAGGTCTGTTGGATCGAGTCGCCTCGATTCACCAGGAGTCCGACATAATCAACGCATCCCTGCTTGCCTGTTGCGTTGGTATCCATGAGGATTCTCAGCCTCCTCTCCTGAGGAAAAAAAAAAAAAAAGTAAGGTTAGCGACATATTAATATGTACATTTCGTATCGTGTAGCAACGCGTTGTGTCGTGACGACTACTCGATTACGTCACCGATTACGTTTACGCCGCGAAACGACACAACAGGCAAATGCGTTTCTTAGCTGGAATGCGGTTCGTAGCGTGAACATACAGCGGACACTTTTTGTTTATTATATTTGCAGCAAAATGACCTGTTAATATGACTAAATGCCTTCGTTACCCTAATTGTTTAACAAGACGATGAAGTCAATCTTTATTTTGTCTCCCTCTATTTATACGGTGAACCCTGTATCTTCTTTCCAATTCGATCTCAAGAAGCTTCTTTGCTAAGAGAAGTTAAAGGTCTTTATTAAAAAAACATTATGTATGTTTGAACGCTGTAAAGATTCGTTAAGTACTGTTCAGAAATAAAGTCAGAGCACGTCACGACTCGACAAGTTAGTGTGCACACTCACACGGCAGTAAGCATCACGACATGCCATGACACGTGAAATTCCTTCCGCCTGAATGTAATCGAACTATCTGTCAGCATGAATCAATATTTGATAGCAACATAGTTTTACTCGTATAAGTAGGCTACTTATATAGGAAAATTTATTCATATGCCGATCGATACTGAAGATTCGCTCGGCATATTTGCTATACGGTTTAGCTTCGTAGGAGTATTACGGACATATAGACATAAGATAGTTCCCCAGAAGTTAAGGATTGCAGGTAAAACTAGGTTTTATCTTCTAGAATGATCTAATTAGACGTAAAGTGGCGGTACTCAGTAATATTACTGCTATATCTTGCTTCAAGCCAGAACACAGCAATGTGAGAATAGCTGCTTTGCAGCAGAAATAGTTAAGACCCAAGCAGAAGTTCTTAATATATACCCAAAAATTCTTCTTATTCTGTAAAACTTTGTTGTATAAAAAAAACATGTTAACATACTAAGTTAACATACAGATAATATAACTTACCGCAGTCCATGACTTTGACGTACCAATAGGTACCAATGGTGACAATATTGTCGTTATCTGGATTGTAGCCGAAATAAAGAATCTGCAAGATCAGTTTCATAACACAAATGCCAAAGAACATGCGCATGCCTTCCGGATCATTCTGTAGAATGACAAACAAAATACAAATTAGTAATGCTAGTTTCACACAAAGGTAGAACAATTGCTGATACTGCTACAGTATGAGGGCACTACGGCTTAGAAGTCAAGAACAAAGAAGTCACACTGCAAAACCAAACACACGGGTGTTGACACAGAATTTTGAACACGATGTGTATCTGGGTTAGTGTTTGGCTCCACAGCGCTTTCGGATCTGAGTATGCCTTGTTGCGGATTTATTTGGATAATTTTTTCCTCGCTACTTGGATTCATGATTCTCAATATTTGTATTGAGAATATAAATATAGGCAAAAGAAAGGTCTACGAAGGGTAGACATATACCATCACATCGTTAGGCTTCGAACAAGGTGCACTGTACGATTAGGTTAAGATCGCAGAAGGGCGCTGAATACAAGCAGCACAGGACTAATCGGCGTGGATATTTTTAGGTTACGTCAGTTTCCAGCAACTAGCGTCTCTAGGTTTAAATTAAGAGTAATGATAATAACGTGGAGTCGAAGCAACAGATTTTCTACTTCTTTTTTCTCTATTATTCGTCATCTCATCACTGACATATTTTACATGCGAGTTCTTTATTACTATTCTGTGTGTGACGGAATTATAACACAATTAAAGAATATTGTAGTTTAACTATTATTATTACTTACTGTTGCGCGATATTTTTAATGTATATATATATATATATGTATATATATATGTATACATATATATATATGTATATATATATATATATATATATATATGTTTCAAACAATAATTAAATTCATAGACTAGACTGTCGGTAAACATAAGCTTTTTCTTAACTTACAACTCAGCTAGGTGATGCAGAAGTTCTATTTGGTTAAAGACTTCTGAAAAAATAAGTTATAAGAAGATTCTGACAAAAAATAAGTTATTTTAGAGTTATTTTGAGCTTTAGATCCTTTAACAAAGAAAAAGCACGACATCTTTTACGTTTTGATAATTCAACATTTTTAGTTAGCGTCAGCCAACACTAATTACACTACTAGTGTTACTTGTATGTCATCACACAGTTGAATATGTTCCCAACAAGGGTCCTTAATCGTAAATTAGAGTGATCAGGGGGGCAATCGCACTAACAAATCGCAGCTGAAACGAAACCAAATCGTTCCACTCAACCAATCCGAGAGCTAGAATATCACGTCATCGAAGAGATGACGTGATATTGTGGCGTTCGGATTGGTTAAGCCGAACGGTTCGGTTGCGTTTCGCTTGCGATTTATTAGTGCGATCGCCCCTCTGGTCCAACTAACCACGTTGACCCAGTGCACATTATTCGACTTCATAGTCATTTCCATGTTCCATTCCATTCCTGTTGGAGCGTGTAATGAATGTATGTATGATATTAAAAAGTACTTCCACATATTGTTGCATGGGATTTGACCCTGGATGTCCCCACTAGAATGCTAGTAGTAGTAGATTACAGTACCATCGACATTTTTATGTACTAGTACTTATTTGAACAAGGGTCTACACAACACTTGTTTTTCATAGTTTAACTAAATTTCGAATAAAACTATAGTATGTCAATTTTAATTTGCTAAGTATCATCATGTGCCTCAAGACGAAAGTCTTTGATTCGTGCGTGTTGCCAGTGATGATATACGGAACAGAAACCTGGCCACTCACAATGGGCCTACTAAGGCGGCTCAAAGTCACCCAGAGGGCAATGGAGATGCTCGGAGTTTCTCTGCGTGAACGAATCAGAAATGATGAAATCCGCAGAAGAACCAGGGTCACCGACATAGCCCGAAGAATTGCGATCCTTAAGTGGCAGTGGGCGGGGCACATTGCTCGCAGGACTGACGGCCGTTGGGGCGAAAAGGTTCTGGAGTGGCAGGCATATGCTGGACACCGCAATGTTGGTAGGCCTCCCACAAGGTGGACCGACGATTTGGTGAAGATCGTCGGAAGGCGCTGGACGCTTGCAGCGCAGGACCGATCTGTGTGGAGATCCTTGGGGGAGGCCTATGTCCAACAGTGGGCGTCTATTGGCTGAAATGAAGTATCATCACCGTTATAATCATCATCAGTAGAGAGACGCCCACTGCTGGACATAGTATCGATTTGCAGCTCCTAGAATGGAGCCTTATTAATGCTTCATTCTTAAAACTTCCACGCACCTTGGTTAAGCGGTCCACCTTTGACCTGGATACCAACCCTGTTGTTAGTGGAGTCACATTGAAATTATATGAAGATAGAGAGGAATTAAGTTGGTCCATATGTATGCGGCTAATATAGGCACCTCACAAAACATATATACCTTGTGCATCGCTGCCACGTATGATTTCGCGAATTTAAGCCATATCAGGTTGATCATAAGGCTAAGTACGTCAATGACGTTCACGTGCACCATTCCAGGGTAGCAAGTGGGGTTTGGCGACAGCGGCAAGTAGTCCAAGTAGGCAGTGGTGCTTCTCAGAAGCAAGGGGAATGGGTAGAAGCCATGCGTTCCCAGGTTTACCACAACCAGGAACGATTCCAGCCAAGGCACGATAACTGTTTGCATCTGAAAAATATTTTATTTACAATATATAATTATAATAATAACAGTAAGTATTTTGACTTGGCATACGAAGTAACTGCCATGTGAAATGTTGATTCGACGATAATTGTTCCGATAGTTGTGTCTGCCAATGGCTTGATAGCGAAGAGTCTCGATCAACATCTTAAGACGCTCTGGCTTGACGGATGGATCAAGGGGGCATACTCTTAAAAACGATATTCGATATATCGTGGACTTCGTCGTGTCGTATCCTACTCTTAGTTACTATCGTTTAAAACATTTCAACGGACGATCGAACGAACGCTATTAATTTTGACTTAAAAAACTCTCAAATGACAACGATGAATTGAATTTGACAGATGAACATTCGCAAAATAAACGTCAAATTTACGATAATTACAACGACACCTCAAAGCGTATCGTATTACTTTTCGTAAATTTGTCGTAAATTTTGCGAATGTTCGTTTGTCAACAATTCATCGTTGTCATTTGAGGCATTCTTATGTCAAAATTGATATCGTTCGTTCGATCGTTCGGTGGAATGCTTTAAACGATAGTAACTAAGAGTAGGATACGACACGACGAAGTCCACGATATATCGAATATCGTTTTAAAGAGTACGCCCCTAGGGCCGGATACAAAAAGCAGTGATTCTCGACACGGCACGTATTGTCCGAAGATTTTTCTGTCTGCAGCCCTAACCACTGGTCTAAGTTTTTTTTTATAGTATTTTTTAGTTTATTTTATATATCTATTTTGTAAAAAAACTTAAATTTAATATATAATTGTATTGTTATATACAATATATAACAATAGAATTACAATATATGAATAAAACATATTATTATTTTATTTGAATATCTTGTTTTATTGTTGTAATATCAAATAAAATGCAAAGCAATTAATTACAAAGGAGATGTTCCATTTTTGTATGGAGGCTGGAGGCTCTCAGCTTACAGTAATAAAATAATATTTTATGGAAAGAATAAAAAATAAGGAACCTTTACCCATTAGAAAATATTTTTTTAAAACCTGCAAAACATTGAAGAAAAAAAAGAAAAGGTTTTGAAGTTAAGATCAATAAAACAGCAACCCAACGCTTTTTTTATATTGGCACCTTCGATTTTGATTGTCACCTTCGATTTTGATTGTCACAATGAGTGACATGACCGATGTCAAAAGCTTCATCTAACGCTACTACCAAAATAGAAGGATGTCACTGTCACACTGACAATGACATTACAATGATAGGAGGTAACTCTCATTATTTAATGAAAATGCAAAGGAACAATACAGCCAGCATCTACAGTTTCATTTTCAGGAATAAATCTGCAGCAAGAGCATATATTTACTATCAGAATTTATTAATAGTTTCGGAAAAATAATATAAATAGCTTGACGCCTTCATTAAAACCTATAAATGTAAAAAAAGCTTTATGAAAGAAACCAATATTCGAGACTGTAAATATAATTTTTTAAAAGTTCGCAGGTTTTTATATTGTTTTTCTTTTTGGAAACTTTGTCTTAGAGGGGAGATCTATCAGAAAAACATCACACAGTCAGTGTAGAAAAATAATAAAAAAGGGGACAAAAAAAAACGTCTCCTGTGTCTTCATTCTTCTTACAAATCTTTCTTCGTAACTAATTTAAAAAAAATTGTCATCATTTATAATTTGGATGTTAATAAATATGTATCAGCATCCAAATTATAAATATAACAAACCAAATGTTGATTGTTGATAGAGTCTAAATTGGCTTGACAAAGTTGAATTGTTCGACTGCTAGTGCTTGATAGCCGACATGTTGACGCGGGGTCAATAGATATATTAAATAGAATATTATATATATATATATACATATATAGAATAAAATACTTACAGATGTTTCGGTCACGTCGCATTGAAATCCGCTGGTCAGAATAAATACCACGGCGATTAAAGATAAGATGTCAGCGATACTCGCAAACTGAAAATAATAAAAATAGTATTAGAGAGTATATTAGTAAAAAGGGGGAAAGCCTAATTATCTAAAGGAGAATCACCAAAAGTCGGCAACCAAAATTACATATTACAAAATTAAATTAATACAAAAAATATTTTCTTAAATTTTTACCAGGTTTTTAGTTCAGGAATTCTGTTTACGTATCCGGAATTACGATTAAAAAATTAAACTTTTTTGAATGAATGAATGATAACTTTATTGTAATAAAAAACATTTACACATGTATTATACATACTATCTAAATTACTGTAGTACAAAAGGCGGCCTTATTGCCAAAGCGGCAATCTCTTCCAGGCAACCTAAAACCTTTTTTCCGTTTTTCACTTCCATAATAATCATAATATTGATGTTTCGTTCTCATCATTTGCACGACTTGCGTAACTATAAATCATGGTAAGTTATTATTTAAACAAAAGCTACAAATATGAAGTATATCATTTTATAAACAGCTAATAATATCGTTACGTTTTGCAATGTATTTAAGTTATAACGGGTTTGTTTTTTTAATTATTTTTATTAATTATTTCTATTGTTCGATTTAAGCAGATGTAATGATATCCTCAAGCTCAATGGCAGATGAGCGACGCCTGCGGCTAGGGACCATTAGTTAAACCGTGGCGATTGAGAAAAGTCAGTCCCTGTATTATTTTCTCCACCTTACTTAATACTTTCAGAACTCCATTCAAATCTTTTATTCGAACAACGTATCGTGTTTCATGTAGAAAACGAAAAAAAGATTTTATGTTTAGTTAATCACTTAACTATGCAGCTAGGACGTATTGTTTCTGCAAACTCTTTTGAATCTACTGTGATTACAGTAGATGCTTCTGATACCCAGAAACGACCAACAGGATTTCTTGCAACATGATTCTTCGACGATATTTTAATTACTACATATATCGTATTTTTGGATACCTATCTATTAATTTGTAGATTGTCTCATTATTTATGAACCCGGTTATTTGTTGAAAAATAAACCTTAAATTCATTTTATATAAAGCGTAGACTAACAATAAATGAAGCATTTTCGTGCTACAATGTAAGACGGAATTCCATATATACCTGAACAGTACTTTGCATATATTATTTAGGCATAGATGTCCATATATTTATAAGTGGCCATTATTATGGTATATCTAAGATGGCCGTTATCGCAAAAATGCGGATTCCATTTTTTTCTTTTTCCGACGCCTTAAAAAATAGGTGCCAAATGAAAGCGTGTGACTAATACAATATGGTTAATGATAAATGAGATACATTTAATATGGTCTATGGTATGATGGCTGATAGACCATATTGAATTTTCTTTAGTGTAATGTCTTCAGCGATACTCGCAAAATTAATGCGAATTGATAGGCCCATCGGCCCAGCTATTGTACCATCAATATCGACTTACGCCTGTGGTCTCTACAGTACTACATACATATGCAGATAAACACATTTTTACCTCTTCGTTGCGTTACAATTTCATAGTCGGATAAAAAGCGAGACAACGTATTTAGGATGAAACGGCCAGTCTGATTGTACCTATCTAGTTAATTACATAGTGTCATTTCATATGGATTATTATTGTGGAGATTTCCTGGGTATATATAGTATTTATATACCAGAAAAATTAATAGTTTGAGTTTCTCATATAAATTACTAGCGACCCGCCCCGGCTTCGCACGGGTGCAGTGAAAAAATGGTTATGGTGGGTTATCCCTAAGAGATAGACATATACCATCGCGGACTTTTTTGTGGATTTTTGTAAGTTGTACAATACTGTAGTACATTATTTTGGTCTATCTCGTAGGGTTCAGCCAGCGTTTGCAATATAAGCGCAAAAAAACGTGCTTATTTACGACATCACATTAGAAACCTTTAAATTTATCAGTGTTTCTCTACTATATTATGCATTTATTATACATACAAACCTTCCTTAAGAATCACTCTATCTATTAAAAAAAACCGCGTCAAAATCCGTTGCGTAGTTTTAAAGATCTAAGCATACATACGGACATACAGCGAAAGCGACTTTGTTTTATACTATGTATTGAAGAGAATCAGTGAATTGTTAAATTAGTAGGTAGGTATAATAAAAATAAGCTTGCCGTTTTAACGTACACACAGCAAAGTTGTAATGTTTCTTTTATGGGGAATTGTCTAAATTTTTACAAACAAAGTTTTACAAACTACTACTGATAAAAAACTACTTATGAAAAAGGTAATTTTTCATAAATTCAAAGCACTTGTGAAACACACGGTTATGATAAAAGATTATTATAATGTTAAGCATTAGTTAAATAATAACGATACTCGAGTAATTTTCATGACTCAAATGTTTAGCGTACATTACCTACAGAATATAATGTAAACTATTATGTATTTAGTTAAAGTGATATATATATATATATATATATATAATATATATATATATATATATATATATATATATATATATATATATATATATATATATATATATAGATATATATATATATATATATATATATATATATCACTAAAATCTACACACATTATAATAACTAAATAGCAGATTTCAAAAGCCAAGTGTATGTTCTTATTTATATGTTCTTTTTTAAATAATTGACAAACCCTCAAAATTATCCCATGGGTCGATATTCCCAGTGAAAACTTTGCGATGCAATTTTGCGATATTTTGGTTTCTATTGATTTTAGAATTACTTAAAAAAAATTACCCTCTATTTAAAATGTGTATTTGGAAATTGTTCCAAATTTGAAATGAATCATTTTGACAATTATAATATTGTTGCTATTAATATGATATTACTGTTGCTATTTACTAAAACAGATCAGAAAATTAACTTATGTGATTCCTGTAATGTTGGTCATTACCAAAGAAGGCGTTTTATTTTTATTGTTCGTTCCTTATTTAGTTAATATCCGTTGATATGATATTTGGTTACACACTATTAGTTCTAATGCCAATGCAAACTGCATAATAATATAAAATTAATAAAAAATAAAATATACATAACATCAAAATTTTATATTTTAGTATCACTTATATATATATATATATATATATATATATATTTATACGTAATTACATCTTAAAATAATCGGTATGTTTCTATTCTGGTTACGAAACCCCACACGTACTTTAAAATATTCTATTAACTTGAAAATACGAATGTGGTTCCCGGTGGCATATTACTAATTTATGCTACTTATACATAATCAGTTGGATAAATTACTAATATACAAGGTTGTAAAGTGATATAGATGAAAACATTTTTTTACCTTTAAAAGTCGATGAGTGTGTCTTTTTATTTCTGTGAATTATTTAATGTTTTAATAGGACTATTTAATAATAATTTTTGCATATTGGTGTGTCATTTGAAATCTCAATGTAAAATTGCACATCCGATGGTTTGGACATTTATTATATTGGCGGTCCAATGAAATGAATAAATACATATTTTAAGTCAGTCAACTAATTACATTTTAAATTAGGCAATACACTTTACTTTTTCTTCGCTTTAGCTGTTAAATGAAGACTTATAAATAGAATCATTCGCCACGATCAGGATTCTATTTTTAATCCTCAGCTTTCAATCGCTAATGGTTCAACAGAATCTTTCGCTTACTCAGGCTTTAATATGAGCATTCGCATAGAAAATTAGCACTGCAATCTTGCTTAGCTTACATCTATTTTATTTGCAAACACGATCATTAAAATTTTCGTATACATATTTTTATAAATCTGTCTAATAGATGGAACTGTCGGTACCATAGAGTGGTATGCTACTGTGTAAAACACTTAATAGATAGTGCGCTGATATTACTTTTTAATTCCAGTATCCAGCACCAACAGAGAACACTATTCCTTTCGATACTACTCTAGTAAAATCTTGAATAGAAATTACTTGCTTATACATATATTATAATTGGAACGAATGATTAAAATGGCTCAACAATAATATATAAACCTCATGGTTTTCGTTAGCTTATATAAGTGTGATATATAACTATAAATATAAAAAAAAAATACACATTAAAGCTTGTCGCGAGATTTCATTATTTATAGAAAACTCTTAACGACAACCTCTTATGTGTAAAAGTTTATTTTTTTTTAGCGCATTTAATAAAAATTGTATAAAAAAAAAATTTACTTTAATTTATTTTCCGACTAAAAAACCAAACTTAGCAAACCCTTTCATATGATACCTATATTGTAGGGGTGCATTATAAATAATTGGTCCGCCATCTTGGGAAAGTCCGCCATATTGGATTAAGAGTGACGGAGTGACGTCACATTATTTATCGGGGTGTTCTTTGCAAGCCCTTCCATTTGATACCCACACTGTAGGGATACATTAAAAATAATTGATCCGCCATCTTGGTAATGACGCCATGTTGGATTTAGAATGACGTCACACATAACCGTGCATTGTCATCCGATTTACACGTGCATGCAAAATTTCAGCTCAATCGGAGACCGGGAAGTGGGAAGATGCCAAGATTTTCTTACATAGTTACAAGTGAAGCTAATATAAAAGCTTGTAAAAAAGAATACTTAATATATTATATTTATATATTATACAATATAATCACGTAGAAGATATATAATCGATAGTGGATGTGGGAATCGATGAATAGCTTGGTGATTATGGTTATCGAGTAACAGCTAACTGGTAAATAATTTAAATTTTGTAATGATGTTTTAAATGGCGTGCGTGTTATGTTTATGTTACACGTCGATTTGCTCTACCACCACCGTGCACTGCTATTTCTGTCGCAAAGCAGCTGCGCTTGCATTATTGTTTCCGTTCGAAAGTGAGACCGTCGGTAAAATAACTTGGTACTTAGTCACGAACTAGCGACGTACTCTGTGGGTGGTTCTGTTACTACACTTATAAGCTTCTTTCAAATTGTATATTAAGAAATTGTCGATCTGATAGTAGGTAGCAGTCACTCACATGTGATTTACATGCAAAGCTGGAAATTAACTCGTTTTAATCTGTTAATTAATTAAGTTAATATTTCTCTTAATGAATTTACCTCTAAGTCAACTTTAAAAATATTAACGTACTAATTAACTTCCGTTAATCTAGTTCTATTTAAAACAGGTTCTGACAAGTCCTACATATTGCGAACGAAAGTATCTAAAAACATACGCCATAAAGATTAATTGTACAAAAGGTTATCTCTTCCAGGTAACCTAAAGATAGACAGCCTATGTATTGTGAGAAATGAAATAAGATTCAGACAGTTCTAAGTGATTAATCACAATCATATCGCGTTTCGGTGTTCATGCTACGGGGGCCAGCTCTTAAAATTAAAGAACTCGAATTAAGAAGGCGGTGTATATAACTTAAAAAATATTTTAGAAACAAATTCATGCAACACTTACTATATACTAAACAAATTTAAATACATGAATATTTAAAAACATATTAATTAAAATAAAGAATATTAATTTGATACAGATAACCTTGTTTCATTGTCATGCATGTTCACACTTCCTTAATAACAAATAAAAACCTACTATTTTTGGCAGACAGGTTGTAAAAATACCATTACCTCTAATTATAATGATAAATCAGTAACAATAAAGTAATATATTATTTTTGATTAATAATAAATATTATCACTTAACGATAATAGCCTAGAAGATTACAACGGAATATGGATGTTTTTATTAAATAACTACCTTTTTATAATGCAATAATACAATGGTTTTGGGCACTGGTTGAACTATTTAGGTAGAAGCTGCAGAAGGCCGCAACTACCCGCTAAAGTCCTCTGGGACATTACACAGGGCATGAATAAGCAGCTACGCGCAGGGCGCGGCATTAGTACATTAAGTAGTTATTTGTAAATGACAACCTTCTTTATGATCTCGTGAACGACCTCCGTAGTTCAGTGGTTAGTACACTGGTTGTGTCGTCATCTCTGAGATCTCGGGTTCGAATCCCGGTGGAGGCAGACGTTTGTATGATGAATTGTTCCTTAGTCATGGTTGTTAATACATATTTCTATCAAATGTATGTATGTCTATCCGTTTCCCTAGATCCCATAACACAAGCCTTCAGAGCTTACTTTGGGCTAGGCTAATTCATGTAAGTGTACCTAAGTAATATTTATTTATTAAAAAAATGTATGTGAAGTACGGAGTACTTTTAAATAAATTAATGTTCAAATCAATTTTAGCAAACATTTCGTTATTTCATTCGGATAAAACGAATATATTTTAGCTTTTTCACAATAAATGTGCAAGATAAATCCAAAATATATAATAACATACCAAATTCAAGTATGCGATAATGAAGCACTTTGCTCGAAGGCTGCCACACGAAATGAAGTTTTTGAAATTCATGATTCTGTAACATAAAGAAACATATTGTAACGTTTGCAGTTAAAAAAATACATACAAATAAAAATATTGTATTATTTGTTAGACAGACAAACACACAGAAGCCACGATAAATAATCTTTTTGTTGTCTTAATTCTCAGTTCTAACACTGATATTATAAATAATACATCCTTATGTTTTCATAATTTCTTTTCACTGCTTTTTTAATTTTTAATAAATAGAGACAAAGAACATTTATTGGCCATATACACACAAGATATATGACTACAGAAACAAAACGAGATAGTGGCGATGTCAATAAAGCACAATTCTTCAAGCCTCAGCTCAATTCTTCAAAGTCTTATAAAGGTGGACGGACTGACTAGGGTTCGAGTCCTAAAATCAAACTTAAACTCACTGATAAAGTACGGTTAAAAAGGGATTGTACTATTGAGCTCACATAGCTGTCCCTTTATAACTGTACTCAAATAGCGATTAGCGATTTGAGTTTGAGCCTCATTCTGTTAGTCGGGCCTCAGAAGCAACTTTATTCTTTCGGAGTCATAAGCATGTTTGTGACAAAGCCAGTGATAGCGTATAAATAAACAGAATGTCAAAATTTACTACAAAGAAAACAGAACATATCATAATAGCACGCGCAATTTAAGTTAGGACTAAGGAATTCAATTAGAAGGAAGGATTCAGCATATTTCATCTGGGAACAGTTTCTTATTGACGACTCTGTAAAAAACCGGAAAAAATAGTCCTAGCTGGTTGTCTTGCTGGTTCTTTCTGGTAGACTAGTGAACCAATCGCGTAGCATTTGTCACGTGCAAAAGTGATTGTATAAATCCTTTTTGAAATTTATTTGATTTCGACGAAAAGTGGGTAAAAATAATTCAAATAAAAAATGACAATACACTACTGACATTGTAAACTGAGTTCTGTCAGAGACAGTGGGGAATAGTTCCCATAACCTTGTCCGAAAACGATGTGTTTCTACTCGGCGTGTTCTCCTTCGACGATGATACGGTGATAATGGACCTGCCGCGCCACGGCGTATGAGAGTAGCATTTTTGGGTTTTTAGTCGTTATCCTGCTGGTTTTGGCTAGCACTAGGCCTCTAAATATAACGGAGGTCGAAGCGTGAGGTATGTGGTAACGCATTTTCCCAACATATATAAAGGAATCTAATAAATCAGTTTGACCGGTCTCGAGATATAAGTGATGTAACTAACTTCATTTATTTTTATGTATACATGTAAACCACGAACAAGAGATTCAAATACACACGTACCGAGAAAATTACAATTTGAATAATATCCATAACAACAAATCAATGGATTTCCTCGCTTGAAGTTTAAAAATATAATGAATTCATGTTAATTTCAATGTACTATGCCCTTGTATCGTATCTGAGTGATATTCTGTATAATAGTTTTTTTATAAATCTCAAGGTAACTAGTTAATAATTTCTGTAAAATAAAAGTATAGTGAGATAACAAATCGAAATTGAGTGAACGTCATAATTATATGAATTCCCAAGGTTTAGGGTCCGTTTTTAGAAAATAATTGAGTTTTTTGCATAGATTTTTGCATTGCTTACATAAATATCAAGCTAGGGAACTACATATATTATTAAAACAAATACAAAAGGATTATTTTAAAAACAAAAAAAAACACAGATTGCAATCGACTTACTTGTCTTAGATATTTTTAATTTCCATATTGCATTTTTTACTTTTGTAATTTAATTACACATTTTTATTTATATACTAGCTTTCTGCCCGCGGCTTCGCCCGCGTGGATTTCGGGATTGGGTGTATAGAGGGTTAAGGGTCATAGCTTTTGCCCACGGCTACATATACGCGGAAGTCGGTTTATGGTGCGAAGATTTTATCGCGCTTCCCGTGGGACTATCCGTTTTTCCGAGATAAAAAATGCCGCAAAACTCCTCAAGAATCACTCTATCTATTGATGAAAACCGCATAAAAATCTGTGCAGTAGTTTTTGAGCGAAGCCTTTATTGCGCATCCCGTGGGATCTGTCGATTTTTCCGGGATAAAAAGTAGCCTATGTTACTCGGGGAGAATGTAGCTTTCCAAAGGTGAAAGAATTTTTGAAATCGGTCCAGTAGTTTAAGCGTGAAGAGGTAACAAACAAACAAACAAACAAACACACTTTCGCATTTATAATATTAGTTGGGATATCCATTGTCACTCTCACAGTAAATACAAATTAAACTTCTCAAGTTGCCCGGTCAGATTGACCGGGTCAAACAATTATATATACCCTCGAAAAACTAACTTATTTATTAACTGTTAGAATAGCTTATATTGAGTGTGGAAAGACAGTAAAATCTGGATCTGATCCGATTTCATGTTTTTTTATACTAAATCATACCAACTTATACTAGATTTTGATCTACCTAACTAACCTATCCTAGCTCCCTTAACCCTTTCTTTTTTGCCTAAAAATTATATGTCAGTATATGTGTCAAAAAAGAATTATGTCAACGTGGCACTACTGGGAAGTAGTACAAAGTCCAAGATGAGTCTGTGGGTTTATAGTAGTGACTTCAATTGTGTATCAGCGTATACAGCAATGATTGGTAATGGAGGTGGTCTGTTGTGATTTTGTATTGTAAATATTGATGTATCGCGTATTGACTATATTTATTTTGAAATAAAGTTATTATTATTAATATTCGTTTATATTTTTCTCTCCTCTTTTAGAGGTTTTCACCAGATACGCGGGCCAAAGCCAAGTGTATAAGGGATTAAATGAAATAAGTTGAGTTGAGTGTTGACGCACTTAGAAAGTTGCGAGTAATAAGGCATGTATTGAAAATTATGGCTTTTTGAATCAAGGTAAGTATATGGGCGGGTACATCTAATCTAGGCTTTGTTGGTATAACTCCGGTTGAAGACAGAACTATATATATATTCTTTATTGCACAAAAGACATTACAGTAAAACAAAATATGCAGTGATTGGATGTGTACATGTGTACATGGTGGATTGGTGGGCTTATCCCTAAAAGGGATCTCTTCCAGCCAACCTTACTGGGTGTCAAGTGACTTATACTGTTACGTGGGAGAGATTGAGAAAAAAAAACAAGATACATGGGTACATAAACTATATAAAATAAATACTAATAATATATAATTATGCTTAAATATACAAATATCAAATAAAAACTAATCTAAATTAAGTACATAAGATATTATTATATACTACTTATACCTATGGGGACTATGTGAATAGCTTGAACCTTCCACTGTGTTTTTATTTCGATTATTATTATTATTATTTTCCGACAGACAGTCTTGACAGCTAAGCTATAAGTAATGACGGGTATATGTATATAGTAATGAATAGGTGTACATTATATATATATATATATAAGTTAGAAGCACATACGATATATGCTACACAATATTGTTCTAGTTATATTATCGTCAGCGTGCAAGCTCCGTCGAATCCGTAAAATAGACTCCCACTATGTTATTATTACCTACTTCGTTCTATATAATTATATTTCAAGCGCCATACCTATTCAAAATAACTTTATAGGATATTCTTGTTACGTGTATAAAAATTATATTTTCAAGTCAAAAAAATTAGACCGCTTGTGGAACTCGCATGCGGATTATAACATAGTTTGGTTCTAGTAATGCAAGCTTACTTATTTCCCGACTGCCCAAACGATAAGATACGTCTAAGCAGGTATTAATAAAAAAGAATGACGAAAAATACAGTTACATATTATTTTGTCGATTCACATTTACACCGTAAGTACCCTCTTATAGAAAAAAAAGACATGTTAGATAATTCTACAGAAATTATGTAACAATTTTTAATGTGTTAAATGCACACTTACGTAGAACACAATAAAAAATTAGTTTGAAATAAGTAATGGTTGGGAAAATTCGTATTATAATTTTCTAAGTTATACATTCAAAGAAAACGTGATTAATTGCTTCTATAATTTGTCTAAAACAGTCCCTATTAAAATAAATTAATGTAGCTACTATATTTATGCACAATCCCAGTCCCTGTAAATATTATAATATTAACACGATGAATCATTCATGTACCGCACATATCTGGTAAGTAATTAAGTAGGCAATAAATATATAATAGGCAAATTGATTACTCACTCGCTTAATTAGACTGCTTCTCTGCAAATTCAAGGTTCAATAAAAAGAAGAATGTGTGAAGAAAAATCTTGAATTGCTGCACTGAACGAAAGTAGTGACTGCTTATTATCGGTGACCGCCACGCCGAATGGCTCTGCTAGTAAATGCGCACGCGCTCTCTGTGAACGAACGACGACCGAGATCTGTGTGCTATCGCGCTTCAATGTGAGCGCGTATAGTTAAGCGATAGCCAGTGTGTGCTCGCTCACGGCCAGTCGAGAACGGTGAATATTAGAGAATATATTTAACGAATAAGGATTGTTGTTTGAGGAATGACGGCAATATGGAAAAAAATGGGGAGATTCCTAGAAAGGCTTCCTAAAACTGACGTGTTTAGCGTCATTCTAAGTCAGATTCTAGAATGTCCACGCTTGAACTGCGCGCTATAAGGTCCAGTTCAGCTATAAGTCTACTCCAATTACAACCTATCTTTTTTTTTGTTACGTTGAGCAAAAATACATTAAATTGCATACCCCCGCTGCGGAGAGCCGGCGGTTATGTGGGGCTCTTCTCCCTGGAAGGGGGTGGCCTACCCACCAAAAACCTCAGCGATGGCGTTCCTCAGGCATGTACGGAACCCCAGGAACGAAGACGACTTCCGGAAACCCCCAGCCTCCGCTCGGGGAGGCTTCAATACCTCCCCTGAGTTACAACCTACCTAACTTTAAGTAATTTATTCAAGTCAGACTTTTTCGAAACGAGACAATCATCTTTGCGATACTTGTCTACTCGATAAGACTGTCCTATAAGGCATGCTATTAGACTTAAGTGCACTAGGGTTATTTCTTATATTCTATATCTATCCAACCCTAACAAGAACCCGATCTGTATCAGGACGGCACATCTTCATTGAATAGCAGCTTACCCTAATTACGGGTGTTAGTCAACCAGGCTGTATATTTTTTATATTTTTGGCACAGTATCCAAGTTTACAGGTGGATACAGGCATATTGCACTGATCTAATAAGACGGTCAGTTCGGAAAATGTCGCGATTCATACGCTTTTAAAATTTGTTTTTAGGCCTAGGATACTGTTAGCAAAACGTGAGTAATCTCAAGCTCTTCTATTATTTATAACAATAGAATCAGTCCTATATTTTGAAAGTAAGAAAACTTGTCAATCTTTTTACGTAAATTTAAAATATAAAGAACTATGATTGTTGTAAATAACATATTTTTTTTAAAAATCGTATTATATTATTTCTGATTACACCGTTTGCAAATTAAAAAAAATATGACAAAGACACGGACATGAGCCTCTTTATCAGTCATTCTCAAAGTGGACTATATCGACCCCCATGGGGGTCTAAGGCAACCTGTAATGTATGTCAGCGAAACAAAAATTTGGGGTCCATGAAAAGAAAACGAGGGCCCACGATAATGGATCTCAACATACACCGATAGTACCTACTTCTAACATAATTGGATCGACGACCTCCATAGTCGAGTGGATAGTACACCGGTTTCAAGGTGTCGCTATTTCTGAAATCCCGGGTTCGAATCCCGGTGGGGGCAGATGTTTGTGTGATGAATGCATTTGTACCTTAGTCATGGTTGTTGATATATATTTCAATAAAATTTATTTATATATGTATAATATATGTATGTCTATCCGTTACCCTAGATCCCATAGCACAAGCCTTACTTGAGCTTAGTTTGGGCTAGGCTAATTGGTGTATTTGTAACAAATATGTATATTTTATATTTATAAAGACATAAAATAATAGGGTAGACGACTACAAATGATTATGGTCGTTTTTATACTATAATTATCTGGTTTGAGCAATTTATATCTAATGAAAGTATGTCAATATAGAAATGTCAGTTTAATTATTAATTTATATTGTTTTTAGATTTCTAAAAAACGAGCAATTATTATTTACGTAATTCTAATGAAACGAACACAATTCTCACATTAAATGTAACATTTTTTATATAGAAAGTATACATATAAACGTACAAATAACAAAGTTATTTTGATATTTGTTTATACGCTCGTACAAATTTGACGAGTTTACTGAGTTATGACTAGAGATCGGATAATCGGATGCATATTTACCTAAAGTTAGTTTAAGACAAAGTATGGAAACGGCTTTTTATTGTTTTGTTAAATAAAAATCCCGGGATTGCGGAATTGGATAGCCGGATGTTTATTTATTTACCTAATTTAGTTTTTGACAAAGTACTTTAAGACAAGTAAATGGAACTGTCTTTTTATTTTATTTCCATAAATAAAAATCCCGGAACTGCCGTCTCACTCACACTCATTAAATCGGAAGTTAACTCAGAGTGAGATACTAGGCCATACTTACGCCCGGGCACCATTTCTGTTTTTTTATTCAATTATTTAATTGATTATTGTTTTAGTCAAACTAGCTCACTACTTTCGTATAACACTCTTCATGTAATAAATCGTACATTCATAAATCGCACGGGGAACTGAAACTAAACTTCATGTAAATACGTATGCATAGTTGTATAAATGAACCCGGAGTCTCGGTCTTTTGAAAATAAATACCACGTGCTAATTTAGTAATTTTCAAACAATATCACTACGTTGTATATAATATTTCTTACTAAAAAGAGTACTTTTATTATATATTGAATTTAAAAATTCTCGTCTACCCAATTTATTAAGGTACAGTAAAAATTGTATAACAAAGTTTATGAAATTTTGTAAATCGTAGGATGTAGGCATTCCATATCAGGTAAGTAGTCTACCCAAAACAGAAAAATGACAAAGGGTCTACGACCCAAAAAGTTTGGGAACCTCTGTTCTATATAATACTTTTAATATAAAAAGAAAGGTAAGGGTGCATAGATCTGTACTCAACAGTAGAATGTTAAGGCAGTAATAACAACAATTAATTAAAATAATGAATGAATGTTATCTATTAATAAAAAAGAAAAAAACAAAATTAAAAAAAATATTGTATTTCATCCTCATAATAGACCGCGAGGCGAAGTCATGGGTAGAAACATAAAGTAGTTAATTATGAATGAACCTATTGTTTTATTTTTAATTACCATAACTCCTATTAATAACTAATAAGACCAAACAGTAAGCTGCTGGTTTAACATTAACTGTCTGGATTTCGTCAATGACAATTAGTTGAGAACTGATTAGTTTCGAACACGCACGACGCACCATAGGATTCAATGGTAGTTAGTTAGGATGTGTAATTGAAAATCCGTTTATATACGAGTATCAACTTAGTTACACTCAAAGCATATGTTTTATCAGGTCAAGAATTGACTTATTTCTTTCACTTATGACCGAGCCAATTGCGTGAATTGTTAGTACAGTAATTTGGTCTTGTCCGACTGTTTGTCTTAGGAAAATTCCCTACACCTCGACTTGTCCATGTATTCTATTGGAAAACTACTGAGGACTTCGAGCATGCCGTCCAAGTTTTCTATAAATTCGAAAATGATATCCACAAGAATAACCATTTATTAATAAAGCCACGCGGTAACCATTTCGCGTGTATTTATACAAATTCTGGGTCCACGATGATTTAAAGTCAGTAAATATTTATTAAAAATTACAGATTGTCATTTACTTTTATTTATGAAATACTAGCTTTCTGCCCGCGGCTTCGCCCGCGTGGATTTCGGGATTGGGTCTATAGAGGGTTAAGGGTCATAGCTTTTGCCCACGGCTACATATGCGCGGAAGTCGGTTTATGGCGCGAAGGTTTTATCGCGCTTCCCGTGGGACTAAACAGATAAAAAATACCGCAAAACCTTGCTCAAGAATCAGTCTATCTATTGATGAATGAAATCCGCATGAAAATCTGTGCAGTAGTTTTCGTGCGAAGCCTTTATTGTGCATCCCGTGGGATCTGTCGATTTTTCCGGGATAAAAAGTAGCCTATTATTTAATCCGGACTTTTATCTTTACGTCTGCTAAATTTCAAAGCAATCGGTTCAGGAGTTACGGCGTGAAAGCGGAACAAACAAACAAACAAACTAACTCACTTTCCGATTTATAATATTAGTAAGGATTACACTGTTAGTAGCCCGCCTGTGTTAATTTAGATCCCACGGGAACAGATAAAAGGTGTCCTATGTCCTTTCTCGTTCCGCAGACTATGTGTATGCAAATATTAAATATTATTAAATAATTATATTGTTATTTCTTGCCCGTGGCTCCGCCCGTCGTTGCTCCGTCCGCGTTAATTTCGATCCCACGGGAACAGTAGCTACTTTCTTCCGGGATAAAATGTGATATCCTTCCCCGTACCACAGACTATGTGTATGCAAATTTTCGTGATGATCGGTGCAGTAGTTTAAGCGTGAAGAGGTAACAAACAAACAAACAAATAAACAAACAAACAAACAAACAAACAACAAACAAACAAACAAACACACTTTCGCATTTATAATATTAGTTGGGATAATTTTTGTATTATTTTATTTCAAAATATTGAAACTATAGTTTAAGGATTTTTAGCTTTACTCAGCCTTAGAATTAGACGTAAAAAGTTTGAATTATCTGCTAAACAACTAGTGTAATCTAAGGTAATCATGTTTTCCGAGTTCCAAACAAAGAGTACCAATTCGAAAGTTCGGTTTCCAAGTTCGATAATGCGAGTTTGGTTCTTTTCCCTTTGAATTCCGCTCGAATTCTTCTTAATACCTTAATAATAAGTTCCACCATTGAAATAGAAAACTGAAGAATGAACAGAAAAAGTTTAAGACTATTTGGGTCAATATGGAAAGAGTCAAAAAGTAAGTGAATTTATTATTACACATTTACTCATACAATGTAAGTTGTAGTCAGAACACAGATTTTATTTCGATATTCCAAAGAGGTTTTCCTCTTTAGAATATCAAAATCTTTCTTCAATCGGAATCTATAGATATTCTTTTTATTTATTTATAAAATGATTTTTCGTAAGTATCCCAGTTATTCTTGTAAGTAGAATTAGTAAGTTTAAAACTTTAAAAGAATAAACACATATACTAAACATGAGCAGTCAATGAATAGATAAAGCTAACTTGAATTCAATTTATTTATTGGTATGTAAACATATGTATTGGATGATAAATAATAATTTAATAGTACAACCATGATTCTTGTTATATCAATTTAGATAAATACATAATGTAATTACACAAGTAGAATCCTTTATTAATATTATATATATGTATATATAAGTCATTATGATATTTGTGAATTAAAGAAATATATAATTCACAAATATCATAATGACTTTTTAGCATATATTTTAATAGTTGATTATGCAACTATTGTATAATCAGGGGTATTAAAACACGAATGTGGGTTTATCACACGAGGAGTAGCCGAGTGTGATAATAGTATCACATGAGTATTTTAATACCTAATTATAACAGTTGCATACACAATTATCTACAATCGTGATGTGAATCCTCTATAAAAGATTCTCATATCATAGGGTGTTGTACAGCGTTGTAAGATGTAAATTCAAGAAAAGTGTAATTGCGAAGCATGTAAAATAAGCAAACCTTAATAAGTAATAGAATTATTCATTGTAATAATTATTTACATTTTGGATCGTACAATTATTGAAATGCACTTGAATATTTGCACCTTGTTGAATGTTGCCAGATCCTGATGTACTTGGAATATTTATATTCACCACTTCATTATTTATATTTTACTGAACTTTGAACTTAAAATTAATTGTTCTTTTTTCAAAATTTTAGCGATCTGGTGGTGAAAATGTCATTTCATGAGAATGTTCTTTTTTTGAAATTCATAATATCACGCGTTTGGATGATATAATGATCATAATATCATTGAGTGTGTTAATGTTGGCAATAAGCTAATTGTTATAGGTTCTTTTATAGAGGATTAATAGCATGATAGTAGATAAATATCTTTAGCGCTATATTATTATTCATGTGATTTAATTTAGAAAATTTCAACTATAATTATTTACAATAAATATTATAGAGATTCAATGAAAACTTGTGTAACTCAGTAGTGATTTAATCAAAAGATATATGTCCGATGTAAGGAGTGATTGTACCAGTGTATCACTTCAGTTCCGACTTTCCCTCACTTGTAATATAGGTACCTAGACAATTAGACAAGACCAAACGATAGTAAAATGAAACGACATTGGCTCAATACAGTAACTCTTTCCCTTGACTGGTAGAAAGATTAAGTGCTAGAAATCAGAGATATCAAACTATTAAGTGGGCACAAAAGAGCGAAGACGATAAATCGCGCGTCAGTTCACATTATGTCATAGACAAAAAAGACACACTGAGTTTTTGATCTGGTTCCTCGAGTATGAATCACTCAACAGAGATAAACTACTGAATCGAACTGAAGAGATAGTGTTATAAAAATGTTACATAAAAATTTAATATATTTCACGCTTCTCCTCTGTGATATACTTACTCTGCACAAGTCTAAATCCAATTTTACTTATCAATCATGTTTTCAACAACAACTATTATTCACCTCAATTAACCTCAAGAAAACATAATGATAAATACAATTAATATATAAGTATTTCTGACACTTACACCAATTAGCTTTGGGCTAGGCTACTTATATATATATATATATATGTATATATATCTTAATATATATATATATATATATATATATATATATATATATATATATATATATATATATATATATATATATATATATATATATATATAGTGAAATGAAAGGTCAAATCGTTCTATAAATAAAAATACTTTCAGCTTTGAATACATTTTTTATAAAAAACAGACATATAACCGTTTTTACACCGTTATTGAAATAAAGCCACATCAGACAAATTTTAGATAACCGTTTGTACGTAGGAAGAAATATTTTTTTATGATAAAATGCAAGTATTACCTGTATAAAAAGAAAAAAATATAATTATTTATTTACAATCGCACCTTAAACATCTCTAGACTTTTAAGCGATAATATAAAAAAATAATTAATGAAGACCGTGAATGACGTTAAGATTGACAAGACCGCGTTTGCACCGAGTGGCGCGCATTTTAATTTTTGTAGTACAAAATGACAAGCATACATATCCGCGTCTACGCTTCGATCATGAAATATATGACCGAAGCGTCTACGGCACCAATTCCGTAAAATTATAATACTTGTGTTTGTGTATGTAGTAAAATATATACAATTTAAAAAAAAACATGTATTGATATGACCATTTTCGACATGACCTTTTATAGGGACCATCGATATATATATCTATATGAAAAATGGATACCTCTGATTTAAGGCTGAAACCAGATATTATCTACGGTTAAATCTTTATATATATTTTAATAGTAACTTTGACTTCCATCACTGTTTTTTCTGAATAATTAATATGTAAGTGTAAAGGATGATAAATCACTGTTCCGATAGTTGTTTCTGTGAGTAGCTTGATAGTGAAGAGCCTCAATAAACATCTTAAGATGTTCTCGTTCTAAGCAAGGGTGAGATACAAAAGGCGGTGATTCTCGACCCTTCACGTATTGCGCACAGATTATTCTCTCTCTGTAAGTACTGGTATTTTTCGCCATGATCTGCTGTTGGCAGCATCGCAGATTAAGCTTCTTATAATACTTATATTGTTATATTTTGGATAAATACAAAATAATAATTATTAACTTATTAATTTAAATAAATAAATGGTTTTGAATGACGACCATGTACTACTTTGGAAAATATTTAATTTACTTGAAGTTCCTCTGTGACGAACAAAAATTTTACATATCTGTAGCAAAAATTCACATTTAAACCGAATAAAATAGATGTAAAATTATTTGTTCGAAAATATTTGATAGTTATTGAATCGGACTAAAGGGGAAAGGGGGATTCAAATTCAATGAAACTTTACTTAAATATCAATAAAAATATAATACAAATAAAAAGAAATACTGGAGTATACTGTCTCTAGATATAGTAATTCGCATTACTATGTTCCGGCGCGAATATTAATAGCCAGTGAAATTATTGGGTACTGGTGACTTTTCATTTAGTCACATGTTGGTTTTTGAGGTTTTTGTGAGGGTTGCTGATATGTTGAAAATCTCATAGGACACGCACTATAGGCGACCTTAATGCCTTACTATCAGGTAGGCAGTCTGTTTTTTGTAACATCATATAAATATTTAAAAAATAAGAACATAGTATCACATAAATATATAAAAAATAAGAAATCGAAAAATGGAACGATATTACATTAAGCATATATGTATGTCACTAGAATTTTCTTTGTTTGTTTGTTTGTTTGTTACTATTCAATGAAGTTAATTTATTATTTCTCTTATAATAATTTTATTTTATTTGTATAACAATTCAAAGGTCATAAATTGTATTATATATTTATTATACTTTACATTTCATATGTAATCTAGAATATATAGTATATATTGATTTAATATCGAGTTTGCCGTCAGTAAAAGTCAAGCATTTTAAGAATGATAAATTATTATAACATTTTGCATACATTGTCCATACGCTTGGAAAAAGTTCATTAACACACAGACATATATAAGAATGATTATATATAAAGATGTGTTTTTATATTGCCAATAACAATATAAAATAAATATATATCTTATAAGCGTGCTGCAAATCCTATCAAATAAAAGCCCATTAACTGCGTACAGCCCGTCACGGATTAATTTATAATCTAACCATTAAGGTACGGTTTTCGCCATTCCATAAACGTTGGTGACGTCGTTAAGGTGGCTAAAAGCATTAATAACTCAAAAAAGTCACGTTTCCCGTAAAAGTCAGGTAAGAGTCTAAGTATATCTGTACGCAATATATTATTTTGTTTAATGTGTTATATTGTTGTTGTGAATGTGGTGTGCTTAATGGAATATCGCTTCTTAGATCTACTTAGGTACTTTAAGTAATGCCTTATTTGTTTAGTTATCCCTTCGAACTGATACCACTAGTTTTTATACAATATAATTCATGATAATGGCAGATGGTACTGAAATAAGTTACTATAGCTGACTTGTTATATTAAGTGGGTTATTAATACACACCTGAGTTGAGGGATAATATTGGTTTATATAATAACAAAAAAAGGTTGCAGAAAACTACATTGATCGATCGATGCATGAATAAAATAAACAAAAATTACAGGTATCCCAAATAATTAAATTCCCGCCTTAGTGTTAAAATTTAAATCAAAATAATCTTTATTCAACATAGACCTTTACAGGCACTTATTGGCGTCAACAAACAAAACAAAAAAAAAGCTTAAAAAAAACAAAAACCTTGTCCGTACGTACGAATAAGGAAAAAAAAATATTGACTCGACACCTGTTCGGAAATTGGGAGAGCCTTCTCGAGAAGAACAGGCAAGAAACTCTGTACGTTAAGATTTGGTACTATGGCTTTCAACGGAACTAAAACACCCATACACCCATAAAGTAGGCGTGTAATAGTTTGGGGTACGGGTCAGACAACCTCCTCGTGGTGCACCCTGGGCAACGTCTTTTGACGGCAAATTGTTTGACAGGCCCCCCGAGAGAGTGGGCGTGGGATGGCCGGGTCCAACATGGCGGATGGGCCAAGCCCCCTACTTCTTTAAAAAGGGGTGGTTGTCGTCCAGGGGACCTATTTTGGGTCGGTGGATGGCCGGATGTATCCAGCGGCCACCCTCTTGGTGGCTTGGAGTGGGCACTTATCGCCTTACGCCGACGGGGTCTTGGTAGTGTCCGCAAAGGTTCCCATGGCCTCGTCAGGGCGCAGCTCTCCTTCGGGATGACACTTGCGCCTAGGCGTATTTGATCACTAAGGTTTTTAATGGGTAGGCCTCCCCCTTCTGGGGAGGAGAGTCCACATAATCACCGGCTCTCGGGGTATGCAATTCAATGCAGCGGAACAACAAAATTAAAAAAGCCTAATAGTTTGTTCACCGGAAAATCTGTAAAGAGTTATAAAGATATCAAATTAATTCTAAAAAGAGCGTAGATAATTTCTTACATAATTATATTAAAAACTAATGTTATAAATATTTACTAAGGTTTGATTTGAATTGTTAATTTATCTTGCCTTACATCCATATCTTGTCAATTTCTATTCAGGCCCAATGTGTTAGGGTGTAAATCTTTCGCAGAGCACAAAGATTTCTAAAGTGGAGAATAGTACAAGAGAATACAAGTATTTCACAATTAAGATTAATCTCTAATTATATCAATGAGGAATTGATTTTAATATTTTGAATCAAGTATTTCGGTCGGTATAGAAAACTATAGAAACTACATATACTATTTATTGAAGTCAAAATCATTCGTTCGTGTTGCAATCTAAGCAGCAATTTGTACTACATGTTGCAATCTGAGTGGCGAATCGAGAAAAATATTAGTGGATTACTGCTATCACGTTAACTATGTAGCAAAATGGTGTGCGTACGGTACAAAGGTCAAACGGTCGCGACTTCATTCATTTGATTCGAGAGTGAATCTCTCATTCAATGATTTAAATATTGTAACTGTTTTGATTTCTCTTCGAAGTCAGGACGCGATAGCAAGTTTTCAAATACCTTGACGTATTTCAGATTATGGAGATCATTCGTGCTGGCCTGCGTTTTACTTTGGGCTTACTGCGACATGTACTGTTACATGCGAACAAAGCAATATTTTTTTATATAAATATTATTTTATACTAATTTTTATACTACATACAAGTACATTTTTTTTGTACAAGCAAGTAGATTAAAACCATTAGAACCGAGTGGAACGAACAGCAATGCAGCTATTGCTTTAAGAAATACGATACTATTATTCAATATTCCTTATTTGCTCACCGTTTAGACCTACCCTGGACTACGACAAACATTTTAAAACCAAAATCAGCTCAATCGGCCCAGCCGTTCTCGAGTTTTAAGCAGACTAACGAACAACAATTCATTTTTATTTATATAGATATTATCGAGTATTGATTGAGAGGTCTAAGGTTTGATTTATCATGGAGTAGATCTTTTCGGGTTTTCAGGATATTTGGTGACTTTAGAGCTCCCCGTTTAACTACCACAGGTTCCCTTAGGTTTGTCGTCGTACGATATCAGACAAGATAAACATGTGATGTACGACGGTACCCATCCTAGTTAACCTCACATACTCATGTGTACAGGCGAGGCTCATGAACACACCAAACATAGCTTCTTGATCTATTGCGTATACTGTTCTGTTTACATCATATTGAATATTTCTTATCGTATTTTGTTTATGGGAAACTTGATAATGAGTCTTAAGCCCAACGTATAAGGATGATATTTATTTTCGCGAGAATGTTACCTTCCCGTAACACAGTCTTTGACGGTAGGTAAAGTACTTTTTCTTAGAATACCGACATTGCTAAGAAAAAAAAGTATATATTTTGTAGAAGACCATTCATTTGGTTGTCTGTTATAAAATAATTTCTAATTGTATTTATTTGTTTTTCATAGTAAGAAAAATAATGTTGTTGTGTCCAGTTTCTTACATTGTTAAATCTAATGTTATAATTTAGTTTATTTACGCTTGCAAATAAACTAAAACTGAAGTAGTACAATACTTACATTAGCGCTAAGATCAAAACATAAAAACAACAACAGCAACAATATATCACATAAATTCTTAATCATATATAAATATCTTACAATCTAAATATGAATTACTGCAATGATAGAAATGATCATATTTTTTCAAATTTTTCTTACTGAAATTGATTAAGCCAATCCAATATGAGTAATAAAAATATTTTTAACTATTAAACTTATGTTATAAGTTACGTAAGTTAAGTTATAATGTAATAAGGTATAGTTATAAACAATAAAGAACTTGAATTTGAAAAACAAGGATTGAATACTTACAAACCTTCGCGGTTATAATATTATTTCATGTAAGTCGGGGCTGATGTGCATCACTGCGACCTATTAAGATCTATTGTGACCAGCCTCCTATGTAGGTTGTATCTAGGCCCTACAGTAGCTCCCTTAACTGGGCACTGACCAAGAAAGATAGGATGTTCCCAGTTCGGATTGTTTGCGGTTATAATATTAGTTGGTTTTTTTTTTAATTTTATTGAGGTCAAATAAACAATTGTACAATGAGGTAATTATAACAAATAAATGTAACAATAAGACTTAATAATTGAACACTAGACACAACACATAATAATTATTAAAGTCGTACTCCGTTGCCAGATTCGACAAGAGACGACAAGAAATCCTTTAACCTGCGTTGTGTCTTACAAAGTAGTTATTTGGATTGATAACGTAATAGGTATGAACTTAATTACAGTCTTATGTCAACGTTAGTTATTCCTCTTGCACAGATTATAAATACAAAAAAGACCACCCAGTAATTCTGAAGAGGGTTTTTAATGGTCGAATATTATCGCGCGCCATACTTGCTGGTCCACTAGTATGTGTGGGCGGAACTCCTTCCACTAAGATAGGGTATATCTACTAAACGAACCTTGACATGCATTCTTATTTCAGTTGTTATATTAAGTTAATAATGTCAGCTATAAAATACACTTAATGCTGTTGCTGGGAAATTATCCAGTGGGTGGTCTTACTACGCTATAGCGGATCCAACAATTGATTATTTGTGATATAAACGAGTTGGGAATAAGTATACTACTTTCCACACGTATGTCATACAATACTTTACATTAAATCACGTGAGGATAAAAAAATAAGCAGTGACTTCACATATTTAAGTAATTAATTATGGTACTTCCTGCCAATTGAAATGTTTATTCTGATTCGCTGAGTTAGGTAATTCCAAATCCGAACGTACACTAAAAAACTAGATTTCCGCATGTATGCGATAAAAGATACCTGCAGGTACGTTGTGTTACACGAGTCCGAAAAAGACGCAGTTTAAAAGGAAAGTTTGTCAAGATCTTTTATTCTTTTTTTTTTCCTCAGGAGAGGAGGCTGAGAATCCAATATCATGGATACCAACGCAACAGGCAAGCAGGCATGCGTTGATTATGTCGGACTTCTGGTACTGTCGAGGCGGCTCGACCACACAGACCTACCGACTTAACTCAGCCTAGCCTTTGGTCCTATTGACCCTACTGGCTTTATTGACGAGAGGGCCGCACCTCAGGAGAGTTAGCGGTTAGCGCTGCCCCATGGTGAGGGCATAAGCGCTAGAAGAAGGCACGAATCTCCAAAGTGGGACCGGCCTGTATTGACGGGAACCTACACGTGGCTAAGCAGAAAGCTGCCTGATCCTGCGTCGGGTTTTAAATTATAATTTTATATGAGTTTATTAAGTTTTTTAAGATATTGTATATGATTTAAATATCTGATTTATTCAAACACAGTTCGATTTCAGCGTTAATTTCTTCCAAGGACGCGCTAACTCTGGGATGAATTTCTAGATTCGGAGTTTCTTATGCGCTACGATTATAGCAAAAATCAACATAGTGAATAAAAAACGGTCTGACCACGTGACCTATCGATTAAACTCAGCCTGTGCCTAAGTTCTAAGAATCATATAGGCAAATCGTGAGGGCGACCGCCCCTCAGGAGAGGGGCAATGCAGCGCAGACCCATAAAAGGGGCCCAAAAGTTCTAGAAGAGGCGCGGGAAACCAAAGTGCCGCCGGCTTTATCATGAGGGAACCTAGTCGTGCCGATGCTAAAGGCTGCTGAACTAAGGGATCAAGGAGGGTTTGGCGGCGCAAATGCCGCCGGCAGCGCAGATGCTGTCTCCAGAAACAGAAGGTCCTGTGTAAGTTGATTGTCAGGGACGACGAGAGCGTGACGAGGAAATTGACAGATGTTCTTAGAGAGTGACAAGGATCGATCGATAAGTCTATGCTCATACACTTGTAGCGAGTTTTAATAAGCTTTACTCTCCAGTTAGGCAATGACTGATCTGTGAAAAGGTTACCACTTATCATGTGAGCTATTTTCTCGTCTTCTACCTGTAATAAAAAAAAAGAATTTATAAAAAAAACAAACATTCATATCATTACCCGCCCGCGACTGCGTCTGCGCAGGATTAGTACTTCGAGTAGCGAGTATATTAAGCGTGTCGTATATTTTTATAAATTGTAGTTTACGTATTGTTCTGATATATAGCTATATTATTGTAAAGTTTCATCCATCACCAAATCCATCCATACTTACAAACTTTTGCGTTTGCATTAGTAGGGATATGAATTTTAAATAAAATTCAAAATCAAAAAACTTTTATTTACAGGCACTTATTGACGTCAACAGACAAAACAAAAAAAGAAAAAGCTTAAAAAAAAAAACAAAAACCTTGTCCGTACGTACGAATAAGGAAAAAAAAAATATTCACTCGACATCTGTTCGGAAATTGGGAGAGCCTTCTCGAGAAGAACAGGCAAGAAACTCTGAAGGTCTATTTTTTATCTCCTCTTTTCAATGTTAATAATTATAATAATATAATATAAAAATACAATATAGTATAAGATACAATCATACCTAATACGATTACAGTCGTATGTATGTTTACATACATATATAAAAATAATACAATATTATAAATAATGTTGTTACCAAACATGGCTCTATGAATAGTGTCCCTATTCCCAAATAGTGTGATCATTTAGATAGTCACTTACTTTATAATAACCTTTACTCATGAGTGTCTTTTTGATATGGATTTCAAATTTATATAAAGGCAAATCAATGACACTTTGCGGAAGTTTGTTAAACATAGATATACTCGTACATTTCACCAAGAACGAACAGCTAGTTTTATGGAGTCTGAACATTGGAACGGCAAGTTTATTTTTGTTTCTAGTATTCACATTATGTAGATCACTGTTTTTATTGAATTTATTATAGTTTCTATATACAAAAACTAAATTATCATATATATATTGACTAGCTAAAGTTAAAATATTAATTTCTTTGAACAAAAAAAAAAATTAAAAAAAAATATTAATTCTACGGACCAATCAAGAAGAGGCCTAAGTTTCTCGATATGTGTTAAATCTGAATGTCGCATGAAACTTATACACATGTTTATACATTGAACATGTAGTGCATTGGCTGTAGGCGCGTAAAATTCCATTACGTCAATGCAAGCTCACACATGCGCATGAACTGTCATTACAAACTACACGATATGCAATTGTCCGTTTCTTGGAATACTACTTGAGCTGTCAGCTCTCTTAACGAATCTTTCTCGCAGTCTATTAGTTTGTTTTGATTTCAAACACGCCAATGTAGTGTATATAAAATAAAACTATGTTTACCAAGCTTAAAAGTTAATTCACTATTGAGTTACTTAACCTATATAATGCCTGTTATTCACTAAAAGACACGGAGTTGTCATAAAACACACATATTTCAATTTTTATGCGTGAATGTTTAAGGTCCTGTTTATTTTTAAGGTGCATAGTAAGTCCAATGCAAGAAGTTACTTCCGAACAAAACCGTTTTCTTCAATTCGACGGAACAGATTTTAAATCATTATCACTGTTATATACGTCCCCACAGAGGGTCGCAAGCCTACCCTAACTATGTGAGGGTAAACGTTTAGGGCCTAAGTCGATCACGCTGACTGAGTGCGGATTTGTTGATTACAAACATTTTTATTACATTTGAATTTCTTCGCAGGTGTACGCAGGTTGCCTCAGGATGTTTTCCTTTGCCATAGGAGAATCAATTAAATGTACATATGTAATGAGAAAAACGAAAAACACATTTGTACATTGCAGGATCGACCCCGCGCCTTCGCCCCGAGTCATTTCTATTCGTAGACGAGGAGACCTATTTTTGAATTACGAATGCGACTTAGAAATCACCGATATGACTAATAATCACCGATTTTCAATAATTCGTATTTTTTAATATCACTTATGTGACTACCTTAGTCACGGATGTGATTTCATTACGAGTGCCCTCGACCAATCGTAATCAAGTCATACTTGTGAAAATGTTATGTGTTTTGTTTAGAGAACATATTGACAAGAGTCTGAAGTTGATGTGTTGATTTTTCAGTCTATATATATATATATATATATATATGAATATATAGCATTTATATATATATATAATAACCGCAATGGTGCAATACCCGGCAATAACCAGCCGGCCATGTATAATAATATATATATATATATATATATAATATTATATATAATAAACATAATGGTTAAGCCGGCAATAACCGGCAGCGGCTACATTCTGCGTGGAACCGAACTCTTACATTTGTGTGTGTACTTTATCTATGTAGGCAGCTCTGCGATCGACTTTCAAAAATTGAATGATTAGGAATCCGTGATCTCAAAGTCTTCGAAATCACCGCTGACTATTTAGTCAGCGGTGATTTCGAAGTCGAATTCGTAATTCAAAAATAGGTCTCCAGTTCTGAAAGCACAACGCCACCGATGAAATTTCAAATCGTTTGTTATTATTTGTTGCAAAAACGTGCAATAACTAGAGTAGAAAGTGACACAGTTAAATATTTTAAAAATAAAAGTTATAAAAACTTTGATGTGTAAGTGAAATGTGAAAAGTCTTCTAACATCGTAAATGGCTAGGTTTCAGGGTTCAGTGCTTATACTACCATAGTCGTGGGGGGAAAGGAAGAAGCAATTATCTTAAGCATAGATAACATTTGTCCTAAAGAAATTTTAACCTACTTCTAAATTAACATGATATATAATTATTCAAATATTACCTAAAACCGCTCATCATTGTAATCAGTTATTATATTACATTGCATTTTATTATTACACACTCAAATTTAAAACAAACACTTGATACAAAATTGCAAATTACCTACGTACGAAGTATTATCATTTTTCCACGTATTGCCTTGCGGATATATTTCTCATTCTACTAAATAGATAAGGTTACATTTATATTAGCCTGAACTAGGCCACACCTGTGCATGAGGCGAAAAAGTGCTTACTTGCTGATAAATCTAATTACACAATAATATTAATGTGTAATTAGATTTATTATGTGATAGTGTAAACACAGATATAGACAAATGTGGATGTTTTACTTGTAGCAATTTAAACCGTAATTTTAATTCGTCAGTTTGTACAATTCCATTTTGTTCTTGTTACGAGTATGCCCAGGTTTTGTAATTTGTTTAAGTGCATAAGTACATAAATTGTATCAAACGCCTATGTCTAATTTAAATATACTTTTTTTACCGATCTTTTGAGTCACAAAGTTAGTCAACTGATGTACTGCATCAGATGTAGACAACTTAGCTTTAGAACTAAACTGAAAAGGTGAAGCAAACTAATGATTCTCTAGATTGTAACTATGGTATAATGATTTTTTCTGAAACTATTGATATGGAAGAAAGTAGTAATATAGGTACATATATACCAATAAGAATATACCGGACACAAATATTGGAATAACATTAGTGGGGAAAAGCCCTTCAGAGAGAATTATGTTAGTGATGGGAAATACCAATATGTGTTTAAAACGTCTCGAGCTTATGTTATTATACTATTGCAATTAATTACACACTTTTCTTTCTTAACAGTAATTAGTTGGGCTATTGTTCGTCAATGTTCACTATAACAAATATATTTTCAGTGGTTCCAAGTTTTTCAAATGTTCAATGACTATGCTGCCGCGTTTGTGTATAGAAGCGTAGCGTTTTGCAAGAGAGTTCTCGAGGTTTATAAAAAAGTAAATTGTAATCGTTAGTTATGAGAAGCAGTGAACTGTTAGTTGCCAGTAGACTTATAGAAGTAAAAACTTAAAGAAATTATATTCTTGTTGCGTAGAGCTTCGACGAACACATTATCTGGATATCTTCTAGTATTTTTACAAAAGTCATATTGTGTAGAACTGCTTGCTGAACTTATAAAATAAGACGATTTCGCGTCAGCAGTTTTGTAAACTGGACTAGGATACAATTTGCATATAATGTAATCTAGATACTTCATGTTCATTGTATATGTACAAGTATATACGTCAGATGATATAGTTTCTTGTGCTTATAATGTCTATTCATTCTATAGTGGTATAAATATCAAATTAAAATACGGAGGTATAGCAACAACCAAGTACTTGCCTTCATTTTTTTTTTATGGTATAGGGCAGCAAACGAGCAAACGGATCACCTGATGGTAAGCGATAACCGTTGCCCATGGACACCCGCAACACCAGAGGAGTCACAGATGCGTTGCCGGCCTTTTAAAAGGAAATAAAGGGAATAAGGGGAATAAGGGGGGTTGGGCCTCCGGTACCCTCACTCACTCAGCGAAACACAGCGCAAGCGCTATTTTACGCCGGTTTTCTGTGAGGCCGTGGTATCACTCCGGTCGAGCCGGCCCAATTTGTGCCGAAGCATGGCTCTCCCACGGTAAAACCAGGTGTCATTATGGGTCTGATGCCATACACACCCTTGGACCGAGAGACCAGCTAGTTTTTCATAGAACATGAATTTGCTGTGTTGATTTAGAATTTACTTACAGTCCACACTGCAGTCCACAAAATTCAAGCGCGATGCGATTGACAAAAAATCTAAATGAATCATCGTATACATATAAAAAAATATATACAAATAAAAAGCCAACTCAGTAAAAGCACTAATACTTTATTAGACGATAATTCTGATCGATATTCCGCCAGGTGTCCGCAGCCGATGCATTATGGATGACTAAAATCTTGAATATTGTATGGAGGGACAAATCGAAAGGTTGCGGACATGCACGCTTATTTATTAAGGCACAACTGGCCTTTTAAACCACTTTACCGCGAGAATTTCAAAGTGCACGATGCACTATTTTCTGTTATTCTTTTACTGGTGTTCATTACGCATTTTCACTCTTTTTTTAGTTATTAAATTCGTCGCCAACGCCGCAAACGGGCGAATCTCATTTAAGAAAATTGTTCAGGAGAGCAAAAAAAACGTTTTTTTTCCCCCGATGGCGTGCATATTTTAGCTATATTTCTATTTAGAAAAAAACTATTATAATGATAAAAATCAATTGTAATAGTATACTATGGAGACGTAGCTACTAAATTAATACAGCAGTAATATTTTACATTGCTGTATTTTAGACTGTTTTGTATGAAGTTCGCCCCTTTGCGGCGTCGGCGACGAATTACTTGTAGTACAATAAACATCTATCATTTTTATGTTTTATATATTTTTATAATTATTCAATATACTATATAATAACAATGATTAATTAATTTTAGCATACATCTTTATAGGGTACTATAGTCTTAATAGCTATACTGCGTTGGCAATTAAATTAATTCTATTTTACAGCTTTTGATTTAAAATCTGTGTTATAAAAAATCTTTATCTTTTATCTATATTTAAGTTCTGATTATGTATAGAAAGTAAGTAGAATGAGCAATATGGTGCTCAATACAATGATAATAATCTTTATTGGTTGTTTTTTTTTTATAAAGTTTATAAACATATTTAACGTTAATAACTACATTAGTCCAAGACTGTCGTAGTTATTAGCATAGTTATACCTGGAAGAACTTCTTAACAAAAGAAAACTTTATATAAACTAATAATGTTTATGTTTATTACGTTTGTGTTTATTATGTTAGTATGTGTGTGTGTGTATTATTAATTAATTAATTTAATAAGGTCTCAATATAGTCATAATCCTTTTTTTTTTGTTATTTATGATTAATTTTGTTTTATAATGATGAGCATAGATAAACATAATATGGTGCTTTGTTTCATCGAGAATGTGAACGCTTGCATTGATGTAAATACGAGTAGTTTTGGAGGCAGATATCCAATTATCTAGTCTTGAGGATGTGATTTTATTGTGAGACTCGTTTTTAACGTATATTTCCGCTTGTTGAAAATTTATTTGAATTTCTATAACGGGTTCTCGGTCAACTTTGGGGGTCTAGTGTCTTAACAGTATCCCTCATATGCGCCATGATGGGAGCACGTCCATCAATGGACCATCACCTCCTCAGATGAGGAGACGTCACAACCAGACGAGGTCATGGAAACTGACGAAAATTTCAACGACATACCCAACACAACCTAGTTCAAAAATCAGATTTACATATTCCTTATTGATTTCACGACACAAGAAATTTCACAGTGAAACAGATTGCTATTAACGAGGAGGCAGGCATTGTTTGTGTTTCCATCCCACGGCCCTATCACGGGCAGTTCTTCTCGGCGCGTCTGGCGGCGATGTCGGATTCGCCGTTGATCGAGCGCTCGCGGCAGGCGTCAGTGGAGGGGCATCGCTGAGGTTTTTAGTGGGTAGGCCTACCCCCTTCTGGGGAGGAGAGCCCCACATAATTCTGCGCTTTTCCCGGGGTGCAGGGTATGCAATTCAATGCATTTTCCTCAGCGACAGCAAAAAAAAGGCATTGTTTGTGTTGTTAGTTTCTTTTATATTATTATTGTAATATCTACCTATTTGCAAACATTCAAATAGACACTCTTGTTACATGATATATTTTTTGTAAAAAATACATTTTGCTCTATCTAATATAAATTAATTTCTTAAATGATTCGGGTTCGTAAAAGCGCCGTTAAATTAAAAATTTTTATACTCTTTCTCTGAGTGATCGAATCAAATATGATAGAATCCACTAACGAAACAATATCATTGACGTAGCTTAGCGAATCACAAACTGAAAGTACGGCTGTTGGGGTGAAAAGGTCCTGGCAAGCAAATGTATTGGTAGGACTCGTATAAGTGAATTGGCGATTGTATGAAGATTGCAGGAAGGCGCTGCGCAGAAGCTATTGGAGTGGAACTCTTTGAGGGAGGCCTATTTGCAATAAAGAGCGTCTCCTGACTGCAATGATGATAACATTTTACAATATTTTTCTTGAAACCCTTACTTAAATCCAAGTTATAAATGGCCAGACTATATAGGTAGATAGGGCGCCACTTTTCGCTTTACATTTGCACCACGAAAATCGCCCTTATTTCAATAGGGTGTAGACCAAATGTCAGTACACAAAGGTCACTTGAATCAGTGTACTTGGAACTTGTTGTACTGGAACTGTAGTTTCCCCCACCAAATAATTAATAATAAGTTTAAGTTGAGCTGTCCCATGGGTCCCATCAAAAATGATTTATGCAATTTTTAAGCTATACCAATCTAAATTGCTACAATTAGATTGTGGTAGCTTAATAAACTAATAATCTAATTAATAAAGTACTTAACTATATTTAATAAAGCAAATGGCTGAAGGTTAAGTTACTCTTATAGTCATCCCAACTTTGGAGAAAAGTCTCAGTGATAAAATTTTTTATTCGCTTGCGACAATTTCTCTTGTAAATGAATTATGATAGACGCAAATTGATTCGATCAATCAAAATCGACTCAGGTCACGACGTTGCGATTGGTGTCACGGTGTTTCAATATTTTTTTCGGTTCATAATCTTCCCGCATCACCAATACCGCTTGTGTTAACTGGAAGTGATATTTTTATGACTTATGTTAATTTTACAACCATAATAATAAATTCGTACTTCCCTTGAACTTTATTATTATTGTTGTAAAATTACTATATATCTTAATGACTTGCGAACTAACTGTAAAATATTTTTTCTTTAAAACGCCTATTTTGGATAATGATATAAAATTTAATTTTATAAAACTTAAGTAGTGCTGATAATGAAGTCAGTGAGGTTTTTCAACTTTACTGCTTACAGCACACAGCACCACTTAACTCAGATACTCACTGAGATCCATCAGTCTTATTCTATGGATGCATCGATTGTTATATGAGTGAACTGGGAATTGGTTATAGGGTAATCAGCAGATATTACATGCGGGATTTGATCTCTGGGGTTAACGATTAAGGGTTAATTGTGTTTTATCAATGTATGTTTTCAATTTTTCTCCTTTTATTATACATTAGTTAGTGCTTAGTTTTTAGACATTTTCTGTTTATTTTTAGACATTATTATCTTTAAAATCGTTTTATTTTCCACGTCTCTTTTGGCCTTCTTGTTTATGATTATATTTTATATCGTTTGGTTCTACTTATATTTTGAGTTTTTAAATCCTTCATACTTTAGAATTGTTTTAATAGAATTTAGATATTGCAGCTCTATCTGCTTCATATACTTTATAAAGGGTTTTTCAATAAGGGCGGGTAGATTTTGAAACGAAATTAAACAAGCTGCGTATGAGGTATCAACAATTTTTTTTTATTTAAAAGGCACATATATGCCATTAAGTATGGAAGATGACATCATTCAAATGCCCGCCTCGGCTTCTCACAGTGGCACGGATCCGAGTGGTCCAATTTTCAATAACTCTTCCGCATAGATCCGCCTGAATTTGAGCGATGGCATGTGTTATGTTCGCCTTTAGGGCATCGGTGGATTGTGGTTTATTTGCATAGACCTGCGACTTCAAAAAACCCCACAAGAAAAAGTCTAACGGGGTTAAATCGCATGACCTTGGTGGCCAATTCACATCACCCCTGCGAGAGATAACCTTAGTCTCAAATCGCTCATGCAGAATGTCAATCGTGGCGTCCGCTGTGTGGCACGTAGCGCCATCCTGCTGGAACCACATGTCGTCTAGGTCCATATGGTTCAACGTGGGCCATAAAAAATTGGATATCATCGTTCTGTAGCGCTCGCCGTTGACAGTGACCGCCTCACCAACGTCGTTTTCGAAAAAATACGGACCAATGACGCCGCCGGCCCAAAATCCACACCAAACCGTAACTTTTTGAGGATGCATTACCACCTGGTGAACCTCGTGTGGGTTTGTGTTGTTCCATATACGGCAATTTTGTTTGTTAACAAAGCCATTCATCCAAAAATGCGCCTCGTCGCTAAAGATGATTTTTTGCCCGAAATAGGGATCATCTTCCAAACGATTCGAGGCCCAGGCAGCGAACAAACGACGTTGTCTATGGTCATGAATTTTGAGCTCCTGGGTCAGTTGAATCTTATACGGATGTAACCCTAAGTCCCGTCGCAAAATTCGCCAAGTTGAAGTTTGCGAAAGGCTGAGTTCTTGTGCACGGCGAGGAATCGACTGCCTCGGGTTCTGCTGTACACTTTGACGGACCGCCGCGATGTTCTCGGCTGATCTTGCGTTTCTTGAACGTACAGGTGTGGGTTGATCGATTAACGAACCGGTTGTTTCAAATTTTGCCACCAAACGCTGAAGAGTCGACTGTGAAGGGCCACCACGTCTACCGTAAAATGGGCGCAATGCACGCAACGTTTGCACTAACGAATACTCATTTTGATAATAAAGTTTTATCATTTGTACGCGCTGTTCAATCGTGTAACCTGCCATGGTGATTTGGCATAAGCAACTGAATAATAAGCAAAAGATTTGACAAGTGTCACCAAAACAAAATGGCCGCCACGGGCCGCCAAAATCTACCCGCCCTTATTGAAAAACCCTTTACTTGAATCTTGGTTTATCTTTTGTTCAATTTATTTTGTTATTTCAAAGAAGATTCAAAAATTCAACTCTCCTCTTTAAATTGGCGACAGGTAATAGTCAAAATAACCTTTATGAGCGCTGATGGACCTGGTTCCAAGTTGGAACCAGGAGTAGGTTTTTTTTTTTGCGAGGGGAAAATGCACCTTATGCACCTTATCACCGCGCTGGCTAGGCGCGGCCGTGAGTGGGGCTTTCCGGTAGAGTGCCGGCCTACCCACTAAAAACCCCCCGGTGTCCTTCCAGCCCAAATCGGAGCGCGTGGCGGGGTGCGCTTTCGCGATTCTACCGCCACACGCCCACAGGCTAGCTCGACCTCTGTCGGTCGAGCCTTCGCCAAGGGAGGATTGTCCTAGACACTAGGACAATCCCCAGATAGGGAGACACCTCACTGCTTGCGCGGTAAGCCAGCCGCGCACGCTACCTTCACGGCAGGGTCATTAGGCGAGCGCTTGCTCGCCTTCACCTGCCAATCTACCTACGGAGTAAGAGCTTAACTCTCCATTTGCTCCTGTTCCTGTCCCGGCCTTTGGGTACCAGACTGTGCCGCCTTGACCGGGATGAGACGTCCTCTTAGGGGGGGGGGGATTGCAGTTTACCCCCCCATACGGTGGGAACCAGGAGTACCTGGATTTCCAAACTATTGAAAAACAAAGTTCAAACAATGAGTTGTATTGTATTGTCTTCTTATATTTTGCATTGCCTAGTTTATTATTTTTATTATTTTTTTTTAATACTTGTAGTAAGAAAACGTTTGTAAAGCCGTTACGCGCCCTAGGTTCGATGCGATTGCTGTGTATTTCGTAATATGGTGACCACATAACTGAGCAATATTCAAGTGTACTACGAATCAAGGCAAAATAAAGTTTCAACAAAATATAAGGATTTCGGAAGCGTATAGTATTACGAGCTCTAAAACCAGAAATTTTTCACTTTTCTTAAAAATATGATCGTAATGATCTCTGAAAGTAAACTTTTCGTGATCGTTAATTTTATAGTCATAAATTAATCTCTGATATTTTGATGTAAACGATATTATAAAACATTTTTTAATATTCAACATCATGTTATTTTCATCACACCATCTATTTAAGGTTTTAAGGTCAAACTGCAAGGTTTCACAGTCTTTGCCATTATAAACTTCCGTAAAGAGCTTAAGATTATCAGCGTACAACAAGCAGGGATTGATTAATTTCGAACTGAGATCATTAATGAAATAAATAGTAGCGGGCCAAGGTGGGAACCTTGTGGTACTCCAGAGGTAACCTGGACAGGAGATGAAAGGAAACCCTTAACCGCAACAAGTTGACTACGTTTAATGATATATGATTCAAGCCACCTTAATAAATTACCGTGGATACCGAAGTGAGTTTCCAGTTTATGGATTAATATACTGTGACACACTTTGTCAATATACGTGGTTATAACACGTTTGTTCTCGGCTGTATTTAGACAACTTTACACCGCTCGCTGGTCTCTTATTCAAACAAAGTGTAAGAAGCAAAGTGTACGAAGCAAAGTGTACGACAACGAACAGTTGCACGGTAACAGAGTGTTGGGTTGTATTATAACTATTTTGCAGTTTTTTTTTTTGTTTCTAATAAAAATTGCTTTGTGATGAAGTCTTAGTCAATATTCCACATCTTCTATTATTCTTCACAATAGGGGGGAAAGAATTACTTTGTTTGTATTAGTCTGACATTATCTCTCCGTCACAACGCTCGCTGGTGATGTTGTGACTAGGCTTGCCAGGTGTCCGGCTGTAACCGGACATGTTTGGCTTTTTGCGGTCGCGTTCGGCCAAATATGTACGTGTTTGGCCTGTCCTGCTTCTGTCAGACTTTTTGTCAGAGCGGCAATTCGTACGACGATGGGGGACGAACGCCCGACCCGAGCGGACAAGGGCGAGCGGAGAGCAAACTATCTTTCGGCAAAATCTCATCCTCACTGTACATCACATATACGAGATACTTTTTTCAACAGCCCAGGTGTAAAAACATTATGTTTGCCAATAAAAAAACATGTCCGGCTTTTAGGGCAAAATGTCCGGCATTATATAGTGCGCAGCCCGGCCGTTGCATTTTATGGTCGGCAACCCTTGTTGTGACGTATCTTCATGGTGGCTGTGGCAAGACGATCACATAACTGCTTCACTCTTGTCACTTGTTTCGATTGTCAACTACCTACATTTTGCAATACTTTACTTTTCTATTCTTTATTACTTTACTTTTCTTCTACTGTGTATGTATTTTTGTACCATTTTAATTATTTCTGATTCATGTAACATTAATAATATTCATTTTTTTTTATTGAAATTCAGATTACGAATTATGAACAGCCCGGATGTGAAAATATATAAAATATAATAAATACAAGATTATTGAAGCAGTCTTCACAATGGGCTTACAGTTTTTTAGACAGCGCTGTGCTAAGAAGAGAAGCAAGATCTCGGAGACGACACTTTATCTTATGGAAAACGGTATGTGATAGATCAGCAGATCTCAGGCACTCGAAGTGTCTTACTCGCGACTTACGTCGATTTATCAAAAAACCAATAGAGGGAAATAAAGGCTTCAAAATGTTTGCAAGAGATGTATCAATTGGTTAAGATCTGTTGTCAAAGCTGAAGATTTAGAACGTGAGAATCGTCATACCGCAATCTGAGGTTATAGCCGAAACTGAATGTGCCTATGGACAGCTTTACGCAAAGTCTTCAACATCTGCTACGTCACCGACAACTTCCAGAACATCAGTCAAACAGCTTAAAAAGAACAAGGCACACTGTGATGAAGGAGTTACAGCTGAGTAGTGAAAGCTGGTGGAGTACTGACTTGCTCTCCAGAGACTCTTCAACTTCATCACAGTCGAAGGCGAAAGCACGCCCTAAGAGCGTGTTAGCCCTGTTAGATACTAATAGAAGAACTATAGCCCAAAAAATGAAAAAATAAAATTATTAACTCGGGCGGGACTCGAACCCGCGTTTTCTACAAACCGTGTAAGACGCCTTAACCATTCGGCTACCCAGCACCGTTCGCTCCAATTGACAACCTCAATAGATACCTTATTTACTCTTAATAACGACATATCAAGATACAACTTTGACCGATCGGCAACCAATAACGACAAAAAAAATTGCGGAAATTTTTTAAGCATTTTTTTTTTTCACTTTAATCGTGTCGCGCAGTGTATATTTACATGTACAACCCTTATAATGTATTAGGTCACTTGGGAATATACACGCTTTTTTATTATTATACTAGAAAAAACTTTGTATGTAGACATAAGATTCACCTGTTTATTTTTTTACATCTATAAAATAACAATTCATTCAAAATTATCGGCTAATAGGGAGATTCGATAGATACAGCGGGTGCGTTGTTTTGTATGAAAGAGTTCGTATACTTTTTCAATACAATAGAAATGTTTGGTTGTGACTTAATTGTTCCTTCACTATTTGTTTAGGATTTTTTTAAATTATCTTAAGTTTCCGATTAAAATAATCTTAACACTGTGGTCATTTGAAATATTAAAACTATTTTAATAAAGCATTTTAGTAAAGAATCGAAGCCGCAAGCCGCGTGTTCAAGGGTTGAAACCGTCAAAGGGCCATAAAGTGGACCAACCTGACCTAACTCGCAATTTCAAGGATATTACAATACTCTCACCCTTCATATAACTAATTAAAACTTGTGGATTCGGTACATAAACACGGGTTAGCCGTTTATTGCGTTAGTGTTGCAGTTCCGACCCCAGGGGATAGGTGTTAGTAGGTTGTTTAAATGTGGGTTTTAATGTTGTGATGGCTGAAAATAAGATTTTATTATTTGTATATCCGAAAGGTCTCAGGACTCTGTCCTTAAACAGGCGAAGTATTAATAAGTATATGTATATTATATTACGCAGCTGACACTTTAAAAAATATAAGACGGTTACAAGTAAATAATTCTATGAAGTGAATACTTCACTGGATTATTGGAAGCAATTTGTTAAAGTCAAGGAGGTTATCAAATTAAAATATTTAAATGTTGTTCTTATGAACATAGCACTATTTTCTGGGATTATACACTGGGTAGCTTTTATCTAGCTTTGATGAACGTTACATAAAAAAAAAAACTTACTATTAAATTACTCATAGAGAAAATGCTAAGAGCGTTGAGCTGCTTTGAGTCTAGTTTCGTTTCCTAGGATATTTAGGATGGTATTCTAAATTCAAACTCAACCTAGAATCTCTGCTAAAGTTAGACAGGGATAGCGCTAAGTGGCCTCAATAACGTCATCCCTTTCTACGTGTACTTAAGCAGCGATTTGAGTTTAAGTCTAATTTTAGAACTTTCATATCACCATTTCTTATCCGACCCGCCCGACCCTATCACGCGAGCAAACGAATCTCTTCCGCCGGCCACCAACCGCGTTGTTCTTCACGCCACACACCCACGTCTCTTGCTCACTCACTGCGCTTGTCGGCGAGCGCAAAGACCCGGGCCACACATCCGTCAAACATATACCCGGTACCGTCACATACCGGGTAGATTCTGACCCTCCACTACACGACGACCTTGAGCGTTCGAGCCATTAGACGGCGCGCTCAAGTTGCGTCGACATCCTTTGTTTCGACCCTAACGACTCCGGAACGGTCGCCGGTGTCGTTAATCGGATAGCCTTCCACAAACACACTCATTGCAAAGCTGAACATAGCCATCTGCGGCTTATAGCATAGATCAGTCCAAAAAAAATCACCATTTAAGCAATTCATTCATCACCTCTTAGGGTTTCTTTTACCTTCTCATGTCTGTCTCTAATGTTAGAGTTACGCTGATGGATAAACCAAGACGTGAATCTGTACTCAGTCCTTTTTTTATTCATTAGTCACTCATTCTTCTTTATATTCGTATCTCTGTTCATTGGAGTTACCGATTCCTATCAATATTCCGAATTTTACAGAAACACGGGTATTATCGTTTATAATTTTTTAATGTTATTAAAATATATATATTTTTTAAACGCTATTCTTTATAATATTTTTTTTCAGAAACGGGACAGCTCTTTTAGTCTGCGCGTTGATGGTGGATACATTTTTTCCTGCCTCGCACCTAAGTGAGTCTAAACTCTTATCATCAGCTGGGATTTTTATGATTGCTTGAATCTCGTGAATCTCAAATTTCCTTTTCAGTCAATTAAAATAATGATCGAATAACATACGCACCCCAGCCTATATCTAATATGTTGATTAATTAGATCAAATGTGCACCATCGCCTATAATTCTGTTCGCCAGGTGGTTCGTAGCGCTGAAATATTAATAGACCGGTGAAGGTATAAGTTGGGTCGATACGAAATTATAAGGCTGTGTCGTGTGTCATGCAATTGCCACGGCGAGAATAGCACACAAATGAAATCGAATACTTTGTAAGCTTCGGTTCGAATTTTGCAAGCCTTGAATTCTTCGATATGAAACGATATGAAAAGATCTGAGTTTCATTTCTCTTTTTACGATCACGGTTGTAAAATTTGCATTCTAGGGTAAGAAACTGTCTTATCATATGAGTTAGGTCAGTATATCCTTTACCTACGTATTAGTTTAACAAATATTGTAGATAACGGTACAGAATACCTGTATATACTAGATAAAAATCTAACACCTATATATATCATTATGCTATATATTTATATCACTATATATAGGTAATAGGTTAGGGACTCCTCTAAGGTGTAGGTATATGAAAATATTTTTTCTTTCTCTCTTTTCATTTGTGTAATGTATTACTTGTCAAGGCAAAAGGAAAAATGAATGTTATTATTAGAGAACAGATAATCGGATGCATATTTACCTAAAGTTAGTTTAAGACAAAGTATGGAAACGGCTTTTTATTGTTTTGTTAAATAAAAATCCCGGGATTGCGGAATTGGATAGCCGGATGTTTATTTATTTACCTAATTTAGTTTTTGACAAAGTATGGAACTGTCTTTTTATTTAACTTCCATAAATAAAAATCCTGGAATTCCGGTACTGTGGAACATTTTGGTAATGCAAAACTAGTCGGTAATATGAGCTCTCGGTCTTTTGAAAATAAATACCACGTGCTAATTTAGTAATTTTCAAACAATATCACTACGTTAAATTTGCAGTCCCGTATTTTCCCGGGATTTTTATTTTACAAAATGTATTTTAAAAAACCGCTTCCATAATTTGTGAGCCAAAAATTAACTTTAGGTAAATATGCATCCGATTATCCGATCTCTAGTTATTATCCTTACTAATATTATAAATCGGAAAGTGAGTTTGTTTGTTTGTTCCGCTTTCACGCCGTAACTACTGAACCGATTGCTTTGAAATTTTGCAGATGTAAAGATAAAAGTCCGGATTAAATAATAGGGTACTTTTCATCCCGGAAAAATCGACAGATCCCACGGGATGCGCAATAAAGGTTTCGCTCAAAAACTACTGCACAGATTTTCATGCGGTTTTCATTTCTTCTTGAGCAAGATTTTGCGGTATTTTTTATCTCGGAAAAATGGATAGTCCCACGGAAAGCGCGATAAAACCTTCGCGCCATAAACCGACTTCCGCGCATATGTAGTCGTGGGCAAAAGCTATGACCCTTAACCCTCAATAGACCCAATCCCGAAATCCACGCGGGCGAAGCCGCGGGCAGAGAGCTAGTAGAACATAAACTGAAATTGAACAAAAGCATAACTAAATTAAGGTACGTTATTCATTTATGGCAGAAGTATGGCATATATCAAAATTACTCGTGTCCAGAGCCTGAGTCCAACATAAACTCGCAAAGAGACAATCAACTACGAGTAAGAGACATGAGACAACTTCGGTATGTACATATTTACCCAAAAAATATAATTGTTTTATAACTACGAGTATGTATTGTAAATTTCATTATAAAATATTATATCCACATTATGATTTTAGAATTATGTGGCATACCATCATTGTAATTAACCCAGTTTTTTATTACATAGTTAGGTGAAGAAAACTATGAATGGAAATGGAATGGAAGGTAAAATTAAGGTTCAACATGTAAGTAATTACGTTCAAGATTTCTAATTGCAAATGAAAACTTTGGCGGCAGATTTGTGATTTTTTTGTGTGTAATAATAATAGTAATGGTCTATTTCAACTGTAAACAGTTATTAATCGAAGCGATTATAGTTAACGGTAATTAATTGTGTACCCTTCTTACCATAACAATATCACTTACTGTAAAGTTATTATAAATAATACTTTCATTTCTAACACTGTCTAAGAAAGACAAATTGACAATACGGAAATAATAGAATTGGTTCTAGCATAACTTTTTGATTATCCATTTACTTTATAGTGATAATTATGTTCCTCAACGTGTACGATGACTCAATAAAGAAGGAATTCATGAGGACAAATCGTCATTAAGCGTCACTGTTCAGCATCCCTTCCATATTTCCATTAAGTTTTACACGGGTAAAAAGAAATTCAGTGACTGGGCTACACCAGGTATTTATAAAAGTAGGAGAAAATTATATGAGCTATATGCCCTTAAATCTAACTCTAGGGACCCAGAATTTATTGAGTATGTAAGAAATTACTATAAAATATTTAAAAAAGTCTGTGTTACAGCTAAAAAACTTTTTATAGCCAATAAAATTAATGTTTCAAAAGATAAAGTAAAAACTGTTTGGAAAGTAATAAACCATGAAACAGGGAAAATAAAACAAAACGAACATACTTATTTGCTAAAGGTTAAGGATAAGTTAATTCAATCTGATAACGAAGTAGCCTCCGAATTTGAAAGGTTTTTCCACCAAATACCTATAGATACTACTTGTAGCCTCGGGTCATGTTCAAACGGTGCGGTCGCCCTCCTAGAATCAAATGTAAACAAGATTAAGGAATCTTTTCATTTTAGACATATTGATGCTGAATTTATCCTCAAAACTATTAAATCACTTAATAATAAGAAAACAGAGGATCTGTGGGGTATCTCAACTAATATTATTAAACCAATTATCTCTGAAATTGCACCTAACCTAGCCCTAATTTTCAATAAATGCATTGATGAAGGTCTTTCCGAATCTTATGAAAAATAGTAAATTAATTCCACTTTTCAAGTCTGGCGATAAGAGTGACCCTACTAATTTTAGACCCATATCTATATTACCAGCCTTGAGCAAAATTTTTGAAAAGATTATTTATAATCAGTAATCATCTTATTTTACCCATAACAAGTTATTTCATTGCAACCAATATGGTTTTACTAAGGGTAAAGTCACTACAGAGGCTGGAATTTCACTTTTAAAACACATTTTTATGCTTGAGAGGGCAGACAAGACGCAATAGGTATCTTCTGTGAACTTTCCAAAGCATTTGATTGCGTAAGTCACGACACATTATTGAGGAAATTAGGGCATTGTGGTGTCTCTATCAAATCACTCGGCCTAATTAACTCATACTTGTCGGATCGAATACAAAAAGTTGTTATTAATAAAACTGAATCTGCTGGAACTTCACTAGTTATGGGCGTGCCTCAGGGATCAATATTAGGCTCTTTACTATTTTTAATATATATTAACGGCCTTCCTTACTATACAAGCACTTTATGTGAAACAGTGCTATTTGCCGATGATACTTCTCTTGTTTTTAAAGTTGACAGAGGCAGCAATTGTTCGGACGAGGTAAATAGTGCTCTATCAAAAGTTCTACAATGGTTTACATTAAATAATCTTTCATTAAATTCGAGAAAAACCAAATTTGTTAAGTTTTCTATACCAAATGTAAGGCAGGTGAATACACCCTTAAATATTAATGGTGAAGTGGTATCTCTTGTTGAGAGTACTAAGTTTTTAGGCATACACTTATATTCCAGATTACAATGGTATACCCATATTGATGCTCTGTCAAGCAGACTAAGCTCAGCTGCGTATGCTGTTAAAAAAAATAAGGCTTCTAGCTGATGTTGAAACAGCAAGGTTAGTTTACTTTAGTTATTTTCATAGTGTAATATCTTATGGCATTTTGTTATGGGGATCAGCTGCCACCATTGAAAGTATTTTTATACTACAGAAAAGAGCAATTAGAGCTATATATAATTTAAGACCTAGGGTTTCCCTTAGGGATAAGTTTAAAGAAATTAACATTTTAACATTGGCGGGGCAGTACATCTATGAAAATATAATCTATGTACACAAATATCACAAAAATTTCATTAAGAATAGCGATGTTCATAAATTAAATACAAGAAATAAAAATAAGCTTGCTGTTCCAAATTTTAGATTACATAAAACACAAAACTCATTCTTGGGGAAATGTATAACTTTTTATAACAAGTTACCACACAATATTGGTAATCTACTTTTTAATAAACTAAAAATTCGAGTAAAAAAAACTTTAATGAGCAAAGGATATTGTCGAGTCCAGGATTACTTGGATGATCGAAGTGTCTGGGACTAAAAAACCCTCGCTCGTTGAAATAAACAAATTGTTAATAAATTCTTAGGTAACTGTGTAACATAATAATATGTATATTTAACTGTACCTATTATAATAACACTTATGTAATTGTTGCTACATTTGTTTAAAGGCTGATAAGTTTCTTGCGCCCACTTCTTTGCTTAAATGACAAAACAGCGGTTGCAGTGTCCTATAGATAATAACCTGAACTTTTAGTATTATATGTTACAGTTTTAGTGGTTGTGAATAGTCATGCTCTCTTTAAAGTCTCTTTGGCAGTGTCGTGTGAGGCGGGTCGTTGCGTTCCCTAAAATACGGTTGTGCGAAGCGATGGCTGGCTCATACGTCATGCTCGTGAACGGGTGCTGCTAGCGGAGATGAGTCTACTCTACTGCTTTTTATATCGAGATTATAAATAGTTATGTTTATTATTATTATTTGAATTTTATATTTATTCTGTATGACACAACAACCAAAAGGTGTATGAGCAATTATTTTGTTACTTGTATCATAATAAATGATTTCTAGTTCTTAAATGATTGTATGCGCGTGTCCTGCGGTTGTTTCTTTTTTTTTTTTAGTTGTGATAATGTACACGGGTACCTGCTTTTGGTAATTTGTATCCTTTTGTGGCTTAGGGGTAGTCATACTCTCATTAAAATCTCCTCGGCAGTGTCGTGTGAGGCGGGTCGTTACGTTCCCTGAGACATGGTTGAGCGAAGCGATGGCTGGTTCATGCGTCATGCTCGTGAACGGGTGCTGCCAGCGGAGATGAGTCTGCTCCTTGCTATACTGGGTACTACTCGTATTTATTATAATTTTAATTTAACTTTAATATATTCTTTTAAAACTATATGACACGGCATTCCTAATATAGGCATGTTTTCAAATTATATTTTTATTAATTGTATTTCCTATATTATGTAACGGAAAGTGACTTCATGAATTATCAATATTGAAGTCATTTTCCAAATTGACGACTCTGTATCTATTTAATACAGGTAAAAAAAAACAGCCCTTGCTGAGTTTCTTTCCGGTTCTTCTCAGTACAGGGTCTCCCGCCGTAGATTTGCGAAACGATGGCGTAGCTTTTCGACTTTCACAAGTGCTTGTAACAGCCTAGACTGAATAAATGATTTTGAATTTGAATTTGATTTTAAATTTGAATTTGAATATTAATGATAATTGTCTGGTATACCATTAAAATTTACCCGTTACACGATATAAATTGAAATAATGTTTTTAAGATTTTACGCTACTTAGATATTATTACATCAATGTTGAAATATTTGCACTTATTCAACACCGCTGCAGTTTTTCCATAATATCTGATGACGCCGTGTCACTGGATACAATTTAGTTATAGACTTATGATTTCAAAATCACTTCAGTAATTTCTTCTTTTTAGAGCATTTATATTTTATTATTGTAATAATTTTTCTAAATCAATACTATTATAGTATAGAAATATTTGATATTAACTTGAAACTTCAATTAACATTAACATTCAAAAACATCATTAGTATATTTTACTCAAAATTACTAAATTACACAAAAAATGATAACGCTTTGGATTATATAACCCTACGATATAAATATAAAACAAATCGAGTTCAGGATATTATTATTATTTCATGTAAGTCGGGGCTGATGTGCATCACTGCGACCTATTAAGATCTATTGTGACCAGCCTCCTGTGTAGGTTCCATGTAGGCCCTACAGTAGCTCCCTTAACTGGGCACTGACCAAGAAAGATAGGATGTTCCCAGTTCGGATTGTTTTTATTTCATCTGGGTCAAGGATGTGTTTCCCCAGGTGTCTGTTTCTTTTGTGAATCAGCGGTTCACAGTAGCACAAGAGGTGTATTGGTGTTTCACGCTCTTGTTCGCAGACTCTGCATGTGTCAGTGTCCTTAAGTTTCATGTTGTGAAGGTGTCTATTCAACATGCAGTGACCGGTCAAAGCCCTAACCATCACGCTCAAGTTACTCCTGTTAAGCTTTAATAGCTCGTCAGTGCGTTTGCGAGAGTATGGTTCGATTAGTGCTTTTGAGTGTGTCATCCCGGACGTACTGTGCCAGTCTGCTTTCGCCTCGTTAAGAAGGCGAGTTTTCAGGTATTGCATGGCCTGGTTCTTTGAGATACCACAGATAGGCTCTGGGCCGAACTGTATTCCTTGAGCCCCAGCCCTGGCTAGTTCATCGGCCTTCTCATTGCCGGTTATTCCAGAATGACCTGGCACCCATTTGAGAGTGATTTTGTTCTTTTCTCCCAGGTCATTGAGTTTTTTCACACAGTCTTTTACTAGCTTTGATTTAAGGGTGTTATTGTTTATTGCTAGTAAAGCTGCCTGGCTGTCTGAATTGATTACGATTTTTTGGTTTACGTAGTTTCGTTGGCGGTTCGCTTGTACACATTCAATTATGGCACAGACTTCCGCCTGGAATATAGTGGCATACTTTCCCAGATTTATGCTTTTGCTAACCCTGGGTCTGCCCCCATATATGCCACATCCTACGTTAGCCCCCATTTTTGAGCCATCGGTAAACCACACCAGACTCCCGTCATTTAAGGGATCACTATGTCGGCCTTGCGCCCAGTCTTCCCTCTTGGTGATTTCCACAGTGAAATTCTTGTGGAAGTTAACTTCTGGAAGCAAGACGTCTGTCGTCATTGCAAGAAGTGGACATTCAAACACTTTTTGATGTAGTGTCCTTATTGTCTGGGATTTCCAGTGTTCTATGCCAGCGTTAGTCCTATAGATGCCAGCCATCATCTCCTTCTCGATAAAGAGGTTTAGAGGTGGGAGGCTGAGGATTGCATTAAGGGCTATGGCTGGTGTTGATCTAACGGCTCCTGTAGCCATCAGGCATGCAGTGCGCTGCAGGCCTGATAGCTTTTTTATAGCCGTAATTGCTGTGCCTTCGAGCCCCATATCGTACAGGCGTAAGTTATTGACGGCCTGACAATGGTGGTGTAAAGCCATAAGGTGATTTTTGGGTTTAGTCCCCATCTCGTCCCTACAAGCCGTTGACATATACAAGTTCAGGATAAGAGGGCAATATGTATATGTTTAGTAAAATAGATAATATCTACTATATATAATAATCAAGTTTTAGCTTCATTGGCTTAAAGAAATTATTAAATGCATTAATCATACAGATCAATAAGACAGATATGTCGGATGTTTTATATGTTATTTATTGAAAAACAATTGATTGAAAGAAGACGATCTATTCATGAAACAATTATGTTAAGTGGATTGTTAGTATTGTTTTTATGGAACGCAGTTACCATTAGCTTAATATAATATTACTTTGTAATTATGAGAAATACATATTTTTCATTAAAGACATTTTACTGCATGGTGAATATATAACCAAATATTTACATTTTAAGTAAAGATTCATATATCCTACCGGAACATAATGCGGATACTGATATTTTGCGCCAGAAATAGGTAAACGGAGGTATTTAAGTATCCGAACTTAGTAAAAAGTGTTCCTCAAGGTAAGGTATTATAGTGTCTCACTAAATATTTTTTATATGATTCCTTTAATGTTTAACTACATCTACCAAACCAAAGTATCTCATAAAGTATTCTCAATATACAAAAAGTACTATTCAACAATATCACCTCAAAACAAGAATAAATAGCGAAACTTTTTAGGGCATTCTCGTGTTATAAAGCTTTTATGTCTCGTGGTTGGCTAAAAGCGGCCTTCGTTGTCGGTGTTTCTTCGACGAGCATGTGGATTGTGATTGATTATTGAGCCAGGGGAGCCGTACTTCGTATGGGGACACTGCTGATACCGTTACGATATGCGCAGCGTGAAAAATGACGCCCAAATTGACGTACTGTTCGCGAATATGTACTTATCTGAGTGCCTCTGACAGTTCTGAAAATTCTGTTGTTACCATATTAGATATGTAAATATGTTATTTTAGAGCATTTATATTATATTGTTATTTTTGGAACAGAGAAAATAAAAAGGTTAAATTACACAATCAAAGCTGAATGCCGATTTCACAGTAGAAAAATATCACGTTTCGTTTATTATTTTCTATCCCAAAATGAAATGAGAATAAACGATGTTTTAAACAGATTGATCATTATAATCTACTTATATAAATGTTTGGAAAAAGGAAACAAAATGTTGGTTTTATTACCAATAAATATTAAAATATTTTTTCGGTTTTACGACCGCTGCATCAACCGTATCTTCATTTAGAGAAGCAATGCAAGTGATCACTGCCAGCTAATAATTCTTTACCTTTACATTTATTAGAATGAACTCACCACCAATTTGTTAATTTTATTCATTCTAAACTTTTATATTTATTGTTACATTTACGGAAAGACAATTAATACGATTGATCAAATAATACATATTCTTTACAAGTTATAGTATTGTTTTTAGCTTATGGCTTATCGTCATTATTTTTAGGACGGGCAATCTTTTTCCAATACAAGATATTATTAGAACTTAAAAAGGACAGGATTTACTTTCTCAGTAAATCCCTCTGATGCAAGAATAAATATTTTTGTATGTGTAACTTAATGTAGCCTGTCGTATATCGCTTGTATCAACAGAAGTATACACAATGCAAAATTATACTGCGAACTTTAATTTTGTAATTGACTGTACGTGTATTAAAAAATGTATGTAGATTATTCTAGGCTGCTAGAATTGTTTAAAACTTTGCTCACAATAATCCCACAGAACTCTTTTTGAAGGCAGTTTAGAAACAACAAAATATGTTTTCCAAATGAAATGCTAAAATAAGTGGGACTTAGCGGAATTTTAATTCGCCCTATAAGAAGATTAAATGGCAGAAAAAGCTTCACTCTAATTAAAAAGTCAAATTAAAGAACAAAATATAAACAACTGCGTAAGTGTTGAGCGTTTTCTAGCTTTTGTGCCAACAACGAGTAATTTTCAAGACACAATTTAATTAAATATTACTATATATATATAGTATACTAGCTTATTATTTTACCGCAGTAAACAAATTTCACATTAATAAAAGGGAAGGTTTTTACTACTACTACTTAACTAAAAATTGAAGTGTAATTTTTAATAACCTATATTTATAGTAAAATGAGATATCTTAACTAAGTGGTTAAGTTTAGAGTGTCTTATTCACACAAGAGTTTTTACACATTGCATACGTGGTGAATTTAAAACATGGGAGTGGAAATATGAGTTATCAATGGATCCCACACAATTTGACTGATGTTCAAAAAACGGACCGCATCTTTTGGTGCCATACCAATGCTATTCAGATACATAAAAGGAGCTTCAAATCTGCTGTGGGACAGGTAACGGAACATGGATTTATAGCTACCATTCTTATCACAGAAGAGGCTGTCGAAGAGTAGATTGGTACAAACGTTTTCAAATTGGTTTAATCGTAGTTGAGCGAGAATATTTTGAGAATCACTATGTTTCTTTTTTACTAATATTACTATTTTTTAAATATTGATGCCGGATACCTAAAGTTGTAAAGCGCGCTGTGAGACTCGTTGACGATCCTGTACTCACAAGCGGTATCGAGCCTCTAAGTCTTAGGATAGACTTTACCTACTAATGTGGGTTATGTTCCGAGGAGTTTAGTCTTCATCGTTCATCATTCTATCTTCCGCGGCCATCATTCTATCATCGTACTGCTCACCATCGACAGCGAATTCATGCTCACATTCTGGAATCGAAATAGTACAATGCGCTGCCAGAAGAATTACCTCCCCCGTACCCTTCGATTGTGGAATGAGCTCCTTGCCAAGGTTTTCTCGGAGGGCTACAATACAAAGCGCGAGACTCACCCCTATGTTGCAAGTGTCCGTAGGCTATGGTAACTGCTTACCATCAGGCCAGCCGTAGGCATATTTGCCATCTTCGTGGTATAAAAAAAAGTGGGCTCACATAAATATATGTGATGGTTAATTGTGTAATAAAGTATATAATAGTATAAACATATAACTCTATTTGGTTCACGAAACGTTCATATTCTAGTTTCAATAAACATGTTAACTTTAACGGAAAATTATATCAAAGGGTGAAACTGCGAGTCAATTTAAAAGGGCAGACGCCCACTTTATTACGTATTTAATTAACTCCCTCTAAATTGGATTGCCCAATATAATTATCAGCTCACTTTTGGTTTCGCAAAGGTAAATTAATCCTAATGGTTTTCGATGTTTTGTTTTGATTTGCCGCTCGCTGTTTCAGATTTACACAGGAGAAGGTGCGGGAATTATCATATTTAATAATTATATTAATACCTTTCGTAAATTACGATTCAAGGATTTGTTGCTGCGTACAAATGAATACGAATGATTAATAGTTTTGTTTGAAATTAAAGTACTTAAAGATCATTTGCTTTCCCTTTCTATTCTCCCATAATTATAATGTATATATATATATATTATATATATATATATATATAATATATATATATATTATATATATATATATATATATATATATATGTGTGTGTGTGTGTGTGTGTGTGTGTGTGTTTATTTATTAAAAGCATATATAGCAATATTCTCATGTCTCATTTATGCTATAGGTAACATATTATTAAAGTATAACAAAAGTAGCACATAAAGCTTTCCCGTACATTTCTTTCAAAACGTCTGTTGTGGTTGGCTGGAAGAGATCTCTATAAGAGATAAGTCCACCATTGTACATATCCTTCCTTGTATATAATTGTACATAATATCTAATTACTCAATTAAGTATTGTAATGAAAATAAATCTGGCACGTTTTATCGCAATACATTCAGATGTACTGCGGTTCTGTTATTGAATACAGATTTTGCTGTAATGAAGCAAGTAATCAATCAATTGGTCGTAAAGCTAGCATTGAAGTTGTCCAAATTTCTCGCTTTTTTTCAAAACGTTTCTCGCCGTAACAACAGAGTTTCTCGCTATAGTAACGAAGTTAACAGTGTTATGGTGTTCTAGCAGTTAAGCCAAGACCAGGTGAAGTTGGTTTACTATATATAGCTTTAAGGTATTATTAGATTCAAAATTACAACACTGCAGCTAATTTGCAGTCGGTATTCAGTAACTTTCTTTTTAGTGGATTTCCCTGTTTGAGACAAATTCACCCGCAAACACGAAGTCGCCATTTGGTTGAATCTCCTATCCTTTTTAAAGCGATCACACCTCAACCAGTATTAATAATTTACATATTGAGCGCCGCCATTTTACAAAAGGCGCATCGTTCAAACCATGGTACAACGCGGTTCCTTCTTTTAGTTTATTAAATTTCACTTTTTCTGAGTTTTTCTCTGATTATTTATAGAATGATCTGTTCTTTGTTGATGTAGATTTGATAGACTCACTTAAAGGAATACTGGTAAAGGAGATGTCCCATATTGGTTTATAGTAACTAACTCGGGTAAATTTGATATATTTGGATAGAAGGCTCTAAAAGAAAGTAATCGCCGTAAGTTATGTTATTTTCAAGACCCCCGATTTTTAATAATTCGTATTCTAGTATAATAAAAAATGAAATATCTTTGATGCAATAATTACACATTGCTTAAAAAAAAATATCAACAAGCCTTTTAAAAATCTAAATACATACGTCATTGCTTTAATGAACCAAATATTTCTAATTTTGAGAAGTTTTGAACTAACAAAATATAGGGACTGCTATGTTACTTAATGTATGTTATCTAGAGCCAGAAAAAAATATTAATAAAAAATCAACTGACAAGTCAGGCACCTGCTGTCAATGTCATAGTTTTGATTTTATGATTCTATGATTCAACTCAACGGAAAATATCAAACATAGAGTAAGATACCGGTAGTCACAGATTAATAAAAACATCATTAAGGTGTTGCCATAATGAAATATTTCTTATAAACATGTTTTATTTATTTAAAAATAATTGGGGGTGGTAAAAATATTTCTTTTATTTGTTTCATACTTCATATTTTTTCGGATTTCAATTTAATGTAGTTTGGTGTTTGTTAGTTAACGCTGATCACAAAAAACCAACCTCCTTGTAATAAGAGGACATCTCCTTTGTACATAAATAAAATTTAAGTAAGAACTGAAAATATAAAGTACCCTTCCACAGCAAGTGTTTTGTTTTTTTGGCTTAATTCTAAAAACAATGTTCTAACAACAATGAAGACTACAAATCATTTAATTCTTAGATAGATATTCGTTCATAGTTACAATACACTATATAAACTAATCTAATACATGTTGAAATAAATTTCATTATTGATGTACTTTTATAATGCAACATTAATTCACCATTTTTCGTAATATTTTTTAGCATTTTACTATAAACGAAGAAAACCAACACAGCTAAGAGTTTTATTATAAAGGTTAGTTAAATATATATCATCATCATCCTCTTGCCCATTTCCCATTATCTGGGGTCGGCGCAGTAAATCTTTTTCTGCCATTCCTCTCTATCTTTTATTCTTTTTTTTAAATATAGAAAGAGTAAAAATAGAACTAAGTTCAAGAATTCCATAAATGTTTATAAGTTAAATAAAAACGCAAACTAACTCTTCTGAGGCGGAAGGGTTCCGATGGCTGGCTGCGTTATCTCGCTGTGTAGCGACGCTGATTCTTTGAGCGGAATAACAGCCAACTCTTTCGCCACTTAATGTCTCAATGTATTAATTTGATAGTTGTAGTAGTCAGTTTACGAATTGGTCCGTATGAGAATTGTCACAAAACAGTAATTGCTTCAATTGATAATGATTTGCTAAGTACCAACTTATTTTTTGCATTCAGTTATCTTCCTGTACGAAGGTATCCCTTGAGTCAGAACCTTTACGGGTAAAACCATAGGACTTTAGATGCATATCAGTTTGGAGTAAGACTCCTTTGTTTGGGCTTTTTCTTCTATTTACTAAGTAAACTAAAACTGTTATTTTTGGTCCATTTTGTTAACGGTGTCTCCAAAGTTAGACCATTACTTTGTATAGCTTCTTCTGGAGCATTATACAACAATCATACATTAGGTACGTGCATCAGTGGACCAATGTGTGGGGAACAAATTTTTTATGGATTATTTTATAATTCGCAATATAGTCTAACTTAAGTTAGGCTAAGCAGAGTGTTGACTTGATAAAGTGGGTAAATGGGCTATATTAGTCATGGTGGCAATAATATTTTCATATTTATTTCTTGTATGATACGCTGCATGCAAAGGAATAGTATAAGCTGCCTTAAAAAAAGGAAGTAGTAAATTTCACTCTTATGTCATATGCCCTTTTTTTGCGAGAGGAAATGCTCCTTATGCACCATGACGCTGCGCTGGCAAGGCGCGGCCGTGTGTAGGGCTCTAATCTAAGAGTCTAATGGCCGTTTTCACCAACCTTGTCTTAGCTTAGGTGACTCCTAAGTGACATGCTGTCACTTTTTATATTAACTGAAAAGAGTGAGACAGCATGTCTCTTAGGAGTCACCTAAGCTAAGACAAGGTTGGTGAAAACGGCCATAAGAAATCTAAGAGGACCGGCCTACCAACTAAAAACCCCTGGTGTTCTCTGAGCTCATGGCTCAAGGGGCAAACAATATTTTGCCCCTTTTTGCGCGCAATCTATCGTGTATTCTCCCATTAAACGACAAGTTCACTGGACAAAGAAAGCGAGTACAATGAATTCTTAGAAGCTTATGTTCTTCTCGTCAAATTAATATCAAATTGATTATGTATGGCTTACAAAGTGCTAGCTTTAAAAGTTCACTATAATAACATGTACATGTATTACTAAAATGGATTTTAAATATGCACAGATAAGGCTCAAATTTAATAAATAACTCTTGGGCATTAATGTTAACATCGGTCACCATTGATATTGCACGGTTAGGTGTAATAATTGGGTAGTAATGACAGTGCGGTGTGATGGATGGTGTAGCGCGCGGCCAAGCGATATGGCCTCTCGGTAAAGCCTTTGTGTTTAAATGCTCCGTTGCAATCCAGTTATGTATTATTATGCTACTATATATCCCTCTATATCGAGGGGAAATGTGTGAAATTGCGCTGTACCCGTCTTTCGGTTGAGCGGCTTGGCTTATGCAGGGCTTTCTAGCAACATTGCAAGGTCTACCCACAAGAACCCCCAGGTATTCTCATCGCTCTTTTGGATGCGTGCGACAGGGTTCACATTGATTGCGCAGCTCGAATTACGGATCTGCGCGCGCCAGCGGGCCGTCGGTGCCGTACTCCCGCACCTCGAAGCTTGGCTCCACGGGAAGGAGGAGGTCACCTACCGATTGACTCAGATACTCACCAGGCACGGCTGCTTCGGTGAGTATCTGTGTCGAATAGGACGGCAGGGATCGACACATTGCCACCACTGCGCATCCGACCTCGACTCGGCCTAGCACACGCGGGCGGAGTGCCTCCGAGCGCCGAGTCTTGGTCGCAGAGATCGGGCGAGATCTGTCTCCGCCGGCATTGATTGCGGCAATGCTGGCGGACGAGGGAGGTTGCAGGGCTGTGGCCTCCTTCTGTGAAGCAGTGATGCTCTAGAAGGAGGCCGCCGAGTGGGGTCGGGAGATGTCCGATCCCGCTCGAAGGAGGCGGTGCCGGGCTCGGTAGCACAGCTGCGGCGCCGCCGCAGGTCAACGGCGGGCGCGAGGTAATCGCGCCCGCGGATGCGGCGTCCCGGGAGGGACCACGCCATTTCCGTGGCTGGGGGGCGTTGTCGGTGGTAGAGATCGGGGGAAGTATTGTAGCCTCCCCCGAGGAGGGCTCCCCTGTATCGGCGGGGGAGCGGAGGCTGGGGGTTCCCGGAAGTAGCTTGGCGTTCCCGGGGGCTCCCTACATGCTTGAGGAAGGCCATCCCTGAGGTTTTTAGTAGGGGTAGGCCTCCCCCTTCTGGGGAGGAGAGCCCCACATAACCGCCGGCTCGCCACAGCCGGGGTATGCAACTTAATGCATACCCCCAACAAAAAAAAAGGGTTCACATTGATTGTTTATATCCTTATATTGATTAGTTCAGTTCTTGATGATCTTACTATGAAGTTTAAAGGAAATGTTAAATTTTCTTTAAAAATGTACAATGTGTGTCAATTATTAAATTATTTTCCGATTCTCCAATTATAAGCGAATTTGTGAAAATGTGTATACTCGGCCTGGTGGCTCCAATGCAAATCTCTTGGTTTGGCTGGGCGCTCGTACTAGCCGACATTTTTAAGAAGATTCCTGTGAAGAAGATACTTCGTAGGACGAGGCCTGTGGAGCGAGTGCAGAAGGACACGTTTTCCACGAAGTTCCAGTTCATTGCTTAAACAAGGCTTTGGCGATGTCTGGGCAGCACGGGCCTGTCCCAGTTTAAAAAAAATATTATAATAATTTTTGCACCGTTTGAAATTTGGATATTTCTTAATTTCCATCCCACACAACATTACAGGGACAAGACACGGCATTAATATCAACAGCGAGAAGACAACGCTCCTTCGTATTGCTGATGATATTGTGGCTGGACCATGGAAGACTTAGGCATAGTAGTTTTAGAATAAGACTTTAAAATGAAATTGAGTCGCTCCTCAATTTACATTAAGATTTCGAGTTCCTATATTTTTATTTTCTGTCGATGGATGTAATGTGCATTTTCCATAAGTGGAAATAAAATAATATTTTATTTGCACGAGCACTACATATTAAAATGAAATTGGATAATTACTTTTTATCCTTACAAACAGTGTGTCCCACAGCCCAGCGGCTAACGATACGGTTAGCAGAACACAGAATACCTCTAAAGCCGAGGCGAGTGGTGAAAACTTTAGTGTTTGCACTGGAATTATCATTTAAGTTTTGTTATAACACATTTAGCTCCATCCCTTTCTAACGAGCTTTCTTATTGTATTCTTCTAACGTAAGGGTAAGAATACTTTTTACACTTTACTCGGATGGAGCAATCTTCTTTAATAAAGCATACTGCTAAGTCTAAGAAAATGTTGTTATTTTGTTTATCTGTTTTTGATCTCTTTTAGTAGGTTATAGCCTCAATTGACACATATATATATAATTTATAAATTGACACATAAATACACTAATTGAGATCTTTTTAGTATTATGGATAACCATTGAACATAATCCTGAACTTATACACAGTTTTGGAATTATTCTATGTCTGTGTAATATTTGGGACGTAGTGTCCCAAATACAATTGTTTCTCAATTGAAAAACTAATTTCTTTTAAAAGGATAGGGACTGACACTTAATATAATAAAGTTCTTTATCCAAATATTTGTACGGTTGTTCAGAGATTTGCAAATATAGAATTTTTGATCGCACACGTCAAAGATCTGGTCACCTGAGATTCTTAAAATCATTTTTTTTATTCACTTTCAAATTTTGCTGGACCCGGTGTACCTCCTTCAACTACATTACTACCAATAGTAAATACTCGAGAAAAAAAAGTAAAATTCGAAAAGTCTCAACGCGTTGTATTCAATATGGAACATGCAAGTTTTTTACAAGTAACTATCGCTAAGTTTCTTAATATATTATCTGCTCAAAACGATAGAACAAACCAAGCCGACATCTTAATTCTTCACTATCAACGTAATACTCGTGCCCGCTTACGATTGGTAAACGCCATTTTTGTCAGGCCCTACGTTCTCAATCCCCGTCGAGTCTCTCGTGGTCCCCCAAAAGTCTACCTACCTACACTAAGCTATTTAGTGGTAAGTTAGAGTTATTTCAATGCAATTAAGTAGTGTACAGAATGCCTTGGAATAAGGCATGTCTACCATTAATTAACGGAGACTGTTTAGTTTAACTAAACAGCTTTGAATATGTCTACAAAATTGTGGTAAGTAGGTAGTAAAAGGATTCATATATATTGGTGCTTATATATAAATCGCTCAAGATACAGATTGCGAATTCATGGTTTGACTAAATTTAATAAGTAAGATGTTACTAGAGGTTTTCAGCTGAAATAGTAATTTTAATAGATACCCTATTTCGAGAATGGCAACTAATAACCCAGCCTATATACTTTAATGTATGCGAGTGTCGTTCCTTAAAGCTTCTGGTTGATGATAGATAAAATCACGACACCCCGCCCTCCAGTTAAGGTATGCATATTCAGTCCCGTGAAAACTCTCTAGTGAATATTTAACTAGCTGAGACGGGTACGCATCCGTGAATATTTCATCGGGATTTTATTATTGACGGTGTACCTAATCCTGAGTATTAGTGAAGTGAATTAGAGATTGACAGATTTATATTTTGTTCTCAAATTGATATTTAAATAAAAAAATAGTTTGCATCAATTGCATCTTTCCTTGGTCTATTATCAACTATACCAAGGAATAAATACACTATTTTACGAGTTTACGAGTCATGGTAAACGCAAAGAAAATATATTTTTTCTTGTGTTCTTTTAGTTGTATTGACGCTTTTGTAGGCGGGACATTCAGTTACACCAAGACGGTTTGAAGTTAAAAAGGCATTTAAGTACTGAGAAGACATTAAATGAAAACGAACAAAATTATTTTTTCTCAAACATGCTTGGAAATTTGAGCATGATTTTGACAACCTTCTTCGAGATAAATCGAAATTGCTGTACTGGCCAAATACATGCGAGCAGCGGCCGGCAAAAAATGCATGAAAATCTATATCTGTCGTGTTTTAGGTAAATATACATGTAAATTCATATCTATCGTGTATTTTAAAAATGGAACGATTTGTTGCTCCGAAAATGGTAAACCAAGGAGGCAAATTATCAGAGTTTTATTTAAATATCGAACTGGCTTACAAAAATGTACTATTTCAAATAAAAGTTCTGCTTGGTACTACTTAGTTTTAATTTGAGAAAAGTACTATACAAACCTTGGCTACAACAAGGCATTGATAACACGTTCGTCCATCGATGCCTCTATTGCTGGCCGCTGCAGTAATGTACTATATCCCGACCACATTCACTATCATAAAGGCAGGAAGATGACACCAAGGGGACAGGATAAACCTGATTGCTTAGTTGGGTTACGCCGTACCGCTATATGTTAGCCATTATGTCAGTGGCTAATACACCAATGTCTGAACCGACTCAATGTTATAAAATTACCTGGATCTTCAACAACAAGGTATCATTTCTATGTCTTTTGTGTTTCATGTCACAAATATGTCACTTATCTTTTGGGTAGGCTGGGTGACATGAGTTGAGTATTCCATTGTATATTAGTCAGCTAATTGTCACAGTTAATTTGTATGAGATATTTCAAGTCAATCGAACACTTACGAATTTAACTAATCTATCCCCTAGATATCTTCATAAGTTTGATGTCTTCTGATAGAACAGGATAATGTCTATAATACTAATTTGGTCAAAAAGTGGTACGCGGCTTTGTTTTTGAGCTAGAATTTTTCTAATATCCAACTTTATAATTTGCAAATAATACGGAACATTATCAAGACATAGAAGTGGCTGCTGGGTGATTTAGCTAATATATCCCCTAGATATCTTCATTAATTTGGTGTTCTCTGATAGAACAGGAATAATGCTACAATACCTAATAGATATCAAAGTGGTACGCGGCTTTGTTTTTGAGCTAGAATTTTTCTAATATCCAACTTTATAATTTGCAAATAATACGGAACATTATCAAGACATAGAAGTGGCTGCTGGGTGATTTAGCTAATCTATCTCCTAGATATCTTCATAAATTTGGTGTTTTCTGATAGAACAGGATAATGTTTACAATAACTATTAGGTCAAAAAGTGTTACGCGGCTTTGTTTTTGAGGTAGAAATTTTCTAGTATCCAACTTTATAATTTGCAAATAATACGGAACATTTTCAAGACATAGAAGTGGCTGCTGGGTGATTTAACTAATTTATCCCCTAGATATCTTTATAAATTTGGTGTCGTCTGATGGAACAAGATAATGTCTACAACAGTTATTAGGTCACAAAGTGGTACGCCGCCTTGTTTTTGAGCTATAAATTTTCTAATATCCAACTTTATAATTTGTACTAAAAATAATACGGAACATTTCCAATACAAAGGTATGTATATTAAACACCGGTTTGTCTGCTAGTTGATTTGTATATGATATCCCCTAGTTATCCTTAAACACTTGTATTTATCAGATATACCTTGATTGTGTCTAGTTCTTACATTGCACAAACTGTTATACATATTGCTTTTTTCTGTGCGAGATCACGTTACTTTCATTTGTTTATTTTTGTTTATTTTATTACGATTATTTTCTAAAATCTACCTATGTTTATTCTTATAAATAAATTATTCTTATTAATTAGCATTCTACACGCAAAATTTTAGAAGAAAATATATGTTTTACAATCGACATTTTAAATTGGTCGGGTTATACAGTGGCTGCTACTTTTGGCTGCCATCTTCACACCGGTAAATAAACAAGCCTATATTATTGAGTATCTATTTGATCGACCTAAACGTAAATTAGCCATAACACAGCACTTCAGTTGCGGATTAAACCCATGGCTGCGTTCGGTCTAAATCCACTGCGACGCCTTTCGTAGCACGTACACAAAGGCTTTGTAGCAACAAATGATGGTTCAGTGACATTTATTCGATGCATAGTAGTGTTTAGAGCGCATCATTGGTTCTAATAACCCAATATTGAACATAGATTGGTCGGCTATCCAAGTATCGGCTGGATCTAGATCCATCATTCATGATGTAACACTGTTTTTCTCACTGATTTTAAGTACTATTAAAGACATTTTTTTATTCATATGATTAAAATCACTTTTACAATTGTATCTCGCATTGGTTATGTTTACGTCGAATTGTTACTTTGACATTGACAATTTTAATAGATGACATGGACAGTTCCATAGAGTGGACCGCTAATCATGATCCTAACACCATTATCTATGGCGCAAATTAAGCAACCAAGTCTAGCCAAGCGTCGTCTACAAAGATAGTATTTTAATCAGTAATCCCACACACTCCCCCTAAAAAAATATTAAAATATTATAATGTCACAATTAGTAGTTTAAAGAATAGTGTTATGTCAATGAAAAGTTAAATCGCAATTGATCATCATAAGTGTAGTCGTTTGACCTTATTTTTATTATTCCTCAGGCAAATGTTTGTCTGTGGCAATTGAGTCTGTAAACTAGACCTAGCTGTGAGGACTAATAAAGAAATATTAATCCTTCTACAGATTAACATAGTCAGGCTAGATTGCTCGGGCTAGCATAGATTGTGTCCTTTGCCTAACTAAAAAATTAAAAACTTAATAAAAAAAAAAAAGATACACACTAGTCTGTGGCAGTGATTAGCGATATTTGGTTTTGGATCAATAGCTGCGATCAATAAGTAACAACTTTTAAGCTATTCACTGTTCTAATTTAAATAATTGAAAATACTGTATTCGGCTGTTGAGACCGAGCTCTACTACAAAAGAGAAGGAGTCTATATATAGACTGACGAAATAGATCTGCTTTCACCGAATAAAAATTTGAACAAAAAAGACAATCATCCCGAAAGAAAGGGAACTATATTTGGGCTGAACATTAACCCTCGTCACCCAGGGACTTTCAAGTGACCCAGCTGCATTAAATAGACCGCTGATCTACCTTAAATCCTAATTGAAGACGGCGACTTGGTAAGCCAAGGACTGAGAGTGAACTAACCCAAACACGGCCATCTAACCACGGTTACCAGTTGCCTGGACCAGTTCCTGAAGGACTCCTGAAGGACTACCGGAATACTGATTTTTTTTTATCCTCGGAATACCGTCTTTTAATCTTTTACATTATAAATTTCAACTTAAAACCAATATCGATCAAACGGACCTATAAACCCTGCCTGTACCTATATTAATTTAAGTTCTTTTTATTTTTTAAGTCATTCTATATTTATATGAATTTTGTTTAAACTCCATGTGAAATTAAAGATTTTGTACTTATATTCTAGTGATTTATTTGTATAAAATATTGTTGCATAGTAAACATTAGTGAATTGAATTTTGTTTAAATCCATGTGAAATGAAGATTTTGTACTTATATTTCTAGTGATTTATTTGTATAAAATATTGTTGCATATTAAACATTAGTGAATTGAATTTTGTTTAAATTCCATGTGAAATGAAGATTTTGTACTTCTATTTCTAGTGATTTATTTGTATAAAGTATTGTTGCAAAGTAAACATTAGTGAATTGAATTCTGTTTGAATTCCCTGTGGAATAAAGATCTTGTACTCAAACTTTTAGTGATTTATTTGTAAAAATCCAATTATTTCATTAAATAAATAAAAATACATTACATTTGGCGCCCGAACATTTAGGCAAAAGGTTCTGTGGCATTTTTTATATACATTTTTGCCCTTTGGTCTGGTCATATTAGCTCGGACAAAGTTGATCGATATTGGTAAGTTGAATTATTGTTGAAGTTTGTGTATGTAAGTGTGTTTGGTTAAACATAAAACTTTCGTGATACTGTATGATTTCACCAATTGAAATTGTAACGCCTGATCGATATTGGTGAATTTAAAAAAAAAACCCTATTTTACATACTTAAAATTCCTAATTTTTAAACAATTTTATTTGAATTACTTTGAACTCTTTTGTGTTTCCCTTTATTTTTACCTATTTTACAAAATGGAGGAGAGGCCAATTGCTTTTAATTTATTACACAAGGATGAGCTAGAATATGAAGTCAAAATTAGAGGTGCAAAACCAGCTGACACTGTGGTTGCTTTAAAGGCTCAGGTGCGTTCGCTTAACAAAGAGTTACCATCAGATGAAATAATAACTTGTGATTTTGATGTTCGGGGGAGTTGGAGGTAATAAAACAGAAAATGGACAGTTTGGATACTTTAATTGGTAAAACAACTGGTACATCACATACACTTAAAGCTCTTAACAGAATTCAAACTTTAGCCCATCACTTATTTCACAGACTTAGTCGTTTGTACTCTGCCGACGATGATAATGTTTCCACAGGCATTGACAACTTACAGCAACATTTGAATGGCATACTTTTGAAATTGGACCATATTATGCACAATTTTAAGAGTAGTTTGTCACAACCAGCTATTGAATCACAACCCGTTAGCGGCCAGAATAATGTACAAAATATCTGTAGTGACTCTAATGCGTCGGTTCATAAACTTAATCTGCGTTTTAATGGAAAAACCTGCGTTAAGGCTTTCTTGCAAAGGCTAGAGGAATTGTGTTCATCGCGTGGATTGACAGATTCCAGACTTTTTCTCTCTGCGGCTGAATTATTTACTGATGAAGCTCTTTGTTGGTACCGAGGTGTGCGTACTGAGGTTCATAGTTGGTTGGAGTTGAAGAAGTTGCTCCTCGATGAATATTTACCACCTGACTATGATCATCGGTTAATGCAAGAGATTAGGGCTCGTACTCAAGGTTCAGATGAGACCATAGTTAATTATCTCAGTATTATGCAAAACTATTTTAGTCGCTTATCCAAACCAATAATGGAGGTGGAAAAACTTAATATTGTTTTGTTTAACATTAGGCCATTCTACACTGCTCAATTGGCCTTGAATCCTGTTGAATCTTGGGCGGAATTAAAACTTAAGTGTAGACTTCTGGAGAATGCCAAGGAACGTTCACAGCACTTTATCGAACCTCCCAAGATCACCTCAGCTTCTTTAGCTCCTGATCTTGGCTACAAGAATAACATAAAGCCAGTGGTAACCAAGGTAGCCGAAATTCAGCCTGTTAATAGTAATTTTTGTGTTCGTTGTCGAGTCAATGGACACAGTCTGAAGAACTGTAAAGCTGCATTCTTCTTGGTCTGCTATCGTTGTGGTGAAAAGGGGGTGACTGCCAGAACTTGTAAGTGTTCGTCTGCGGTCCAAAAAAACGGAAAAATTGAACCGGCGCCGATCTCATTATAATTTTAACCCCGATGAGTGGAAATCGTGGTTACAATTTATTAAAAATTTTTTCAAACAATAACAAATGTTATAATCTACATGATTACGTCAATATACAATCTTCGCCGGTTCATGGAATTGATGGTGTTGCCCGTCCATTTTTAAAAGTTATTATTTACGACTTGGAATACAGAGGTTTATTGGATTCTGGTTCCGAAATATCGATTATTGGTAAAAATGCTGTCAATGCTTTTTGTTGTTACGGTGTATAAGTCGCCAGATTTACATTTTATTAAAACTGCTAACGGTTCTTCCTCCCCTGTTACTGGTTACATATATTTACCGGTCACAGTAGAAGAGAAAACCTCAATTATTAAATTTTATTTAGTTCCCGGTGTTGCCAGTGAGCTGATTTTTGGTATGAATTTTTGGAAAGCATTTAATATAGCACCTGACGTACTATCGTTATTGAACGGATGCGAGTATTTATCGATCGATAATCGTGTAAACGCTATCGTTCCTCACGATAGGAGTTTGCATGATTTTGATACCTTAACTGAGCGCGAACGACACCTTGCTAAGAAAGTGATACAGAAATTCGAAGATATATCTGCGGAAAAGAAGGGGCTCGGCAGAACTCATCTAGTTACCCACAAAATCGACACCGGTGATCATCCGCCGATCAAACAGCGTTATTATGTGATTTCCCCAGAAAAGTTAGTCGAGATGAATAAACAATTAGATCAGATGTTGGAAGAAGATGTGGTGGAGCCAAGTAATAGCGCGTGGAATAATCCTGTCACTTTAGCGCCTAAAGCGGACGGTTCTCTCCGGTTTTGTTTAGATAGCAGGAAACTTAATGAAATTTCGAAACATGATGCCTACCCTCTTCCATATATTAGCCACATTTTGGATCAACTTAGAAATGCGAAATATTTGTCCTCAATCGACCTAAAATCCGCTTACTTTCAGGTCCCCCTCGATATGGAATCTCGAGAAAAGACCGCTTTTACTGTCCCTTCACGTGGACTATATCATTTTAAGGTCATGTGTTTTGGTTTGACTTCGGCACCAGCTACACAACAACGTTTGATGGATAGGTTGTTTGGTCCCGAGTTTACCGATGATAAGCTATTTATTTACTTAGATGATATTATAGTGATTTCTCCCACCTTCCAAAGTCATTTAGAGTTATTAAGTAAAGTAAGGAATAAATTGCGCGAGGCCAATCTTACAATTAATATGGGAAAGTGCCAATTTTTTCGAAAACAATTAAAGTATTTAGGACATGTGATTGATGAACATGGCTTACGCACAGACCCAGATAAAGTCAAAGCGATTGTCGATTTCCCTACTCCTACATGTAAAAAAGATGTGAAACGATTCTTAGGAACCGCCTCATATTATAGGAGATTTATTAAAAACTTTAGCCACCGAGCGGGTCCTTTAAATGCTCTTACTTCTACTCGTAAAGGTGCTCCAGCTTTTCAGTGGTCTGCTGAAGCTGAGAATTCTTTCACTGACCTAAAGACTGCTCTTGCCAGCGCTCCAGTCATGGCTTGTCCAGATTTTACCAAAGATTTTGCTGTTCACTGTGACGCATCCGATTTTGGCATAGGTGGTACTCTTACGCAAACCATAGACGGACACGAACACCCAGTAGCATATTATAGTCGTTCTCTTTCTCCCGCTGAGCGTAATTATTCGGCTACAGAGCGAGAAGCCTTGGCTGTAGTACATGTTGTAGAGCATTTTCGTCCCTTTCTTGAGGGCAGTAAACCTTTTCGCATTATCACTGACCACGCCAGTTTAAAATGGTTTTTAAACCTCAAGAATCCTACCGGTCGCTTAGCGCGATGGGGTTGTAGATTATCGCCTTATAATTTTAGTATTGAACATCGTAGCGGATCGCAAAATATTGTGCCGGATGCATTGTCACGTTCAGTCCCTATTGCGTCTATAGATATATCTAACACCGCTGACACTTGGTATTTAAATATTTTAAAGCGTTGCACTGATAGACCGCGAGCGTGTCCAAATTTTCAACTAATCGATGGTAGACTTTATCGATTTACTAAACATTGTAACAAATTAAGTGGCGATTTTCAGTGGAAAGAGGTTGTACCCCTAGAGCACAGGGAAAATATTATAAAAGAAAATCATTCTAAACCAATAGCGGCACATCTTGGAGTAGCGAAAACCTATAAGCGATTACAATTAAGATATTACTGGCCCGGTATGTATAAGGATACAGTAAATTTTATAAAAAGTTGTTCTACGTGTAACGCATATAAGCATAGCACACTGGCAACTCCCGGTTTTATGGGAGAGCCTAAAGTTTGTTGTCGGCCATTTCAGTGCATCAGCATAGATTTAGTTGGTCCACTGCCGATGTCTAGACAACAAAATAATTATCTTCTTGTGGTAGTATGTTGTTTTACTAAATACTGTGTATTATTGCCTTTACGTCGTGCCACCGGTAAAGTTATTGCTCAGAGGCTCGAAGATCATATATTTTTAGTTCATGGTATACCACAAACTGTACTTTCCGATAACGGTTCCCAGTTTGTAGGCCATGAAGTCTGTCGTTATATGAAAAATATAATATTCCTCAAGTGCATTTGGGACCAGTGTATTGTCCACAGGTTAACACTGTTGAGCGTTATAATCGTACTGTAATTACGGCTGTTTCGTCGTTTGTGGAGGATGATCACAGGACTTGGGACGTAAATATAAATAAGATCCAATTTGCTCTAAATACGTCAGTAAATGAATCCACGTCTTATACCCCATTTTTGTTAGTCTATGGTAGGGAAGCTGTCGCAAACGGAAACATTTATAAAGACTTCCAAGACGTGAACGAGATCACTGTGACACCTCGCGATAGTTACATTAATAACCTAGGTCATCTTAAAGACATATTTAAAAAAGTTCAAGCGTCGTTACGAAGCGCTCATCAACGAAACGTCAAATATTACAATGCGAAACGTAGAAATATTTCATTTAACGTCGGAGATCACGTATGGAAACGCACATATCGACAAAGCGCGGCACATAAGTATTTTTCAGCGAAACTTGCTCCTAAATATGAACGTTGTAAGGTTATTCGCAAGCTGTCCCCGCTTGTTTACGAGCTCGAAGACGAGAACGGCAAATTCATAGGCAAATGGCATATTAAAGACTTTAAGACATTAGCAACTAATGATAATGACTAAATTTTCTGTATTTCGCTGCGGGTGCGAGCGGCCGACGAATACCCACCCCGCCTGTCTTCCTGGCGTCTCGTAGAACTCGAGTGTAGGATTGGCACCATCAAATTCATCTTTCGGTGCCATTGCTATTGCAAACGCCTGAATGTCCTAGCACTAACGCCTTGTAAAGACATCAGAGCAATGTTCCCTGTGTGTGTGGCGGGGAAATTAAAAAAGAATACCCACTCCGCTGTTCTTCCTGGCGTGTCGTAGAAGCCGACTAATAGGGCACGGTTCCTGTTTTTACCATACAAATTCATTAGTTTTTTTTTTTTTTATATAGGTGTTTAGATGTCATATTTTAGGGTTCATTCCAGTGTACTTTACATTTAAATAAGCCATATCACCCCAGCGGATTTAGTAACTGGTACCAAAAGCCTTATTGCTAGGCTCAGTGCGGTAGGTGAACACTGACAATGATTAAAGTAAACTGTTTGTTCCGAAATGTTGCCATTTTTTTAACCTAATTACCAATGAATTTGCATAAACCGTTATTTTATTTTTTTATTACCGAGAACTTAATTTTATTGTTAACATAATTTCATATTTTTTTTTAGTAGTTTCTTTGGTGCACCAAACAAAACTAAACCTATATTTTCTTTTAATTTGCCAATTTAAAATATAGTAACGAGGATATTACCGTTGTTATATTTATTCTTTTTAACTTAATACAAGCTCGATTCTTGAATTTATTTCCTTAACGATTCTCTTGGCTTACTTTCTTTGGTAGAGGCTGACGAGGACGTCATACGAATTCCCTGCGTGAATTCTATCGCGGTTCGGGGGACTGTAACACTGTTTTTCTCACTGATTTTAAGTACTATTAAAGACATTTTTTTATTCATATTGATTAAAATCACTTTTACAATTGTATCTCGCATTGGTTATGTTTACGTCGAATTGTTACTTTGACATTGACAATTTTAATAGATGACATGGACAGTTCCATAGAGTGGACCGCTAATCATGATCCTAACACCATTATCTATGGCGCAAATTAAGCAACCAAGTCTAGCCAAGCGTCGTCTACAAAGATAGTATTTTAATCAGTAATCCCACACACTCCCCCTAAAAAAATATTAAAATATTATAATGTCACAATTAGTAGTTTAAAAGAATAGTGTTATGTCAATGAAAAGTTAAATCGCAATTGATCATCATAAGTGTAGTCGTTTAACCTTATTTTTATTATTCCTCAGGCAAATGTTTGTCTGTGGCAATTGAGTCTGTAAACTAGACCTAGCTGTGAGGACTAATAAAGAAATATTAATCCTTCTACAGATTAACATAGTCAGGCTAGATTGCTCGGGCTAGCATAGATTGTGTCCTTTGCCTAACTAAAAAATTAAAAACTTAATAAAAAAAAAAAGATACACACTAGTCTGTGGCAGTGATTAGCGATATTTGGTTTTGGATCAATAGCTGCGATCAATAAGTAACAACTTTTAAGCTATTCACTGTTCTAATTTAAATAATTGAAAATACTGTATTCGGCTGTTGAGACCGAGCTCTACTACAAAAGAGAAGGAGTCTATATATAGACTGACGAAATAGATCTGCTTTCACCGAATAAAAATTTGAACAAAAAAGACAATCATCCCGAAAGAAAGGGAACTATATTTGGGCTGAACATTAACCCTCGTCACCCAGGACTTTCAAGTGACCAGCTGCATTAAATAGACCGCTGATCTACCTTAAATCCTAATTGAAGACGGCGACTTGGTAAGCCAAGGACTGAGAGTGAACTAACCCAAACACGGCCATCTAACCACGGTTACCAGTTGCCTGGACCAGTTCCTGAAGGACTCCTGAAGGACTACCGGAATACTGATTTTTTTTTATCCTCGGAATACCGTCTTTTAATCTTTTACATTATAAATTTCAACTTAAAACCAATATCGATCAAACGGACCTATAAACCCTGCCTGTACCTATATTAATTTAAGTTCTTTTATATTTTTAAGTCATTCTATATATTTATATGAATTTTGTTTAAACTCCATGTGAAATAAAGATTTTGTACTTATATTTCTAGTGATTTATTTGTATAAAATATTGTTGCATAGTAAACATTAGTGAATTGAATTTTGTTTAAATTCCATGTGAAATGAAGATTTTGTACTTATGTTTCTAGTGATTTATTGGTATAAAATATTGTTGCATATTAAACATTTGTGAATTGAATTTTGTTTAAATTCCATGTGAAATGAAGATTTTGTATTTCTATTTCTAGGGATTCATTTGTATAAAGTATTGTTGCAAAGTAAACATTAGTTGAATTGAATTCTGTTTGAATTCCCTGTGAATAAAGATCTTGTACTCAAACTTTTAGTGATTTATTTGTAAAAATCCAATTATTTCATTAAATAAATAAAAATACATTACAATGATCAGATAATGTATTTATTTCTGTTAGACTAGTCTAACAGTAATAAATACACCCCAACTGACAAGTTACAGCATCATAGCTTAGTTACTTTAAGTTGACTTTGACTAACAGGGTTAATTATTGGTAATACGTTGCCTGTTGAGTTCTGTTAGTTTATTATGTTGAGTTTGTTACCATTTTTTTTCGAGGGGAAATGCTCCTTATCTACCATGACGCCGCGCTGGAGCCGCGGATGTATAAGCTATATTATTTAAAGTTTCATTAAAATCCTGTCAGTAGTTTTTACGTGAAAGATTAACAAACATCCATCCATACAAACTTTCGCGTTAATATTTGTTGTGTGCTATAATATATGTAGGATAATTTCTATACATTAAATTTAGTATAATATGTAAAAATAAGTTTAGTTTTCAATATTTTTTGATATTAAATCCAAACATTGTTAATCTTATGTTATGAAATGTTAAATACATGTTTACAGAACACCGCATTATTTGAAAGTGGAAGCGTTGGAAAAGGTGAGCGTTCATAAAAATTGTCATCATTCCAAATGTTTCACGTTACCGAGAACACTGAAGCTAAAAGAAAATGGAAACTACAAGAAGAAAAGAAGCTCAAGTCGTTACCTTAATCGAACAAGCATTGTGGTAGCGTATTATCTCTTGACAGTTTCAACTGAACCAGTCTTGTGTCTTGAAAGTTTACAAGAGTTGCAGGGAGACTAGAAACACAATCCGGTGACTTGGTCGACAGCAATATATTTTAATATAGTTAAAGTATCAAATTGCCGTTTTGTATAGATATCAAAGAGTTATTTAACAACCAAGAGATCAAATGTGAATTTTTTACATACACAATATATATTGAACTAAGTAATACTCGCAACGTAATTTTGAAAGTCAGAAACTTAGTTATGATATAGTTATAGTCAATAATATACAAAATTGTGTCGAGAAAGTTAAGCAACAAGTATTTTTTGTGATATTTTATAGTTCCAAAACTAGCAATTTAGGGTTAAAACGTTTAAAAGAGCGATTAAAATCACAATTTTATTGTTAATATCCAAACAAACATTTCACCTATAACTTCGGTAAGAGATGGGAAATTGACAACTACCATAGGCATCTAGCAATAGTTCTAGAGAGAGTTACTAATGAGCGGATAGTGAAATGAGGAGTCAAAGAAGTGAATTCAACCCAAAAATACCAATCAAATATTCTAAAATGTTTCCACGAAGAAGCCAGGCTTCTGTTTGTTTACGATTGCTTAAATTGCCTATATGAAATAATAGAGACAAGCTTTTGAATGTGTTTTATTACGGCGATTGTTGATGGCGACTACAGAACACTAAGAGAGCTATGTGCACAAAAGCTGTTATTCATATATTCTTGAGGCTGAGGATGGATCTACAATAAGAATCACTACCAACTCACTGCAGTAACAAGACACTATCTTGAAGAAGCCTGGATTACCTCGCTGACTAGGCAGCCCTTAGTAATGAGTTATTTGAAATGCTTCAGTTGAAGAGTCAAGAATTCTGACTTAGATTCCATGAAACGGTTTAATTTGGTCTATGAAAAATAGTTTGCAAGCTATAATTAAGGTCAGAGTAGCTAACACAAAATATTCAAGGAAACTGGGATAGTGTCTAAAAAAAATAGTAAATCTATACATTAACTGTCCACCTATCGTAAGGACGTCCTAAAATAATAAAAATAAATAAAATAATTTTATTTATATTTATTATGCTTAGAAAATTAGTGAAATCACCTTTGAATTATATCCATAATTCATTCTAATTAAATTATATGTAAACGTTTTGAGCAACACGCCATCAATTAATTCCAGTTTAATACTCGCTGGGTAGTAATTTGAATAAATAAATTTCGGTATTGGACAAAGTAGAGAATTTATATCTTACGAATGATTGTGAATATGAGTTTGGATCTGGAGACCTATTTTTGAATTACGAATGCGACTTCGAAATCACCGATGTGACTAATAATCACCGATTTTCAATAATTCTTATTTTTGAATATCACTGATGTGACTACCTTAGTCACAGGTGTGATTTCATTACGAGTGCTCTCACCCATTCGTAATCAAGTCATACTTGTGGAAATGTTATCCGTGTTTTGTTTGATTTTTCAGTCTATATATACAATATACATATATGAATATTATATATGTGCTACATTCTGCGTGGAACCGAACTCTTACATTTATGTGTGTACTTTATCTATGTTGGCAGCTCTGCGATCGACTTTCAAAAATTGGATGTTTAGGAATCCGTGATCTCAAAGTCACTGCTGACTATTTAGTCAGCGGTGATTTCGAAATCGCATTCGTAATTCAAAAATAGGTCTCCTGATTAGGCACTTCACTTCACAAGAACCTACCGCATTAACTCTCTCATAAAATTAAACCATCAATGATTTTTGGGATGCAGTTTTCAGTGAGGTAATAGTATCTTACAATAATTAATACGAGTAGGCTATGTATATTGCAGCAAATCTGCTACCTCCAAGAATCACAGTATAGATGCCAACTTATAGTGTAAGGTTATGTTACCTTTTTTTTTTGAAGGGAAATACTGGAACGTCGCACTGTATTCGACTATCGGGGCTCTCCCGAGAGTGCCAGGTTTACCCACTAAACCACTCCGGTGCTCTTCCTGCATCCCCTCTTTTAAGAGCGCGTATTAGTGTCCACATTATGATATCACTATATATGCGCCCGGTCTTGCCTAACTAAGTAAAGTCAAGATATCAAGCAATTTGACTGTCCTCCAAATCGGAATGTAGGTACAGAATGTAGGTCCTTCGATGAAGGTTTTATTATAAATGATCTACTTATTATTAGAAAACATTCTCTGCCTTATTTTACTATTTTTTTTAAATACGTTCTAGGCAATCAGTTTTTCGTATTTGCACATCCACTTGTGCAGTATATCTCCTGAATATTGCAGTTTCTCGTCTTTGTTCAGGTAAAAAGGAAACATAGTGCCCTATTTTTTAAAATTGTTCTGTTTACTAGAAAAACACACTAAAGCAAAATTGTTATGTTGTAAAATTTTCAATTGTCTTATCCTTATGTTTTCTTTTTTCATGGGATATTTAGTAAAAGAAATGTAAATGTTCAAAAACTTATAACAATAATCTGATATTCCGGTCAGTCAACATTGGGGTGGAGGTGGTTTCTATATTTTTTTTTATTGACTAACGTATCTTAAATCTGTTCAGTTTCGGGGCAATAAACGAGATAACGAAATATTAATTTTCCCTCTTATTCACAGGTATTATATGTCCCAGTTTCATTTATTTTTATACGAGCGAGTTCAAGCACAACGCAATAGTAATAGTTATTTATGCAACTTTTGTATAATCAGGGGTATTAATAAAACACGAATGTGGGTTTATCGTATCACATGAGTGTATAATATCACATGAGTGTTTTAATACCTAATTATAACAGTTGCATACAAGACTTTATCTCCAATCATGATGTGAATCCTCTGTAAAAGATTCTCATACCATAGGGTGTTGTACAGTGCTGTAAGAACTATGTAAATTCAAGAAAAGTTTAAAAATTAAATTTAACCGCAAAATTTGGAAACAGGGCAAGAGAAAGAAGGTATATGCTAAATATATTCAAGGACTATTTATAATAAAAATTTGAAATATTTCTATTCAATTTAATATGCATTAAAATGATTTTTTTTATTCTAGTTAGTTTTAGTCACAATTTTAACGATCTGGTGGTGAAAATGTCATTGTATGAGAATGTTCTTTTTTTGAAATTCATAATATCACGCGTTTGAATGATATAATGATCATAATATCATTGAGTGTTTTAATGTTGGCAATAAGCTAATTGTTATAGGTTCTTTTATAGAGGATTAATAGCATGATAGTAGATAATAAATATTTAAATACTTATATTTTAATTCTCATGGCTGGAATGGTTCCTTTTAATCGTTGGAGCACTAAGTTATATTCAATATCGTGGGTACAACGTGTTGATAAAACGTAGCACCAATATTGTAGGTAATAGTCGATTTGGAAAAGCTTTCAACGAAATGGATCGCGCAATTACTATCGCGTGGCGGATCGAAGTACGGTATAGCGACGCAAAACAATAAAACATTAGCCGCTTGAATCCGTTAGACGCGTATTTCAGGAGCAGCGGACGAATGCGGAAGAGTTATGAGATGGTGCTACAGTGGTGACATAGTATAAGTATAACAGTGATGATGATGACAAAAGATCACTAAAGATCCGTGTCACTATTAAAACTTTCATTTATTCCAATAGATTCTTCTTCATCCGCTTTGTATCGGAATTCCCTAAGAAAAATATATTTTCCCGTAGTAAGAATAATTCTACGTCCCACTCCAGATCACAAACTAAACTTAACAGAAATTCCAAGTGTCCAGTAGTTTTTCAATGTATTCGTTACAAACAGACAATACTGTTTTCTTTATAACATCAATATAGATATAATGTAACTACAGATTAATTCAGAGTCATGGCCACTCAAGACTTGACGAAGGTAATAAAGAAATACTAAAGGCAATAAAATAATAAATACCAGCCAACAAATAAATTTGTGAATACTATTCTTATTCGTAATATTATTTATCGATTTAATTACCATTCTGAACTTTTTTTTGAGGAGCAATACCTATTGTGCACCGTATCACCGCGCTGGTAAAGCGCGGCCGTGTGTAGGGCTCTCCGGTCTGAGAAGACCAGCCTACCTACTAAAACTCCCCGATGTCCTCTGGACCCATATCGGGGCGTGTGGCGGGGTTTTTTTTTGAGGAAAATGCAATAAATTGCATACCCCGGCTGTAGCGAGCCGGCGGTTATGTGGGGCTCTCCTCCCCAGAAGGGGGAGGCCTACCGACTAAAGACCTCAGGGATGGCCTTCCTCAGGCATGTAGGGAGCCCCCGGGAATGCGAAGCGACTACCGGGAACTCCAGCCTCCGCTCCGCTGCCTACAGGGGAGTCCTCCTCGGAGGAGGCTACACTACCTCCCTTCTCTCTCTACCGACTACGCCCCCCGGCCACGGAAGGGGCGTGGTCCATCCCGGGTCGCCGAACTAAGAGCTCCCTAGACTGTTCTCACAATAGTTTGCACAATGTATAGTTAAAACCCAAAAACATTATCACCTCGATAGTTTATTCGCCAGCACGATTCTACGTAATCTCTGTGTTATTCATGTTTAACGAACAATATGCATAATAACGAATAAATTGTTTGCATGTGTTATGTATAGATATTGTTGCCACCAAAAAAAAACTGAACTAACCTAGGTCACATAATGCATAATTCCAAATTCAAGCTACAGCGTATACATAGGTAAGGGTATTAGGTTCCAGGGAGAAGGAAGATATCTTGGCTTAAACATCTGTATTAATGGTACGATACGAGTACATGTTCCATGTTTAATTAGATAAAAGAGTACGGAGACAGAATCATGCTCTGTTTATTAAACAGACATATGGGTTCGACAGTCATCTTTTAAGCATAAAAATGGAGACCTCAATATAACTTCGTCTGGTAACGGAATACGCCACTCGATTATTATTAATTGTATTGTTTAGCAATAATTTAATAATTGGCAATACTATTTAAGAGTTTAGCTGAAAAAATAAGATATACAGTTTTACGCAATTTAATGTGTCTATTTCAGGCGTAGTTAATTGAGTATTCGATGACTATATCAAGTGCTTTAACAAAGAATATACCTTCTTTTTGCACCTCGTCCTCTCCTTAGGAGCGATCGTTCTCATTCCCAGCCATCAGGTCAATAGAACCGGTCGCAGAGATCGGGTGAGATCTGTCTCCGCCGGCATTGATTGCGGCAATGCTGGCGGACGAGGGAGGTTGGAGGGCTGTGGCCTCCTTCTGTGAAGCAGTGATGCTCCAGAAGGAGGCCGCCGGGATCGGCCATCTCCCGACCCCGCTCTAAGAAGGCGGCGCCGGGCTCGGTAGCACAGCTGCGGCGCCGCCGCGGGTCGCCGGCGGGCGCGAGGAAGTCGCGACTGCTACGGCGACCCGGGATGGACCACGCCCCTTCCGTGGCCGGGGGGCGTCATCGGTGGAGGAGACCGGGGGAGGTAGTAGCCTCCCCCGAGGAGGGCTCCCCTCTAGGCAGGGGAGCGGAGGCTGGGGGTTCCCGGAAGTGGCTTGATGTTCCCGGGGGCTCCCTACATGCCTGAGGAAGGCCATCCCTGAGGTTTTTAGTGGGTAGGCCTCCCCCTTCTGGGGAGGAGAGCCCCACATAACCGCCGGCTCGCCACAGCCAGGGTATGCAATTTAACGCATTTTCATCAGGGGAAAAAAAAAAGGTCAATAGAACCGAGGCTACAGGATTAGTTGGTAGGAAATGTCGATAGGGTCGCTCCGAGATATACATAAAGTCCAACATAATCTCCACGGCACTTGGATGCGGAGACACGTGGCCTGGATCGTTTTGCGTTCCTAATGTGAATTCTCAGCCTCTCTCTCCAGGGAAAAAAAAACATTGTTGTGTCTGGATCTGAAGTACTAATCAAGTCTATTTCTTTTATAGGTTCCATACGCATAGACTTTAAGGATTAAACTAAATACAATATAAATTCCACGATAGTAGCTGGTTAGATAGGCTCTTTTCCAAATCCCTGGTCCTTTTATTTTAGGTGGGTGGCTTATTTTTATTGGTCGTTAGTGCTCGCAATCGGATTGTGAGATTTTTACTTCAAGGATGCCATATGGACCGCAAGCGGAAACCATTTTCATCAGCTTGTAAACCCAAGTTTAAGTTTTAGAATACATTTTGAAACAATTGATGAAACATTACAAAATTAAAATAACACTATCTATTAATGAAACATACTTACCATGGATATCTGGGAAATAAACCAAGGGATGAGAGTACATGAGTTTCCAGAAGTAATCTTAACGCTATGACAATGATGCACCCTGTTCAATAAAAAAAAATCTGCATCAATGTTTAATTTTTTATTGTTTATTAAAAACTATACGATGCTTATTTAAAACTCTTTTGTTTAAATAAAAACATTTATATAATATTCTAATGGATTTATTTGCTTTCTACCTTTTTGGTGGTTCGTCCGTCTGTCAAGACCCTTTTTCTCAGAAATGCGTCGAGATATCGAGCTGAAATTAATAACACATTCTCTCAAAGCAGTGAAAATATCAAATTTCCAAATGAATAAAAAAATATGGCCGTTTATGTTCCATTTATATTGCATATTTTGAAATTTTACCTTACCTTCCGTAGAATCATGAAATTGGCAGGAAGCAATGACATGTAGCACAAGTAAAGGAAAAACTCCGAAACCGTAATTTTTTTGTTATTTCACAAAAAAAAAATATAACATAATTGGGAAAAACAGGAAAAATGGGAATTACATGTCGATAAATTTGTACAAAACTTTAAACTTTTTTTTTGTCCAGTAAATAATTTGCCCAAATGTCTTATAGTGAAAGAAAAACAAGCAATATCTCAATATTCGTATACAGCCAATTAAGGACAGCACAAGCAAACGACGCCCGAAACGGTAGTTTCGGCGAATAACCTCTTACCCCGAGTCTATTAATATTTATTAAAAAGCAATGTGGCTTTAATTGAAAAACACTGCCGTATCGCTTCTCAATATTCTCCGCGTGTACCCAGGACACCGTATATCTCCATTACTAAAACAGTTTGTTTAGGGTACAATTGTTGTTAGTGCTTAATTGCAATTTGGTCGACCTTTGACCTGCTTCTGTTTGCCCTGATTGTCTGTTGTTTATATTAGTCGCACGTTATCTATAGCTTAATCTCGAAGACGACAGTATAATAACCGCTGAACCATTGTAACCACTAGTAAAAGCAAAGGTATTAATTACAATACAATACATTGAATAATAAGAAGTAATGAGTGATTTTTTTGTATGTTTTTAGAAAAAGAAATTTGTAGTTCGTCTGATATTCAAACAATATTATTACCTATCAGCAATCACCACAATATTTACAGAGTGGAAAAAATGTATGGCCCCAAGCTCTATGGATCTATTTACTATCATTCTATTAGCTTTAATAAAAAACAAAAGTTAATTTAATGTTTTAACAAGATTCGCTTACCTCACTCGGCAAATAAATACTTCTTAAAACAAATGCTTATTAGATAGATTATATGATATTATAATCTTAGATAGATAAGCATTTAAGAAATAGAAAAACAAGACATTTAACTTTGTCTAACCTTTTATTTTATCGTTAATTCAACTATCAAATGTCCTTACGGCACTTGAACCTGAAAGAAAATTATTATCTAGTACATAAAATATTCTTCAATTAGAATTATTTAAAATATGAATTTTGTTTTTGTACCTTTACATTTTATTTATTAACAGCTAAATAAGTTTATAACTATGAAAAATATTCATATGTCTGGTATCACAATGCTAGAAAGCCTCCTGTTGGACCGACAATTTTCTGAAGATCGCGTTGGTATCCAACTAGCTTAGAACTGACTGATGTGTAGATTCATCGCAGAGAGACTACCAGGGTCATCTGTCGTTTGGTTAGGTTAGATGATTCTATGTCACAAAATAGTAGTGTCGCATTGCTGTTACCGATGTGAAGGGGAAGATTGCTTGTTACATTACCAGGTCCTGTCACTTCGCATTTTATGTTACATGTTGATAACGAATACTTTGATTTTGTGTGAGTTGCAAATTTGCTGCGAATCGTACAGGAACCACGTATACTATCCCTTTTTTTTCTTTTCTTTTTTTTTTCTTTTTGTTCCCCTGAGGAAAATGCATTAAATTGCATACCCCGGCTGGCATGGCGAGCCGGCGGTTATGTGGGGCTCTCCTCCCCAGAAGGGGGAGGCCTACCCACTAAAAACCTCAGGGATGGCCTTCCTCAGGCATGTAGGGAGCCCCCGGGAACATCAAGCCACTTCCGGGAACCCCCAGCCTCCGCTCCCCTGCCTAGAGGGGAGCCCTCCTCGGGGGAGGCTACTACCTCCCCCGGTCTCCTCCACCGACGACGCCCCCCGGCCACGGAAGGGGCGTGGTCCATCCCGGGTTGCCGTAGCAGTCGCGACTTCCTCGCGCCCGCCGGCGACCCGCGGCGGCGCCGCAGCTGTGCTACCGAGCCCGGCGCCGCCTTCTGGAGCATCACTGCTTCACAGAAGGAGGCCACAGCCCTCCAACCTCCCTCGTCCGCCAGCATTGGCGCAATCAATGCCCGCGGAGACAGATCTCGCCCGATCTCTGCGACCCAAGGCCGAGTCAAGGTCGGATGCGCAGTGGTGGCAATGTGTCGATCCCTCCCGTCCTATTCGACACAGATACTCACCGAAGCAGCCGTGCCCGGTGAGTATCTGAGTACGTATACTATCCCTATATAATACTTGTATTTCCTATGAGATGAGATCCCTATCAGACTGTACTCATTCCTCCTACTTAATGGCCAACAAGTTTTCATGAATCGAGCATTGTTTTAGATGCAGAATTGCTTTGATAGTCTGTGTAGCAAAGCGCTGGATTACAGAAGTTCCATAATGCAAAGATTTCTCGATGGAACAAATGAATTTGCTAAGTTACTGAAATGCCTGCAGATTCAACAACTAAAAAACTATTCAGTGGGAAAATTCTTTTAAGAAATTTCATTTGTGTTTCAGGTAATGAAATGGTTTTGTTTGTGTACATATACTTAAGTACTACTTACGTACATAAGAGTACATAAGATAATTATGTACATAATGTAATGTAATGCAAATTGATCGAGAAGTAATTGTAGTATGATTACTACTTTGAAGATACAGCAAAATATATGCGGTGTTGTAGGGGATCACTCAAACTACTTTTTTAGAAGTTATGATATACTCGTATGATGTAGTAAGAACATAGAGTTTACGGCCGCAAGTACGTAAACTCTAAGACTGCTCAGAACAATACAAGATGTATTTCGAGTTTTTGGTAGATTTGACAAATCAATTTACACGTTGACCTTGAGACTTAAAAATTATACGTTAACCACATTTTTTAATATTTTTTATTTTCTTTCATATGACACAAAAGCTCTAACCGTTAATGTGGGTCATAAGCGGACCTAAAATGAGAAACTGAATATATATTAATTAAATAATATTAATTACTCACACTTTTTGGTTCGGCGCTGGACTACTGACTTGTGGACCTTTTTTTCACCCAGAAGAAAGAGGTTGAGAATCGTCAATAATCCTTAATTAAATAATATTTATTACTCACACTTTTTGGTTCAGCGCTAGACCACTGACCTGTGGATCTTTTTTTTCACTCAGAAGACAGAGAATGAGATAATATTAGTTACTCAAACTTTTTGGTACAGCGCTGGACCACTTACCTGTGGACCTTTTTTTCACCCAGAAGAGAGAGGCTGAGAATCGTCACACAGAGTACGAAAAGTGCGTCCAGGTTACCTTCGCCGCCAAGTATTTTGGAAATCATACTCAATGATATGAATCCTTCTTTAAATTCACTGTCATTGGCTACTTTTGACGCAAAAATAATACCACATAAGGTAAAACAGTAGTGGAGCTAGCGAGCGTAGGCGCGGCCTACACTTTTAGGAATTAACACAATGGTTAACAATAGATAATAGTACCGCTTTGCGCATCCGTTACAGCTTTCATCTACCGCATTCATGTTAACTGGACCTTGATTACACTTACAAATAAAGAAGACTTACTGGCTAAGGTAAAGGAAAAAAATAAAATAGATCAATGAGTTCTAGGATAAGCTTCTATTATTAAACAAGCGATTCAAATTCCATTCAGTTCAAGATTCCTAAATTTTCTTATTCTGTTCATGATTTACGAGAATCATGGTAACGGTATGTAATATGTATTATGTATAATGTTATATCTATTCCTGTCGTTTATTGGATAAAATGGAACGAAGAAAAAATAAAAGAAAGCTTTATAGGGAATGATTGCAATTGTCTTGAGTTGTTTTGGTCCTCGCCACTCTGCAAACGGTAGCTAGCACCTTCCAGTATAAATCATTCGAAAATTTAATTGCGAATAGCTCCCGTCAGGACATTTAATGGTGTGACTTATCAATGATTAACGGCTTTTATCGCTTTTTGTTATTAAATCAAATTTGCAAGCGAATGTTGAAATATTTTATATAAATTTTCTAATAAGGATACAGGTAATTAGAAAGATCTTTATCATCATGAATAATTTTCAGTTATTTTTGATAACGTGCATATGAAAATATTCACACAAATTACAATAACGACTGTCAAATGTCACTGCCAATATAACGATTAGTAAATTTCAGTCTTCGAGGTACCCTAAACTATTAAGTAACATTATTTATTATTTTATATATATGTATACTGTATAAAATCTATGTAATCACGACGATCCTTGAGGGACGTTCTCTTTTATTTACCAATTGATCGTTCGAATCAGTTTTATCGTAGCCCAATATATAGACCAAATATTATTTTGTTTAAAACTTTCTATTCTATCGATATGCAAACTTATGAAAGGATATCAAACATTACACGAAAACTCTAATTAGCTACGGACTAAACTATTAAATAAATTCTATTGTATATACTAAAATAGGTATACTTTTAGGTCTATATTACAGAACGAAACGCAACTTTTATGTGGCTCTTCCTAGAACTTTACCATAGAAGTAATAATCGAATTATTATTATGATTGAATTTAGGGAAATATCTTTAGGACACAAAATTCTTTAGGTTAGTCGGATTGTATTGCAAAGTACCTAAGATGAGATATAAATTAAAATATCAAGAAACAATAAATAATCAAATAAGTACTACCCTACTAAAACTCACTCAATAATTTTAGTATTATAACAATGTGAATTTTAATTTCTATAAACCAAAAAAAAAAAGAAAAAAAAACGCGGTACTAGCATCAGCTCCGTAATAAAATAAAGCTTAAAAATAGAAATCGTATCTGTTTGCCGTAAAAACTAGATAATTGTGTAAATCTAAGTGTAAATATTTAGTGATAGTGTTATTTCGTAATAATATTGTGCGGATAATGAAAAAAATTAAAAGTAAACAAACAGTTCAGCCGTTATTTCATCTCGTGAGTTCGTGAGTGAATTGTAGTGAAATACGCCGAATGGTGATAAATCTTAAATAATAAAATCATTATTATACCACAAAATCTAGAATTCAGTGCATAATAAATGTAAAGATAAGTACATAACAAATTGATATTCATCATAATTTAAGGCATCGAACGAAAATTGTAAGTACCTACATTCAAATAGTTTATGTTAATCACGTCGTGACTATAAGTTACCACTGGATAAAGAACTTACCTAGAAATAAAATACACAGCTACGATACTGCTACAAAATTTCGTAACTCTCGTAGCGCACAGCTTTGGCTTACTTGGTAAACCATATAAAAAAAGACATCCATCTGAAAGGTCAGTGGTTCGATTCTACTAACAATCCAACTTTTATTTAGTTTTTATTTTGTTTGTGATGGATAAGAATGTTACTTTTCGTAAGCCAAGATCGAATTTGCTTAATATATCCAGTGACAATTCGAGTATATTTGATTCAACAATGATGAGCCTACCAAACACGTCATTAAACAATACTGGTACAATTATTGAACTGCACGAAAAATTAATTACTCTCACAGCAGACTTACAAATAGCACATCAAGAAATTGAAAACTTAAATGGCGAAGTTACCCAGTTAAAATCAGAACTACAAAAATGTTTGAAGATTATAGATGCATATAAAAATCTTAACACAACACAAATTACAAGCACTCCGCAATCAGGACTTAAAAAGAAAAGCTTACAAAAAAAACTTAATAAGCACTCCCTCAAAACTACAAAAATTAATTTACAAACATCAAAAGTGATAAATTCTAATGATAAGAAACCCTCAGATAAAAGCGTAGGTACTTCAAACTTAAGGAAAAAGATATCGATAATTAGTAATAATACTAGAACCAAAATTCTCAGTACTGCGATGCGAACTTTTGATGAAAGTAACTATACAGGCCATTATAAGATTCCTGGTGGTGGTATTGAACAACTCTTTGATAATTCAGAGTGTAAACTTAAGGATTATATATTGAATGATTTTCTTATCACGAAAAATTATTCTAAGCTCATTGAGATAATTCGATCAAAGTTATTGTCAGTCCAACACACAAATGTTGTAGTATGCCTTCCAGTGTACAAATGCAACAATATAAGTACACTCCTCAACTTACGAATAGAAGCATTTAATCAGAGATTATATTTGTATAACCTAACCCATGAATACGCTTTCATTTTTGATTCAAACAGAAGCTTAGTTATTCAACAGATATGTACAGTATATCAGGTATAATAAATAATAAGGGAATGATAACAATATTTAATAATTTATTAAAATACATTAATTCGGTAGAAAAATTATACTCACACAATTTGCAAGAAGACGAGAATAATTATAATAATATCGACGATACACAGCTTTTTCGCATATAAACACATAAATATATTACATCTTAACATCAATGGCCTTATCAGTAAATCTTACTTACTATAAACTTAGTTTGACCTCGAAGAAAGAATATGAGATATTTTATGTTTAACTGAGCATAACATGATTGAAAGCGATATGAGAACTGTAAATTTATTAAACTATAATTTGGCATCATGCAGTGCCAGATGTAACCGAAGAGGTGGCTCGTGCATATTGGTGCGAAGCAAACATTGCTATAAACCAATAACAAATATTCGCAAACACTATGTCGAAGGGATTATTGAGTGTAGCGCTATAGAATTGTTACATCATAAATTAATAATAGTGTGTATATACAGACCTCCAAAATATACAGGATCACAGGAAAAGTGCTAGAGCTAGATCCGTTAAGGGCGTGGAGTACCCATCATTTGTGACTTATTTCACTATGAAACACCCTACCCTAAACTTAACCCATTTCGAGATATTCGACTTTTAATTTTTTATTGAAAACAAAATTTAATTGAGAAGCCTAAAAATCGGCAATTTTCAAGAAGTATATGATATAAAAACTGATCCAGAGAAAGCTCATAATACATTTTTTTAATTTTTTTAACTAATGTATATGTTGTGCTTTCCCATAATTCGTATTAAAAACTTCGCTCATAAAAAACCAAAATGGCTGTCTACCGGCATTAAGAAATGTTTTAACCGAAAAAGGGAATTATTATGGCAATACAGACGAAACCGCTCGTACGTATCCAGAGAACTGTATAAGATATATTCATCTAGACTGAACCGTGTTATTAAACAAACCCAGAAATCACAGAATAATTATTTTATAGTATCTGCAACAAACAAAGCGAAAGCCGTGTGGTCTGTGATAAATAGTAGGAGTAATAACTTACCTAGAAAGGACATCACGCAAGTTAAGGTTAAAAATAAAGTTATTACGGAACCCCATGACATAGCCGAAGCTTTTAATAGTTATTTTGTCCAGAGTTCAGGAGATTCTCTTAAAGATAAACCGCATTGTGATAATTTTATAAAATTTCCTACCACTTACAATGTCAAATCAATCTTCATGACACCGACTTCCGCTGATGAAATAGAATCAATCATTAAGTCATTGAAAAACAAGAACAGCACCGGGTATAACAAACTATCTACAAAAGTAATAAAATATACTAGCAGCATGATTGCTCCAATTCTAAGTCATATTGAACACGGCATTTTTCCTGATAATCTTAAAAAAACTATGATAAAGCCTCTCGCCCCGGATCTCTGAGGAGTTCAGACGTATTTTAGTGAAACCAAATTCATTTTTATTCTAATATTTGAAGCAATTTAAATTTTAAATCGGAGTTAAAAAAATAGGATAGCATAAGCTTATAGTAGTGAAATACAACCAACATGGGCTATACTCTGGAGTGACGCGTGAGTTATTTCATCATCGACCGCAACGCAACATCTACGTAGCGTAGTGGGAGTGAGCAACCAGCGCCTTTGCGTGCGAGTGAATCGGCGATACGGTGCGGAAAGTACGAACATTGAAGAGGGAGGGCATAGTCGGCACATTGTCGAAATACGCATACTCCGTGTAGCACCTGCTATCCTGGTACTTATGTTCTTAATGTCCATCATCTTGTCTACTCCCAAGTCTCGATTTCATGCCTGTTTGAATTTGATTCATTTACTAATTGATTACTACACTATACTAAATTGTTCTTATGAACTGGGATTGCATAAGTGAGGCGCACTCTGGAATGTGTTGAACGCCCTAAGTGTGAATGAGACAACAATTCGTCAGCTACTTCGCCTATAGACTACATCTCATCGAGGGCTTCTTGCATGAATGAATGTACTCTGACAACACTGTCCGTATTGAACTGTCTCGCTGTTTATGAACGCCTGGTAATCTGCATAAGCTTTGTTATCTAGGAGCAGAAAACAGATTCATTCGGCAGTCTGAATGCACCCATGCGTTTCTGTTTTCCTGGTACAAGTAATCAAGGAAATTAACAAAATTTGATCATTTTGCATTCCTGTGTGTGCGTGTGAACGTCATTGATTCATCCTTACGTTTCTGTGTTCCTACTACCAAAGTAATAAACCAACATAACGCAGCAGCTAAATTGGAGGATTTCAAGCGTTCCCAAATACCTCAAGTTTATGTGTTCCTGATACTGGAAAGTATCAACTTTACCATTTATATAAGATCCGCTTCTGCCGTAGAGCATAAATTGTGACAAAAGTGACATAACTTGTGTATAATAAATATGTCAGTTACACGATCTCCACCTTCGAATCTTAACCCATCTATGAGCTATGACTCTGATTCAGCATGTGATCACAGGACTGCGAGCAATGTAATTTCTCGTCAAAAACGCAAAAGGGAACTCGATGAAAATCGTGAAATGACTGAATTTAGAGCTGAAATGAGAAGTCTCATAACCGCTTTGTCAAACTCTGTCGTTCAGCAGTTTAATGAGCTGAAAGAACAAAATGCTGAAATGCAAAAATGTCTTCAGTTTATATCAGATAAATATGATTCGTTATCGGAGAAAATCAATGCACTGGAAGTTCAAAAGGCCGATACAAGAGAGCATATTAATTTTCTTGAAACACGAGTTGAAATACTTGAGCGAAAACTGAGAGCGCCTTGCCTTGAAATTCGTAATTTGCCTCTTCCTTCCAGCAGTGCTGGCGAGCGTGAGTCTAAAAGTAATTTATGTGAGGCTGTAAAGCGTTTAGCAAACACTATTAACGTTGAGCTGATGGAATCTGACATAAGAGACATATTCAGAACCAAATCTCGGAATGATTCAAATAATGTTATTGTGGAGTTAGCTTCTGTTCCCAAAAAGAAAGTATTCTTCAAGCCGTGAAGACGTTCAACAAGACTAAAAACGTCGGCGAAAGGCTAAATTCTAAACATCTCATGTTTGATGGTGCTTCTAAGCCAATTTATATCTCTGAGGCCTTGACTACTAAAGCACAGAAGTTATTCTTCCTAGCACGTGAATTTGCTCGAGAAAATGAGTTCAAGTATTGTTGGACCTTACGAGGCATCGTTTTCCTACGGAAGGCTGACAAACAGCCGCCTATCCGCATTGAATCTGAGAAAGATCTCACGAAATTAAGTCAAAAATGACTATGTAGTTGTGCTTAATTTTTCATTGTACTTTTGGAATTCTATTTGTTTGTATTTTTTAAATAGGGCTATCAAAGCTCATTATAGTTTTAGTTTTGGTTTCTGCTTTGTTGGCTCAAGATTTTATTTTTATGATCTTTATCTGTTTTCACACATGAGTTCTTGTCTATACACAATCAACATACTTTTTTATATGAATTTTAAACATATAACAATTTTATCTGTGGTGCCTGTTCGTTTCGTTCGTTTGTTCAAACCATATTACGCGTGTCGGATCATCTTGCTTTTGTTTGCAAATTTTATTCCTATCCCTATTTATGTACCATCTATTTTAATATTTTATAAAATTCGATTCTAATGATTTTTGTCAAGATCTTGACACTATAAAAATTGCAGAATCTGACACATGTCACATTGAAGATTGTCCTGGGCTACTACCTGTTAATTCGCTTAGCATCTTATGTCAAAACATCAGAAGTGTTAACTGTAACATGTCTGGATTACACACGCTCATAGCTCGATCCAATATAAACTGGGACATTGTAATTCTAACTGAGTGTTGGCTTCGTAGCTGTCCGCTTGTTCCCACTATTGACGGCTTTACTAGTTTTAAAACATCTAATAATTTAACTCAAAATGAAGGAGTAGTAGTTTACTGTCCTAAATCCTTAAATTGTAGTATTTTTGAACCCTCTTTTCATAATGCTAACTGTCTTGTTATATGTATAGGAAACCATACTGCCATTATAGCTATTTATAGATCACCTGCAGTGTCTGATGTAAATAAGTTTCTAGAGTCTCTTAATGAAACACTACTGGGACTATCATCTTATTTAACTGTAGCCATTGTGGGGGATATAAACATCGATATTGCGCAGGGGTCTACGGACTCTCGGTCTCAAATCTATCTGAATCTTTTAGCATATCATGGTATTTTGCCGGCGCATACATTCATTACCCATTACAAAACTTGTCTTGATCACGTCATGTTACGAACTAAGAAACCAGCTTATTGTTATGTCGCTCATACATCTCTAACTGACCATGACACAATTCTTTTGTTTTTGACTTCGCAAACTTCTACAAAATCTAGTATTTCAAGTACTTTCAAAACAATTGATTATAACAGTTTAGACACAGCAATTCAAAACATTCACTTCGAAAAAGTTTTCGAATTCAAAGATGTCAATCTGGCAGTTCATTTCCTAGTAGATGTTTTGAATCAAATAAATTCTCTTCATACTCATAACAAAAAGCTGCCAAAACGCAAGCAGATCTTGAAACCGTGGATTACTCCAGGTCTGCTGAGGTGTATGAAAAACCGCGACAACCTTCACAAAAAGTGCAAATTGTTCCCTAACAATGTAACCTACAAATTGACGTACAGGCGCTACAGAAATTATTGTAATAATATATTAAAGAAAACTAAAACTGAATACGAGAAAAGTATGATCGCTAGTGCTAAGTTTAATAACAAAAAGTTGTGGAATTTGATTAAGACTTTTACAAACACCTCTAAATCTAAGCTATCGACTGATTCACTTATCTCCCCAAATAGTGCTCAACAATCGATAAATGAGGTTAATTCTTACTTTTCTTCCATAGGTTGCGAATTAGCGAATAAAATTTCACCTACTCCTTCCATCTGTTCCTTGCCTGATGGGGTTGATAGTTCTTTTGTTCTTCTTCCTACAGATGAATCTGAAGTCGAATCGTTAATACTAAACATGAAGAAATCCTCTGTAACTGGCTTAGATAATATAAGCGCTGATTTCATTAAACGCTATAAAGATTACTTTTTCCTTCACATTTCAAGAAAGCCATTGTAGTTCCGGTACATAAGACTGGAAGTAGAAATGATGTAAGTAATTACCGACCTATATCTCTACTCCCAGCTTTGTCAAAATTATTAGAAAGATTACTTAACTCTCGCTTGGTGAAATATCTTGAAAATAATTCACTCCTATCACGCTCGCAGTATGGTTTTCGTGCTGGAAGGTCTTGTGATATGGCTGTTCATGAACTTAGCGATTTTATAGTAAACAAATTGGACTCTCATTTTAAACCATTAGCAATTTTCCTTGACCTGGCCAAGGCGTTCGATACTGTGTCGATTCCTGTCTTGGTAAGCAAACTGGAAAGGATAGGCATTCGGGGAATCCAACTGAAACTTTTCGATGACTACCTTAAAAACCGATCCCAATGCGTAATAAAAAGCGTGTTTTTTAAAAAGTTTTTTTAATTTTTTTTTTTATTTACTACTTTTTAGTCTCGTGATTATTATAACAAACATAAAGAAATGTACATAATTGTTCGGAAAATGTAGTATTAGAATTAAACATATGCATTATATCAAATTCTATCTGTTTGCTTCATTGAACCAATTCTCATATTAAAAAGTTTTTAATTTATTACAACATAATTATGTATTTTTATGATTCGAAAATGATTGAATATTGTATTGTCATCTAGAATACACATGTAAAAAAATTTGAGCTCGATTGAAGCAGTAGAAGTGGTCGAAAAATCGATTACAAGATTTGATCATGACATACAAACAAACAAACAAACGGACAGAGTAAGTCAATAAAAAGCGTGTAAAAATCAATAACTGGCAAATTATCTTCTACCTCATTTCGTATGGTGTACCACAAGGAAGCATTTTAGGGCCTACTTTATTCCTTGTTTACATTAACGATTTATGTAATATTTTATTAGATCACGGAATAATATTTACCTTCGCTGATGACACAGCATTGGTTTTCGCTTCATCTTCTTGGACTGATACTTATCGGCTGGCACAAGTAGGACTTAATAAGATTGTTAATTGGCTTAATCAAAATTTATTAACTTTAAACATTGACAAGACCAAATATGTTGCGTTTCGTTTATCCCACAGAAATGTTCCTATCGATACAATGGCCTTGCGAGTACACTCTTCAAGTTGCTTGTCTTCTGTATGTTTTTGTCCCCTACTAAAAAAGTCATGTAGTGTTAAGTATTTAGGTGTTATCCTTGATGAGTGCTTAAGCTTCAAACCTCATATTGAATTTTTAACTTCCCGTGTTCGAAAACTAATTTATGTTTTTAGGGGCCTAAGACATATTGCTGACCACTCGGTTCTTACATCTGTATATTTAGCACTATGCCAATCTATTTTAACTTATTGTGTTGGAACGTGGGGTGGTGCTGCTAAATCTTATCTCATTGAGTTAGAACGAGCCCAAAGAGCGGTTTTGAAAACAGGGTGGTCTCTACCTTACAGATATCCCACTGTTGAACTATATAGGAAATGCAATGTTTTAACTGTACGCCACCTTTTTATCCTACAAGTATTAATGAAAAAACATTCATCTGTTGAATATAATCCTGGGGAATTTGAAAATGTCAGAAGGAAACATGTTGTCTGTGATTCTGTCTGGTTTAATTTAAAACATACTCGTAGGTTTTTTTGTTTCCTAGGATCGTATTTATATAATAAAATTAACTGTAAATTGCACATATATCACCTACCCAATTTTGAAGCCAAGCGAGTCCTTATTGATTGGCTTAAAAACCTTAGCTATAAAGAAACTGAATCTCTCTTAGAGGAAGCCTTAGGTCGTTAGTCTGTTTAAAACCATCAAATATTTTCAAAATGTCATTTGCATATACTTAACTCCTTTCCAATAATAGCTAATCATTCTCGCAATAATCTATATGTTTTATGTAAACCCTAAGTTAATTTATTTAAGTACCTATATATTTATATATGGTTATTAATTAACTATGTATATCTTTTACTTTACCTAATTTTTATTTTGTTTTAAGTGTTGATTGTTATTTCCGTTTAAGATTCGAATTTGATTTCTGGTTTAAATTGTTATGGGATGAGGGAGCCTGGAGATCTGTAGAGCAGGTTTATCCTTTTTCAGACTCCAGACTCTCACATTAAGGTAGTGATTATGTTATTGCTAATGTCAACTTTTTTGTAATTTATGACAACCTTTATGTGTGAGTAAATAAAGATTATTTATTATTATTATTATTGTTCAAGAATAAAGATGTCGAAGATATGAGTTGTTACCGCCCAATAGCTCTAATACCAGTATTTGCAAAAATAATTGAAAATGTTATGTACAAAAGACTTTATGACTTTTTAGAACAGTGCAAAATTTTATCAGACCAACAAATGGGATTTCGTAAAGGTAAATCAATAAATATGGCGATATATAATTTTCTGGATGACGTTATGAAGAACTTGAATAAAAAACGTTATGTTAGTGCAATGTATATGGATCTGTCTAAAGCTTTTGATTGTGTAGATCACTATCTACTTATGGATAAGTTAGAACGATACGGGATTAGGGGCGATATGCTAAGCTTAATAAAGTAATATCTTGCAAATAGAATACAATACACGCAAATAAATCGAATCCGACAGTTCATAAAAGAAGGAGTGCCACAGGACAGCGTGATGGCTCCATTACTTTTCCTGGTTTTCATTAATCAATTGCCCAATTCAATAGGAGATAAGCTAATACTCTTTGCTGATGATAGCACAGCTATTTTGATAGATGACAATATTCTTAATATTATAAATAGAATGAATGAATCGGCTTAGTGAGCCGAGTAATCAAATGGTTGGACGCAAATAATCTAAAATTAAATATAGACAAAACTAATTTTATGACATTCGACAATAACATTGACAATAAATTATTTGAAGGAAAAATTCAAAATCAAAGGCAACAAGTTCAAACAGGAGAGACTACAAATTTTTTAGGTCTCTTTATAGATAAAAATCTTAATTGGAAAACACATATCGATTACGTATGTACTCGTATTAACCAGTTCTCATATGCTATCTACAAACTGAGCAAAGTTGCTGAACAATCTACGCTACTGACTGCATACCACGGCCACGTAGAATCTGTTTTAAGATATGCCATTATATTTTGGGGCAACTCGTCAGAAAAATATACAGATTCTAAGGCACAAAAGAAATGCATTAGAGCAATATGTAAATTGAAGCAAACCGATAGCTGTCTACCACATTTTATAAATTTGAATATAATGACCATGCCTAGCTTGTATATATACGAGATATGTAGTTTTTTCAAAACAAATATAACAATCTTTCAACATTTTAGAAGCAAACGATTAAAGAATAACTTATGTTTCCGCAAAATGGTAATGCTCGCTATAACAAAAATGTACTTATAATGGCCCCCGACTATTCAATCACCTACCCGAAGACATTAAAGAAAGTAATGTTGATACATTTAAATCTAAATTGAAAAAAATGCTATTAAAAAAAGCATATTACACCATATATCAATATTTAAATGACAAATTGTCGTTGATGCAGTTGATTAAGCACTTAGAGTATTTACTCTAAGATTGAGCATGATTGTACTACCTAGATTAATAATGTTGATTGCAAAATTTATTATTGGATATGAAATGTATTACTGACCTTAAAATAAAAATTGGGCATGCCTTTTTAATTTCCAAAGTTTTTATTTTATTTTGCTTGACTTGTTTTATATAATTGTAATTTGAGTTTGACTTTAATACTTAATCCTTTTATAATATTTGAATTATATAAATAATAATAACATTAAATCATTTTGTCAATGAAAGGTATTTGTATGCCACAAGGCAGAATATGGCTGTACCTTATTCTGATTTGATTAACATTACAAAAATTATTACAACGAAATTCAAAATTTCAGCGAGGAATGATGTTTAAGTACCTTAAAATCTAAAATAAGTATTTACTCCAATATGGTATTAGGTTGTCTATGACTTATTTAATCAACAATTTTTTTTTATAAAATACATGTAACACACAACGATCCAGCCCGATTTATTAGTACATCAAGGTACATTAATGGAACAGTCAATAGCCAATAAACAACTTCCCCGTAATAAAGATGGCCAGTGCAAGTCGTAATTTCATCCAGAACAGATTTATAAGCAATCCGACACTAATATACAGGCTGGATGGTGATAAAAGGCTAATTACAGATAGTGGGAAACTTTACACCGCTGTAAGTAGTGCACGCAGTAACTTGTGTGTAATTTACTTACTTTTTTACACAAAACAGATCGGTCTTGGCTTCTTTAGTTACGTAGAATAACAGAATATCTAGAATATCTATTGAAATAACATTATATATATATATATATATATATATGTATATATATATATATATGTATAATACTATCAGTTTTGGATTCTATCGTCATCCGCTGTTTTTTGACAATTAAATGTACAATCAAAAACAAGTAGTTTTGCATCAACACTACAAATATGAGCGTTATTACGAGCAATATGAAAGTTGACTTTTGGTCAACATGTAATATGTCAGACATATAAAGGGTTACTGTATGTGCAAAACTGTTTAATATAGTCTTTAAAAGGCAGAAATGTAATTTAATACTCACACTTTGCTAATTTATATTATGCCAGTGTAATAAGGATGCAGTTCTATGATTACTGTTCGGACTCTTTGCAATGATGTATTTTATTTTCATCTTCTACCGTCGGTTTGTAGTTCACCCACTGCTGGACATAGATCTCTCCTAATATTTCTGCACAGATCGGCCCTGCGCTGCTGATATGCCGGGCCTTCCTATAATTTTCACAAAATCATCGGTCCACTTTGTGGGAGGCCTGCTGATGTCATATTTCAGATATATTCTACTCGAAATCCTTTTCGTCTCAACGGTTGTCAGACCTACGAGTAATGCACTTTTTTACCACCAGGTATTAAAGATTTTATGAACCTAAAATACTAATACTAAACAAATAATTCTTAACTTTGAATTTTGATGTTGCTTACAAAATTGACTGCAAAACAATTTTGAGTTCTATAGAGACTGAAATTGCTTACAAGATTGAGTACAATACTCAAAGGCCTTTGTAGAGTTTCTCAACAAGCAGATCTTAAAATTCACTAGTATCCACTCCCACTCCTTTGAAGTATGAAGGCTGTACAGTGTAAGTTATTTATGCATATTTACCTGAGACATCCTCAGAGAATAATAGTTTTATACCAATAAAGCTATTACTATACATACATGAGTATAACAAAATAATAATTGTGGCAATTATTAATATAAAAAATAATATCCATAAGTAATTTATTATAAAGTTCAGTGACAAGAAATTCATTCGTATGTTGAAAACACTAGCAGTTGCTGACAAAAGAGGCACTCGGCGCAGGAAAGCGACTCAGGAAGTAAATAGCCAACTAGAAGCAGACAGGTAGTACGTTGGGCCTATTTTGAAGATGTAATCTACTACAAAATTAAAATTAACTTTATTTAAATATGACTTTATAGAAAACTCTTTTGAATCATCAAATTTTTTTCCCCTACAACCCATTCAGGACGTATTTTTTAGCTGATAAGAAGAATGGGCACAAGAAACTTATCAGTTTTATCAAAAGTAATAACAACATTTACAATAAATTATGTCATTATCATACAATGTACATATGTGTTTACAATTTATAATGTAGTATCTTCAAATCAACACCAAGCATTGCATCATTTAAATAATCATTGACTTTGTAATAGCTGCATTACTTTGACCAAACGGTAGGTTCAGAATTACCTTTTACGTTCGTCGTCTTACTCTGTGGTTTGATTATTATATGATTTACCGAAATAAAAGAAAATAATGATAAGAGGAAAATGGAGAAAGTAGCGGAAACACATCACACACGATTAGTAGCGAACAAAATACTAAACAAGCGAATATTACAAAATTTCATTCTATAGAGGTATTAAAAGAAATTGAATTTGTTACAAAATTGAGTTACTGCCTTTCCTTATACTGTGTAAGGGAAGCAACATTTTACCGTCTGTTTTCCGATAGCGTGCTCTTTCATTGTTTCCTGCAACAGACAATGGTTGTTTTGCAGCAGATCCTCATCTAGGGTAAAAAAGTGTATTAGAATTTTAATCTTAAACAACTTCGAAGATCCGTGCTTATTGTACTTTTGTACGTTCCTTTTTTTCTACTTGACGAGCTACAGACACAGCATCGACAACAGGACTCATCCATTATACATTTTTTATTAATCTACTGTGGATAGTCGTATGGCTCTTGAAGCTCTTGCATCTTCTTAGAAACCCGGTCTTGGAGATTTATTTGTGCGGACAAAATATTAGCCAATTGTGCTATAGTGCTCGTTTAGTATACTGTTGAATGGCAGTGTTATAGTGAGTCAACCACATTCTACCATCGCACCGCTCGCCATCGGCAGGGTGTTCATCCTCACATGCTGGAGCCTAAATGGTCACGCACAGTGCGGTTTCAACGTAATTTCCTTCCGCGCACGCTCCGATTGTGGAACGAGCTCCCTGCTGAGGCTTTCCCGGGGGATTACAGTATGGGGTTCTTCAAAAAGGGAGTAAATAGGTTTTTAAAAAGGTCGGCAAAGCGTTTGTGATGCCCCTAGTGTTGCAAGCGTCCATAGGCGACGGTGACTGCTTACCATCAGGCAGGCCGTAAGCCTTTTTGCTACCGTTGTAGTATAAAAAAAAAAAAAAAAGTCAGCACATGGTGTAAAATTTTTTCACAAAATTCACATTAAATTATTCACAAATGTAGCCCCTAATTATGTTGATTTAAAGGGAATACAGTAAAGTAGACATTGAATAAAGTAAAAAAAAAAAACAAAAATGTGTTTCAACAATTTTATGTCTGCACTTTTTTACACCTTTGATCTAATTTTTCAATTTTGTCCTGCAACAAAACTTATACTACGTCGAAGATAGTTTAAAAAAATAAAACTCAAATCCTTATATGAAAAAACAGAAAATATTCTATATTATCCTCGTACATTAGTGATTCTGTACTTTTTTTGATAGCAACCTCAAAACCCATAATAAGTTAACGCGCTTGAACAAATTAAAACTTAAATGTTGTCGTGAATAAATGAATGGATTAACTTTAGAACAATCGCGCATAATTAAACACTGTAACATGGTCCACATATTTTAAAAATAGAAGAAAGTAGGTAATGTGCCTTTTATTTATAGTTGAAACATTAAAAAAAGGATGACCTTGAAAAAAATTTATGAAAATGGGTACAAAACCATGAACCTACCGTAGCCGAGCTTTAATTTAAAAGTTTGATAAAAGAGGAGTTGAATTAATGTACAAATTTAAAATGGAAAGTGATGCTAAACTGATTTTCCAAACTGAGGGTTATTGTCTTTTTAGGGGTTCGTTATACACTAAGAATTTCATATTATATCTGTTATTTAAAAAATGTATAAACTTATTTGGATCTTTTCGGTATTATTTTCAGTTAAGTTCGGTATTATCATATTACTGAGCCAAAGCTAAAATAAAGAGCTATCAACATTTGAGAGTTTCTAAATGATTTGATATTTGATTAATAAAATCTTAGTTTTGCAAAGCTTTATAATTTTTTTTTATTGAAGTGTAAATTGAAGGATAGTTAGCTATCTATAATAATACGATATTCTGAAACATTTTTAACTTTTACTTAAGGCACTTCATTAAATTTTTAATCTTATAAGTAAGTTCTTACCGTTCAGCAAGTTTCTAAATAATTCATTCGATAGTCAAATAGAGCTATGAAAACAGATTACAGCGAAATATTCGATTGCTGCGATTGTAACAAACAATATGGCTGGCATAGCAGGTTATAGTGTGTTTGTGGTTAAATTAGTCGGCAGTTCCCTGTGGACGCACGTTATTCATAGAAATACAAAATTCTGATTTAGCTCTTTTCCATTCAAGTCACGAGATTTAGCGGTGTATGTTTTACATACCTTTTAATATGTATGTAAAACCTATAAGAATAATAAATCAGAAACATTGGGCGGAAGTGCTATAATTACCCACAAATTAGAAAGAAAGAAAACAAATCTTTGTTGCTTAGTAATACGTATAATAAAATATTCTGTAAAATGTTTCCTTTAGGTTCTATATGACGGGGAAAACAAGTATGAAATGAAAGTGAATTGGGACCGTCATGGTCACGTCGCCTTGCGTGCTGGATGTATTGGATGCTCATCCTAATTCCACTGTAAATTGTATCTTCTCCGTATTTGTTGAGGTTGTACGGTACGCGAATACGGTAGCGCGTAGTTCGTAGCTGATTTGCACTTCCGACGTTCACGTTTAGTCATGTTCACGTCTAGGGTCGAGCATTACAACTCCCGTAATACTCGACCCTAGATACTGATCAGATGTCCGGAAGCAAAGTAAGTTCGTGAATGACAACAAGAATAGGATTGGATAGCTGGGGAATGTAGTTGCAATTGTTTACCCAGGATACGAAATTTTAAAATTGCGTTTCGTTACACGCACGTGTTACATACCACTACAGTGTATCAATAAAGGACCGTATTTGAGGCAAGAGCTGGATATTAAAAATGTGGTTCTTGCTTAATCAGATATCCTATTTGCAAACATTTCTTATCGCCAATTACATGAAATACAATAAATTCAACAAAACAATTTGGATAACTCTTATTAAGCCCGTATGGTGCTATGTCCATTTACCGAATATGCAGAAATTATTGAAATAAACAAAATGACATATTCTAACTCCTCGCTGAATCGCCATCTCTTACATCTTACACAGCTGGTAATTTGACTGTCATTCCAGATAACGTGTATACACATCAATTTGATTGCAAATAGGCAAACACGACCGACAAACTTAAATGTTTGATATTTCAGAGCGTGATTCGAACTGATATATATATATTTGTGCAATCCCAGCGGAGAGACTACGAGTATGGTGTAACTGTGTGCAGAACGTCATATAATGCTTTGCGTTTGAGTGAGGGCAGAATATCGATATTTTGTTTAATGGTCGAATATTAGAATAAAAATTAGAATAAATCGAAATGAGACGTTGCCTTTTGAATGAAAATCCTCACGAAACAGCACTGTATATATAATATAACCCGTATTATAATACTGATAGTGACACGGGGAACAAAAAACAGTTAAACAAAAAACAGATTAAGGCTGGAGATGATGAAGACGACCGACTGTCTAGAATATACCCTTGTTCTTAATCGACCATTTAACTTTATTGGCCTTTCACCGAATATGAACTACAGACTAGCTGAGTTTTATCGAGTTCTTGAGTAGAGAACATACACAACACATTTTGAGAATACCCCATTAGGTAGAAATCCAAATAAGTCATATAAAAGTTATTGCGTCGTTATAAATTCGATATAATGAAATTCTTTTTTAGAATCTCCATCCAAATAGATGGTTCACTGAGACAAAAACTTTTAATAGTATAGGGACTTATCATTTATATATTGCAGAGTGGAAAGTCAGATGCAGAGCCTGGGGGTTGTAACCTAGGTATAAGTTAGGGTCTCTTACTATGGATTAGTGTTCACCATCACCATACATGTTTATTACGTCGTTCAGTACAGTTACGGAAACTCATGGCAATTCGAGATCTATTGTTTATATATTATAGATGATATACCTCTAAATATATATAAATAAATACTTAGTAATATATATTTTTAAAACAAATGCAAAACTGAAGCTGTTGTGACTGCCGAGCCACAGCGCGACTTTACCATGTCAATTGTGGCGCTGGTATCGCTTTCCGGTCGGCATGTCGACGGAACGCGTTAAAGAAACGTTGGAGCGAATAAGAGGCAGTCTGGTTTCGATAAATGTTCGTTGCCCACGCACGATACTCCAACGGATCTTTGCCTGTGATCTTTGATCTTGGTTCCGCCATGTCCGAGTCGCACAGAAGTGCTGACGGAGTATCTGCTCCGTCATATACCGAGCGACTACTAGTTTCGCGTATGACTATTAAAATACTATGATGTCAAAGCAAGTAATTATTAAAAACTCTAGGACCACTCTGCACCTCAAACACATTTGCTTAGTCGTTCCAGTTGTAGCACATATTATTATACCACGTGTGTGATAGGTCTTATCGATGGCCTACTTCCAACGCACCAACGTACAATGGTCTGGGAGATTCGTATGAAAGACATTTAGATAAAAATTCGGCAGTGCAGGTTACCAGTCAAGCAGTCAAGGGCAGTGGTGCAGTTTTTAGAGCCAACCTTTTGTTTTCCCACGGGATGTGGTAGTTAACTATTGTAGTCGTCTTAATAACCCCTTGGTGCTCGGACGACTTTACACCGGATACCACTCGTACCCGGTCTACGGCGGGTGGTTATGTTGGATTCTAGCAGAAGGCTAGTCTACCAACTAAACACTACCTACAAGCCTTTGGTCGGGCAGAAGGCCTTTTTTGGGGAAGGGAAGGGAAATACATCTTATGTACCGTGACACTGTGCTGGCTAGGCGCGGCCGTGTGTGGGGCTATCCGGTCTGAGTGGACCGGCCTACCCACTAAAACCCCCCTGAGTTCTCTAGGCCCATGCGGGGCACATAGCGGGGTGCGCTTTCGCGATTCTACCGCCATCATTGGGCAGAAAGCCTGGGACTTAATCGGTTTTGAACTAAAGCGGCTCTCCAGAGCGGTGGGCGGTGGATTAGAGCCAACGTAGAGCGATCCAATTATTTTGCATATCCATGTTCACAACGTGCTCCGTGTATCATTCTGGTCGTGTTAAAGAAGTGTTTTATACTATCTCACTCTCTTCCAATTTATTGTCCGATCCTAATCATACTTTGTTCTATTTTTTTTATGGAGTTGGAGTCTTAATTTAAACTCACGTGACTTTTATTATTTACTTCTTTAGTAATTCAGAACTTAATTTCTATTGTTTTATGAAACAACGTGGGAAGTATCGACTGAACACGTTATATACACGTTATATTGGACATTTACCAATTAAACTCTGCCCTTTTATCTATAGTTGCGGTTATTAAGGTTTTATCTGATTGTGACCCTCTGGAGAGAGTGTGATGCAGCCTCATTGTAACCAATCCGGGGTCTATTTTATAACTTAATTGACAATGACCATCGTATCAATTTTAATATTTGGGTGCTATGTGAAATCGATATTTTGGTTTATTAATCTTCGTCGAACCATTTTGATACATTGTTAAATAAACCGACAGAATGATCGATTTCTTAACAGAATAATTAACTTTATCGAATACCCGATGAAAATAAATTTATTGTTCAGAAAAGTTCAACCTTTATTTCTTCAATATACATGCATACTCTGGAATAAGTCTTGAAATGTGGCATTTAATGAGCGTTGTTTTTCCACCAACAGGGATGAGGCAGAGATTTCGTAGGGATACTTAAAGGACTTGTACAGCTTATTTGCGTTAAGTTTTACTGCTATTAAATTTTCATTCATAGTGACCTCCCTGTAGTATTTTATTGTAGATATTTTTATATAAAATAAAACCATCATTTTGTACTGTGTGACATCAAGTGTCATTTATTACTTTTTTGTTAATATTAAGTCTTACATCTAAATTGCGTACAGAGGTTGCATATCTAAGTAACATATATGACATCTCTCTCCTTTGAAAAATAGGAAATAATTTTACAACACAAACTCATTACTAAACTATTATAAACTAACATTACCCACCACAACATATAAAACACTTCTGTTTCAAAGAAAAATTAACTTATTTTACATAAACTTAACAAAAAAAACTCTTATAACAAATCATAAAATGCCAGCAGAATACTCGTACAAAATTACTGTGAAAATCGGGCTGGTGGTCGAACTACTCTACCACTTCGTGTTATATAATGAGGCGTATTAATCCTTCTATTAACATCACTTTGTGAATATTGTATCGGGTGAAAATTATGGTCGTCGAAACCGAGACTGCTGCGATCACTTGCATCTAAAATATGAGCTCTATTCCGACGATATGTACCACCATTATTAACTTGCACCCAGTATGATCTATTCTCTTCAGCCTTTTTAAGAACTTTTGCCTTTCTCCATATATTTCCATCCTTCATCCTCACATTTTGATCAGGTTTTAGCTGTGCAGCATTTCTTGTCCCTCTATCATAATACTCTTTCATTCTATTAATCCTTTGTTGTCGATCATTCCTAAAAGCTTTTGAATTAATTTTTTGAGGCATCAATGCCGTCGAAGCAACAGGTAACCTTGTGTTTAGCGATCTTCCCATAAGTAATTCTGCAGGAGAATACTTTTCTCCTGTTACTGGCGTATTTCTGAAATTAAGCAAAGCTAATGTCCATTCCGTATTATCTTCTGTTGCCTTTTTCAACAAACGTTTAACTGTTTGCACATTTCTTTCCGCTAAGCCATTTGAACGCGGATACATGGGTGAACTAGTGACATGGTTAAACTCCCATTTTTTAGCAAACTCTTTAAAACTATCAGAAGTAAATTGAGGTCCATTATCAGTTATAAGTTTTTTTGGTATACCAAACCTCGAAAAAATACACTTAATTTTATTTATTACTGTGTCACTCTTCAAACTATTTAATGACATAACCTCAACATATTTTGAGTAATAATCGACTACTAGCAAAAACCTATCTCTATCCAACTCAAATATGTCAGCAGCAAGAACCTCCCATGGTAACTGTGGTATAGGATGAGGAACAAGTGGCTCGCGTGGTGGTGCCAGACGATGAAGTTGGCATGGTTCGCAATGACGTATACAGTCTTCTATTTCCGTATTCATGCCAGGCCACCAAATGGCTTCTCTAGCACGTCTCTTACTTTTTTCTATACCTAAATGCCCTTCATGGATTCGTTTCAACATTTCCTTGCGTAGACTCTTTGGTATAACTATTTGACATTTTTTAAATAAAATTCCTTTGATTACATGTAAATCTTCTTTAAAGTTCCAATAAGCCCTAACTTCTCGCATTACTGTTTCTTTATTTGCAGGCCATCCATTGTAGTAATAGTTTATAATATATCCCAAAATGTCATCTTTTTCTGTTTCTGTTTTGATCAATTCTAACTTTTCATTGGAAGCATCTAAACTATCAAATAGTGCATTAACATGTACAACAATATCCCTTGTGACAGCTCTATCCCTGTCATCTACTAGATTTTCACTCGCAGCACGTGATAAAGCATCTGCAATATGCATTTCCTTCCCTGGCCTGTATTCCACTTTTAAACTATAAGCTTGTAACTTTAACAACATGCGCTGTAATCTAGCAGGTGTTTCATTCAATGCTTTTTTAAATATTACTTCTAAAGGCTTGTGATCACTTTCAACTGTTACCACATGATGTCCGTAAATATATTGATGAAATCTAAGACATCCAAAGAGAATTGCAAGCATCTCTTTTTCAATTTGCGCCCAACGCTTTTCAGTTGAAGTAAGTGTGCGCGCAGCATATGCTACCGGTCTTCCACCTTGAAGCAAACAGGCACCTAAGCCTTCACTTGATGCATCTACACTTAGCGTAATAGGCTCTCGCGACGAATAATACCTCAATACCGGCGCTTGGCTTATAAGATTTTTTAATTCAGAAAAAGATTTTTCATGAATATTCAACCATTCAAACACAATATTTTTCTTCAAAAGCATACGTAACGGAGATGAAACTTGCGAGTAGGTATAAACCTTGACAAATAATTAGTCATTCCTAAAAAACGTTCCAATTCCTTCTTATCCCTAGGACTTTGTATACTAATTATTGCATTTATTCTAGAATCTGTAGGACTAATACCATTTTTGTTAAATATATGTCCAAGAAATTGTACTTCTTTTGCACAAAACACACATTTATTTTTATTAAATTTAACACCAAATTTTTTTGCTCTCTCTAACACTTTCTGAAGTCTAGAATCATGCTCAATTTTCGTTTTTCCCCATACTAAAATATCATCTGCAAAAACTTCAACTCCAGGCATGGAAAATATTTTAAACATCTCTTTGTGAAATATTTCTGGTGCACAATTTATACCAAATGGCATCCTCAAAAAACGGTAGCGGCCAAACGGCGTAGAAAAAGTACACAGCTTAGAGCTAGCCTCATCAAGCTTCAGCATCCAGAAACCATTTTTCGCATCTAACTTTGTAAAAAAATTTGCTTCTGTCATATTACTCGACAGTTCCTCTAGCGTAGGTAACTGAAAATGACATCGACGTACAGCTTTATTCAAATGAAATGGATCTAAACATAATCGCAACTTTCCCGGTTTCTCGACTATAACAATATTTGAAACCCACTCTGATGGCATGTCTTCTTTAACAATAATACCATTTTTTTCCAATTTGTCTAACTCCTCTTTTAGCTTAGACCTCAGTTTAATTGGAACTTTCCTAGAACAATGAACTACCGGTGGTATAGTTTTATCAATTTCAATCTTATAAATATATGGCAAGCAACCGATACCATTGAAAATAGAATCATCTGTTTGACAATGTGACAGTTCATTAACGTCCAACTTACTTGTTATCAAATTAAGGTCACGACAAGCCTTCAATCCTAATAAATTACTGCATTTCAAATCCAAAACATAAACCCTGTGCTGACACTGTTTGTCGCCATAAGCTAAAAGAGGTTCAAAATATCCTACCACTGGCAACTTTGATTGACTTACTTCTCTAATGATAGAGTTGCTCTGTTTTAAAAGAAACTCGCCAAAACCTGCCTCTTTAAATGTATTTAAAGATATGACTGAAACCTCCGCACCACTATCTAACTTAAATTTAACTTTACAATTATTTACGAAAACATCACAATACCATGCATTAGAACTAATTTCATCAACAGATAAAGTACACAACAAAGACTCACCCAAATCGATACATTCATCTCTTACTTTTGCTACTTCCATATCATTAACATACTGCACTCTACACATTTTTGCTAAATGACCAACTCGACTACAACGATAACACGTCTCATTGCGGGCCCAACACTTTTCATTAAACTTATGTCTACGACCACATCTAGCACAAACATCATCTATAACACTTTCGTTGCGGCGTTGATGTATTTATTCTCGGCTCACCGTATGATCGCTGATTACGGCCTGACCACGAAGCTGCCGTAGCTCGCGACCTCGCACGCAGCTCCTCAAGTGCAGGCGTCACGCTGCCACCAGCGGCTTGGCTGCTACCGCTCGTACACTGCTGCGCTTGCCTGCTTGCAGTCTCCGCCGCACGGCACAGCGAAATGGCATTATCCAAGTCTAACTTTGGGTTTGCTAGTAAATTTTCACGCATTTTATTATTTTTTATACCTCTAATTAATTGTGTTAAGATAAGAGAATTTTTTAATAAACCAAAGTCACAAGACTTACTCTTTATCTTTAAAGCGCTCAAATATTTATCAAAATTTTCTTCATTCTGGTAAGTTTCAAAAAATAGATGTCGCTCATAATTAATATTGCGAGCAGGATCACAGTAACTGGCAAATTTTAATACCAGTTGCTCATAATTTTGTAAAATACTTTCGTCTAAATCTAGCTCTTCTAGGATTTCTCGCCCATACTTACCAATCACATGCATAAACAATGCACATTTTTCTCTTGATCCAGTACTCTCCTTACCAGTTGCTATTAAATAGTAATCAAACGCAGATTTCCATTCTCTCCAATTTGTTGCAATATTGCCCTCTTCCGCCATAGCAACCGGCTGCTGCAATGTTGTGTACACTGTTTCGGATTTTAATCCGCGCTGACTTTTTTCCGTCATTTTTAAATACTACTAATATTACGATTTATTTTTTCTTAATTTAATTCATTTATAACCACACCTGACACCATGTAGTATTTTATTGTAGATATTTTTATATAAAATAAAACCATCATTTTGTACTGTGTGACATCAAGTGTCATTTATTACTTTTTTGTTAATATTCAGTCTTACATCTAAATTGCGTACAGAGGTTGCATATCTAAGTAACATATATGACACTCCCTGTCAAGAATGGCAGCGATGCAGTGCTGCCCCTACATTACACTTTGGTATATGCACTTGAATTTGAAATTACAAGTATGCTTCAAAGAGTACGGATCGTCTGGGAATTCTTCAGGTTTCAGTAATAGTATATATAGTATAGTATTGAATTATATGTTATGATTTATGATACTGTACATTTTTAGAATTTAGAAAAATGAGATAAATGGCTTTCAGAGTTTATTGCCTATTCTTATTTATTTATTTAATTATACGTACAAAATAGGTTAGAGCCAATTAAAAAACAAAAACAATCTATATGGTACCATAAAAGCTAGGTTGCAACCCAAGATATGTACATTCTACTTATTGTATTATTAACGTGCAGCGAATAACATCCTTCATCTTGGAACAACAAAACTCAATTTCCAAGTATCAAAGGATAAACCAAGCAAAACAAAACATAGATAAAAATAAAAAGAAAAAAAAATACATACATTATTTACAATTAAACCACAAGTTATCTTAAATTATTTGACAATAAATTCTTAAAACTATAAAAACTATAATGAAAAATATCGCAATCAATTCCTGCGTCTGCGCAACCTCTGACGAGCTCATTATACTGGCGACACATTCTAACTAAGAGATATCGTTCACGAAAACCCGGAGTGATATTAATTTTATTGAGAAGGCTCTTCCTATTTCTGAATAGTGTAGCCACAATCAGTCAACATTCGTTTACAGTCGATAATGACGGCGAAAATTTTTGTATTAAAATATAGCGACTTTAGTTAATTCCCTCAGAGCTAGCCATATACAAAATCAGATAAGTACCAAATATCAGAAATTATCCTGAACATCTAAGCTTACAAACTTTACCTCCTTAAAATATAAGTATAGATAATATAGACTGATTATACCAATATCTACTAAGAACAATTCTCCTGTAAAAGAACCTGTAAAATAAACAAGAGACCTTAAACAGAATTAGCAACGTCAGCACAAAGGTGAAGAGAAAAAAAAAACAATTTCTTCTAGATCTGAACGGAAGTTCGTAAAATCCGAAATGGGGAATGGCAAAAGGAATTTCACTAGTTTGTCACAGCGAGCGGAGAGACGGGGTATCAGGGTTAATGTTGTATATTGAACAATTGTAGAGCTAATTCGGTGTTGTAGCTTGTTGTGAGACTGCACTGTTAGCAAGCAAAAATTCTTGTTTGTTTGCTTTCATTATGAACTATATTGCTGCACACAGTTCATTATTTTATTTTCCGTTCATATTTTTCATATATTCCGGACTTGAAGCTTACTGTGATAAGCACATGCTTAATCTTAATTCAGGTAAGTGCACTGTCATGTCATTCAGTCGTAAACAAAACGTCTTATTATTTGATTATTGTATCCAAACTTATAAACTACAACGTGTTCAAGCCATGCGTGACCTTGGAGTGACACACGATGCTAAGTTGCTGTTTGATGAGCACATAGAAATAATTATATCTAATGCAACTAAAACTCTAGGTTTATTGTTCCGAAACTCTAAAGATTTTACTGATGCTAAGACATTGAAAATACTTTATTGTACTCTAGTCCGGAGTCTTCTTGAATACTGTTCTCAAGTTTGGAACCCTAGATACGGTGTCTATATTGATAGACTGGAAAATATTCAGAAAAAAATTATTAAGTATTTATGCTACCGTATCGGTACAAAATACTCATCCATTCGGATGAGTATTGTGTACCGATACGGTAGCATATAGTACCTCTTATATATAGTACCTCTTACACATACCTTGGTATGTGTAAGAGGCACCATCTGTTAACCTTACAGAGTCGTCGGACTATAGCAGACATTATTTTCCTGATGAAAGTTGTGTCAGGTTCCATTGATAGTCCTGAGCTATTACAGCTAATAGGGTTGAATGTTCCAAATAGGAATTTACGCAGTTACAAGCCAATTTATGTCCCTCTGGCTAAAACAAATTATAGACAGAATTCATATATACTGCGCACGGGCAAGTGTTTCAACGAATTATGCGATAGGTTTGATCTTGATCTTTTCTATTCAAGCTGTAATTCATTAAGGCGGAAGCTAAGTTTGTTATTATAATATTCTAAAAAGATAAAATATTTGTATTTCTTTTTTTGCTATTCTATGTGTTTTGTGAAGCTCGACGTGTTGTTATATATGTGTAAATCTGTTATTAGTTTAATGAAGTTTATTTAAGTTGTATTTTAAAGATTAACAACTGTTGATTTACCTTTGAAAATAAAATAAATAAATAAATATTGTAACAATTGTTTTTTACATAATATTTTTATACTAATTAACTTCTCTTATACTAATTAACTTGGTAAATTAACATACAAATCACTTAATAGTAAATAATCACCATCAAAGATAAATTGGTCGCTTCTAAAGGGGTTTATAAGCCGGCTCAAAATTACACAAAAGACAATGGAGAGAGCTATGCTAGGTTTCGGCACGTGATCAAATCAGAAATGACGAAATCCACAGAAGAACCAGGCCCTGTAACTAAAGTAATTGTAATGACATTGTATTTCGTTTCAATAGAAAGAAATATATAGGAATGATTCTATTAGTTGGAATCATTTATATACATTGTCGTTAGAAATCGAAATGATTTCGATAACGAAGAGAACGCGAGTAATACTTTGTCTAGAGGCACAAGTCGCCGATATAACAAAAGAATTGCGATTTTATGTTCCAGTGAGCAGGGTACATTATTAGCAGCAGTAAATGGCCGCTGGGGCAAGCATGTGCCGATAAGCGCAACGTCGCTAAACCTCTCATAAGGTAGACCCGAGTATTTATTGTATGTTAAAGGAAAACGCTGGATACTAGCAACGCAGGAGCTATCAGTGTAATGATGCTAGGGAAGGTATACAGTAGTGAAACAATCGCACACTCAATCGAAGAAATACCAATTTAAAGTTGTTTCGTTATGATCTACACATGTATAAAAAGGTAGCGATGGTGGTGGCACAGGAGACCTATTTTTGAATTACGAATGCGATTTCGAAATCACCGCTGACTAAATAGTCAGCGGTGACTTCGAGGTCACGGATTCCTAAACATCCAATTTTTGAAAGTCGATCGCAGAGCTGCCAACATAGATAAAGTGCACACATAAATGTAAGAGTTCGGTTCCACGCAGAATGTAGCCGCTGCCGGTTATTGCCGGCTTAACCATCATGTTTATTATATATATAATATTTATATATAATATATACGCTACATTCATATATATGTATATATATATATATATATATATATATATATATATATTATATATATATATATATATATATATATATATTCTCCAAACAAAACACAGATAACATTTCCACAAGTATGACTTGATGACTTGATTACGAGTGGGTGAGGGCACTCGTAATGAAATCACACCTGTGACTAAGGTAGTCACATCAGTGATATTCAAAAATAAGAATTATTGAAAATCGGTGATTATTAGTCACATCGGTGATTTCGAAGTCGCATTCGTAATTCAAAAATAGGTCTCCTGGTCTGCGATTGACGAACTTCAAATGTATGTTTATCAGAATTTCTTACGGTAAAGGAAAACATTGTCAGAACACCAGCCTGCCTGACCATATACCTGCAAAATTCCAATGTGTATAGATCCTACTAATGCACTGAACCAGCTTGGCTGACAAAGGCCTAATCGGCTTAATACAGTTAAGGTAGGATCGAGCCCTCGATGCGGGCATATATAGGTTGTGATGGCGAATTAAATTCCTTTATAAAATTTTGAAATATAGATGATGCCACAATATACCTACATATTACATTACTAAGCATTTGCATTTGCATTGTACAAAATATTATTACCAAAACCTAGAGAGAATCTTTTGTTAATTAACTATTCTCAAAAAAGATATGAAACTTACGCAAAACAATTTATTCATAAAAATTGTAGTACAATATAAATACATTACATTAATGTTCAAAGTAATCGGGTTTACTTCTTATTAATTTTTAAAAGAAAATTTAACATAATAGCTCTCCCGCTGTAAACTTGTAAACTATTGAAGTTGAATTTTTAACATACTTAACTGATGGTGAAACAAAAAAAGTTTCCTTTTCCTGTCATATTAAAAAGTACATACGTAAAGAAAATCTGGTAAGCGTTCAGAATAATAAAGGGTTATCATCTTTTCTATATCACCAAAATGTCTACATAACTTACGAAAATAACAATAAATGTTTATAACGTCCTGGTATCAGGAAACCGGGAACACAGGAGCTGTATCGAGTTAACGGTTTATTGGCGTGTTTGCGGGACAAATACGATTTCCTTTGGACGTGACTCCGCCGGCTCACACTGACTTGCCGGATATTGCTGTGCACCACAATTTTATAAAAGTTGAACCTAATTCGTTATTTGAAACGTTGTTGGTCAGCCGAGATATTAAAAAAATATAACACATTTGTACACGTTTCGAAATGTTCGAGAGTTAGTTCAGATTGGCTTTTTAATGACATTTACTAATGGTCTTAATTTAAATGGACGTATTTATTATAATTTTAATTTAACTTTATATTCTTTTAAAACTGTATGACACTGCATTCCTAATATAGGCATGTTTTCAAATTATATTTTTATTAATTATATTATGTAATGGAAAGTGACTTCATGAATTATCAATATTGAAGTCATTTTCCAAATTGACGACTCTGTATCTATTTAATACAGGGAAAAAAAACAGCCCTTGCTGAGTTTCTTGCCGGTTCTTCTCAGTACAAGGTCTCCCGCCGTAGATTTGCGAACCGATGGCGTAGCTTTTCGACATTCACAAGTGCTTGTAACAGCCCAGACTGAATAAATGATTTTGAATTTGAATTTGAATTTGGTATGTTTACAGGTATTAGGTAAATTATTATGCATGTCAAGTAACTGCTGTTTTTTTTTAAATACATGACGAGTTACTTAGTTTAGTTAGTTAGTTTTTAGCATCAATTCGTCTGAAAGCAGCTTGCACGTCACACTCACCAAGTAGTTTTCATATCAACCCTTTTTTTGTAAACTATATTTATCAGTTACTCGTGTTAGTCAACGAAAGCACATTTAAACAGTACCTACGTTTTCATTTCTCATTGTTAGTTATACATTATTAATTATATAGATTTACTAGTTTTCTATAGTACAATTAGTTTTTGTTTATTATGCTAATTATATTTACACACTAACAACTAACGTAGTTTAATTGTCAGAAATGAATAAAAGGAATATTACTACAACTACATTAAATATTATTGCAACATAAATATAAACATGAAGAATATTTTGCTATAATCAAATATATAATAAATATAAAATAATAATAAATATTTCATATATTCACACCAGTTAGCCTAGCCCAAAGTAAGCTCTGTAAGGCTTGTGTTATGGGATCTATGGTCACTTTAAGTAAGAAGATGCTCTTTCTTCTTTGTAACGCGTCAGGTTGTGCGGAACATACCTTGTAGTCTAAGCAAGCTAAACTGTTAATGTACAAAAATCTGTACGAATCAATCAGTACGAAAATCTGTATAAATTTCCCATTAGTTTGCTATTATATATATAGTATTTATGGCTAGACTAGATAAGTATCGCTCGAGAATTAATTTTTAAAAAATTTCGCATTTATAATAGAATGCGACTGTATATACAATAAAATAATACGAAATATGACAATTCGAGAGAAACCATTTATTGAGAAAACTAAGTCAGAAGCCAAAACCACAAGCATTTTGGACAGTGTCCAACTATCAACGGTAGGATACAATGGAATTTCAAAAATATATTTATTCTCTGCAGGAATCTAATTTAGTTACTTAATTTTATAAATAATACGCAAAAACTTTTAGTTTTTAGGAATTTCGTATAATATAAGGTTAGGTTTCTTAATTTTATTTTCTCAAAATAATTTTTAATCTATTATTCACGGAAATATATAGGTAGATTATTTGTAAATATTAGCTACATATTGAGATACAATATAATCCTAGTGTTGTATAAACAATAGACGGTTCGCGCACAATACACTGTCATGTTTCTCAGAAGTTCGACACGTATGGAACATGTTCATTGAAGTCTCGTCTATCGACTGTCTCTATTGACGATGTGTAAAACTTTGCAAATAGCGATCACCTTAAAATCGAAAGTATTTTAGAAATATTCGAGTATTAATTAAGGGCTAAAAACACCGGGCTACATTATCCAAGACTCTTGCCTCCTTATTTTATTAAGAAGGACTTGCCATAGGTGACTCCGACGAAGTCGTGGAAGTGTTCGTCAAAATTACCATGATCTAGTTCAGCAGCGACACGTCTCTCATCGGCGTGTGTCGGCGTGCGTCTCATCGATGTGGAAGTTGTAAAAATTTTTGGACTGTAAGTCGGTATGCCTGGAATTTGGCTGACACTAGACCAATAGTTCGCGGAGAGTTCGACATCATCTCGCGTCTTTCCGAAGGCGCGAAATTTGCTTTCGCTTCCCAACAGCAAAAGTGGTTGTTGTAAATCCAGATTATTAGGTACTGGTTACATAGATTATCACATAATAAAGTGTTGGAATCGTCTTTAAAATTTAATTTAATTATAAACAGTAAATCTTAGGTTTGTTTAGGTGTAATTCAGAAATATATTATTTTATTATTTCAGTTAGTAGACGCCTACTACTGGACATAAGCTTCCCTCAAAGATTCTTCAGACTGGTCAATCATGCACTGCTAGCGTCTAGAGTCTTCCTGCGATCCTCACCAAATCGTCTGCCCATTTTGTGGAAGGTCGCAAAGCGGAGATTGTCTGTCACTTCATCTTTCCACCCCAGTTGTCGTCAGCAGCCTGCGAGCAATGTGCCCTGCCCACTGCCACTTAAGTTTCTTCTAATTAATCTCTTCTATCTTATTCTTCGGGCTATGTCGGCAACCCAGGTTCTTCTACGGATTTAATAATTTCTAATACAATCACGCAGAGAAACTCCGAGCGTAGTCTTCTCCACTGGCCTTTGCCTCTTCACCTCGTTATAAAGCCCATTGTGAGTGGTTAGGTTTCAGTTCCATATCTCATCACTCACATACAAACAGGCACTCATCAAATCACGCACACATCAAAAATCACGCACGAATCAAAGACTTAGTCAAATCAAAATCAAAGAATTAGTCTTCAAGTACTACGGCAGATGGTCCGAGAATATGCCGCGTGATACGTGCGATGCTAATCGATGCGATAATAAATGCGATGCGAAGCTATATCCCTATGTATGCTTAAATATTTTACAATAACGCAACGGATTTTACTGCGTTTTTTTAATATTATAGAGTGATTGAAGAGGAAGGTTTGTATGTATAATAACATTCATTTTAAATAGTGGAGAAATACTGTTATTTTCGAGCTTTCTAATGTGATGTCGTAAATGATTACATTTTTTCCACTGCCATTGCAGGCTGAAGCCTACGAGATTTATCAAAATAATGTACTAAACTAAACAACGTTCACAGTTTTTCTGTAGTGTATTTAGTAATAGAATTGCACCCGTACGAAGCCGAGCGGGGTCGCTAGTATTATATATATATACTATGACAAAAATAATGTTGTGAAATCATAAATATTATTGTATTTGTTTGATTTAATTTGTATTTTATGATTTTCTGATTGTTCCATAATTAATTACTAATTTTCACAGCAGCATAACGTCTTTATTAATTTAGTTATGTGGCACGTTTTTGTAATTGTTAATTTAAAAAAAATATTTTGCACCTACTTATATACATATACATTTATGAAAATTTTATCTTTTGAGCTTTTTGTCTGTTCTTCCAACTTCAAAACATCAAGCCTACTTTTGAAGCCAAGTTTAATACAATTCTGGTGAATAACGTAAGTTCTGGTGAAAACAATTCTGGTGAAAGGCACCAAATTTCCAGTCTGACGGTACTTAGTGAAGTATGTTCACGTGTTACACTAGAAACTGCCACTTCTTCCACTACACGCCAGGGTATACGGTATTCAACCTATACGCACCAAGAGCTTTTCAAGAATGTTTATAATGCATATTAAGGCAAAATATACTCTGCTGGCATTTATTTCGGCAGCCTTTAAGATCACAGTGAACAAGTTTGTAGGCCGCGTTTCGCCATTTGGCTACTCTGTAGCCAAGCGTTAAGCTAGCAATATGAAAAACGTAGTGTTTTCATTGGAAACTGCATAAAATTGCTATGGAAATATGGCCTGGCATGATTGAGCGAAATGCCGCTACAGATCAATTTATCGTGGAATTTCGGATAAAAAGCAAAAATAACTGTGGATTTTTAACGAGCGAAAATTTACATCCTCTTGTTACGGGCTCTTGTTATATTTAGCTAGCTTTCCAACCGCGGCTTGTCTTAAAAGAGAATGATTCTTTCTCCTTGTAAATATTTAAAGCTTTTGAAATACGTCATGCAATTTCAAGTGACAAATTTTAACAGATACATCATTTAATATTTATTAAATAACGTTTTTAATCTAAAAATATTTTGAACGACTTTAAAAAAAAAGTTCTCCGTCCAATACAAGTAGTCCAACAGTGTCCATCTATTTCGTGAAACATAATATATGTATAATGTATAATAGGTAAGTAATTATATTATTAAAATAATTAGTTTTATCTCAGTTAGTTCTCTCAGTTAGTCACTTAGTTATACCGCAAAACGGCAATATATTACTATGTTCCGATTTGAAGTGTAAAAAAAGTAAGAAAATTACGTGAAGCAACTTTATATGTCACAAGTTGGGAACATACGCTGTACCTAATTCTTGTGGATGTTGCAGATTTTCATTCGCAGTAAATCTAAACCTAAAAATTACAGGATAAGATCCAAATCCGCCGAGATACTTAAGTTTAATACCATGATGGTGTAAATTTGCAACTAGGAAGGATTCTGTGTGTTCCTGTTGTAACGGGAACGCTGTCCAACCTTAAGATTTTCGGCCTATTTCTTTATTACTTCATGACTCAAATAAAAATTCAAAAAATGACATGTCACGCTTTGACAGTGTTCCTGGAAATTATTTATTATGGATTGTCGAAATATATCATTCTTAACAATTTAATAGTAAGGGTAATTTTAAAAAAAATAACAACCGAAACAACCTATATACGATTTACCGAACTGAAATCAATTAGAACACGGAATGGTTAATTATCTATAGGACACCAATCGCACGTCCGTTGCGCACGAACCCGTAGCAAAGAGTGGCGGTCGAGGCGAGCTGTTGTCTGGCGGGGCTTGCGATTGCGCCACCGGTTGTGACGTCACTGAGTAGAGGGGCCGGGCAATGGAAAATTCTCTAACACGGCCTCTCCTGACAGCTGAACGTCCTCGTCAGCCAGGTTCTCTCCGGTCTGGGCATCTCTGTTCACCGCAGCCTGGTCTTCTTGTTCCATTGTTTATTATTTTTTTTTTTGTTACTTTGTAGCCCATCCACTCTAACCAGATCGCAAGCGTATCGGAGCGTAGAACAAGCCGCATTATCGAGGCGCGCGCGCGGGGTTCGCCACAATGTCGGGGCAAAACAATAGTCACGATGTCGGGGCGAAACAATAGCCACAATGTCGGGGCTAAACAATAGCCACAATGTCGGGGCTAACCTATGGCCACAATGTCGGGGCGAAACAATAGCCACAATGTCGGGGCTAAACAATAGCCACAATGTCGGGGCTAACCTATGGCCACAATGTCGGGGCGAAACAATAGCCACAATGTCGGGGCTAAACAATAGCCGCAATGTCGGGGCTAAACTATGGCCACAATGTCGGGGCGAAACAATAGCCACAATGTCGGGGCTAAACAATAGCCACAATGTCGGGGCTAACCTATGGCCACAATGTCGGGGCGAAACAATAGCCACAATGTCGGGGCTAAACAATAGCCACAATGTCGGGGCTAACCTATGGCCACAATGTCGGGGCGAAACAATAGCCACAATGACGGGGCTAAACAATAGCCACAATGTCGGGGCTAACCTATGGCCACAATGTCGGGGCGAAACAATAGCCACAATTATTTATGAATATGTAAAAAAATACTCTAAATTGTTTAAAATGGTTTGTCGCCAAGCAAAGTCAAGTTTTTTAAGTTCGAAAATTAAAAACAGTGCTGATAAAATTAAAATGACCTGGAGCATTATTAACGCTGAAACTGGACGAGTTAAACTTCGTGACAGTAACTACAGTTAAATATAGGAACTAAAAGAATAACTTCAGATAGTGAGGTAGCTAAAGAGTTTGAAACCTTTTTTACCAATATTCCTATTTTATCAACAAATTTTTTAAACTCTTCCCCAACTGTAGCAGAATCCATCCTAAAAGAAAATGTTAAGGATAGTCAGACTCTTTTTAAATTTCGACAAATTGAATCGGTTAATATAATTAAGACTTTTTAAAACATTAAAAAAAAGAAAACCGCGGACCTTTGGGGAAACTCCGTAGTTGTCACAGAATCAGTAATTGAAATAATAGCTCCAATTCTAGCTTGTATATTTAATGATTCTATTGAAGGTGGTGTTTTTCCTGATTTAATGAAACATAGCAAGATAACTCCTTTGTTTAAGTCTGGTAGCTCATTTGATCCCACAAACTTTAGACCTATTTCAGTGCTACCAACGTTTAGTAAAATTTTTGAGAAAATAATGTTAGACCAAATGCAAAGCTATTTTCGTATTAATAATCTTCTGCATAATAATCAGTTCGGTTTTAGTAGGGGTCGCTCAACAACTGATGCAGGTGTAGAGCTTTTAAATAAGATATTTGACGCCTGGGAGGATTCACACGATGCTTTGGGTGTCTTTTGCGACTTATCCAAAGCATTTGATTGTGTTCTCCATGAAACTCTGATTAAGAAATTACGTTATTATGGTTTCAAAGGCTCTTCTCTGAACCTTCTTATATCATATTTGAGTGACAGGATTCAGAGAGTCGATATTAATGGTACGAGATCTCAGGGATCTTTGCTTAAGATGGGCGTCCCACAGGGCTCAATTCTTGGTCCCTTTTTATTTTTAATATATATAAATGACCTTCCCTTTTATGTTAATAATAAACACGAAATTGTACTCTTTGCAGATGATACATCACTTATATTCAAAATTAAACGGAGACAAAATATTAATGACACTGTGAACGATGCAATCTCTAAAGTAGTCCACTGGTTTAACGTTAATAACTTGCTTCTAAATGAAAGTAAAACTAAATGTATCAAATTTGTATTGCCAAATGTAAAACAGGTGAAAACCGAAGTAATTATAAAGGATAGAAATGTGGACCTCGTGGACACCACAGTATTTTTAGGAATTACTCTCGATTCCAAACTTCAGTGGGGCCCACATATTGATAAACTATCAAAACGGCTCAGCACTGCAGCATTTGCAGTTTTGAGAATACGCCAATTAACTGACGTAGAAACAGCTAGATTGGTGTACTTTAGTTACTTTCATAGTGTAATGTCGTATGGTATTTTGCTGTGGGGAAATGCTGCCGACATTCAAACTATATTTGTGCTGCAGAAGAGGGCCATTCGAGCAATTTATAATCTAAAAATGCAAGACTCTTTAAGAGATAAATTTAAAGACACTGGTATAATGACAGTTGTGTCTCAATATATTTATGAAAATCTAATATATACCCATAAAAACATTCATTTATTTAGTAAAAACAGTGATGTCCATAGCTTCAATACTAGAAATAAGAATAAATTACATTTGCCTCACACTAGACTCCATAAAATTAATAATTCATTCAGAGGTAACTGTGTGCGTTTTTACAACAAAGTTCCAAGCAATATTGTACAATTAAGCCTAAATAAATTTAAAATCATTGTTAAAAGTGTACTTATTAGCAAAGCCTATTATACGGTTACTGATTATATAAAAGACATGAATGCTTGGACTTAATGTTTCTTAGTTCCACCAGGCATTGCCATGAACCTTTGTAATTATACTTGTACCTATAAGTTGACTTTTGTATGACTTGGTAACGATATATATTTTTGTAAATGTCGTTGCTTCTGTAAAAGTTATAGAGTTTCTTGCGCCCGTTCTTCTCTATAACTAAAAGAAGTCCGAATGGGTAGTAGGGAAAAAAAAAATTTGGACTATTCAAAAGAGCATATCTAATTGCCTACTTGAAATAAATATTTTGACTTTGACTTTGACTTGACAATGTCGGGGCTAAACAATAGCCACAATGTCGCCGTCGCAGGCCAGCGCGTGCAGCAGCTGGTCGCGCTGCGCGGCCACGTTGTTGCGCCAGCACGAAGCGCCAGTGCCGCACGCCGCCGCGCCTCTGAATCATATGTTCTGCGGCCGTTTGCGTCAACAACTATAAGAACATGGCGGTAGCCATTCGATTCCGGCAATGGACCCAAAACATCCATATGAGGGGTATCAAACGGTGCATCAGTTAGGGCCTTTACTTTAGCATGGCTCGGTCTAACCTGACCTTCGCTAATGCTTCTGCCAAGGTATTCAATTTTCGTACACAGAAAAGCACACCTTTTTAAATTAATCGAAAAGCCCACAATTCAATTGATAGCGTCACGTATGCTTTCAAGTTCCTGACTACCCAAGCCCTTAAGTACGCGGAAAGCAGGTTTACGTACACAATTGAAATGCCTAAGTAAATTAGACGAAATAAGCGATATGGTCGAGCCACTATCGATTAAAACATCAACAGGTACCCCCTGTATAACGGCTACAACTCCATCACTACTGAGGGTAGATTCATTTTCGCGACAAAAATTCACGTTATTTTTATTATGGACCTCAGATCAGATCAGAGATTTTTGTTTAGCAAAACATGTGTCAACTTTGTGACCAATCTTTTTGCAAAAAGAACAAGATTCAGACTTAGTCGGCAAAAAGACAAGTTTGGAATTTGAACTGGCACTAGTATTGGCGGTAGTTTCATTCGCTACTCTCTTAGTACAATTAGCTTGCTATGCCCCGATAACCCACACGTAAAACACTTGCCGTCCTCAAACTTACCTTTTCTCGGAGTAAAATTAGAAATCGACTTACTCTTCGAATAATGAGTTAGGTGAGCATTAGTACGCAGTACCCTTTTATTTGCGTTCGGCTCCACGCAAACAGAGAAATCTCGACCAAGTCATTGGGCAAAAGCCCAGCGTCCGCAGCCGACGCCCGTATTTGGGGGTCTGCCACACCACGCACCACTATCGCTGAAATCAATTCATCAGAAAGACCCCGCACCACATGCAATCGCCAGCAGCGAGCGACGAGCACAATCGGCATAAGCAGGGCAACTGTCCGAGCCTGCACCCACCACCTCGAACAAAAATGTTAGCGATATCCGGAGTCCGGGACACAAAGGCTTGAACTCTCTTTTAAAGCCGGTCCAAGTGCGCTCGCTCGCCACCCACTCGCTCAACCACGTACGTGCATCGCCCCCCAAACAGTTACCCATACGAGACAGACACTCGCAGGGGCGGCGTGCCGCAACCCGACCGGCCGCGCACAGGCGACGGGGACCTGACCGGCGATCGCGACGCAGCGCGCTCAGACGAAGCATGTCCCTGCGCCTGGCGCGCCGCGCCACGCGGCCGCCACGCGCCCGTCCTCCGAGCCTCCAATACTCTGAGGCGGGCGAGCATCGCGTCCATCCCGCACCGCAGCCGACCGTCGAGGATCGGGGTGCGGTTACGGCGCGAAACGTGACGCGGCTTGCGACCCCTGCTACGAGCAGTTCTCACGTCTCTCACCATCCACCATTTCTGCAATAAAATTCAACCAACACCAAAAACCAGATAGAATCACGCAGATCCTATCCCACTTCTGATCTTAACAATTTAAAAGTAAGGGTAATTTTTAAAAACATAACAACCGAAACAACCTATATACGATTTACCGAACTGAAATCAATTAGAACACGGAATGGTTAATTATCTATAGGACACCAATCGCACGTCCGTTGCGCACGAACCCGTAGCAAAGAGTGGCGGTCGAGGCGAGCTGTTGTCTGGCGGGGCTTGCGATTGCGCCACCGGTTGTGACGTCACTGAGTAGAGGGGCCGGGCAATGGAAAATTCTCTAACATCATATATAATACCAAAATTGGAAAATAACGTTATAATTTTAAAAGCTAAATTTTATAAAATTTGAATATTGAAATAAGTCTTTTGAACAACTTTTGGAATAATATATGGAATAATAACTTGTGAAGTTGGAATACATCAATCCTTATAAAAACTGTAAGCCACTTTTCCTACCTACACCCTTTTCACTGGGAGTCGGGAATCCGGAGCTAGCCGGAGGTCACCCTTGGCTCTAAGGTGACACTGTTTCTATACACAAAGGAGTTTTCATTACTCATGCTGGGAAAGGAGCGTTTCCTTGATCTGAGTGTTGGGAGGAAAACGCTAGTTCCCACTAGCGGGCGGGAAATTCTCATACTATTTACTTCCCTCCTTAGGGCGGAAAGTAACATTTTAAAAATAGAACTGAATTAGGTTACGTACATACAATCTTTGGTACAATGATAATAAAAGTATTTGGCTGAATGGCCAGTAAAAGGTAACGCGATGTGTTCCAAATTTAAAAACCAGTGCAAGTACCAGTGAAAAAGATAATTTTGGCGGGAGGGGAATCTGTTATGCTGTACCGAAATCTTGATTGTGCGATTCAGGTATTTAAGAAAAACAATGAATTCAAGCGATTCTGAAATTTCGGCTCCAGATTCAGTCATGAACGAAGCAAATACAATACTGGAAAATCTTTTGCCAAAAATTTCGAAGGAAAGATATTTAAATACATATTCCGACTTTATGAAGTTGCAAGATGCAAGGAATATAATA